>OZ018326.1:178749652-179949652 GCA_963969495.1 Ceratothoa steindachneri
TCTTGAGGCATTGTATTGAGACGGAGAAGAAAGCCCAAAGGATGCTAGGTTATATAAAACAACAGTTTGCATATCGTAATAAGGAGATAGTACTGTATTTGTATAACTCCATTCTCCGACCGCACCTGGAGTATGACAGTACAATTTTGGAGTCCTTAAGTTCTAAAGGATATCGCAAGATTAGAACGTGTGCAAGGCAGAGCAACTAAACTGATTCCATCTATCAGACACAAGAGTTATGAAGATATATTACGGGAATTAGACTAGTTCTCGCTGGCGACCCGGAGACTGCGTGGTCAGCTTATCGAAGTGTTCAAAATACTTCGAAGCTTCGACATTGTATACTACAGGGATGTTTCCCAGCTTAGCCAGAGCAGAACAAGAAATCACGGCTATAAACCTGAACTTAAGCCTTATCAGCGTGATTTGTGTAAGAAATCTTTCACATATAGCATCTGCGGCACTTGGAACGCACTTCCAGTGGAAGTTGTCAACAGCAACTCTGTTGAACAGTTCAAGTCGAGACTAGACAAAGTCTTGAAAAATAGCTGCTTGGAGACTTAAAGCGTGGCGCAAGTGCTCTTCTAGAGCGTCGATCTGACCCTTTAGAGGACTACGCCTGTTGAAATGTTCACTCAATGGTACCCTCTTTAAATGGATCGTAAGGTCTACTAGGGGAACCTCTTTTCCTTGTTACTCTCTCTCTCTTTCACTCTCTCTCTATCTCTCTCTCTCTCTCTCTCTCTCTCTCTCTCTCTCTCTCTCTCTCTCTCTCTCTGAGGTGGTGGATATTATCTATTTACACTTTCAGAAAGCCTTTAATAAGGTACCACACCGCCGCCTTCTTCGAAAATTGCGTGCGCTGACGTTAATGTAGCAAGTTGGATAGAACACTGTCTAAGGAGCAGACAGCAACGGGTGGTGTTGAATGAACGGGCTTTTGAATGGGTGCCCTTTCAGAGCGGTGTTCCTCAAGGTTCTGTCTTGGAACCATTCCTGTTTATCATCTATGTCAACGACATGGATATCGTAAGATTAGAACGTGTGCAAGCCAGAGCAACCAAACTGATTTCCTCTCTCAGACACAAGAGTTATAGAGATAGATTGCGCAAATTAGATTTGTTCTCGTCGGAGACCCGGAGGTTGCGTGGTAAGCTTATCGAAGTGTAGACTACAGTGATATTTTCTAGCTATTCGAGGGCAGAACCAGAAAACAGGGCTACAAACTTGAACTGAAGCGTTACCAGCGTTATCTGTGTGGGAAATCTTTCACATACAGCATATGTGGTACTCCGAACGCACTTCCAGTGGAAGTTGTCAACAGCAGCTCTCTTGAGGGGTTCAAGTCGAGACTAAAAGTCTTGAAAAATTGCCGTTTGGGCACTTAAACCGTTGTGCGAGTGTTCTTCGATGGCGTCAATTAACACTTTTGAGGACTGTGCTTTCTCAACTGTTACGCCAAAAGTACCCTCTTTGAAGATTGTAAGGTCTACTAGGGTACTTCTTTTCCTTGTAAATCCTTGTAACACACTTTCTCTCTTTCTCTCTCTCTCTCTCTCTCCCTCTCTCTCTCTCTCTCTCTCTCTCTCTCTCTCTCTCTATATTATATATATATATATATATATATATATACATATATATATATATATATATATATATATATATATATATATATATATATATATATATATATATATATATATATAAATATATATATATATATATATATATATATATATATATATATATATATATATATATATATATATATATATATATATATATTTATATATATATATATATATATATATATTTATATACATATATATATATATATATATATATATATATATATATATATATATTTATATACATATATATATATATATATATATATATATATATATATATATATATATATATATATATATACGAGTATATATATCTTTTAAACTCGATCAGCGCCATATTGTTTTGGGCTTACAAATCTCGAATTAAAAATTTCAGGTGCAGAGAGGTTACAAGCTTTTTGCTCCAAGTGTAAGTCAGTAAAGTGGTGTAGCGACTATGAAGAAGAATGCTCACAAAGAAATACAGCGGTAAGTGTTTGTTTATTCTGTAAACTCGATGAATGACACAATAAAGAAAAAAATGAAATTATGAACATAATTACTAACATGCAAAACAGAATTAACGCGTTAGAACTAAAACATTGTGATTTTTAAATACAACGAGGAAAAAATAATGAATATTGATACCAAGATAGTCAGATTAAAACACTCCGTTGCCTTGCTAGAAAATAAAATGGATCAAAACAACAAAAATGCCAACGGTTTTTCACTTGTCAAAAATAAATATCCATCAAAACCTAAACTTCTTGAGCCGACTGAATTAAAGAGGCACAATAGATTTTCAGCTTTATCCGAAGAGGAGGAGGATACATACTTAATTGGAGATTCAATAATAAGAACTCAAATTGATTATTTTGGTGTGAAAAACAGTAGAAAGCGAAATTTCAGATGCTACCCCGGCATAGGAATAAAAAAGGTGACTGAAGAAATCGGCAGTTTAAACTTGAAGACTAAAAATCCCCTGTTATCGCTCATGTTGGAACAAACTATATTTTTTGTGGTAAATTCTTTCCTGGAACTGAAAAACTGATCTCCGGCTACACCGAAATGGTGACGAAAATTAAATAAAAAACGGATAATGGAATAATTGTCGGCGTATTACCAAGATTATATGAGAAAAGGAAATCATGAGTAGAGCAACTGGAATAAACGAACGCCTATGAAGTATATGTAACAGGAAAATGTCAAATTCGTCGACTTTTGGATGACCTTTATTAACAATAAATAATATTTTGCTCATGGCGGGACCCATCTTACCACAATGGGTAAAAAAGTATATGGGATAATGGAATAATTGTCGGCGTATTACCAAGATTATATGAGAAAAGGAAATCATGAGTAGAGCAACTGGAATAAACGAACGCCTATGAAGTATATGTAACAGGAAAATGTCAAATTCGTCGACTTTTGGATGACCTTTATTAACAATAAATAATATTTTGCTCATGGCGGGACCCATCTTACCACAATGGGTAAAAAAGTATATGGGATAATGGAATAATTGTCGGCGTATTACCAAGATTATATGAGAAAACGAAATCATGAGTAGAGCAACTGGAATAAACGAACGCCTATGAAGTATATGTAACAGGAAAATGTCAAATTCGTCGACTTTTGGATGACCTTTATTAACAATAAATAATATTTTGCTCATAGCGGGACCCATCTTACCACAATGGGTAAAAAAGTATATGGAGATTTAATAAATGTTAGTCTTTATAATACTCTCGGAAAGAATTATCCCCTTGATTCTTCACCGCAGACATCGGGAAACGAGTCCAACCTAGAAAGACAGTTATACAGGTAAAAAATTTAAAAGCTGAGTTGTTCAATGTCAGGTCTATCAGAAATAAAATAGTAGAATTTAAAGCGTTAGTAGCACTGGATACATACGATATAATAGGCATTACAGAGAGCCGGATACATTGTCACTCAAGAGATTTTAGCGGTGAATTTCAATTACAAGGGTATAAAATGTTTCATAAAGATAGACTAGGAACGGAGGGTGGAGGCGTGATTTTGTATGTACGGGATGATCTCTATCCAACAGAATGTAATTTATCCTCTGACTTCGAATTTATAGGAGTCAAGCTAAATCGCGAAAAAAGTTTGTATTTATATTTAGTATACAGAAGTCCGCTTCAAACCATGGAATCAGATCAAAGATTCTACGAACGTTTATCAAATGAGATAAATAACAAACTATCTTTAATTATTGGTGGCTTCAACTGCGGACGAATAGACTGGTCCACTAAAACTTCTGACGCGGAAGGAGCAAGAGTGATAAATTTCATAGATGATAACTTATTAACGTAATGGGTGAAAGGAGCCACAAGAGGTCCTAATATTTTAGATTTAGTATTATCTAGCAACGATGAATTGTTATTAAATTTGAAAGTAGGAGATAAGTTTGGTAACAGTGATCACAATATAATATATTTTAACATAAACGTTCATCCATAAGTAGAACAATAAGTACTATTTAATTTGATTTTAAGAAAACAAATTTCGAAGGTCTAAGGGAAAGTCTTAAAAACTATATTATAAAAGCCAAAGACATTAATAAAGTGTGGCATGATTTTATTAACAATCTCCTAAATAAACAGATACAATTCATACCGTTTAATGTTAATACCGTAAAAAAAAATAATGAACCCAAATTGTTGTCTGCCCAGCTTAAAAAAGCCATTAGAGAAAGAGATAAAGCGTATAAGATAATGAAATCTAATATGAATATTGATAATAAAAAGCATTATGTTGAACTGAGAAGAAAAGTAAAAAGTGAAACCAAAAGAGCCAAACGAAATGAAGAAATAAGAGTAACTTTAAAATATTAAAAAAATCCGGAGTTTTTTTCTTTAGTAAATAGTACAAAACCGGTAAAAAATATCATTAGTCCAATAAAAGACAAAAGTGATATATTACAATATAACGATTTCGATATATCAAATACTTTAAATGAATACTTTGCATCCGTTTTTGTAAAAGAGAATAAGAATAATAAACCCACGCCAACTATTAATAATACCGGTATTACACCATTGAAATCTATTAGATGTACTGCAAATACTACAAAAAAAACTATTGAGAAAATGAACAAATATAAATCTCCTGGACCAGATAAAATACTTCCACGAGTTTGGAAAGAAGTAAAAGACCAAGTGTCTGAACACTTAACACAGGTAATTAATACATCATTAAAAGGTTGAATTGTTCCTAAGGATTGGAAGTTAACAAACGTGACAGCGATATTTTAAAAAGGTCATAAAGTACTAGCTAGTAACTATCGCCCAATAAGTTTGACTTAAATAGTTGGAAAATTCCTTGAAACTTGTATTGCAGATAAAATAGTTGAGCTTTTAGAAGAAAATAAATTATTAAAAGATTTACAGCACGGATTTAGAAGACATAGGTCTTGCCTTACAAATTTATTAGACTTCTTTCACTTTGTAAATAAAGAATATAATAATACCAGATCAGCAGATATTTTGTATTTGGATTTTCAAAAAACTTTAGATAAAGTACTCCATAAGAAATTGATGACTAAAGTAAGAGCCCTAGGAATAGAAGGAGATGTAGTCAAATGGATCTAGAATTGGCTCAGTGATCGCAAACAGTGAATATTTATTAACGGCCAACAGTCCGAATGGACAACTGTAAGTAGGGGAGTACCACAAGGTTCACTCCTAGGTCCCTTGCTTTTCATTATATATGTTAATGATGTAGATGATGATCTGTTGTCAAAAATTTCTAAATTCGCAGATGATTGTAAGTTAGGAAAAGCAATAGTAACTGAGCATGATGTTATAAAATTCCAAAATGATATCCATAAAATAGCGCAGTGGTCTACAAAATTGGAACTGCCCCTAAATCTGGAAAAATTTAAAGTAATGCATCTAGGCTATAAAAATTCTAAACCAATAATAAAAAAGACCTAGGAGTCAACATATCTAATGATTTAAAGTTTTCTCAACAGTGTATCGAAGTGAAAAAGAAAGCAATGAAGAAAAATAAAGCTACAATTCTGAATATGTTTAATGAATTAGTAAGACTTCAGTTAGAATACTGTGCTCAGGTCTGGTCACCATACCTACAAAAAGATATTGATAGATTGGAAAGAGTGCAAGCTAGAGTCACAAAATTGTTCCCGGAACTCCGAAATTATAAATATGAGAAAAGACTGGATATGCTAAACTTATTCACCCTAGAGAAAAGACGTTTAAGAGGTCAACTGATAGAGGTATTTAAAATAATGAAAGGAATTGATAATGTTAACTTCTCTACTTGGTTTCAACTTTGCACAAATAATACACGAAATAACAGCTTAAAAATCGTTCCAAAGAGTTTCAGAGCAAATATATGTGGAAACTTTTTTCCTATAAAATTGTTAATTATTGGAATCAGTTGCCTGAAGAAGTAGTGGCCAGCAATTCAGTGGTAACTTTTAAAAATAGACTGGACAAAATGATGTCAACCATTAAATAGCAAGTGACAAAACATTGTATGTTGCTAAAACTAAGATAAGAAGAGCATGCCGTAAGCATAGATAAGTTTAAGATAATATGAGATATGTTTTTTAAGTCTATAAAACCCCTATATAATATGTAAATAATTTTCTCTCAGGTTATCATTATGTAAAAATTTAGGTATGTTATTATTACGTTAAGATTTATGTATGTACATATTAAGTTGTTCCTGCTATCCTGTAAAAATTTCCCAGGGTCTTGAAAGAAGTTAAGGATGTTGTTAGCAGGCATCTCGCAAATATTTTTAAGAAATCATTAGACAGTGGAATTGTACCCAATGACTGGAAATATGCAAATATAACACCCATCTTTAAAACGGATTGCAGAAAACAAGTTAAAAATTATCGACCGATTAGTTTAACTTCAGTGGTTGGAAAACATCTAGAATCATTCATCTGCAAAAAAATTGAATTTAATTTAGAATCAAAAGGATTACTTAGAGATTCCTAAAATGGATTCAGAAGTAATAAATCTTGTCTAACGAATTTGCTGGACTTCTTCCAAAATGTATTTGAACAATATGATGACGAAGATTCGACTGATATTATTTACCTAGATTTTCAGAAAGCTTTCGATAAAGTCCCTTGCAAATTACTGATGGAAAAACATAAGGGACTGGAAATTAAAGGAAAAATAGGAAGCTGGATTGAAGATTGGCTTACGAATAGATACCAGAGAGTAGTAATCAATGGGTATGCCTCTGATTGGACAGAAGTATCGAGTGGTGTTCCTCAGGGTTCTGTGTTGGGCCCCTTGCTATTCATAATTTACATTAACGATCTAGACATAGGTCTCATGTCAAAAATAGTAAAAGTTGCGGATGACGCAAAACTTGGAAAAGGGAGTTAGTAAAGTAGATGCAGATGATCTCCAGAAAGATATTAATCGTATAGAAAAATGGTCAAGAGAATGCAAACTGTTTATAATCTTAGATAAGAGTAAGGTAATGCATATGGGATGCAGAAATCCACAGGCTATATACACATTATTTAGCTCGAAAATAACAGAAACAAAATATGAGAAAGATTTAGGAGTAGATATATCAAAGGATCTTAAGTTTAGTCTTCAATGCATAGAAGTAGATAAAAAACCTTCCAAGATCCTCGGATACATAAAGCGACAATTTAAATGCAGAAACG
The DNA here is from genome assembly GCA_963969495.1 of Ceratothoa steindachneri. Taxonomy (NCBI): domain Eukaryota; kingdom Metazoa; phylum Arthropoda; class Malacostraca; order Isopoda; family Cymothoidae; genus Ceratothoa; species Ceratothoa steindachneri. The sequence goes on from OZ018326.1 coordinate 178,756,949, forward strand.
AAACTATCGTGTTAAATTTATATAATGTAATAGTTCACCCACATTTAGAATATTGTGCCCAATTCTGGTCCCCACATTTAAAGAAGGATATTGAAAGGCTTGAGAAAGTGCAAACTAGAGCAACAAAACTAATACCATCGTTAAGAAAACATAACTATGAGACAAGATTAAAAAGACTAAATCTCTTCAGCCTAGGAAACGCGGAGAATGCGAGGCCAACTAATAGAAACCTTTAAGATATTGAATAGGATTGAAAATGTAGAAGTTGGAATATGGTTCAAGTTAAATGAAAATGAGACAAGGAACAACGCGATGAAACTAGTACCGTTGCGTTTTAGAAAAAAAAATCTAACTGGTAACTTATTTTTATATAAAATTGTTAACCTTGGGAATAAGCTGCCAAGAGATGTAATATCTAGCAAAACTATAGATATTTTTAAGAAAAAACTCGACACAACCATACCTATACTCAGCTATTAAATCAAAATATAATGGGATTAGTTAATATGTATATAAATAGAAATAAGTATAATGACAAGATTCTCAGGATCGAAAAAATCTAGAATCAATATAGATTCGTGTATAAACATTAAATGACGAGATCGCAAAGATCACAACGTAAAATAAATATTCTGAAAGAACCTGTAGGATTATGAGTTTTAATACCAATGTTGATGTTTTTAATGATAATTTTGATATTATTAATGTTTAACTGGGTAGGTTTCAAAAACTTTACTGTCAAAATTCCTGGTTAAGCTTTATATTTCAACTGAATGGTATCGTTTCAGTTTTCCGTACCCGCATGGGGGCTGGGAGAGTGGGGGCGGGGAGAGCCTTCAACTTTACTGTCCATTTGTCTCCAGCTCATAGTTGTTTTCGTGTGTCTATATTAGGATACGAAGTACCTTTACGGCATGGACCGAAAGGTCTTTTAAGGTACTTGCTTTCTTTGTAACTTCTTGTAACACACACACACACACACACACTCTCTCTCTCGTTCTCTCTCTTTCTCTCTCTCTAAGTACAGACTTAATGTATGTGGAAACCGTTTCTCATTCAAAATTGTCAATGTATGGAGTCAGTTGTCGGAAGAGATTGTCTCAAATCCCACCGTTAACACATTCAAAAATAGGTTAGACAAAGTCCTAAGGAATATTAACTGTAAAAATAATACTTTTTCTAAATCTAAAAAAAAATCTAAAATTAAGGTGAAAATTAATATAGAGATAGGTTCATCTTTTCTATAAAAATTACTGAGTGTGTACTTTTATTCCGCACACCAGGTCTCTTTTCTAATTTTCCATGCCCGAATGATTCGGATGGGAGAGGTACCCGGGTGGGGAGAGCCTTCAACTTTGCTATACTTTCTCTAAAGCTATGAGATAGCCTCTTCAAAAAGAGTACCTCCTCGGTATGGACAATATTGTCTTTTGAGGTACTACTATTCGTTATAACACACACACACACACACACACTCTCTCTCTCTCTCTCTCTCTCTCTCGGACGAACGAAACATATAGTCAACATATCGATGAAGATTGCAGAGGATCTTCTCTCAGAGACAAGCAAGGCCATGGTCGTGGGAATGCTACCCAGGAGGTTTGCTACAGCGCGCGCAGATAGCAAACTTCTTGACATTAACGAATGTCTAGGTTACCTCTCTGCCTTGACAGGAGTTAAGTATGTAGACAGGGTCGAATGGTTCTTCAGACGAGATGAACTATACGCGGAGGACGGGACCCACATAAACGACCGAGGAAGGAGGTTTATGGCCAAGTTAATCGAAAGGAATGCCTTCTGGTTATTGAGGGTTGCACGGGACGAGCCAAGCGGCAAGTCGACATGTACCAACAAGCAGGAGACTCAATACGAGCCACGAGAGCGGGTCAATGCGGGACATTCTACTGCAGGAGGCCCTGCTGCACCGTAACCCGAGAATAATGGAATCCCTGGCGGTGACGAAGAACTGGTCCCAGAGGATGAAGACGCAGGACCCTTGGAAGGAGCTCATGGTGATGCGTCCCTTTCTGAGAACAACACTCCAACCGAGTCGTCGAGAAATGCGTTTGCGGAGGCAGCGTGCGAACTAGCCAGCGTTCCCTAAAAGTTTTATTTTTTAACGAAAAGTCGATAGAAACAAGTGGAACGAACTTGTTGCTGTATTGGCCTCCGATAACCGAATATATATCGTGGCGATCGTATAAACGTGGATATATAATAACAATCGAGATTTGGAAAGTGAGTGTTCGATCCCAGGTTATACAATGTTCTAGCGTGACCGACCTTGTCGAGAGGGCGGCAGAGTTATGATATACATCCGGAACTCTTTCCTCGCTGTCGAATGCCAGGTAAGATGTGGTCACGAGATTTTAGGGTTATACATAGTGATGGTGTACAAGGCGCAAAGACTGTCGCAGAGCTCAGTGACCTGATGGATATTAGTACCAGTTTGATCATTGGTGACTTCAACTGCTGTGAGACTGATTGAAGGAACTGGTCAAATGATGATGAACGGAGAAGATTAATTAATTTCGCTCAGGATAACTTCCTAACACAGAGGGTCGAGGAGCCAACGAGGGGTGAAAACATGTTAGACTTAGTGTTTACTACCGAGGACGACATGGCCTCTGGACTCAGCATAGGAGTGTCGAGGCAGAGGTGTTCACCGCAGAGTCACGTTTTCCTTCCACATTCCATGTGACAGATTCTCTACGTCGCTACCTTCAAAGCCGACTTCCGACGCACGAACTTCGTGGGTATTCGAGATGCGATAACTCTGCTTGAACCTTCAACAAGAGAAGGAGCCTCGGACAAATGGATGGGGCTTAAAGAAAACTTTATGACCCAGCATTCTGCGTTTGTCCCCAGAAGGAGGATGAGGGGCAAGCTTCTGCAACCGAAATGGTCCAATCGTTGCCTCGCCGCAGCGATAAGGAACAGGCAAACTACCTACAATACCTGTAAAGCCAACCGTAATCAAGAAAGGCTTCCTCAGTACAGGAAAAAATGCAGGCAAGTTAAATCACTGCTGCGCATTGTTAAGCGCAAGTAGGAAATTTGGGCGGCCTCCCTCTGTGTATTAGATTGCAAAAGAAATCTTCATACATGCAAATAACTGCAAACCGAGTCGTCATAGCATAGAACCGCTGAGAGATGACAATGGTGTGTTACGGAAGTCAGAACCAGACATCGCTAATGTGTTGAACGGCTACTTCGCCTCCGTATTTACGAGGGAAGTTGACGGTCCAGCTCCAAGGTCAGGGATCCCTGAGGAAAAAAACCTATGCGAAGTAGTCTTAGAAATGAATTAGTAGCCAGCTTAGGAAGCCTTAACCCATATAAGTCTCCAGGTTTGCATGGCTTTCTTCATAGAGTCCTCAGAGAAGTTAGTGAAGAGGTCGCTTCAAACCTCACCACCATTTTCAAAAAGTCTTTGAAAACTGGAAGATTTTCGGAAGACTGGAGAATAGCATACGTAACTCCCATTTATAAGAAAGGAGACACCGAATGCCCGGGTAATTACCGTCCTATTAGTCTGATATCCATCGTAGGCAAACTACTCGAGGGAATAATCGCAGACCCTATAGTGCAGCACTTAGAGTTGCACAACCTGATCTTAGATTCCCACCTCGGATTTCGCAAGAACCGTTCATGTCTCTCTAATCTACTAGAATTTTTCCACATTATTTTGAGTGAGTATTAACATAGTAGAGTTGTGGATATCTTATACCTGGTGTTTCAAAAAACCTTGGATAAAGTACCACACCGGAGGTTGATAAATAGGGTCCGCGCCCTTGGCATTACCGGCAAGGTAGCCGAATGGATAGAAAACTGGTTCTCGGGACAGAGGCAACAATTAAAGATCAATGGGGTAGCCTGATCAGGATAGGCGAGTGGTCAGAGAGGTATCAGATGCCATTTAATCTTGACAAGTGCAACGTAATGCACATCGGCCATGCTAACCCTCGGTAAAACTACTCCTTGCTAAGCAAACAACTAGATACAACTGACCTTGAGAAAGTTTTAGGCGTGATAATCAACAGTTACCCAAAGTTTTCCAGGCAGTGTCTCCAGGTGGAAAATAGGGCCAGGGAAATGCTGGGGTACATAAAGAGGCATTTTTGCTTCCGAAATAAGATTGTTCTCGTCATGTACAACTCTCTAGTCCGGTCACACCTTGAATACGCCTTACAATTCTGGTCCCCGGCCCTGAGGAAGGAAATTGAACGGCTGGAAAGGGTACAGGTCAGAGCCACAAAATTGATCCCCTTCCTTAGACATAAAAGTTATCAGCATAGGCTACGAGAACTGGGGATGTTCTCTCTGGAGACACGCCGGTTAAGAGGTCAGCTGATTGAAACTTTTAAGATAATACGCAAAGTTGAAAACATAGATCACAGGAGGCTGTTCACTTTGAACGCAAGTGCTACACGTAACCACAGTTACAAACTGGAATTCCATACCAGCATACGTACAAAATCTGCGGAACGTGGAATCGTCTCCCGCCAGATGTGGTGAACAGTTCGTCAGTCGAACAGTTTAAGTCTCGACTTGACAAGATAATGCATATCTTGACCGAGATGATACCACCTTGGTATAAATTATAAATTAGAGGCAAGCAGATATGTAGGTTTTAACTTTTCTATAAAAACTTCTTGATTGTGTTCTTTTTCATAGCACAATCATGTATCGTTTCCGCTTTCTGGCCCCCAAGCGCGGGTATTAGAGGTAGGCGAGAAGAACCTTCATCTATGCTATGATTTCTCTTATTTCTTAGGTTATGGCCTTCCCAAAATAGTACCTCTACGGTATGGTCAGCAATGTCCTTTGAGAGACTACTTTTCCTTGTGAATCCTTGTGAATCTCTCGCTCTCTCTCTCTCTCTCTCTCTCTCTCTGAAAGGTTGTGGTGTGTAAGCCTCAAGGAGGTATCAAAGAGGAAGTCTCTCGGTGGGGAATGACTCAATCTGGGTGCTGGAAAATTATGTTTGCTTCATGACCAAGTACCTGCCCACATGTTATTGTTATGAATATTATATATATATATATATATATATATATATATATATATATATATATATATATATTGTTGCAAGCCGCTCTTTGGTTGGAAAACTGTCCCCGTGTCCAAAAGTACCGGTTCAAATGAGTTGGATAAAAGCATTGGAGAGCTGAGCAGTAGGTTCGGGCCCCACTGGGAAATGTTTAGTACCCCATCTCCATGAATAACTTCCAGAGGGTGGCACAACTTCGGCATCTGAGGCTGTGGTTAGCTACGACTCTTGTCCCGATGCTGAAGGGCGAATTTGATCAGCAGCTTGGCCGAGCAGCCTAGGGGAACTGTAGGCCTGATTTGTGACGGTGGGTGGGGTCTATAACTGTGAGTGCACACGGGTTCTAAAGGAGCAGGCTCTCCACGGCAAACCAAGTTATTTTTGAGGGGCGGCCGCTTCTTTTTCTGTTTACAATTCTTTGGTAGAGACCCGAGTGTTCCCAAACGATCAGCCTGATCTTCCCGAAGCTTTTAACTGGCAAAATTTATTAGAGAGAAATTTAGAAAAATGCCTCATAAGAAGAAAGCGTGTGAAGTCTGTGGTCTTGCATCACTGAACTACAGAATTTGCGGCCAGGAAGGATTTGCAAATACTTGCCTCAAATGTTTCATAAAGAGGCAATATACTGAAGTAGCTTCTGCTCTCCAGAGTTGAGTAGTATTTCTGGAGCAAAAGATGAGCAGTCAAAAGTGCACCATTGATTCCCGTGTAAGGGAGGTGAATGTACTGAAAACTGTCAAGAAGGGCGGTATTAAGAATGCCAACAGCGAAGGCAACTGTAACAAACATGTTTCAGATAAGAACAAAAAAAGATGAAAAAGAAAAGCAGAACAAAAGAAGCAGTAAAGGGGAGTCATCTACAGTACCAACCTTAAGTACTGCTAATGACTCTGAAATGGATTGTGGTGTTGAGAGAAACCACTAACTAGTATGCCTTAATCCCATGCCTAGAAGAGAATGATGTACTGGTTGGTGACTTGCTCATCAGAGACCATGAGGAGTACTTTGGTGCTGCTCGCGCATCGAAACAGACAGTAAGGTGCTCCCCTGGTGCGAAAAATAAACGGCTAGCAAATGATATAGAGGAGATGGAGCATAACAGTAGGAAAGATGCCATTTCTGCTAAGGTTAGTGTCAACGACCTGTTCCTCAAGACTAAAGAGACAGGTAATACGGGAGAGATTCTCCATGATGCTGGGTTGATCATTGATGAACTCAAGCTGAAAACAAATTTCGGGATCATTATAGGAGTTTTGCCTCAAATGGGAGTATCTACATGTCGTGGTATGACATTATATTATATCAATACCATATTATATCTATGGGAGGGGACCAATAACTTGGAAGCGAACCGACAAAAGGGACGTGAAACCACGCGTTCAGACGGGCTGAGTAACGAGAGAGTGCAACGAGGTCAGCTAAATTATGGACAATGGCAAAGTTCAAGGTTAATTAAAGAGACATTTACAAAAATAGAATTTTATTTACACAAAAAAAAATGATAAGAGAATTGAAGGGTAAAATTACCTCAGAGAATTAACGAGCAAAAATCACATCAATAAACGAAGGGGGGAAGATTAACTCAATTGAGTTACTAAAGGGAGGAGGGGGTTGGCTTACGGATATCTTCTGTACTCGAGGTGAGACCGCTAGGACTTCAGAGCGAGAGGTGGGAGTGATGACGGTTCTCCAAAAGAAAGGGGGGGGGGTAACTTCCGTTCCAGGGTAGAGTACTTCGGCTACCCGAAATAAGGAGGGCTTCGACAGGAGTTGATGAAAGAAGTCGGAAAAATCACTCGGGGCGATCGTTCAGTGGAATTAACTCCTGGCTCGGGCTAATTCCAAATACACAAAATAGTCCAGCTGTCACTTTGCTTTGTTGTTAGCACTTGACTTGGAACCATGGGAAAATCTTCTGGGTTCTGGCAAGACTCCTCAACTCTGTGTCTCTTCCGGGGATTCGAGCGTTATTTTGTCAGAGGCTCTCCCTGGAGTTGGGGGTTAGCGGGAAACAGCTCTACTCTCGAAGGGCCTCGAATCTTCTTGCAGAGCAAATTTAGCCCGCATAAAGGTGAATCATGGGGGAATCGATTCGAGGCTAACGCTTGTGGAAGGAAGGGGGGGGGTTATGCTTACCACTTTAGGCCTAGCCGGGCCTTCTGCTGCACATGGGAGTTCCTTTCTTCTAAAGATCTTTCCCGTGGGGATTCCCTCACACATCTCCCAACCGAAAGATGATGCTTTACAGAGCAGTTTCGTAGGAAAGGATCATCCCACCCTGTCAAACTAGAATTATCAAAGGTCTAGGGAAATTCTGACCTGCTTGACAGGTGTACACACAAAAAAACGTAAATCTGAGCTCAGCAGGGAATTTACGGGCATAAGCCTTAAACAGGTCGATTATAGAGAATTTAACTAATACAATTTTAAACAAAGGAAAAATCACAGGATAACATTGGCGACATTTCAGTGGAACCCCCCCCCAAAAAGGATACAATTAAATGAAGGCATAAATATGAGACAAAAAAAATTAACAATTTAGTGGACCAAAAAAATCATAATTAGGAACATTGATGATATAATATATATATATATATATATATATATATATATATATATATATATATATATATATATATATATATATATATATATACAATTCACGTGGAAAACCTTCGCTCCAGCCGGAGTATGGATGAGGTAATCCACGGGTCCTCTAGCCTCGAGGACGGGGTAGGGTCCCTTTCACTGGCTAAGGATTTTGTTGCTTCCCGTGGGAAGTAGCACCAGCACCTTCGCGCCAGGCTTGAATTTTCGTTCTCGTGACTTAAGGTCCAATTAGGTCTTAAACTTCTCAATAAGTCCTTCTTCGCGGGATACGAGACTTGTTTGTTGCCTCGGGTGGACCCACGCTCGAGGGCTTTAGTTTTCTCCCAAAGGGGGGGAGAGTTGCGCACTCCTTCTGGGCGCGGGAAAACTTATCGCTCCGGAGGGCTTGGAACTCCGGGTCGATAGGGGTTTTCAGGGGAACAGGTGCACAGGATTCCAGGGCTGTCTGTGTACGGGTAATCATGGGTTGGGCCACGGTATGGTCATGAATTATGGGGTTCTGACCGAATAAAACGGAGCAGAACTGGATTAGGGCCGCTACCACTTCGGACCAATCGGACATATAGTCACACTCGATGTGACAACGAATTACTGGGAAACGACTGGCCCGGCCAAGGTAGTCGTGGACCACCGCAAATTTCTTGTGGCCGGGCCCAGGAGGGGGAAGTAGATCCTCAGACAATATAATACAGGTGCACCCGGTGTCACGGACGAGGGTAGATACTCGGCGACCGTTCACAGTTCCGTTCTCGAACTTCAGTCCACCAGGGTTGTTCTCATTAAAGAGAAAATTTACCTGATAGAACGTGTCTTTGGCGGGCGAGGGAGGCTCAGGCGTCTTCTGAGGCGACGGAGGAGGATCAGGTGCGGCCCAGGTTTGGTGTACTTGGTGGGACTGAGAGTTTGCGAATCGGGAGTTTTGAGGACAGTTCGTGTGGTAATGGCCGGGAACTCCGAAGGTGTAGCAGATGATCGTTTTTGGGGGGTACGGCACAACCGGGGAGGAAGAAACTAGGGGCTTAATGTCTCGGTGTTCCGATGGATGACAGTTTCTTGGCTTCGAGGGACTAGGAACTTTGGTAAATCTTGGAACCAAATTAAGGGGGGTCTTAGGGCCATAAAATTTAGTTTGGGGGGGTGATTGGGGAGCCTTTTTAACATCCTTAGGGTATAAATCGTGACTACCCGCGTAGATATCGGCCTCTTCCAAGCACTCCTTGAAAGTGGCGTAACGTTTATCCTTAATGAAGGCGCGAATTTCGGGAACCACGGCAGCTAAAAGCTGATCCCTAAGGAAGAAGTTCAGAAGGGACTCGTAGACCTGGGGAATTTTGCACGCATCCAGTCAACACTGAAGGTTTCTTTGGAGGATGTACCCGTGTTGTCAAAATGTTTGGCCGGGGCGGATCCTTTCCTGGCGGAATCAGGAGTGGTAGAATTCGCTATTCATATAAACAGCGGCTAACAATTCGGACTTTAACGTGGAATAGTCCAAAGTTGCTTCCGGGGAAGGGATACGAAGATATCCCTTAACTTCGCATTTAGGAGGGGAAGTAAGCGAGCGACGCCATTATTTTCGAGATCCCATCTATTGATCTGAAAGATTCTCTCAAAATGGGCCAAAAATGATCCAAAGTCCTCTTCATCATTGAAAGCGGGAAGGTGGACTGAAGGATTTGGGGAATTTCAGCCCGGGAACCGATGGACTGAGAATCCATTTGATTTCGGCTCATTTCCAGCGCATGCGGCCTAATTTGTTCTCGTTCTTCCATCTTCATTTTGTTCTTCTCCATCTCCATTTTGTTTTTCTCCATCTCCATTTCCATCTTCAGTTTGTGCTCCATCTCCGTTTTCAGTTTGTTCTTCTCCATCTCGATCTTCAGTTTGTTCTCCTCCATCTCCATCATTAGTTTGTTCTCCTCCATCTCCAGTTTGTTCTTCTCCACCTCCAATTCCCTTCGCTCTGCCCGTTCATTCCTCTCTTCTTCCTGTACGTAATTAGCAGATATTTACCCGAAAGACCTAACATTTCACCCTGACTCTTGAATTTTTTGAAGGAGGACATTTTTACGCAGTTAACTGAGGGAACACTGACACGCGAACGAGCTAGGACACTACCCACGCGAAACGAATACTTGAATATTCGTGAAGGCCTTGATCACAAAAAAAAATTAAGATACAGCTACCTACCTCTGCTGTTTCCAAGCGAAAAAAAAAATAAAATGGTCCTACCAGAATTAGGACACCAAAGACCTTAACTCTTTTGGATTAATAACAAGGAGAGTCTCCAAAATTCGAACACAGTGGAATTAACTCCTGGCTCGGGCTAATTCCAAATACACAAAATAGTCCAGCTGTCACTTTGCTTTGTTGCTAGCACTTGACTTGGAACCATGGAAAAATCTTCTGGGTTCTGGCGAGACTTCTCAACTTTGTGTCTCTTTCGGGAAGTCGAGCGTTATTTATGTTCGAGGCTCTCCCCGAAGTTGGGGGTTAGCGGGAAACAGCTCTTCTCTCGAAGGGCCTCGAATCTTCTTGCAGAGCTATTTTAGCCGGCATAAAGGTGAGTCGTGGGGGACTCGATTTGAGGCTACCGCTTGTGGAAAGGAGGGGGGGGTAGGCTTACCACTTTAGGCCAGCCGGGTCTTCTGCTACACATGGGAGTTCCTTTCTGCTAAAGATCTTCCACGTGGGCATTCCCTCACACTACGTTTGCCTTGAGCAAAGCAATAGGCATGAATTCCTGAGGCAAAGTAGTATATGGTAACATGGTAAACCAGGTTCTTTACAGTAACATCCTCTCAGATCCGAGTGGGGTTCCTGCTCTGAGATAGAGGCCGTCTACTATCAGGTTTCACCCTCAGTAGAGAGCTGCTCTGGTGATGCTCCTGCTCCTTCAAACCGGGGTGTGGTAGCTTCCTCATTAGAGGCACCAGCTGCCACTGCCGATTTGGGTGAGGAGCCACCTGTACTACACTTCTCGACGAGGACGATGAGCTGTATACAGGAATTACTGACCTAATAAGCGAACGCACAACAGTTATCTTAGGGGATTTCAACTGCCATGGAAACCGGGAATACAGAACAGGGGACGATGAAAGTAAGAGGCTTCTTCACTTTTCAGATGAAGCCTTCCTCACCCAATGGGTACATGATTCTAAAAGGGGAGATAATATACTAAATCTTGTGTTCACCCTTGAGAATAACCTAGTACACAATATAACTGTGGATGAAGCCTTAGGTGGAAGTAAACACAATGTCGTTAGACTTAAGTTACGTGTGCCTAAACTCAAGGAAAATAATCGTAGAGCCACCATTCCTGATCTAAGAAGAGCTAATTTTTCAGGACTAAGAGGAGTAGTTGGTGCATTGACAGTTGAAGTAGGTGCCAACGTCCAGAACTCATTCCGTGATGTCTTTATGGCACAGCTAGCCCAGTTTGTGCCAAATTAAGGGGTCAAGGAAGAACGTCGGCAACCTAAATGGTTCACACACGAGATAGGAAGAGCGATTAAAGAGAGGAAAGCTTCTTATTGCCATTATAAGGCAAACCTATAGGTTTTGCACATCAATAATACATCCGCTTGCGCAGCCATGTTAAAAGAATGGTAGAAGCTGCAAAACGTGGTGAAGAGCAGAGGATGGCCGCATCTTGCAAAGCTAATCCCAAGGAATTCTTTAGCTACGTAAACAGCAGAAAACCAGTTAGAAATAAATTCGTCCTTTGCGTGACTGTGATGGTACGCTTGACCAAGGATTCCAGATCCCCCCTCAAGCCCTAGCTAAGGTAAGAACTTAAGTCCCCACAGCCCCAGAAGTAAGGTGTCGACCATACCCTTCCTTCCCACTCTTATCCTGACAAAGATCCCTCCTTTGAAGACGCCGACAAGGTCGTGTTGCCGAGCCCCTACTTTCCCTTCAGCCTCCTAATAGGAATTAGACTTTCCCACCGGTAACGATAAATCATTATCCAACCTTTAATTTTCCTCTATATCATTTTGATCATTTTTAATTTGTAAATTAAATTTATATTTTCTAATGTTTATCTTTAATTAACCTAAATGTAACTCTCGGCCACGTTATTCAAATCTCGCCAACCTCAGACTCGACCTGATTAGTTAAGCGTATTGACCCCGCGCCTCAACATGACCTTTCTAATCCACGCATCAACGTAGCGTTCAGTCATTGGACTGTTCGCTTTAATAGCCTGAGCTCTCCCACTTTATACTAATAATAGATATTATATTATATAGTCAGCTATATTACAACATATATATATATATATATATATATATATATATATATATATATATATATATATATATATATATATATATATATATATTTATATATATATATGTCCAACTTAACCGCAGGAAAGACAAAAGGGAATAATTTTTCTTCGGAATTTTTTTATTTCTTACTTCAAAAAATCCAAGCTGGGGTGGGATTCGAACCGTGCACATTAAGGCAGCAAGCAACTGCTTTGATTTAAATTAAACCGCCCTTTAGACCACTTCCGCGCAGCCGAGTAGTCTAAAGGGCGGTTTAATTGAGATCAAAGCGGTTTCTTGCCTCCTCAATGTGCACGGTTCGAATCCCACCCCAGCTCGGATTTTTTGAAGTAAGAAATAAAATATTTCCGAAGAAAAATTATTTCGTTTTCTCTTTCCTGCGGTGAAGTTGGGTGATATATTTCACCATTCTCTCGCGCTCATGATATATATATATATATATATATATATATATATATATATATATATATATAAAGAGAAAGAGAGGGAGAGGGAGAGAGAGAGAGAGAGAGATATTGAATGTGAGAGAGATGTTCGTTATATGTTGAGGCTAATGGATGTTTTGGGTTTGGTTCCTTTTAAATTCCCCTTTCTCCTTAATCAGACTCAGACAAATCGTCAAATTTTATGTTGAGAATTAAATTAGTTGCGTATTGTTCACTTACAGAAGGTATTTAGAGGAGGAAATTTATGCTTTAATTAAAAAAAGCCAAAACCAACTAAGGCTTTTCCCCATCATTGTCTCTCAAAACAGGTGCGCAAAGTTAAAAGATTAAGGGCAGGCGAAAATGTGCGGTAGTTAATTACCTTTGCAAGGGGCAGTAAAAAAAATAAATTATAAATCTTATATATGGAACTAATAATGTCCAGTTTGCAGAGAAATATTAGGTTTTTATGTAATTCTGCGCGGCTCTCTTTTCCTAAGTTAAACCTTTTTTTTTTTTACATATTTTTTTCCTATAGTTAAAATCTTCATCCAAAAATTTTTAATTATCTCAGCGGAAGAAACTTCAGAATTCCTAAAAGAATTTGGACTTTTCTTCGCCATTCCCAAGTTGTTTTTCTTGCCCCGGGGAAACTTATTTGAGTTAGGTTTTGGAAACATTCATTTGCATGCTAAGCCCCCTCTCCCCCACTCATCTAATTCATACTCTCCTCTTCCCAAAAATATCTCGGAATTTCGGTAAAAATTTTATTTCCCATTTTTTTTCCACCCCCATTTTGGAGCGCAATTTAGAACAGATTTACAAAACTTCTTTTCTTTTTGTCAACATTTTTCATTTTCTTTCGATTCGCAAATCATCAACTTTTTTTTAATTAAAAACAAATATGGTGACGACTTAACGTCATTGCTGGCTGTAGATTTCATTCCTACACATACATACATACTTGCAACTCATATGTACCAGGATGTAAGTATTCTATCGTACATACACTAAAACCCCCAAACTGGTTTGCAAATGAGTAACCCCCCACAGAACCTACATTGGAAACTCAAACCACCTGTTGCGGGGGGGTGATTGTAAAGGTATAAGAGTTTAGTATATATATATATATATATATATATATATATATCGAGGCCAAGGAAATAATAACAAAAGACATCTGGGTTTAACTTTTCCCCTACGATGTTCTCCGGTAACATAGGAGAACGGGCAAAAGGGTAAATTTTACGAGACAGATTCCTGATCTCAGCTCAAATGGAAGGCCCTTAGAGGGTGTACTTAGAAACAATCCATTTAAAAGTGCAAACTGCCGATCTCGTATTACCCTCTCTCAGAGCTACAAGAGGCCAAGCGCGGGACACCAACCTGAGGTCTCACCTTGCGAGTCTCCCCTCTACCTCCTTATTACCCCACTGGAGTAATTTGGGTATATAACAGGTTGACTCGAGGAAACGAGGCTTTTTGTTCGTTCTAACACAAGAGACAAGAAAGTCACCAGTTGAGAGATTTTTCGAGTTCAAGAAGAAAACACAAAAATCACCGGTAGAAAGTTTTCAGCAAGTTAAGGAGAACTTGCAGTCCTTGTACAAAACCAGATTGTACCAAGGTAGCTCGGCGCCGTTCAAGCCCCAAGATTATTGAGTATCAATCAACCCAGTTTGAGGACTCCAAATCTTACTCTATCTGAGTTGGACAAAGCCCAACTAGATAGAAAAAAAGGGAAGACAACGATTTCATCTCTTCCGGAAGAAAACTAGGTCAAGGTCGTCCTAACCGACTAAAAGTAGAAGGACTAAGCTCTCGCTTGAGCCTCCTCCCAAACCAGATCCCTCATGACGTCACCCTTCAAATTGAAAGGTAGGTCAACGAACGCCATCTATTGAGCAAACAACCAACTACTCGAGCTACGCCTCTCTAGAACAATCTCCGAAGATAGTCTAAGTGGTCTCGGGTATTTAATCTCCATTACCTCATGTAAGTAAAGAATAATCCTGTTGTTTATGTCCCCGTGCATAATAATTAGTTTATTGGATGTCTGGCCAAGGACAAAGATATTAACTTAAAATTGTTCTCCCCGTAAAATTCTATCTCGAATCGAGCCTCAAGAGTTCGCCCAGTTATCATATTTTCTTTTAGATGTGTATTAGATCTGTATTTTTTTATGTTATTTAGTGAGAGGGTTTATGTTCATTAAAGTCTATTTTTTTAGTAAAAGCACTGTTTTAATTATCCTCTAACGAGTTAAAGTGGCAATAATTGATAAAGTTAAGGAAGAAACCCCTTTTATTCATTTCCTAGAATAAAAATAAAGATTAGCACTCTTAAAGAACGATCCTCAAGCGATCACCGAGGCACGAACCTACGCCTCGAGTCAAAGTTTATTTGGTTTATTAAAATTAATAAAACATATATATATATATATATATATATATATAATCTCGGCTAACCTACGATAGTGATCAAGAAACACAGAGAAGATTCTACCTATATTTTAATATATATACGATGACCAACGTGGGCTAAGTTAGGGGAAGTATGGAAGATACATAGCCGAGTATCCAAAAAGGAGCCTAATGGGCTGCTAGGGACTAGATGACTCCGTAACTCTCCTATCGTGGCCGTTGCCGCAACAAAGTTATCCCATCGCATCTCCGCAGATGGCAAAATCGAAGGCTAGGAGAGGGTTGCTACGTTAATTACGGCATCCTTTGCGATTAGAGCAGAGTCTTCCGACCGGATAATTATGACGATAATGCTTGGCTCATGGTTTCCAGGAGCCGATCCTTGTTAGGAAAAGAGGCAGTAGAAATGTGATTTGTCCATAGTCACTGTACATGGAATGCTTCATGTGCTATGGGAATCGCCAGATGGGCGTTCTAGAAAAAAAAATAGCACATGAGAGAGCCACCGGTACCAGGTCAGGTGATTGGGGACAGGAAACCACTTCGGAGATTTCAGTAGATGGAAGAGTGATATGTTTTTAAGATAAAAAAGAGATGAAAAAGACAATGAAGGTGAAATGGCAATGTATGTGGTGAGGTAAGTGGATAGCGCTCCATGCGCATATGAGTCAAATGGCGCAAGACCAATTTTCTGCTCGCTCCCATCACATCAACCATAGACTCCTGCATGGAATCAAACCCTGAAGTCAGGGTTGCTATGAACTAAATCGGTAAAAAGCCGGAAAAGCCTCCACCACGCATTTAGCCTTGATGAGATTTTCCCCTACGATTTTCGTCCATCTTTAATATTTCTTTCCTATGCCTGTTCCAGGTGAGGATCCCACCAGAGGCACAACTGTACATTGCGCGCTTTGTACAAACTTGTAGCGGCTTTGAGATTGTGTCAGGCCCATCCGGTATAAAGAGCCCAAGTAGTTGAGGTGAAATGAAAGTAACTGGATCAACCAAAACGGGCCTTTTAATTCTTCAGTCGATTCTATCCAAATTTAGAAGAAGACCGAAAAATAGAGGATAAAATGAAAGGGCTAGAAATAGAGTGAAAGGGTAAAGATGACAAAAAAGACCTATTCCACACATCCCTACTCAACCCAAATTACGGGGTCTGTAGGCTGAATCATACTTCTGCTTGAACAAGTTCGTACACAAGGAAAATTCAAAAGCACGATATAACCCCCAGGCGCTAAAGGGGAGTGCCTTAAATTTGTTGGCTTAATCTGTTCTATACTCCGTATTCTACCCAAATAAAGAATTTAACTCCGTTGGATTACAAACATGTTCTATCGAATTAAAACATTCTAAACTATTACAAACTTTGTACTTTTAAACAATTAAGAGAAAATCAACGAGAAAATTTTCACCAGTAATAGTATAGAAAAAGGATATAATCTCAAAGTGAATGTTGTATGAGTTGATTGTTCACTTTGTCAAAAAGATATGATTTCAGAGTGGATGTTGTATGAGTTAATTGGTCATTTTGTCATAAAGATATTATTTCAGAGTGGATGTCGTATAAGTCGATTGTTCAGGTTTCAACAGGATATGAACTAAGAATGGATGATGTCGTGCTGATTGTTGAATTTTCCAAAAAATATGAGTGGATTTTGTATGAGTTGATTGTTCAATTGTCAAAAAGATATGATTTTAGGGTGGATATTGTATGAGTTGTTTGTCCTGTTGTCAAAGAGATATAATTTCAGAGTGGATGCTATATGAGTTTATTATTCAGTAGTCAAAAAGATATGATCTCAAGGTGGTTGTAGTATGAGTTGATTGTTCACTTTGTTAAAAAGACATGATTTCAGAGTGGATGTTTTATGAGTCAATTGTTTAGGTTTGAAAAAGATATGATCTAAGAATAGATGTTGTAAGAGTTGATTGTTCAATTTTCCAAAAATATTTTCTCAGAGTGGATACTGTATGAGTTGATTGTTTCCTTTGTGAAAAATCTATGATTTCAGAGTGGATGTTGTATGAGTTGATTGTTCAGGTCTCAAAAAGATATGATCTAAGAATGGATGTGGTAAGAGTTGATTGTTCAATTTTCAAAAAAATTACGATCTCAGGGTAGATTTTGTATCAGTTGATTGTTCAGTTCTTTAAAAATATGATTTCAGAACTAGTGTTGTAGAAGTAGATTGTTCCTTTTCCATAAAGATAGGATTTCAGAGTGAATGTTGTATGAGTTGATTGTTCAAGTGTAAAAAATATATGATCTAAGAATGGATGTTGTGAGAGTTGATTGTTCAATTTTCAAAAATTAAAATAATCTCAGAGTTGATTTTGTATCAGTTGATTGTTCAGTTGACAAAAAGATATAATCTCAGAGTGGGTGCCTTATGGGTTAATTGTTCACTTTTTAAAATCTATGATTTAATAGTGGGTACTGTATGAGTTGATTATTCAGTTTGTGAAAAATCTATGATTTCAGAGTGGATATTGTATGAGTTGATTGTTCAGGTCTCAAAAGATATGATCTAAGAATGGATGTTGTAAGGGTTTATTATTCAGTTGTTGAAAAGATATGATTTCAGAGTGGATGTTGTATGATTAGATTGTTCAGGTTTCAAAAAGATATGATCTAAGAATGGATGTTGTAAGAGTTAATTGTTCAATTCTCAAATGAATAGGATCTCAGAGTGGATTGTGTATCAATGGATTTTTCAGTTGTCAAAAAGATATGATTTCACAGTATGTGTTGTATGAGTCGATTGTTCACTTTGTCAAAAATCTATGATTTCAAAGTGGATGTTTTATGAGTTGAATGTTCAGGTGTCAAAGAGATATGATCTAATAATAGATGTTGTAAGAGTTGATTGTTCAATTTATAAAAATAATGGGATCTCAGAATGGATTTTGTGTCAGTTTTCAAAAAGATATGATTTCATAGTGGGTGATGTATAAGCTGATTGTTCGGTTCTCAAGAAGATATGATTTTAGAGTGAATGTTGTATGAGTTTATTATTTAGTTGTCAAAAGATATTATCTCACAGTGGATGTTGTATAAGTTGATTGTTCAATTTGTCAAAAAGATATGATTTCAAAGTATATGTTGTATGAGTTGTTTGTTCAGGTGTAAAAAAGGATATGATCTAAGAATGGATATTGTGAGAGTTGATTGTTTAATTTTTTTTAAATTATATGTTCCTAGAGTGGATTTTGTGTCAGTTGATTGTTCATTTGTCAAAAAGGTAGGATTTCAGAGTGGGTGTTGTATGAGTTTACATATATTCATTTGTCAAAAAATCTATGATCTCAGAGTGGATGTTGTATTTGTTCTTGTTCACTCTGTCAAAAAGCTATGATTTCATAGTGGATGTTGTATGAGTTTATTGTTCACTTATCAAGAAGGTATAATCTAAGAATGGATGTTGTAAGAGTTGATTTTTCATTTAAAAAAAATGATCTTAGATGGATTTTGTACCTATCAAAAAGATCTGATTTCAGAGTCGGTGTTGTTTGAGTTGATTTTCAGCTTATTAAAAAGATATGCTCTTAGAGTGGATGCTGTATGAGTTTATTATTCAGTTTTCAAAAAATATGATCTCAGAGTCGATGTTTTATGTGTTAATTGTTCAGTTATCAAAAATCTAAGACTTCCAAGTATAGGTTATGTTTGTGTCAGAAGGTTTAATGTTTGCAGGATGTTTGCAGTTGTGTATTGTTCAGTTGTAAAAAAGTTAATATTTTCCCAAGTTTTGTGTGTAAAAAAAGTGAGAGAGATACTTCAGATTTTCAGTCAAGCATTGTATAACTCTCCTGAAAGAAAGTATTTTTGGACGTCTCTTACTCTCCTTGTGTCCTCGTTTGTTGCATTTCATCACTTTCACCGCAAAATTTTCCTAGTTCCTAACGCCCCAGTTAGTCCCCTTTTCAGATTACTCCGCCTTCATCACTTTCTTTACGACCCACGTTTGACATTCTCTCTGGCACTGACATTCTTTCCGCTTTTATGTTTTAACTGATTAATAATAATCTACATCTCTGCCACACATATTATCTCACATAGTTTTCCATACTAATTTTCATGAATTCTTTCATATCGCAAAATTAGCGATAACATTAACATATCGTGTGTTTTTTATAATTTATATCTAAAATCTTTGGGACTAAAAAATAAATTGTTATGAGCTTTATCTCTTTATCCTACTTTTGTTTACTCTGAGAGCGTTCTTTCGTGCATCAGTGATCCTTCCTCTAAAGGATGACCCTAAATTAAGGATCTTACCTAAACGAGACAAAGTTTGCGTTAAAGAGAGGAATCTTCAAAAAATGTTTAAATTATTATTATTATTAATGAAGTATTTTTTCTATTTCAATTTTAAAATAGTCTTATCATTAGCATAAATATGAAATCGTGTTCTTAATGTTAGAGATTATCTAGCTGCCTTTGCAACTCCATAGTAACCACTTCCACTTTCAAGGATGTTTCCATGGCAACGATATTCGAAATATATCACTAGTCAACAATGATTTTGCTACCTTGGTATTATCTTGTGATTTATACTAAATCAAGTAGGTTGATTCCAAATCTGTAATCAGAATTGTTTTAGCACATAAGGTTCCTGAGTTACACATATGGGCAATGTTGCTTCGGCTACTGTAATGAGAGGATGTGTTGTGTGTGTTTTCGTTCCTGCGTTACACTCCTGCTTTATCACGTTGTCAAATTTAGCCATTATTGGAGTATTGTTGAAACGGTATTTACATACAGTGATTAATTGCATTTTTCTTTCAGATTTATCTCCCAATTAATTTGTAAATGAAATAAGATTGCACACAGATATATAACAACATATATACAAACTAAGTTGAAAACATGAATCGGCGAGGATGTATAAATAGCCCAGACAACTTTTGTTCTATCTGTGGAAGATATACTCCAAGCAACCAGCGGAAAAATTTAGCTAAAAGAGTTTAAACTGCTTACAATTATTATTTTGGTTGTAAAGTTGGTGACCAAAACAAGCCCTGAGCACCTCACAAATCTTGTTCTGTGTGTTATACGGGAGTCACACAGTGGTTAGATGGCAAACGAAACGGTATGCCTTTTGCTGTACCAATGGTGTGGCGTGAGCTAAAAAATGATGCTTTTGATTGCTACTTTTGTATAACAAATATTGTGGGATTCACAAATAAGAAGAAGTCAGAAATTGTATATCTAGATTGAAAGTCAGCTATAAACCAGTCCCCCATAATATGGAGATGCCAATCCCAGTTCCTCCATCAGCTAGTGCAGTTAAAGAAGATGACTCATCGCCTGAAGTGGAGAATAACAATGACGATGAAATACATGAGGGTGATTCTAAAGAAAAGAAGATCCAGTTGATAAATCAAGAAAGATTGAATTATTTGGTGAGGGATTAGTCATTGTCAAAAGAGATGGCAGAACTGCTTGGCTCCAGACTACAGCAATGGAATCTTCTAGAGGACGGTGCAAAAATATTTCCTTTCCGTAAACGCCATGAGACCTTAGTTGTTTTCTATAAAGAAAAAGATGGTGCTTGTTTCTGTACTGATGTTAATGGCCTCATGAATCAGCTAGGAAACGAGCATTTACCTGATGAATGGAGAATATTCATCGATGCAAGCAATGCTAGCCTCAAAGCTATGTTGCTACATAATGGTAATAAAAAACCTTCAATTCCTGTCGCACTCATTGTTGGGATGATAGAGACATATGACTCAATGAAATTTATTTTGGAAGGTGTTCATTAGCATCATAAGTGGAATATCTGTGGTGATCTAAAGGTAATTTCTTTACTTCTTGGACTGCAGCTAGGATATACAAAGAATATGTGCTTCTTATGCCTATAAAAACAGCCGTGATGACAGGAATCATTATATTGTTAAAAAGTGGCCCGAAAAAGAAGAACACATAGTTGGCCGATACAATGTGAAGCATATGCATTTGACAGAACCAGAGAAGATCTACCTTCCACCACTTCATATCAAACTTGGCCTTATCACGATTCTTATGCATTCCAGTATCTCAAGAGAAATTTATACGTGACAGAGAGTTCAGAAATAAACTCTCTCCAATTGAGTTGGTAGCATGGGATTCATTTATCCATGTAGTGTAGAACTTCCTTGGTACTCATAGGACTGAAAACTATCAAGAACTAGTGGACAACATTCTAAAAGGCCTATCAACGAATGGGGTGTTTGATGTCTCTTAAGATGCATTTCTTGCATTCGCATCTAGATTTCTTTCCATCTAATATGGGTGATATTTGTGACGAACATGAGGAAAGGTTCCACCGAGATATCGCAATGATGAAAAGCAGGTATCAAGGTTGCTTTAACGAAAACATAATGGGTGACTACTGCTGGTTTCTACAACGGGAAGATCCTATATCCACGTACAAGCGCAAGAGCAAGAGTCTCAAAGATTTTTGAAGAAACTTATAGCTAGGTGAGTACTACCTCTTTTATATGTAATACATATCTTGTCTGGGTCTGCAAAAGGACGTACCTAATGTCAAATAGGGTGCCCCGATTCCAAACCTTTGCCCAGAAACATCTCATTCTTCTCAAACTCGTAATAATTATATCCTTAATTGATCCAAGGTGGCAAAGTGAGCCATATAGCTTAGTTGCATAACTCAGGAACTCTTAGCACAGATTTGGAATCAGCGCACCAAATTTAGTTAGTTACAACATTTACTCAAGTAGCAGAGAGAAAGTTAAAATTTGTTGGCTAGTGAATTATGAATCACAAAACGAATGGGTGACATACATATGTAGATGCAAAGAAAATATTGTGAAAACGAAACCCACCCTGATAATTTTATAATTCAGAGTGCCACAAATGACA
The DNA here is from genome assembly GCA_963969495.1 of Ceratothoa steindachneri. Taxonomy (NCBI): domain Eukaryota; kingdom Metazoa; phylum Arthropoda; class Malacostraca; order Isopoda; family Cymothoidae; genus Ceratothoa; species Ceratothoa steindachneri. The sequence continues at coordinate 178,778,629 of OZ018326.1, forward strand.
CCAACCCTTTTGCATATTAGAATCATTAGGCATTAAATTTCTTTCCACTTTATATACAGCTCCTACTTTACTCAATTAAAATTTATTCTCTTGCTTATATGGAGGTTCTACGTTAGGCCATTGAATGTCTCTTTCCTTGCTTACTAGTATACTCGTGTGTATACGAATTCTACGTTGGGCCATAATAGATAATATTTAATTGATGAACTTTAGCAATTTTAATTTTTTAATTAACTAATTTTAAAAAACGAGAATACGAGTATGACAACCATTTGTAGGCCATAATATTTTAAAAGACATAATGGCTTTCAGGTCAACAGCTTATTTTACACTGGCTTTTCATATAAGATTGGTTCTAATAGCTAGGTTGACCTCCTTTAGCAGAAACAAGAGTATGAACACCTCATAGCATGCTACGAGCTAGTCTTCTTCTTTCGGCTGTCCTTCGAATAAGAAGACGACTCAAGCTTCACTCGATGAAAATCGAGATGAATTTATGGGTAGGATGATAAATGGTTAATGGAGGGATGAGTGTGTGAAGGGGTGATTGAATGAAAGAGAGAGTGAGAGAGATGAGTGAAAGAGAGGGATGAGAGATGAGAAAAAGGAAAAGATGAGGGGAGATGTGCTTGCGCAGTGAGTGGATTAATGTGGAGATGGGCTTGCGCTGGGCCTACCCCTGCAGCTTAGCCTTACACAGAATTGATGGTGGCAAGAGTTAATCAGGACGACCATCGACTGTGAGAGGTTGCCGGACATCCTATTTGTCGAAAGCCACCCAATGTGGGACCCCACTCACAGCTTTTTCATTCCGGATTGTGCTCTCGTAGGCCTATTCCAATCAAGGGCAACCCACAGGTCGGGTGGGGTTATTCAGGCTGAGGAAAAGATCTCTTTACAGCTACCCTTAACTGTTTTAGCCTGCTGGTTGAGCAATTTGCTAGGGTGAGGCCCCTGGTCATAGCACGCTAGTAGTGTCTTTAATAATGGCCAAGTAATCTGATTTTTTTTCATATTTGGCATTTAGGGTAGCTCGTCCTTCAATGTGCATCACAAGCTCTCAATGACGTACGTAGCTAGTGGATTTCCTGGCCGCGGTAGCCGTTAGACAAAATTTTCTCTATACTATTTCTGTACATATTCTGTAGTGTGACATGGGGTGGAGTCATATCGGAAAATCCATTGCCTTCGCCATACCAATCCCTTATTTGAGGTTTTAGAAGCGTTTCTAGTACCACTATTTATTTTTGCTGGTTGATTGTTTCCTCTATAATGTGCAGACGACTTGAGTGTGCAGATATTGCCGCCCAAATCATAATCTTTTGCGGAAACTTCACACGATCATCAAGAACTACAATTGTGGATTCATCGGAAAACGATACCTATAATAATAGAAAACAATAACTGTTTTACAATATCACAATCACAAGGTAGGTCAGTGTAAGAAAATCGTATATTTTCATTTGCTTTATATTATTTATTATATTTTATCAATCATAAATTATATAAATACCTTAATCCATCATTTTAGATAGGCTTGGATGTTCACCTTTCTTAGAAGTCCACTCAATATGATTTTAAGCGTGAAGTCCTCATCGTCGGAGTAATCCTAGGTATTTCCTTGAACAATATGTGTGTAATCTCATTTTCAAAAGTATGTTGTTAATTGTTATTGGATGAATAGTAATGTTGTCTTCTTTTAATTGACGTGAAATTTACTTCAATATGTTCCTCTATCATTGAGACCTATTTGTTTTATTTTTCGTTTTCGACCACATTTACCAACCGTCTTTGCCACACACCCTCTTGATTTTCATGTTTTTTTTCTTAATTTCACTAATCATGTGAATTGAAACCTTTCGTTTCCTTGTGATTTCTTTCTGTTCAAATACGGTTTCAGTCAAATATACTTGTATTTGTCCAATTTTATGGGGACTAAGATCCCTAACTTTACCCATCTCAGTCTTCAATTGAAGGATCGCGTTATCTACACTTTAAATGGAATATAATATATAAATTTTGAACTAATATAATACATTATATAAATAATTATTTCAGTAATTTGTTTCCCACTGTTGAGAGAAACCCTTTCTCATTTTCTGATATTTTTTGTCGATATCTTGCAATTTGTTTCCAATTTTTTGCCTATTTTAGGTCATCTCTCCATCTTGTTTTTGCTCTTCATTTCGGTCGTCTTTTTTTACATGGAATCCAATCAGTAATTTTTCTTGCCACATCGCATGTACAGCTGCAGTTCATGTTTTTTATAGCTTCCACTACATCCTGAAGTAGCATTTTGTCAGGTTTCATGTTTCTACTCCATTTATTGAAGCGCATTATGTTTCCTCTCTTACTTAATGCTAATTTTATCCTACATCTGCTCATCCTGTAATAACTGATTTTTTTATTATGAGTTAGAAATTATTGATAGTCATTTTAGGTCCAGCAGCATAAAATGAATCAATTTTATTGTTCATCTCATAGTTTGGACTTCGCCAAGCCCATCTTGGCTGCTACTTCTTTTTTTAGCATGTGCTAGAGCTATTATTTAGGGGTCAGTGTAAAATACCAGATCTTGTCCCCTTTAATTCCGTTCTCCCATTGACAAATTTAAAATGCATTAATCATTAACTCTCCCCACTTGTGCATTACAGTTTCCCATGGCGATGTTAACATAGGCTTTGATTATATTTAGGCTTCTCCTCATGCCATCATATAATCTGAATAATTCGTCCCTTGTACTAGCAGATGTAGGTGAGTAAACATGGCCTAACTTTGACGTTGTAATTCTTCGAAATTCGTAAGTTTATATAAATTACTCTTTCCGATTTGCCGTGAAACTCTTTTTTCCATTTCTTTTGAGTTGTCTACGTATCAGGAATCCAACTCCATGCTGCCTTTGTTCTGCTTTACCTCGGTGGTAAAGTGATAGGCACTTGTTTCAGGATAGCTTTCCAGTATCTTCAGGCTTCAGACAGGCTAATTATATCCCATTTAATATTTGCTAGAGAGTATGTTAATATAGATTCCTAATTTGTTGCTTTGTAAGGCGCTGACAACTCCTTAGGCGTTTACTGGGTCAAACTTTTCTCTTAAGCTATGGATACCATGTAAAGATTTATTTCGTATCCATTTGTGAACATGCAGCATGTGATCAGTAGTTTAGGAACTGTTATTCCCCGGCCTTCATACGGTCGAGTATTACCTTATCCTGACCCTGTGCTTTATCTTTGTTTACTCTCTACAGTGAAAGCAAAATTTTGTACTTTTTAACACGTGTCTCTATCACTTCGTTTTTTTCCCACTTTACATGTGACTCTTTCACATTATTTTGTCCTTCTTTACAAGTCTCTTTCACTTCACTTTGTCTGACATTGTACGTGTCCCTTTCATCTCATTTTGTCTTGCTTAACACGTATCTCCTTAACCACATTTTGCTCTTCTTTTCACATTTCTTTTTTAACTCAATTTTACTTTTACACGGGTAAACTTCGCATATTTTTTCCTTCTTTAGACATGTTTTGTCCACTTCATTTTTCTTTCTTTACACGATGTTTTTCACTTTATTATTTCCTTCTTTGCATTTTTTTTGTTTCACTATATTTTGTCTTACTTTACGTGTCTCTTTCACCTCATTTTTGCCTTTACACTGATCGCACTCATCTCATTTTGTTCGTCTTTGTCCTTGTTTCTTTCACCCAATTATTTGCTTTTTTACGTTCGTCTCTTTAATCTCATTTTAGTCGTTTACATGGGTCTATTTCAGATCTTTTTTTCTTTAGCTTGTCTCTTTTACCTCATTTTGTCATTCACCTCATTTTGTCATTCACCTCATTTTATCCTTCTTTACACGTGTCTCTTTTACCTCGTTTTGTCCTTCTTTACACGAGTCTTTCACCACATTTTGTTCTCCTTTACACGTGTCTATTTCACCTCATTTTTTCCTTTGCACGTCTCTTTCACCTCATTGTGTCTTTCTTTACGCGTATCTCATTAACCTTATATAGTCCTTCTTTACACGAGTTTCCTTCTGTAAGAGAAAAGAGACGCTAAGAAGAATAACCCCTTCTTTTGTTTCTTGAATTCCTTTCCTCCCGATTGCCAATTTTCTATAGTCTGTCAGTGTTATCCTTATTTACATTTCTTATATTTCCCCTATGTATATATATGTTAACTAATGACTATTTAAAATTATATTTTTGGTTTTCACTCTTTAAATATATCCTTGAACTGCAAATTGGTAAACTCATTAAACGCTATTGGCCCCTGTATTAAAATCGCACTCTTATACCTCGTAATCAACGGATTACTTTTACAAAGTGAACGTTCGTGTACGTAGTGAAAGACGCGTACGTACATCAGAGGATATATGTGTATGTAACTGTATATATACATATTCTCGTGGCTTTTATCCCTTTCCTCCCAACCAATAGATACATATATGTATATATAGACGTATTGTCTGGGGAGATGACCTATTCCTCGACACTTTCACTTCAAAATTTTTCTTCTTTACACGTGCCCTTTTCATCTTATTTTGTCCTTTTTTGCGTGTGTCTCTTTCACCACAATTTTTTATTTACGCATCTCTCTTTCAGTTCATTTTTTCACGCTTTGCACGTGTCTTTTTCATCTCATTTTTTGAAAAAAAAATAGCGCATGGTGTACTTCACTGTTATGTAGTTTTTAAATAGTTCTTCAACTAATTCAATGATCTTTATTTTTTTCATTTTGTTTCTCTCTTTATCGTTCATCATTTTCATTTACCCTCTGCTAATTATTACTTGTTTCATTTTTTTAGGATTATTTTGTTTTTCACTATTTATTAACTAGACATTTAGTCTATGTTCTAACTTGAGTTGTTCTTTTAATGAGAAGGTTGAGTTCTTATTTTCTTTAAGTCATTTTTGTCGCCTTATTTTTGTTTTCAATGACTTTTTCTCCTTGTTTTTTTAGTATTTTTGCAGATTTATAATTAGGATTCTGCCACATGTTTAATGAGTTCATTAATCTTGTTTGGTAGTTTAATTTGAAAGTTATTATTATAATTTAGTTATCAAATTTCGGGGAGTTTTTGTTTCGTCGATACCTGCGTTGAAGGAACAAGTAACCGATGTGCCAATTGTATCATTCGAAAGAGAAGGTAAAACAACATAAGGGTTTCAAATTTCGTTAGAATTGGCAGAATTGTTACAATGTTATTAAAAAGAAAAACGTGGACCGACTGTCATAGTGAGATGTAGAGTCGCCCGCGACTAAAAGGTCGCAACTTTCTAAAAGTTTATTAAAAATATAACTAAATTATGCTAGAATATATATTTTTTCAATTAAAATGGCAGGCCTTTAACTTTCTGTCACACCTCATTTATGGAATTGGAAAGGCGAAAAAATGGTCATATGATAGCATAGTATAGCATGGCATAGTATATTATAGCATAACATAGTATAGTATAGCTTAGCATAGCAAAACATAGTATAGTAAAGAAATAAAAAACTCACAAAGTATCACGTGAGGGTAGCAAATGAATGCAATGTCCCGCAGGAAAAAATGAAAAGGTGTTTCCAAGTATTTTCGAACTTTATTAAATATAATATAGTATAGTATATGTAGTATAGTATATCCTAGCATAGTATAGCCTAGCATAGTATATCCTAGTAGCTATAGACTAGTATTGTCTGGAATAGTATAAATTATATAGCATACCCTAGTATAGTCTCGAATAGTAGCTTGGCAAAACCTAGCTTACCTTAGGATAGCCTACCATAGTATTATCTTACCAAGCATAATAAAGCTTAGCATAGTATATACTAGCCTATATAGCCTAACATAGTAAATCCTGCCTAGCCTAGCCTAAAATAGTATATCATAGCATAGTATACTATACTAAAAAGCTAGAAAATTCTATATATCCTCTTTTACCCAAAATGGGTTCAAGTTCATGTTTTGAGTTCTTATACTTTATTTAATAAGGCATCGCCCTAAATCCATTACTAAAGATTGACGGAGTTTGCTATTACCATAGTCTAGCCTAGCATCGGATAGCCTAGTCTAGCCTAGCCTAGCTTAGTATAACTAAGTCTAGCCTATGATTCCCTATAATAGTAGAACTTACCATACCATACTCTACCGTAGCTAGCATAGTATAGCCTAGCCTTACATAGTAAAGCTTAGCCTAGCATAGTATGACTTAGCCTAGACTAATCTAACCTAGCCTAGCAGAGAATGTATAGTATGGCCTATCTTAGCTTAGAAGCCATAGTAAAGCCTAGCCTAACATAGCCTAGTACAGCCTAGCATATATAGGATAGTAAAGCTTACCATATTTTAGCTTATCATATCAGGTTGAGGAATAATTTCTTGCGTTTTTTTTAATGCTGTGTTGATTTAAGTTTTGTTGACGTGATTTGTGCACATATTAAGAAACAATAATAAATAATAAGAGCAAAATTTGCAAAGGTTAGGCTACGTCTCTTAACAGCGTAGACTATTAGGCTTTTGCTTAGGCTACGTCTTGAAGTTGAGTAATAAGTCATTGCGGTTTGTTTAAAAGTTTTGTTAATTTAATTTTTGTTCTGTACCCTTAAAATGGAATGTCAAGTTGAAAGAAAGGCGCATTTTCGACACTTGTTGTTATTCATTTTTCATTTTCAATCGAGACGGGAACAATGCAAACGCAGCCATAGCTCGTCGCAATATTTGTGCTGTGTACGGAGAAAATGACAGCTCAATCGTCGTTTTCACGTTTCAAAAACGGTCATTTAAATCTTAATGACGAAGAACGTTCTGGTCACCCCATTAAGTTGGATAGAGATCGATTAAACAAACTTCTTCATGAAAATCCTCGTCAATCGACTAGAGAATTAGCTGTACAATTGGCGTGTAATCAGAAAACTGTAGTGAATCACTTTCTTCGATGGGAAAAGTTCAAAAACTCGGTGCATGGGTTCCGCACGCTTTGACCGAAAGCGACAAAATTCAACGCTCCACGATTGCCGCAGGTTTGCTTGCTCGTCACAAGGCTACTCGTGGATATAAGGACAGATTTCTTCACCGCATCATCACTGGCGACGAAAAGTGGTGTGTTTATGTCAACATGAACCATCGAAAACAATGGCTTAGCCCTAATAAAAAAAAACACTTCCGCGATTAAAGCAAGGACTTCATCCACGAAAGACGATGTTGTGTGTGGGGTGGGATTGTGAAGGCATCATTATTTATGAGCTCCTTGCGAACAATGAGATTGTCAATGTAGAACTTTACGTTCAACAAATGTATCGACACGCTGAAGGTATTCGTGAAAAGCGACCTCATCGACGTTATGGAGTCCTTCTGCAACACGACAATGCTCGTCTTCACATTGCCAATATGACAAAAGACGCCATCCAAACGCTTAATTGGGAAATCCTGCCGCATCCTCCATATTTACAAGACTTGGCTCCATGGGATATCCATCTGTTCCGATCGCTCTCCAACAATTTGCGCGGCGTTCCGTTGAATACTGATGTGGAATTAAGAACCTGGTTAGAGGAATTCTTCGAGTCAAAATCCATACATTTTTATTGCAGAAGCATCGAAAAACGAGTTGAACGTTGGGAAGAAGTTTTAAATAAAACGGAGAATACATTATTGATTAAATTGCATATTTTTATCAATTAAAAATAAAGTTTTTCTAAAATTGTTAATGGTAATGAATAAATTTGATATAGCCGCAAGAATTTATTCCTCAAACCAATAGTATAGCCTAGCTTAGAATAGTATAGTATAGCATAGCCTAACCTAGTATAGTTTAGAATAGTTTAACATAGTATTGTCTAGCCTATCCTCGTATACCCTAGGCTAGACTAGCCTTGCAAAGCCTAGCATAGTATAGCCTATCTACCATAGCTTAGCATAGTATAGTATAAGCATTGTATAACCTAGCATAGCCTAGTATAAACTATTCTAGCATAATAGAGCCTAGCTTAGCATAGTATATCCTATCCTATTCTAGCATGGTATATCTTGGCATAGTACACCCAACCATAGTCTAACCTAGCCTACCGTAGTCTATGCTAGCTTAGCATGGAAAACTATAATCTAGCCCAGTCTAGCATAGCCTTGCATAGCATAGAATACCCTTGTATAGCCCAGCCTAATATATCATACAATAGAATGGCCTAGAATTGCATAGTATTCCCTAGAGTAGCCTAGTATACGTTAGCCTAGCCTAATATATACTTGCATATATAGCCTAGCATAGTATATATTAAAATAACCTAGCTTAGTATAGTATACTTCAGCCTACCACGTGTATCCTAGCGTAGCTATTCAAAGTATAGCCTAGCCTGCCTAGCAGAGTATAACCTAGCCTAGCTTAGTGCTGCCTACAATTGTATATTAAAATTTAGTCTAGCCTAGCTTAGTTACCTAAGGGTAGTATAGCCTATCTTAGTATATCTTAGATTAGCCTAGTTCACTGGAGCCTCTAGTATATTCTATCCTATCCTAACCTAGATGGTATATTCTAGTCTAGGCTAGCATAACCTAGTATAGTATATAATAGCCTACTTTACTCTACCCTACCCTAGCCTAGTTAGTACAGTATAATATAGTATATCATAGTATTGCCTAGCCTAGATTAGAGTATTTGATCTTAGCATAGGCTTAACATAGCCTAGCCTACCCTACCAAAGCCTCCCTTATCCTAGCCTGGTATAGCAAAGACTAGCCTAGTGTAGCATAGCTTAGTATATCATAGCCTAATTAGCATGCTATGGGGTAGCCTAGTCTAGTGTAGCCTTTCATGCCCTGCCTAGCCTAGTAGAGCTTAGCCTAGCATAGCATAACCTAGCCTAGCATTAACTATTCTAGACATGTATAACCTATACTATACTATTATACCTTAGTCAAGCATAGTTTATTATTGTAGAGCCTAGCATAATATATACTATCCTAGCATAGCTTATTATAGCCTAAATTTGCATAGTATATTTTACCCTTTATATTATAGCTTAGCATAGTATAGCCTAACTTATAATAGCCTAGAATAGCATAGCCTATTTTTTTTTAATTTTATATAACTCATCTGGCGACTGCCGTACTCAAGCTAGCCTGAATCTAGGTTATATTAAAAGCCAGATAAAAAAAAATACAAAAAAAGGCAAAAGAAAAACAAACAAATTGAAAAAATATAGAGCGAGCTCCATCGACGGGGGAAGGCCCGCCCTTTCCCCCGAAGAAGACTGTGCTCTATAGTTGAATTTTAAATAAGGGGGAGAAGGCCGGCCTCCACCAAAAAGTCTAAAAGTCCACAGGTCGGTTGCACGAACTCGTCCCAAGTACAATGGACAGGCGGTAGCGACCCCGCCCATCGACATCTCGACATCTGCCTGGCTCGCCAAAACTGTGGCGTCATGGATATCACGAACCAGGGGATGCGGAGATTCCAATGCCCCGAGAGCACTCAGGGCGCTTTGTGAGTCGCTATAAATCACAATCCGAACTCCGAACCGGGCACGTCGCGTAATCACCCGTATCGAATGGTGTATTGCCACCAGCTCGGCCGTGAAGACAGACGCAGCGCCTGGCAGAGCCGCGCTGACTTCAAACAGAGAGGATACGGCGTGGAAGCCGACCCCCTCTTCGGATTTGGAGCCATCCGTATACACTGGCACGGTTCCAGCGTGACACGAGGTGTGCTCCAAAAACGTCGAACGCAATAATGCCGTCGCTGTAGAAGCTTTGGAAGCAAATGCGTGGCGACAAATAGCCAAATGTGGTACCCTTCAGGGTGGCGTTCTGGGCAGAACCAGAGGCGCCACCTGCCCGAGAGCTAAACCTAGCTCTCGAAGGAGTTTTCTGGCCCTAAACCCAAAGAGCTTAGGGTATGACTGGCATCTCTCGGCGGCATAGGCACCGTCGAAATCAGCTGCGGATGCAGTGAGAGCTATCGAAGATTGAGGGAGGCGCCGGGCTCGCGCGTACATGCGAATAATGCACTGTACACGGCGTAGAGCGAGTAGCATCTCCCCAGCATCGACCAACAGGCTCTCAATGGGGGAAGTGCGGAAGACACCGTTCGCCAGGCGAAGGCCAGTGTGGTAAATCAAGTCCACCTTCCAAAATAAACACTCGGTTGCGGATGCATAAAACTCGCATCCGTTTTCGAGCTTTGAACTAACAAAGGATTGATGAAAAAGTAAGGCAGTACCCTATCAGCGCCCCAAGCGCTGAACGTCAGGAAGCGGAGAATATCCATGGCGCATATACAAGAGACCCCAAGGCTGCGAATATGAGCCTCCCAGGTGGGGCATCGGTCAAATTCAAGACCAAGGAAACGGTGCGATTCAACCACTTCCAGGCGTACCCCATTAAGAAACAAATCTGGGTCGCGGTGAAGCCGTGGATGGCGGCAGAAGTGCACCACCTTAGTCTTGGCCAAGGAAAACCGAAACCTGTGCGCTTCGGCATAGTCAGAGACGTGGTTCAATGCCTGTTGGAGTCGACGCTCCAGAGTTGGCATCTGGGCCGCGGCAAAAGAGATCAAAGGTCGTCCACGTAGAGCGTAGCGAGAACATTTTCCTGCAGCACCGAGGTAATGCCGTTGATGCTAAGGGCAAAGGGTATGACACCGAGGACACTTCCCTGCGGGACACCCTTTTCCTGCCCCATTGGGCCGAAGAGGGCTCCCCCACCCGTACGCGGAATCGACGATCTCGCAAAAATTCAGATATAAACATTGGGAGGCGTCCTCTCACCCCCATCGTGTGGATAGTCTCCATGATACCGTATCGCCATGCGGTATCATAGGCCTTCTCCAGATCGAAAAACACCGTGACGTACTGCTGTCTACGAAGGAAGGCCTCGCAGATGGCCTTTTCCAGTCGGGGCAGAGCATCCGACGTAGAGTGGAACTTGCGGAAGACGCACTGTGCGGAAGACAGATGGCCTCCGCTGTCCAGGAAAAAGACTAATCTAACATTTACCAATTTCTCCATCAACTTGCACACGCAAGAGGTTAGAGAGAGTGGGCGGAAACCAGCCGGAGTAGAGTGATCTCTTTTCAGTTTGCGAAAGGCGAACACAGTAGCCATTCGCCAGGAATCAGGGAGGAGACCCTCCACCCAGACCCTGTTGAACCAATCTAACAGAAAGGCCATGCCTCGCTCACCCAGGTGTCGAATCATGGCGTACGGGACATCGTCTGGACCATGGGCGTTGTCCGCAAAAGAAGCAAGAGCGCAACGCAACTCACTCAGAGTAAACCTGCCGTTGAAGGGTTCTCCGCCTCTGGAGGTAAAGTCGGAGGAGACGCACAGGCCCTCTTCGAACAGAAGACCCACACCGGATTCGCCGTACGCTTCCCGGAGGCAGAACCATGGGCGCTGTTGGTCGGACAAAGCGCTGAAGGCATTGTCACCTGCGAGGACTTATTGGGGGAGGTTGGGCTCGCCATGCGAGTCTTTTCCTCCCTCCGCCTCGAAACCTTAGGCGGGCGGTGCGGCCTCAGAGGCGGGGTGGGTCTCTTTTCGAGGACCCAAGGTCTCCGAGCCACTCAACCCACCACTAGGCTCGGGCGAAGGAGCCGGAGCGCCTTTGTTGCTGTCCTCCTTTCGGGGGGCAGCTTTTGGAACCTCGGAAGATGGCCTGGCAACAAACTTCAGGGGTGTTGCCCCCTGTGAGTCTAGCGACTCGGTGGAGGCGCGTGGCCGTTTCGCCTTACAGAAAACAGTCACGCTGGCTGGGGAAAGGGAGGGTATCCCTGGTTTTAGCCGGGGCTGGGTGTGCACCCTTTGTGCCGCCAGCTTTACCCGGGGAGCGCCCAGGCTGAGTAGAACCCACGGATTGGGTGCGAAATGGGCTCCGAATGGGCGCAGAAACAACCGCGCTCGTTGTCCTGGATGGGCCAAGAGCAGAGGATGTCTTTATAACCATTGAGGCCTAAGACGTCCCAGGCAGAGCCGGGCGCGCCAAGACCAAGTCCTTAGCCTCGCGGAATGAGAGTCAATCCTGGGCCTGAACAGCCAGGATTTCCTTCGTATGGCCGAAGTGGTGACAGTAATAGGACCGCCGCGGCAGTGGCACAAATGCCTTCACGCGGTAGCGGTACCAACCGGCACAGCGAAAGGTGACGAAGAGGGTAGGGATGGGTCTCGAGGCCCCTCCCTGTTTTCTCACCACACGTTAGACCTTTACCACCCCAGGGTCGGCTAGCTCTACGGTGATGTCCTCTATGGAGTAATCAACGAGTTCCCTCGCATAAACTACTCCTTTCACAAAGTTCACGGTAGAGTGCAGCTTCACACTCACCGGGGTGCCATGAAGTGTCCGAAGAGCACTTATCTTGGCTGCCTCGGCGGGATTTGCCGCATTCGCCACAAGGCTCCCGGCCGAGAAACGGGTCACCTTCGGCTCTCCTCTGATGCATCATGTTGCCCTTTACCAACATGCTGCCATCAGTAAAGCGAATAACGAGGAAACGTTTGAAGCCAGCGGGCTCGAAAACGCCAGGTAACCTTTGACTGAGGGGCCCCGATGTTATCGAGGCTCCGCCCTGCGCATTTCTGGTCTTAGTCGGGGGCTCCGCACTCGGGGGGAGCAGAGGGGCCGGATGTGCCGATCTTGGCTTTTTCGCTTACTGAAGCAGCAGACCCATCCATCCCCGCAGCCCCCGCCGATGGAGAGGAGCCCCGAGTCTTTTCAGTCCTTTTTCTGTTTTTCTTCTTTTTAGGAGAGGAGGGCAGGGATGAATGAACCCGCTTCTCCCCTCCGCCGGTAGGAGTCCCCAGGCCAGATGGACCGGCCATAGCTAGGTCCTTCTCCGAAATGGAGAAGGTCCTGGCAGTCTTAGGGTCATTGATCGGAGGAGATCCCTCCCCTCCTTGTTCTGCCTCGGAAACCACAGCCGTTTGAGGAGGACCTTGCATTGGGGTGGATTCGGGTTCGGTGCTTGACGCCGAGCCCGGATCCTCCCCATGGAAGGCCCTACCGTCTGAGGCTGGGTTGCCTCAAGGGCCATGTCTATCTCAGGGAGGGGGGCCTCCAGTTGGCTATCGCCTCTACCACAGGACATCACAGGTCCCGTTGACAGAGCTGTCTCTAGTCACGTCTGGGGAGGCACAGGCCTTGACCCCGGCAAGGTTCAATTTTCTTGCCAGCAGGTCTTTTGAGGGAAGCGACGGAAGGGGCCTGGCTTTCCTCTCCCCCCTAAGGGGGTTTGGCCTACCGAGCCGCTTTAATGGGAAGCGGTCGGCTATGGGCTGCCTGCTGGCTTTCTTGGCAGTCCCCTTGGAAAGAAAAGGGAGGACTGAGGCTGGGAACAGGGAGGTGCCCGAAAGCACCTTCAGAGAATGTGGTGAGGAAAAGTCCCCTACACCTGTAGGCGAAGAAGAGGAGTAAGCCTCCTCTCCGGTTAGGGAGAAATTTAGAGGGTCTCCTGCGCAAGCACAGGTGGTGGACCTCGATTTTTTCTGGGGAGCTACCCGAGGGCGGCTCCGTCAATGGAACAGGGGAAGTTGAGGGTTGATTTTGTATTTGTTCATCATTGGGCATGGTGACCCTATATTTTATACGAGAAGTAATCGCTCATCACCCTTCGCAGTATCCCGCTCTGCAAGGGGTGCGTACAGGCTTGGCAGAGCCAGGTTACCGCCATTCAAGACAACCCCTCCCGCCTGATGACCTGGCAGCCCTTCAGTATGGGGGTCCACCTTGGTTACGGCGTAAAATGGATAGAGTTTGAAGAGAGAAGGAAAAGGGATGTGAGGAAGGTATGGGTGGGGATGAAGCAGGTTGTTAAAAAAACACCATCCCAAACCGGAGCTCAGGGGTGAGGGAACATTGTCCCCTCACCCCCAGCCCCAGTCCGGGACGGTTGGCTGAGAAGAAGGTCAGCATCTACCCTGTGAAATTAGAGGCTGACCAGAGAAAGTTGTTGGAGAGGTTGTATGAAACGCGAGGAAACATCGGGGAAACACAAGTGTCTGAAAGAAGGAGAAGAGGTTAAGCTGAAGTCGGACGGGGTGCTGAGTCCCGTCAGCACGGAGGCCAGGATGGTAAATCGCCGTGCCCCTTACGGGGATAGCATAGCCTATTCTAGACTTGCCTAGCAGAGTATATAGCCTAGTCTAGTCTAGTCTACAGAGTATCGGCCGAAAAGTTATGATGCTATTGCCAAAGCAAAATAATTCTCGGGATAACATTGATAGGACTTTGGCAATTATAGCATTCGAAAGAAAATGTAAAACAACACAATTGTTTTCAATTTCGTTTGAATCGGCCGAATAGTTATGATGTTAGGCCAAAACCATATAATTTTCGGGCTAACCTTGGGAAGACTTTGGCAATTATAGAATTTGAAATGGGGTATAAAACAACATAATGCTTTTGAATTTCGTTAGAATAGGCCAAATAGTTATGATGTTATGGCCAAAACAAAATAATTCCTGGGCTAAACTTGGGAGGACTTTGGCAATTATAGCCTTAAAAAGAGAATGAAGAACAACATAAGGGTTTCATATTTTTTTTAGAATCAACCGAATAGTTACAATGTTATTACAAAAAAAAAAAAAAAACGGGACCGACCGACCGACATAGTGAGATGTAGAGTCGCTCGCGACCTGACTCACACGCAACTAAAAAAAAACATTTTAACCTTGTTTGGAATCCACGATACAACCAGTGCTGCACACCAATTATCTTTTCATTCCGCTACCTCAACAGGGTGGCATCGAAAATAGCGATATTGAAGAGGAATATGAAGATGAAGCCTGTACTGGGATGGGCGCATATATTCTACTTGATGAGGAACACAAACCCAAAACTGTTCTTTCAAGCAGAATTAAATGATTTAGTCCAAGATTTGGTACTACTGAAGGATAGAGCTTAACCTTTGGCATCTCGTCTGGAAGGAAAAAATGTCTGCTCTGTCTGGTCAAGAATGATGTTCCGGTAACATATTTCATGAAAAGGATTCAAACCCTTAGTTCATATTTTACATTTGAATGATCATTATGTTTTTGCAACGACATTGCTGGGTTGTTCTGCAGCTTATCGCAATAGCTTGACCTTTCTCAGTGACTCTCATTCATCAGAGAAACAATGAAAACAAGAAAGACTGTGAATGTAAGACATTCGGTACAGAAAAAGTGTTAAAAAACATTGGGACATTTTTAGAAGCCATAAAATACCAGAAATACAATTATAAATTGTGTTTGCTTGGTATATTGACGGAAATGCAGTCAGGTTTTGCAAAGCACATTTGCTTTCTATGCTTCTAAAACAACCGAAATACTATTAAACAGTACATGGAGTTGAGCTGGCCGTTGCAACAAATAAACAAATCAAGAATTCCAAACATCAAGAATAAGCGTCTGGTTACTCCATAAAATGCTTTGACCCCTCCGCTTCATATAAAGCTAGGTTTAGTACAACGATTCGTTAAAAAAAATTGGGGAAAACTGGAAGGTATTTGAATTTACTAGACACAAACCCTACCATTTTACGTTCTCTTATACATATAACTAATAACTCCAGTATTGTATTAAAAGTAAGTGATCTTATGGAAATATGATATGGGATACACTAAAATGGGATGTAAATTCGTAACCTGCACTAGGGAAAAGTATGGAAAAAAGTAAAATTCATTATTTGTCGACCAATGTTAAATGAGGCAAATAACTACTTAATATTTTGATTACAAAATTTATTAGTGTATCTGATAGTGTTAGAATTTCTGTTATAAGTTGAGCTAAGTCTCAATTTATCAGGAATCGTACCACAGTACTGCGTGGCCGTTCTTTTTAGTAAGAGTGAATGTGACTCTTTTTGGGTTGTATATTTCCTATTCCTTTCATCCTTACTTCACTGAGACCCCCAAATACTCCATTCTCTCCTTTAAAGTTCGTTTATTTCGTGGAGCTTAATGTCCTTTTAGGGTGTCCGAATATTGTACCTAGAGAGTCTTTGAGCGTTGGTGACCATTTCCGTAAAACCGGCGATCCTTACCCCCCTCTGCTCCTGAGTGTTCATACCCGATATGGATGTTAATTAGTTCACCTTCTTCTGCGGTGTATTATCGGTGAGGTAATGAACTAGGAACCTCATCGCATTGGCCCATTTAGACCGGTGATTAATTTGCACCGCGATCCAAAGTTGTCAACCCCATCAGAGATTGCCCACCTTCTAGGGACTCACATGGTATCGGTTGTCTCAAAACAAAGCCTCCATTCTTTATTAATCATATCTCAGTAACCCGAAGATCCTAAAAACACATTTCAATACAATTATGACTTAATTTACCCTTTTCTCGCTCTGCTTAGAACTTGAAAATATCATTTATCTTTATCCTAAAATTTGGAAAAAATATATATTCGTCTGGAAAAACAAATTCCATGAATATTTTTTTTTATTTTGGCCAATTAAGTGATGGAGTGGACCTGTTGACGAACAAATTAAACTTTTTTTTCACACATAAATGCTTCGTTACACTTCATTAGTGACAATTTATTGTCATGATTGCAATACTTTGACCTATATTTCACGTTCAGTAAAACCTTGGCGCTGCTATGGATAAACCTCGTTTTTCAGCAACTCTTAAATCTAATATTCCAATCTCGGCTTTCACGTGGCCAGTCATTTATTCTCAGTAGAGAATTTAGCTTCAGTGCTAGATTTTTTAAATAATCGAAATGCCTATCTATAGCTAACTAAATATGCATGAAAATGGACTTCATAATTACAAAACTATGTGAGTTTATTCACACAACACAGTTATATACCATTCTGTAATATACCGAGTATCACCTCAATTCATTTATATTATCTTTTACCGAACTTATCTTTATTAATTTCCTTTAAATAAATGTTAAAGAATAGAGTAATTTTAAAGTCCTGGAGTATTTATATTTTTCGAAGGTTAACGTAAACATATGGTTAACCAACATAGAGAAAAATAACAAAAATAAAAGTGTGATAATATCACAATGAAATTTAAATTTTAAGAAATCTACTTTTTTAATTAATTCAAAAATTGTTTTCTACAAATTTCAACAACACAAAAGAGAAAGTTTTGCTGCTCTCTATCATGCGTGAGACCAATCCTTCATTAATCAGTTTCACGCCTCTTTCTGTACAATCGTTGATAACTTAAATAGTTTTTAGACAGCTAGAAGCGATCCTATAATCTGTTCTGCTTTCCCATTTTATAGGATCCACTGAGATAAATTGGATTTGCAGAATAGGTTCTTCAAAATGTTATTGATGTTATTGATTTGTAGAGAAGTAATTTCGCTTTTTACGTTGTTTTTTTTAATTTGCTCTCTGCATAACAGTGACCATTTGCTTTTTTTGCTCAGCTAATTTTTTCAAAATATATCACTAATTTCGAGCCATTACTTTGGATCTGATTGCCGCAATTTCTGGGTCTCCATAAGGAAAAATTTGCTTTTAGAAATTTAGGGTCATTAGTTAGTGCAAAGTTACTAGATTTAGGTTCAAACCAACTATTTACATATATATTTACGGCAAATATAACTAAACGTAGAAGATTTCGCGATTATTGCAGAGTAAGTTGGATTGTTTCCTAAAAAGAAAAAATCTTTTTAGTGTAGATTATTTTAGCCATTTATCGTGCCTTAAACTATTCGCCCAGTTAAATAAACTGAATACCTTTTTGCAGAATATCTCCATGTAATATGATTGAGAGTTTAAACTTTTTATGAAAGTCATCGCGAGGTTTCTGTTTCAGAAATTGGCATTTAGAAAAGCTCTGACAGCCTTGTTCACTAGTACAAGGTCATTTTTATTAGCTTTATTCCAATTTATTTTATGGAGACAGCTGGAAGTCTGAAACAGGTACTGGAAACTTTCTTAGCTAGAATTTCGAGAATGAGATGATAAGTAAAATAGGGTAAGCTTTTAATATGTTTTGTTGAATGAGAACGCGCGCTTCATTTCGAACTCACGTATTGCTGACTGTTTTACTAAAACATTATGCATTTAAGTCTATCTGCAACATTACTCATTGAGGATCTTATTTACTCCATGTGATATAGATTCAGCAGTTTTGGAGGTAAATTTGGAGAGTGATAAGATTTTCAATTCATCATGGTTAGGAAATATAATTGCAAGATATCCGTAGAAATGGATCGCTCCTATGTTATAATTTTTGTTACCATACCACTAAATAATTAGTGAAGCATTTTAATTGAACGATTCCTTCATTATGTTACTGATCTCCTTTCAAAATAGTAGGTTTTCTCAATTTTGGCATCATTATCAGGAGAAGTCAAATCTATAATATCTGTTTCTTGCTAAAACTGCTGAATGTATCGTTTTGGACACGCTGATTCAGTAGTTTTAAATTTCGAAATGTCACCTCCGCTCATTTTATATTGCCACCCATCAGGCAAATACGTCTTTCTGGTTTACTCTGTCTTTTAAGAAACGCAATATGTTGATTTTTCATAAGGTTAAGTGCATGTTCATGAGCAATTTAAAAAACAATTTCGTGAGAAAAAGAATTTTTTTTACTGATCCTTATATCTGAAACCCTTTTCTTGTGTTTTTCACGATTTATCCACTGTTGGCACAAAATTTCAAATTTAGGAATATTGTTTCGATATGTTTTCATATAAGTTCTACCGTTCTCCTGGAATTCTGCAACTCCCCTAGCATGGAGTTGATGCTGCGTCACGAAAAGATAGTTACTTATTTCTTAGGGGATAAAAGAGACTATATTTCCTCTCTTGAGGTCGGAATTCATCCACACTTAAGCTGTTGGCTAATTAACCACCCTTCAGTTATGGACCATGTTAATATAATTCCGTAAACAAACCACATATACTGTTTAAACTCATAATAATGGTGGCCATGTGGGCAATCGCTAGAAACATATATAAATTTTATGAATAAATTATATTTTAATTTATAAATTATTAAAATTAAAGATTGTTAGTATACTTATAAGACATAGCTTATTTGAAACTGCTGTTTTATTCACACCTTTCGTGCACACCGCAACATTCAGCAATAATATGGTCTAGAAAATAAACAACTTTCTGCTTTGTATCACTTTATATATAATAGCGCAACTTCACCATTTGTAATTCTTCGGGTTTAAAAAAAATCACAAAATTTCGATACTTATATTTATTTCTGAACTTCACCATTTTGTTTTTTGATATTATAAAAGAATTATTAGAAATAACCTTTATAAAAAACATAAGTCATAACCAAACTAAGATGAAATTATTATTCAAATACTCAAAAAAATCCCCTTCTTAAATTATATAGTTAGTGATGATGATGATAATGATGATGATGATAATCATACGTTAGTCTAATTCAATTTTTAACTCCATTCAATATATGATTTACTAATTGAAGAAGGGAATACCGAAGGCGTCCCCAATTGTGTCTATTTTACCTCCAACATGTGTCCTGAACATGTTTTTTCCGCGATATATATACATATATACAATTAAAACCAACACGACGAATTGTAACATTTATTCAAGATTGCTGGAGTTTCGTAAATTTACTATGTAAATCATAGGGAGAGTTTTCTGTAATTTTAAAAAATTACATAATTAAATGATCATTAAAAACTATCCTTGAAATATAAAATGCACTTAGTTTTCAAAAATCAGGGGAGAAAAAAAATATATAAAAGTTAACAAATGCAAAAAAAAACCATAAATAAATTCATAAACATCAGCACAAATTGGCTTACCCGGTAGTGATCACATTATTGAATGGCGTTCCGGAGCAGACTGGATGTGTGGGGGCAAAATAAACTTAAATAACTATTGGTGACATGTTAGTTTTTTTTAGAAAGGAATTAATTGGTAAAAATTTAAATAATTGATAAGGAATTTAAAGACTGTTGATAGTTATTTAAGGAGTGAGCTTTGAAAAATTTAGTTATTCCAAAATATCTAAGGAAAAACAGAATTCATTTTGTGAAATGTTTGTGTTATAAGAGACAGAATGTTTTTTATATTGATGAAAATTCAACCGTAGTCAGTGATATATTGGTATAGTGGGATAAACAGTAATGCTTACTGATCCTCAATTCGAGTCGAAGCGTGGTCTTACTCACCTAGCCGGCATGACAACCTTCTCACAATAATTAGTAAACCATTGAGAACCGGATCATTTTTGGAGAGTTTTTCTTTTTGGCTGAAAAAGCTTTTAATAGGTAGATTGTTGATGGGGATAAAATAAAACTGACAACGAGTGTATCTCTTAAATAGTACTGACTGTAGTTCTTTTAACAATTTGTTAGTAATAGGACCAATGTAAGGTATTTTTAAATAAAGAGCCGATTATATAAGCCAGCTGATCGAATGTCAAAAGAGAAATACGTCCATGCAAGCTCGCGAGACAAACGAAGAAATAAGAGTCATAAATGAATTGGAATCAAAATTGAAGATCCGAATTATTGGCAAAAACTTTCAGATTTGCGACTGGGGGATATATTATATCCCTGCAGAATTGTGTACAATGCATTCAGTATGAAAGTTAACTATACCGGGTGTAAAAGGTAAGTCATAGAATGGAGCAAACGAGCCAGTCAGAACACTATATGTTCAAAAACCTAAGTGAAAATATAAAAAGGAAAATATCCATGGTGCGATTTATAGTAAAACTTATTTACCCAGACATATCTCTCTTCAGTGTTTCAGAAACAGCATGGAGGAAGTTGCAAAAGGTACAGAATAAATGGGCGAATTCTTCACCGGAACAGGCAAGAGGGCACACAAAAAACAAGAAGATCAGCACAGAGGGCGAAGATCAAGACGCTGAATAAAGATCTGAAATAAAGAGCGAAGACAATTAAAAATCCCCAATATCTATCAACAGGCTTAAGTCAAGTCGTGCCATTCTATGCGTAAAAAAATACAAAAGTAAAACCTTAAACGGATCATGAAATTAAGAATTCTAATCTACGAAGAAGCACCTGAACAAGAAAAATCCCGAAAGGGAAGCCACACAAATTATGAAATCGAATTATGTAAGTATTAAAAAGAAACACATAAACCAAATACAAACAAAATAAAAAAAATCACGTACAAAAAATTACACATAAAAATAAAACAAAACAACAACAATACAAACATTCAATAAGCCAAACCAATACTACAAAAGGAAATCACAGAAATAAAGGCAGTAAAAATTAAAAAGGCTAGAACGCTATTTTATATATATATATATATATATATATATATATATATATATATATATATATATATATATGAATATATATATATATTCATATCTCTGACGCTATCCCCCCCCCCCCGTGGCGATTTCGATTCAAATGAAGGCTAAATCGATCCGTAAACTTTGCCTTAGTCAATCGGCAAGTTTCGACTTCAGTGAGCTCTACCCTAGTCTATCGGCAAGGACTGACAAAAATTCCCAACTCCGAAGACGAGTAGTGCTCCCTCGTATTGAAGACAGAGGTAAACCAACTTCTTCAGTCGTCTTCACCGTACCCCACTGGCCTTTTTTGGCAACGAGCTTATAAGGTAATCGTAACAGTTGCCGCCTGCAGATTTATCTTAAATCTGGCTTATCCAATTGCTCCATTATTTGTGTGAACGCCCCAGTTTAAATTCCCCCTTTAAATCACCAACTGTATCTGACCTCTTTAATCTCTTAATCAACCTAACTGATCGCGTGTGGATCTTTAACCATGTCTGAGCGACCATTCCATTTAAACCCAATTTCTATGTAAATATATATATATCCTTTTTGTGTTGTTAGTAAAGTTATATTTTCGTCATTGTCTTTCTTTTGCAACCCCAACGCGTACCAGCTACCTTTTAATCTTTGGCTAACTTGCACTCTGAAATATTTGTTTAAAAGGACCCCGCAAAGTAAGAATAAACCATCGCACCCCTGGACTCCAAACAATTTTCCCTTTCACTCTCGGTCTTCAACCCACTTTGGCACATTCCCAAAAGGCACCTACGTGTATATAAATATATCGTCTTGCCAATTCCACGACAATACCTAACCTCAGTGTTAGGATCGATTTATTACGAAACCAGCTGTTTCGACGGAGACATCCGTCATTTTCAATCGATGGCAAACTTCTTTGGATATATATATATATATATATATATATATATATATATATATATATATATATATATATATATATATATAGGCACATGGCCTATGAGTAAGCAAGGCAAGCTCTGCTTACCCAGCTAAACATGAGAAATAAGTTTTTATTCAAGCAGTGGATTCACTAATCTTATATTGTGTAATGCTTTTAACAAAAAAAACATGAGTGCATAAGAAACAAAATATATTTGGCAGTAAGAGTTTATGAAATGGTAGGTATATATTCTTCCCTGCTTCCGCGCTCTCATTCAAATACATAGAGCAGAAATTGCACCAAAAATCATTATTTTGACTGCTGCGAATGTATTTTGCATATTTCTAGCGACTTTCTTGTATATGTAGAGTCAATAAAGAAAACTGTGCGGAGCTAATATTTTTTATTATTATGAAAATTGAAATGCAACACGAAATGCCAATTTCTGCTTTAGTTTTCAAAACCTTAATGTTTCTATAATACGAGTACAAATAGGAAAATATATACTAATACAATATTTTCTTCTGAACGTGGTTGAGATGTAATTTTTTTTTACATTAAGCTATTAAACTATAAAAGTGATTTTGAAAAAGAAATGAAGATGAGGAATGGCGTGATATAAGAAATTTAGGATCATATGTAGAACTCGGACCCTGTCAAGTTTGGGGACCGAATTCTACATAGCAGAAGGTTAGGGTCTGTATTCTTTTTTTCGCTTGTTTAAGTTATTCTTTAAATAATTGAGTTTCTTCACCGAAAAACAATTCCTAAAAATTAATTTAATAAAAAATCCTTTGATTTTAATTATTTCGTGTTAAAATGGTACGGTTTTTTTATGTTGAATAAATATATTTCCAGCTTCGCTTTAAATGTAAGAATTAGCTTTACATAGAAGAAGAATGGGAGTAAAAACAAGCTCGCTGCCATTTATTATTTGTGAAAATTTATTGGTTACACCCCTGGATAGATCAATTTTTCAAGATGTTTTCCTCTTATATCAACTGTTGCTAACTGGATGAAACAGCATCACCCTCTAGCAAGTGATGTTATGTGAAGTGTTGCAACTATGATCAAATTATGAACTTGACTAAAAGTTCTTTAGCTCGAAACAAATTTACTAAAAAATAACAGAATAAGGACTGCACTAAATATAGAAGTAGAAGATGTATGCATTCTAACCATTTTCTCCTTATACAAAGCTACCTCTCTGCACATGGATATTTGTCACCTATCTCTGGAGCGAAATAACAGGTCAAATAATGCCATGAGTCAGCTTAATAATTTCATAAAAAATACCATAGATATATATATATATATATATATATATATATATATATATATATATATATATATATATACAGGGTGGGGCAGAAATGTTGCCCCGATTTCAAAGGTTAATAAAAAACAAACACATGATCATACGAGAAAAACTTTGTATTTATAATAAGTACATTAAATGCCATTGTGATTCAACTGGTTTTTAAAATTGTATCATTTAAGTGATGACCGCCAATGTCAATGCAATTTTGAAGTCTCTCTCGAAAGTTCACCATAAAGTTTTGAAACCTGTCACGTGGAATTGTATTGATTTCCTAAGTTATTGCTGCCTTTACATTTTCTACAGTTGCTGGCCAGTGTTGATTCACTTATGATTTTAGGTGCCCTCATAGGAAAAAACTAACAAGGGGCTAAATCTGGGGAACGTGGAGGCCACTCAATATCGCCTCGCAGAGAAACAAGATGACCGGAAACATTTCACAGAGGACTCCGAGTGAACGTCGATACGTATGCGATGTGGCACCATCTTGTTGGAACCATACATCATTCCAATTATGAGCGGCGAGTAACTGGAGGACTTTAGGAGGGAGAAACCTTTCGAGGAGTTCACAATAACGGTCCGATGTAACAGTTAATGTAACACCTTCTTCTTCGAAAGAATAAGGACTCCACACGCCGAAATCACCCATGGCACACCAGACCATAACCTTCGCACTGTGGAGTGGTCGTTCGTGCAGTTCACAAGGGTTATTGACTGACCAATATCGAAAGTTATGTTTATTAACCATCCCCGATAAATGGAAGTGCGCTTCATCACTGCAGATCAGAACAGCTGTTGTGAGGATGGTCTGGAGAATGTCCCGACACAAAGTTGTGCGGGTTTTATAATCCCTCTCGCTTAGGTCCTTTGCAACCATCATTTTGTAAGGATGCATGTGCAGAGACCTGTGTAAAGTTCTGCGAACACTTCGAACGGACACGTGTAAGGCAAATGCGTGTTTTTGTGCGGAACGTCTCGGAGACTGCTGTATTGAAGATGTCACAGCTGCAACATTTTCTGGCTCTGTATCGGTCCAAGGACGGCCAGGACTTGTTTTTGTTTAAAGCCGATGATGTTTGTCTAAAAGTTAGAAACCCACCGATGAATTGTTATTCCACCTGGGACGGGATCATGACGACGAAACGCAAAGTGTCTTCGAAAGGAACGTTGCGTCGTTACGAAGGACTCACCGTTCTTAAGAAACTCTTCCACAACAAATGCTCGATGCTCTCCACTCCAGGCCATGGGTGGGTACTACCTGAAACAGAAAATAAATGGCATTTAATATACTTCAAAGAGATAAGAAGGTTTTCTTGTATCTTTATATGTTTGTTTTTTATTAACGTTTGAAATCAAGGCAAACTTTCTGCCCCACCCTATACATATATATATATATATATATATATATATATATATGTATGTATAAATTAAAACCCTGTATCGTTAAATTGCTTTATTCTCCATAAGGAGACAATCCCTTTGGGCTTGCGATCCTGTGTAATTTACAATTATACATGTACGACCTGCCACAGTCGTTATGTAGACCAAACTGGCTTACAACTCAAACGCAGGATCGCAAAGCACTTGTGTTTGTCTCATAGGACTGGTGTTCTCATTTCTAAGCCTGAAGCCTCTTCCATCAGGCAACATTCAGAGTATCACCATCATCTTCTTAATTCTAATTCATTTACTATATTATCTTCAGCCTTAACTTCTCTCGATTTGAAAATCTTAGAGTCACTGTACATCATTAAAATAAATCCAAACCTAAATAATTATTCCTCCTCAATTAAACTATTCACAATATAACCAACCAACACTTCAATAGATTAACTAGCCAACTGACCAACCAAACAATTTTCGTTAGTAGTTTTATAACTTTAGTTAGTTGATTTCTCAACTCCCACGATAAAGGTTAGTCACTTTGTTCATTCTGATTTGTTTTCGGAGTTTTTTTTTACAATTTAATATAATAGGTTATTTTTTGTTCACCCCAGTAACTTTTAATGTGATATTCAAGTCAGTTTATGTTATAATTTTACTTTCTATTATTTTTTTTAAATCACACTGGAAAGTATTATTTAATTCTATATATTGTTATTAGTGTTTTTACTTTAATTTTAATAATTGTCAATTTTATTATTTTAACTTGCCTTCATCCGCTTTTTTAGCCATTATTTAATGCATTATTTTAACTGTTATCAATTAATGTTCCTTCCCCTTCTCATTAGTCGACATAGTCGGTGAAGATGGTCCTAGTAAAGGTCCGAAACATCCGGACAATAAATAATTTAGTGTAATCACCTGGGTCTTCATATTTCTGCTACATATCAGATTACCAAGGAACAAATATATATATATATATATATATATATATATATATATATATATATATATATATATATATAACTTTTTTAGAGAAGTGGGTCCAAAATAACTTGTAGATAATCTAGTACAACTTGTTTCTCCTGGCATCGTTTTGTAGAAATAATCGTTTTTCACACAAACCCAAGCACCATTGAGGGAGATCTCCGAGCACTAAACCTGTTGCACGATACATGGAGATTGTAGACTAAAGAAAAGCAGATACAAATTATTCAAAAAGTACTAAAACCTAGAACTATAATTCACATTGATTAATGGAAGGCTTAGAGGTGCATTCAATAAGATTTATTCACAGGACTATAGACAAACTATTGAAAGTTATTGAAATTGGCAAAAACGTTGTGCAAAATCAATGAATGGATGTAAGAGATCGCACTTTAATTCATGCTTAGACGATTTTATGTGATATAAAAGACTAAAGTATGTTTTTGCAATTTTGTGATAAAATCTTTTCACAGTATTCTTTCAATTAAACTTATGATAATAAAATTAAATTTATAAAAAACATTAAAATTGATTTAAACTTTAAATTAAACTATCATAAGATTTTACAATTAGTGTGATTGTACATCATGAGTAAGTTGGACCTGACTCTTTATTAGGGAATAGTTAAAGGTATATATAGGCCTAATATAAGCCGGTATTGTTAAATTCAATATTATTCTAATATAAAGTATGATAATAATAATAATATTCTACAAATTAAAGTACCAAGATCGATAAGTATTTAAGGGGCATTTGAAAGAGCCACGCTGATTGTTAAATAGTACAAATAATCTATAGGTCATTTGTTATTGGCCTATGGATTATTGGTTAGCAGTTTACTCGGTGTTAGTTAATTGTTAGTGGTTAAGAGACGGTTGTCTAAATGTTCACCGGTAGAAGTCGACTTGACGGTTTTCCATCCAAGTCTAAACAAGGCCCAATGTTGCTTAACTTCGACGTAGAGCTATTGGGGTACTCTGTTATCATGCGCTAACCTTGGGCTGACTCCAATTATAGGAGAAGATTATCTTCTCGCTTAACTTTAGTGGTGTAGGCTTGGTAAAGGAGAGGTTCAATTACCCGCAGGAAAAGGACTCTCAGAAGACGGATTCAAGGACTCTTTATTGGGCAGAGAACTCGCTAGGCTTAGGTGCATTGAAATCGATTGAACTTATATCGAGTATTTGAGGCAGGCCTACTAATGTATGAATCTATCTCGACTGTTCTTGACTGGCTGCCCTCTTTAGGGTCTACCCAGGACGGTATATAATTGATCGAAAACAGCGGGCGTGGCCCACTATTAGCCAATGAGCTTACTCGACTGAATGTTTATTTGGGTGTGCACTGGGATAAAGAAAATTTTTATTTCAAATTTCGAGAATAAGATTTCGTGTTTCGCAGCTCTTTGGTAGTAAATAAAGGGCCGCATCCTTCCTGTTTTCAGCTCGATGTCAGTTACTATACCTGTTTGGCTGTTTGTTTGTACAGCTGTGGAGTGCGCGCGTGTAGGTGTATATGCTTATGTGTGTAAGTTTTGGAGCGCGTATGTGTGTGAAAGATTCTTGAGTTCATTTTCGTCTCACCTTTACACGAACAGTATATATTATTATTTACATGATAAAATGTTGTATACTATTATTTACATAACAAAATATTGTATATTATTATTTATATGACAAAATGTTATATATTTTTAAATTACTTGCATGTGCATAACTATGCGTGAGCCCATTTCAAGCCTTGATAAGATTTATATGACACTCATCTGTGAGGCTTCATTTTCAATCCTATTTCACCTTGCAATGTGGCACTACAAAACTAGGACTAAATTCTGATTGTGTGTGTCGTCATTAGAATTTTGTCGGACAAACGAACTATGCAAATAATTAATTTTTAGAGAGATTACTTCCAAATTAACTTATTCTTTTGCGCAAATGTTTTAGACAATTTGTGATTTTATTTTTAATAAAATTATTCTCCATTAGAACTTCCAAAACTCTGGCCACCTTCGCGCGCGTGTACTGTGGACTTTTGAAAATTGTTCAAAAATACTGGAAGAGAATTTCTTTTGAATAAACAAAGTTATAATTAGTTTCTCATAGATTTTTCTTTTCAATGAATTTCAGCGATTTTAGCGAATTTCAGATACAATAAAACTATAGAAAATATTTATTCATATAGAATGTCGATTTTTATGTTATCTAGACCATCGCCTGGCATATTAAGGTACAAAAAAACATTAAAGGAAAAGAAGAGACGGTAGGATGATAGAGGAAAATTGAAGGAAGTAAACGGGAGCTGGAGGAGACGAAACGAATAAGGAGAAAGGAAATGCGGAATCAGACTGGATTAAAATACGTTTTGACAAATTGCAACCTCTCCACTATGCCCAGACACTTCTTTCTCATTTGTGCATCCACTGTATCATCTAAAGGCAAGAATCCGTCTGCGATTTGGGTGGCGGGCAAGAGATGAGTATGTCGAGGTATGGCCAAGTGTACGTGAATATGCGCACACCGGCTCTAAGGAAGGCCAAGCAAGGCGAAAACTGTTATTGTTTCTAAGAGTGCGATTTGAGTAGATAGCGGCAGCTGCGTAACCAAGGAATACAACAAACACAATGACAAAAATACTTTTAATACACACGAACTAACAGGAGACAACAATAAATATATATAAAAAGGTACATAAAAGAGATGGACTTAAACTCTGAATACTGGTTAGATAACCGTGGCTAGGGAATAGTTATAATGGAAGATTGAGGGTAATGAATGGTTTACTCCTTTGAAACTCGAGGGTAAGGTGGGGCAACCAGGGGGAGGACTTGGTGACCTTGATTACTCACGGGAGGTAGCCACAGAACCCACAGCGGGTGGGGCTACTCTTCTCGAACTTGCGTTTGCGAGATGTGGGCCTCTTGTCCTCAGGAGATCACCGAACAAACTTCGAGGGAGGGGGAGAGAGATGACTTCTCCACACTCGGCTTGAGTGAGCTAATGGGCCTCTTGTGGTGAGAGGTCACCAGAAGAAGTTCGGAGGATGGCTTCTCCAATCCTTGATCCGAAGGCAGATGAGAAAGGCTGACGTTGCCTCACGAGACTCTTCTTCCTAACCCGAGACACAGGGTGATGTCCAGCGCTTCCGTGGCTTGCGACCGTCACTTACACTTCTTGGGAGAGAGCTCGTTGATTTGCACTCCCTTCGGGGAAGTCTCGTCTAACCAAATCTATCCGTCAGCCTGGAGCTGGTGCATATATACCCGGAGCTATTCAAAACAGAGAGAGAGATTGAGACCTTCTTAATCTTCGTTATCGGGCGTGATGAACCGAGCGCCTCCTTACGAGGAAGTGTCAACGGCAGGGATCAGCAGCCAGACTGGCGATAGCGGCGGAGCCATAAACGCGTTCACATCGAGGATACAAAGCAATCTCCCGATCCGAGGGGGCGGGGGGAGGTGGTTGAGACGACTGGGAGGAAGCTTCGGTGTGAATTTCACGGGAACCCGGCGTCAGGTCCAAAGAGGAAGAGGTCGGAAGGGGGAGGGAGATGACTCGCTTTCTCTCCCGAGAAAGCGAGTATAATGAAACGCAAAACTTTTGTGATCAAGTTTCAAAAATATTCATAAAATCTAAAGTAAGAAGAATGAACGCTATATACAAAGAAAACGTAAAACGTAAATAAACATTTCTATTTGACTTTTACTGTAAATTGATTTTTTTTTATTGTGCCTTTTTCATGTAAGTTAAATATATATATATATATATATATATATATATATATATATATATATATATATATATATATATATATATATATATATATATATATATATATACATATATATTAGTGTAAATGGGTAGCACACCTTCTTGTATGCAGATTTTGTTAAAGACCATAGTATATTTCGCCTTTATTAAACATTTCTATTTGACTTTTACTGTAAATTGATTTTTTTTTATTGTGCCTTTCTCATGTAAGTTAAATATATATATTAGTGTAAATGGGTAGCACACCTTCTTGTATGCAGATTTTGTTAAAGACCATAGTATATTTCGCCTTTATTAATTTTCTTTTTGAACTTTCCATTTTTCTTTTTATCTTTTTTAGTTCATCTTGTAGATGGTAAACAACTTCTTTTATTTTCATCTCTTTTTTAAATGAAATGAGTTTGCTAACAACCAGGGGGCTCGAAAACGCCAGGTAACCTTTGACTGAGGGGCCCCGATGTTATCGAGGCTCCGCCCTGCGCATTTTTGGTCTTAGTCGGGGGCTCCGCACTCGGGGGGAGCAGAGGGGCGGATGTGCCGATCTTGGCTTTTTCGCTTACCGAAGCAGCAGACCCATCCATCCCCGCAGCCCCCGCGGATGGAGAGGAGCCCCGAGTCTTTTCAGTCCTTTTTCTGTTCTTCTTCTTTTTAGGAGAGGAGGGCAGGGATGAATGAACCCGCTTCTCCTCTCCGCCGGTAGGAGTCCCCAGGCCAGATGGACCGGCCATAGCTAGGTCCTTCTCCGAAATGGAGAAGGTCCTGGCAGTCTTAGGGGCACTGATCGGAGGAGATCCCTCCCCTCCTTGTTCTGCCTCGGAAACCACAGCCGTTTGAGGAGGACCTTGCATTGGGGTGGATTCGGGTTCGGTGCTTGACGCCGAGCCCGGATCCTCCCCATGGAAGGCCCTACCGTCTTAGGCTGGGTTGCCTCAAGGACCATGTCTATCTCAGGGAGGGGGGCCTCCAGTTAGCTATCGCCTCTACCTCAGGACATCACAGGTCCCGTTGACAGAGCTGTCTCTAGTCACGTCTGGGGAGGCACAGGCCTTGACCCCGCCAAGGCTTAATATTCTTGCCAGCAGGTCTTTTGAGGAAAGCGACGGAAGGGGCCTGGCTTTCCTCTCCCCCCTAAGGGGGTTTGCCCTACCGAGCCGCTTTAATGGGAAGCGGTCGGCTATGGGCTGCCTGCTGGCTTTCTTGGCAGTCCCCTTGGAAAGAAAAGGGAGGACTGCGGCTGGGAACAGGGAGGTGCCCGAAAGCACCTTCAGAGAATGTGATGAGGGGGAGTCCCCTACACCTGTAGGCGAAGAAGAGGAGTAAGCCTCCTCTCCGGTTAGAGAAATTTGGAGGGTCTCCTGCGCAAGCACAGGTGGTCGCCCTCGATTTTTTCTGTGGAGCTACCCGAGGGCGGCTCCGTCAATGGAACAGGGGAAGTTGAGGGTTGATTTTGTATTTGTTCATCATTGGGCATGGTGACCCTATATTTTATACGAGAAGTAATCGCTCATCACCCTTCACAGTAGCCCGCTCTGCAAGGGGTTCGTACAGGCTTGGCAGAGCCAGGTTACCGCCATTCAAGGCAACCCCTCCCGCCTGATGACCTGGCAGCCCTTCAGTATGGGGGTCCACCTTAGTTACGGCGTAAAATGGATAGAGTTTGAAGAGAGAAGGAAAAGGGATGTGAGGAAGGTATGGGTGGGGATGAAGCAGGTTGTTAAAAAACCACCATCCCAAACCGGAGCTCAGGGGTGAGGGAACATTGTCCCCTCACCCCCAGCCCCAATCCGGGACGGTTGGCTGAGAAGAAGGTCAGCATCTACCCTGTGAAATTAGAGGCTGACCAGAGAAAGTTGTTGGAGAGGTTGTATGAAACGCGAGGAAACATCGGGGAAACACAAGTGTCTGAAAGAAGGAGAAGAGGTTAAGCTGAAGTCGGACGGGGTGCTGAGTCCCGTCAGCACGGAGGCCAGGATGGTAAATCGCCGTGCCCCTTACGGGGATAGCATAGCCTATTCTAGACTTGCCTAGCAGAGTATAGCCTAGTCTAGTCTAGTCTACGGAGTATCGGCCGAAAAGTTATGATGCTATTGCCAAAGCAAAATAATTCTCGGGATAACATTGATAGGACTTTGGCAATTATAGCATTCGAAAGAAAATGTAAAACAACACAATTGTTTTCAATTTCGTTTGAATCGGCCGAATAGTTATGATGTTAGGCCAAAACCATATAATTTTCGGGCTAACCTTGGGAAGACTTTGGCAATTATAGAATTTGTAATGGGGTATAAAACAACATAATGCTTTTGAATTTCGTTAGAATAGGCCAAATAGTTATGATGTTATTGCCAAAACAAAATAATTCCTGGGCTAAACTTGGGAGGACTTTGGCAATTATAGCCTTAAAAAGAGAATTAAGAACAACATAAGGGTTTCATATTTTTTTTAGAATCAACCGAATAGTTACAATGTTATTACAAAAACAAAAAAAAACGGGACCGACCGACCGACCGACATAGTGAGATGTAGAGTCTCTCGCGACCTGACTCACACGCAACTAAAAAAAAACATTTTAACCTTGTTAGGAATCCACGATACAACCAGTGCTGCACACCAATTATCTTTTCATTCCGCTACCTCAACAGGGTGACATCGAAAATAGCGATATTGAAGAGGAATATGAAGATGAAGCCTGTACTGGGATGGGCGCATATATTCTACTTGATGAGGAACACAAACCCAAAACTGTTCTTTCAAGCAGAATTAAATGATTTAGTCCAAGATTTGGTACTACTGAAGGATAGAGCTTAACCTTTGGCATCTCGTCTGGAAGGAAAAAATGTCTGCTCTGTCTGGTCAAGAATGATGTTCCGGTAACATATTTCATGAAAAGGATTCAAACCCTTAGTTCATATTTTACATTTGAATGATCATTATTCTTTTGCAACGACATTGCTGGGTTGTTCTGCAGCTTATCGCAATAGCTTGACCCTTCTCAGTGACTCTCATTCATCAGAGAAACAATGAAAACAAGAAAGACTGTGAATGTAAGACATTCGGTACAGAAAAAAGTGTTAAAAAACATTGGGACATTTTTAGAAGCCATAAAATACCAGAAATACAATTATAAATTGTGTTTGCTTGGTATATTGACGGAAATGCAGTCAGGTTTTGCAAAGCACATTTGCTTTCTATGCTTCTAAAACAACCGAAATACTATTAAACAGTACATGGAGTTGAGCTGGCCGTTGCAACAAATAAACAAATCAAGAATTCCAAACATCAAGAATAAGCGTCTGGTTACTCCATAAAATGCTTTGCCCCCTCCGCTTCATATAAAACTAGGTTTAGTAGAACGATTCGTTAAAAAAAAATGGGGAAAACTCGAAGGTATTTGAATGTACTAGACACAAACCCTACCATTTTACGTTCTCTTATACATATAACTAATAACTCCAGTATTGTATTAAAAGTAAGTGATCTTATGGAAATATGATATGGGATACACTAAAATGGGATGTAAATTCGTAACCTGCACTAGGGAAAAGTATGGAAAAAAGTAAAATTCATTATTTGTCGACCAATGTTAAATGAGGCAAATAACTACTTAATATTTTGATTACAAAATTTATTAGTGTATCTGATAGTGTTAGAATTTCTGTTATAAGTTGTGCTAAGTCTCAATTTATCAGGAATCGTACCACAGTACTACGTGGCCTTTCTTTTTAGTAAGAGTGAATGTGACTCTTTTTCGGTTGTACTGTATATTTCCTATTCCTTTCATCCTTACTTCACTGAGACCCCCAAATACTCCATTCTCTCCTTTAAAGTTCGTTTATTTCGTGGAGCTTAATGTCCTTTTAGGGTGTCCGACTATTGTACCTAGAGAGTCTTTGAGCGTTGGTGACCATTTCCGTAAAACCGGCGATCCTTACCCCCCTCTGCTCCTGAGTGTTCATACCCGATATGGATGTTAATTAGTTCACCTTCTTCTGCGGTGTATTATCGGTGAGGTAATGAACTAGGAACCTCATCGCATTGGCCCATTTAGACCGGTGATTAATTTGCGCCGCGATCCAAAGTTGTCAACCCCATCAGAGATTGCCCACCTTCTAGGGACTCACATGGTATCGGTTGTCTCAAAACAAAGCCTCCATTCTTTATTAATCATATCTCAGTAACCCGAGGATCCTAAAAACACATTTCAATACAATTATGACTTAATTTACCCTTTTCTCGCTCTGCTTAGAACTTGAAAATATCATTTATCTTTATCCTAAAATTTGGAAAAAATATATATTCGTCTGGAAAAACAAATTCCATGAATATTTTTTTTTATTTTGGCCAATTAAGTGATGGAGTGGACCTGTTGACGAACAAATTAAACTTTATTTTCACACATAAATGCTTCGTTACACTTCATTTGTGACAATTTATTGTCATGATTACAATACTTTGACCTATATTTCACGTTCAGTAAAACCTTGGCGCTGCTATGGATAAACCTCGTTTTTCAGCAACTCTTAAATCTAATATTCCAATCTCGGCTTTCACGTGGCCAGTCATTTATTCTCAGTAGAGAATTAAGCTTCAGTGCTAGATTTTTTAAATAATCGAAATGCCTATAGCTAACTAAATATGCATGAAAATGGACTTCATAATTACAAAACTATGTGAGTTTCTTCACACAACATAGTTATATACCATTCTGTAATATACCGAGTATCACCTCAATTCATTTATATTATCTTTTACCGAACTTATCTTTATTAATTTCCTTTAAATAAATGTTAAAGAATAGAGTAATTTTAAAGTCCTGGAGTATTTATATTTATTTAAGGTTAACGTAAACATATAGTTAACAAACATAGAGAAAAATAACAAAAATAAAAGTTTGATAATATCACAATGAAATTTAAATTTTAAGAAATCTACTTTTTTAATTAATTCAAAAATTGTTTTCTACAAATTTCAACAACACAAAGGAGAAAGTTTTGCTGCTCTCTATCATGCGTGAGACTAATCCTTCATTAATCAGTTTCACGCCTCTTTCAGTACAATCGTTGATAACTTAAATAGTTTTTAGACAGCTAGAAGCGATCCTATAATCTGTTCTGCTTCCCCATTTTATAGGATCCACTCAGATAAATTGGATTTTCAGAATAATTTCTTCAAAATGTTATTGATGTTGTTGATTTGTAGAGAATTAAATTCGCTTTCTACGTTGTTTTTTTAATTTTTTCTTTGCATAACAGTGACCATTCGCTTTTTTTGTTCAGCTAATTCTTTCAAAATATATCACTAATTTCGAGCCATTACTTTGGATCTGATTGCCACAATTTCTGGGTCTCCATAAGGAAAAATTTGCTTTTAGAAATTTAAGGTCATTAGTTGGTGCAAAGTTAGTAGATTTAGGTTCAAACCAAGTATTTACATATATATTTACGGCAAATATAACTAAACGTAGAAGATTTCGCGATTATTGCAGAGTAAGTTGGATTGTTTCCTAAAAAGAAAAAATCTTTTTAGTGTAGATGATTTTAGCCATTTATCGTGCCTTAAACTATTCGCCCAGTTAAATAAACTGAATACCTTTTTGCAGAATATCTCCATGTAATATGATTGAGAGTTTAAACTTTTCATGAAAGTCATCGCGAGGTTTCTGTTTCTGAAATTGGCATTTAGAAAAGCTCTGACAACCTTGTTCACTAGTACAAGGTCATTTTTATTAGCTTTATTCCAATTTATTTTATGGAGACAGCTGGAAGTCCGAAACAGGTACTGGAAACTTTCTTAGCTAGAATTTCGAGAATAAGATGATAAGTAAAATAGGGTAAGCTTTTAATATGTTTTGTTGAATGAGAACGCGCGCTTCATTTCTAACTCACGTATTGCTAACTGTTTTATTAAAACATTATGCATTTAAGTCTATCTGCAACATTACTCATTGAGGATCTTATTTACTCCATGTGATATAGATTCAGCAGTTTTGGAGGTAAATTTGGAGAGTGATAAGATTTTCAATTCATCATGGTTAGGAAATATAATTGCAAGATATCCGTAGAAATGGATCGCTCCTATGTTATAATTTTTGTTACCATACCACTAAATAATTAGTGAAGCATTTTAATTGAACGATTCCTTCATTATGTTACTGATCTCCTTTCAAAATAGCAGGTTTTCGCAATTTTGGCATCATTATCAGGAGAAGTCAAATCTATAATATCTGTTTCTTGCTAAAACTGCTGAATGTATCGTTTTGGACACACTGATTCAGTAGTTTTAAATTTCGAAATGTCACCTCCGCTCATTTTATATTGCCACCCATCAGGCAAATACGTCTTTCTGGTTTACTCTGTCTTTTAAGAAACGCAATATGTTGATTTTTCATAAGGTTAAGTGCATGTTCATGAGCAATTTAAAAAACAATTTCGTGAGAAAAAGAATTTTTTTTACTGATCCTTATATCTGAAACCCTTTTCTTGTGTTTTTCACGATTTATCCACTGTTGGCACAAAATTTCGAATTTAGGAATATTGTTTCGATATGTTTTCATATAAGTTCTACCGTTCTCCTGGAATTCTGCAACTCCCCTAGCATGGAGTTGATGCTGCGTCACGAAAAGATAGCTACTTATTTCTTAGGGGATAAAAGAGACTATACTTCCTCTCTTGAGGTCGGAATTCATCCACACTTAAGCTGTTGGCTAATTAACCACCCTTCAGTTATGGACCATGTTAATATAATTCCGTAAACAAACCACATATACTGTTTAAACTCATAATAATGGTGGCCTTGTGGGCAATCGCTAGAAACATATATAGATTTTATGAATAAATTATATTTTAATTTATAAATTATTAAAATTAAAGATTGTTAGTATACTTATAAGACATAGCTCATTTGAAACTGCTGTTTTATTCACACCTGTCGTGCACACCACAACATTCAGCGATAATATGGTCTAGAAAATAAACAACTTTCTGCTTTGTATCACTTTATATATAATAGCGCAACTTCACCATTTGTAATTCTTTGGGTTAAAAAAAAATCACAAAATTTCGATACTTATATTTATTTCTGAACTTCACCATTTTTTTTTTTATATTATAAAAGAATTATTAGAAATAACCTTGATAAAAAAACATAAGTCATAACCAAACTAAGATGAAATTATTATTCAAATACTCAAAAAAATCCCCTTCTTAAATTATATAGTTAGTGATGATGATGATGATAATCATACGTTAGTCTAATTCAATTTTTAACTCCATTCAATATATGATTTACTAATAGAAGAAGGGAATACCGAAGGTGTCCCCAATTGTGTCTATTTTACCTCCAACATGTGTCCTGAACGACATGTTTTTTCCACGATATATATACATATATACAATTAAAACCAACACGACGAATTGTAACATTTATTCAAGATTGCTGGAGTTTCGTAAATCTACTATGTAAATCATAGGGAGAGTTTTCTGTAATTTTAAAAAATTACATAATTAAATGATCATTAAAAACTAGTCTTGAAATATAAAATGCACTTAGTTTTCAAAAATCAAGGAAGCAAAAAAAAATATATAAAAGTTAAAAAATGCAAAAAAAAAAACCATAAATAAATTCATAAACATCAGCACAAATTGGCTTACCCGGTAGTGATCACATTATTGAATGACGTTCCGGAGCAGACTGGATGTGTGGGGGCAAAATAAACTTAAATAACTATTGGTGACATGTTAGTTTTTTTTAGAAAGGAATTAATTGGTAAAAATTTAAATAATTGATAAGGAATTTAAAGACTGTTGATAGTTATTTAAGGAGTGAGCTTTGAAAAATATAGTTATTCCAAAATATCTAAGGAAAAACAGAATTCATTTTGTGAAATGTTTGTGTTATAAGAGACAGAATGTTTTTTATATTGATGAAAATTCAACCGTAGTTAGTGATATATTGGTATAGTGGGATAAACAGTAATGCTTACTGATCCTCAATTCGAGTCAAAGCGTGGTCTTACTCACCTAGCCGGCATGACAACCTTCTCACAATAATTAGTAAACCATTGAGAACCGGATCATTTTGGAGAGTTTTTCTTTTTGGCTGAAAAAGCTTTTAATAGGTAGATTGTTGATGGGGATAAAATAAAACTGACAACGAGTGTATCTCTTAAATAGTACTGACTGTAGTTCTTTTAACAATTTGTTAGTAATAGGACCAATGTAAGGTATTTTTAAATAAAGAGCCGATTATATAAGCCAGCTGATCGAATGTCAATATAGAAATACGTCCATGCAAGCTCGCAAGACAAACGAAGAAATAAGAGTCATAAATGAATTGGAATCAAAATTGAAGATCCGAATTATTGGCAAAAACTTTCAGATTTGCGACTGGGGGATATATTATATCCCTGCAGAATTGTGTACAATGCATTCAGTATGAAAGTTAACTATACCGGGTGTAAAAGGTAAGTCATAGAATGGAGCAAACGAGCCAGTCAGAACACTATATGTTTAAAAACCTAAGTGAAAATATCAAAAGGAAAATATCCATGGTGCGATTTATAGTAAAACTTATTTACCCAGACATATCTCTCTTCAGTGTTTCAGAAACAGCATGGAGGAAGTTGCAAAAGGTACAGAATAAATGGGCGAATTCTTCACCGGAACAGGCAAGAGGGCACACAAGAAACAAGAAGATCAGCACAGAGGGCGAAGATCAAGACGCTGAATAAAGATCTGAAATAAAGAGCGAAGGCAATTAAAAATCCCCAATATCTATCAACAGGCTTAAGTCAAGTCATGCCATTCTATGCGTAAAAAAATACAAAAGTAAAACCTTAAACGGATCATGAAATTAAGAATTCTAATCTACGAAGAAGCACCCGAACAAGAAAAATCCCGAAAGGGAAGCCACACAAATTATGAAATCGAATTATGTAAGTATTAAAAAGAAACACATAAACCAAATACAAACAAAATAAAAAAAATCACGTACAAAAAATTACACATAAAAATAAAACAAAACAACAACAATACAAACATTCAATAAGCCAAACCAATACTACAAAAGGAAATCACAGAAATAAAGGCAGTAAAAATTAAAAATGCTAGAACGTCATTTTATATATATATATATATATATATATATATATATATATATATATATATATATATTTGTAGCAGAATGAGGGCAAAAAGCAGCCACGTGCCCTCCTGTACCCACGTGGATCCGGAGATCACCGCATGGAGCTGGTGAAAGCATGTGAACCTAGGCGAGGAGGCGGCTGACGCTGAAATCACCCACCCCAGCTGTATTTGACTCGGGACCAATATCTTCCCTCCCCCCCCCCAACGCGGCCACCTCTCCACGAGCATGCAGGCTTTACTGCTCAAAGATTGGAATCCGTTGGACATTCCAACGAGCGTTATCAAGATTCCCCCTTCCCCCGAAGGAGTCACCGACTTTTCACTCAAGATCGCGCGCGCCTCCTCTCCAGGTGCCTCTATAACGCTTCCACTGTGTTTAGAGGCCAGCACTGTCCCACTTCCACCTACTCCTACGAATGAGCTAAAGGGCGCTATCCTCCCCCTCCCCCCGTGGCGATTTCGATTCAAATGAAGGCTAAATCGATCCGTAAACTTTGCCTTAGTCAATCGGCAAGTTTCGACTGCAGTGAACTCTACCCTAGTCAATCGGCAAGGACTGACAAAAATTCCCAACTCCGAAGACGACTAGTGCTCCCTTGTATTGAAGACAGAGGTAGACCAACTTCTTCCGTTGTCTTCACTGTACCCCACTGGCCTTTTTTGGCAACGAGCTTATAAGGTAATCGTAACAGTTGCCGCCTGCAGATTTATCTTAAAATCTGGCTTATCCAATTGCTCCATTATTTGTGTGAACGCCCCAGTTTAAATTCCCCCTTTAAATCACCAACTGTATCTGACCTCTTTAATCTCTTAATCAACCTACCTGATCGCGTGTGGATCTTTAACCATGTCTGAGCGACCATTCCATTTAAACCCAATTTCTATGTAAATATATATATCCTTTTTGTGTTGTTAGTAAAGTTATATTTTCTTCATTGTCTTTCTTTTGCAACCCCAACGCGTACCAGCTACCTTTTAATCTTTGGCCAACTTGCACTCTGAAATATTTGTTTAAAAGGACTCCGCAAAGTAAGAATAAACCATCGCCCCCTGGACTCCAAAAATTTTCCCTTTCACTCTCGGTCTTCAACCCCCTTTGGCCCATTCCCAAAAGGCACCTGCGTGTATATAAATATATCGTCTTGCCATTCCACGACAATACCTAACCTCAGTGTTAGGATCGATTTATTACGAAACCAGCTGTTTCGACGGAGACATCCGTCATTTTCAATCGATGGCAAACTTCTTTGGATATATATATATATATATATATATATATATATATATATATATATATATATATATATATATATTTATATAGGCACATGGCCTATGAGTAAGCAAGGCAAGCTCTGCTTACCCAGCTAAATATGAGAAATAAGTTTTTATTCAAGCAGTGGATTCACTAATCTTATATTGTGTAATGCTTTTAACAAAAAAAACATGAGTGCATAAGAAACAAAATATATTTGGCAGTAAGAGTTTATGAAATGGTAGGTATATATTCTTCCCTGCTTCCGCGCTCTCATTCAAATACATAGAGCAGAAATTGCACCAAAAATCATTATTTTGACTGCTGCGAATGTATTTTGCATATTTCTAGCGACTTTCTTGTATATGTAGAGTCAATAAAGAAAACTGTGCGGAGCTAATATTTTTTATTATTATGAAAATTGAAATGCAACACGAAATGCCAATTTCTGCTTTAGTTTTCAAAACCTTCATGTTTCTATAATACGAGTACAAATAGGAAAATATATACTAATACAATATTTTCTTCTGAACGTGGTTGAGATGTAATTTTTTTTTACATTAAGCTATTAAACTAGAAAAGTGATTTTGAAAAAGAAATGAAGATGAGGAATGGCGTGATATAAGAAATTTAGGATCATATGTAGAACTCGGACCCTGTCAAGGTGGGGGACCGAATTCTACATACATAGCGGAAGGTTGGGGTCTGTATTCTTTTTTTCGCTTGTTTAAGTTATTCTTTAAATAATTGAGTTTCTTCACCGAAAAACAATTCCTAAAAATTAATTTAACAAAAAATCCTTTGATTTTAATTATTTCGTGTTAAAATGGTACGGTTTTTTATGTTGAATAAATATATATCCAGCTTCGCTTTAAATGTAAGAATTAGCTTTACATAGAAGAAGAATGGGAGTAAAAACAAGCTTGCTGCCATTTATTATTTGTGACAATTTATTGGTTACACCCCTGGATAGATCAATTTTCCAAGATGTGTTTCCTCTTATATCAACTGTTGCTAACTGGATGAAACAGCATCACCCTCTAGCAAGTGATGTTATGTGAAGTGTTGCAACTATGATCAAATTATGAACTTGACTAAAAGTTCTTTAGCTCGAAACAAATTTACTAAAAAATAACAGAATAAGGACTGCACTAAATATAGAAGTAGAAGATGTATGCATTCTAACCATTTTCTCCTTATACAAAGCTACCTCTCTGCACATGGATATTTGTCACCTATCTCTGGAGCGAAATAACAGGTCAAATAATGCCATGAGTCAGCTTAATAATTTCATAAAAAATACCATAGATATATATATATATATATATATATATATATATATATATATATATATATATATATATATATATATATATACAGGGTGGGGCAGAAATGTTGCCCCGATTTCAAAGGTTAATAAAAAACAAACACATGATCATACGAGAAAAACTTTGTATTTATAATAAGTACATTAAATGCCATTGTGATTCAACTGGTTTTTAAAATTGTATCATTTAAGTGATGACCGCCAATGTCAATGCAATTTTGAAGTCTCTCTCGAAAGTTCACCATAAAGTTTTGAAACCTGTCACGTGGAATTGTATTGATTTCCTAAGTTATTGCTGCCTTTACATTTTCTACAGTTGCTGGCCAGTGTTGATTCACTTATGATTTTAGGTGCCCTCATAGGAAAAAACTAACAAGGGGCTAAATCTGGGGAACGTGGAGGCCACTCAATATCGCCTCGCAGAGAAACAAGATGACCGGAAACATTTCACAGAGGACTCCGAGTGAACGTCGATACGTATGCGATGTGGCACCATCTTGTTGGAACCATACATCATTCCAATTATGAGCGGCGAGTAACTGGAGGACTTTAGGAGGGAGAAACCTTTCGAGGAGTTCACAATAACGGTCCGATGTAACAGTTAATGTAACACCTTCTTCTTCGAAAGAATAAGGACTCCACACGCCGAAATCACCCATGGCACACCAGACCATAACCTTCGCACTGTGGAGTGGTCGTTCGTGCAGTTCACAAGGGTTATTGACTGACCAATATCGAAAGTTATGTTTATTAACCATCCCCGATAAATGGAAGTGCGCTTCATCACTGCAGATCAGAACAGCTGTTGTGAGGATGGTCTGGAGAATGTCCCGACACAAAGTTGTGCGGGTTTTATAATCCCTCTCGCTTAGGTCCTTTGCAACCATCATTTTGTAAGGATGCATGTGCAGAGACCTGTGTAAAGTTCTGCGAACACTTCGAACGGACACGTGTAAGGCAAATGCGTGTTTTTGTGCGGAACGTCTCGGAGACTGCTGTATTGAAGATGTCACAGCTGCAACATTTTCTGGCTCTGTATCGGTCCAAGGACGGCCAGGACTTGTTTTTGTTTAAAGCCGATGATGTTTGTCTAAAAGTTAGAAACCCACCGATGAATTGTTATTCCACCTGGGACGGGATCATGACGACGAAACGCAAAGTGTCTTCGAAAGGAACGTTGCGTCGTTACGAAGGACTCACCGTTCTTAAGAAACTCTTCCACAACAAATGCTCGATGCTCTCCACTCCAGGCCATGGGTGGGTACTACCTGAAACAGAAAATAAATGGCATTTAATATACTTCAAAGAGATAAGAAGGTTTTCTTGTATCTTTATATGTTTGTTTTTTATTAACGTTTGAAATCAAGGCAAACTTTCTGCCCCACCCTATACATATATATATATATATATATATATATATATATATATATATATATATATATATATGTATGTATAAATTAAAACCCTGTATCGTTAAATTCCTTTATTCTCCATAAGGAGACAATCCCTTTGGGCTTGCGATCCTGTGTAATTTACAATTATACATGTACGACCTGCCACAGTCGTTATGTAGACCAAACTGGCTTACAACTCAAACGCAGGATCGCAAAGCACTTGTGTTTGTCTCATAGGACTGGTGTTCCCATTTCTAAGCCTGAAGCCTCTTCCATCAGGCAACATTCAGAGTATCACCATCATCTTCTTAATTCTAATTCATTTACTATATTATCTTCAGCCTTAACTTCTCTCGATTTGAAAATCGTTAGTAGTTTTATAACTTTAGTTAGTTGATTTCTCAACTCCCACGATAAAGGTTAGTCACTTTGTTCATTCTGATTTGTTTTCGGAGTTTTTTTTTACAATTTAATATAATAGGTTATTTTTTGTTCACCCCAGTAACTTTTAATGTGATATTCAAGTCAGTTTATGTTATAATTTTACTTTCTATTATTTTTTTTAAATCACACTGGAAAGTATTATTTAATTCTATATATTGTTATTAGTGTTTTTACTTTAATTTTAATAATTGTCAATTTTATTATTTTAACTTGCCTTCATCCGCTTTTTTAGCCATTATTTAATGCATTATTTTAACTGTTATCAATTAATGTTCCTTCCCCTTCTCATTAGTCGACATAGTCGGTGAAGATGGTCCTAGTAAAGGTCCGAAACATCCGGACAATAAATAATTTAGTGTAATCACCTGGGTCTTCATATTTCTGCTACATATCAGATTACCAAGGAACAAATATATATATATATATATATATATATATATATATATATATATATATATATATAACTTTTTTAGAGAAGTGGGTCCAAAATAACTTGTAGATAATCTAGTACAACTTGTTTCTCCTGGCATCGTTTTGTAGAAATAATCGTTTTTCACACAAACCCAAGCACCATTGAGGGAGATCTCCGAGCACTAAACCTGTTGCACGATACATGGAGATTGTAGACTAAAGAAAAGCAGATACAAATTATTCAAAAAGTACTAAAACCTAGAACTATAATTCACATTGATTAATGGAAGGCTTAGAGGTGCATTCAATAAGATTTATTCACAGGACTATAGACAAACTATTGAAAGTTATTGAAATTGGCAAAAACGTTGTGCAAAATCAATGAATGGATGTAAGAGATCGCACTTTAATTCATGCTTAGACGATTTTATGTGATATAAAAGACTAAAGTATGTTTTTGCAATTTTGTGATAAAATCTTTTCACAGTATTCTTTCAATTAAACTTATGATAATAAAATTAAATTTATAAAAAACATTAAAATTGATTTAAACTTTAAATTAAACTATCATAAGATTTTACAATTAGTGTGATTGTACATCATGAGTAAGTTGGACCTGACTCTTTATTAGGGAATAGTTAAAGGTATATATAGGCCTAATATAAGCCGGTATTGTTAAATTCAATATTATTCTAATATAAAGTATGATAATAATAATAATATTCTACAAATTAAAGTACCAAGATCGATAAGTATTTAAGGGGCATTTGAAAGAGCCACGCTGATTGTTAAATAGTACAAATAATCTATAGGTCATTTGTTATTGGCCTATGGATTATTGGTTAGCAGTTTACTCGGTGTTAGTTAATTGTTAGTGGTTAAGAGACGGTTGTCTAAATGTTCACCGGTAGAAGTCGACTTGACGGTTTTCCATCCAAGTCTAAACAAGGCCCAATGTTGCTTAACTTCGACGTAGAGCTATTGGGTACTCTGTTATCATGCGCTAACCTTGGGCTGACTCCAATTATAGGAGAAGATTATCTTCTCGCTTAACTTTAGTGGTGTAGGCTTGGTAAAGGAGAGGTTCAATTACCCGCAGGAAAAGGACTCTCAGAAGACGGATTCAAGGACTCTTTATTGGGCAGAGAACTCGCTAGGCTTAGGTGCATTGAAATCGATTGAACTTATATCGAGTATTTGAGGCAGGCCTACTAATGTATGAATCTATCTCGACTGTTCTTGACTGGCTGCCCTCTTTAGGGTCTACCCAGGACGGTATATAATTGATCGAAAACAGCGGGCGTGGCCCACTATTAGCCAATGAGCTTACTCGACTGAATGTTTATTTGGGTGTGCACTGGGATAAAGAAAATTTTTATTTCAAATTTCGAGAATAAGATTTCGTGTTTCGCAGCTCTTTGGTAGTAAATAAAGGGCCGCATCCTTCCTGTTTTCAGCTCGATGTCAG
This sequence comes from Ceratothoa steindachneri, assembly GCA_963969495.1. NCBI lineage: Eukaryota > Metazoa > Arthropoda > Malacostraca > Isopoda > Cymothoidae > Ceratothoa > Ceratothoa steindachneri. Next base: position 178,823,614 of record OZ018326.1, read on the forward strand.
TTACTACACCTGTTTGGCTGTTTGTTTGTACAGCTGTGGAGTGCGCGCGTGTAGGTGTATATGCTTATGTGTGTAAGTTTTGGAGCGCGTATGTGTGTGAAAGATTCTTGAGTTCATTTTCGTCTCACCTTTACACGAACAGTATATATTATTATTTACATGATAAAATGTTGTATACTATTATTTACATAACAAAATATTGTATATTATTATTTATATGACAAAATGTTATATATTTTTAAATTACTTGCATGTGCATAACTATGCGTGAGCCCATTTCAAGCCTTGATAAGATTTATATGACACTCATCTGTGAGGCTTCATTTTCAATCCTATTTCACCTTGCAATGTGGCACTACAAAACTAGGACTAAATTCTGATTGTGTGTGTCGTCATTAGAATTTTGTCGGACAAACGAACTATGCAAATAATTAATTTTTAGAGAGATTACTTCCAAATTAACTTATTCTTTTGCGCAAATGTTTTAGACAATTTGTGATTTTATTTTTAATAAAATTATTCTCCATTAGAACTTCCAAAACTCTGGCCACCTTCGCGCGCGTGTACTGTGGACTTTTTAAAATTGTTCAAAAAATACTGGAAGAGAATTTCTTTTGAATAAACAAAGTTATAATTAGTTTCTCATAGATTTTTCTTTTCAATGAATTTCAGCGATTTTAGCGAATTTCGGATACAATAAAACTATAGAAAATATTTATTCATATAGAATGTCGATTTTTATGTTATCTAGACCATCGCCTGGCATATTAAGGTACAAAAAAACATTAAAGGAAAAGAAGAGACGGTAGGATGATAGAGGAAAATTGAAGGAAGTAAACGGGAGCTGGAGGAGACGAAACGAATAAGGAGAAAGGAAATGCGGAATCAGACTGGATTAAAATACGTTTTGACAAAGTGCAACCTCTCCACTATGCCCAGACACTTCTTTCTCATTTGTGCATCCACTGTATCATCTAAAGGCAAGAATCCGTCTGCGATTTGGGTGGCGGGCAAGAGATGAGTATGTCGAGGTATGGCCAAGTGTACGTGAATATGCGCACACCGGCTCTAAGGAAGGCCAAGCAAGGCGAAAACTGTTATTGTTTCTAAGAGTGCGATTTAAGTAGATAGCGGCAGCTGCGTAACCAAGGAATACAACAAACACAATGACAAAAATACTTTTAATACACACGAACTAACAGGAGACAACAATAAATATATATAAAAAGGTACATAAAAGAGATAGACTTAAACTCTGAATACTGGTTAGATAACCGTGGCTAGGGAATAGTTAAAATGGAAGATTGAGGGTAATGAATGGTTTACTCCTTTGAAACTCGAGGGTAAGGTGGGGCAACCAGGGGGAGGACTTGGTGACCTTGATTACTCACGGGAGGTAGCCACAGAACCCACAGCGGGTGGGGCTACTCTTCTTGAACTTGCGTTTGCGAGATGTGGGCCTCTTGTCCTCAGGAGATCACCGAACAAACTTCGAGGGAGGGGGAGAGAGATGACTTCTCCACACTCGGCTTGAGTGAGCTAATGGGCCTCTTGTGGTGAGAGGTCACCAGAAGAAGTTCGGAGGATGGCTTCTCCAATCCTTGATCCGAAGGCAGATGAGAAAGGCTGACGTTGCCTCACGAGACTCTTCTTCCTAACCCGAGACACAGGGTGATGTCCAGCGCTTCCGTGGCTTGCGACCGTCACTTACACTTCTTGGGAGAGAGCTCGTTGATTTGCACTCCCTTCGGGGAAGTCTCGTCTAACCAAATCTATCCGTCAGCCTGGAGCTGGTGCATATATACCCGGAGCTATTCAAAACAGAGAGAGAGATTGAGACCTTCTTAATCTTCGTTATCGGGCGTGATGAACCGAGCGCCTCCTTACGAGGAAGTGTCAACGGCAGGGATCAGCAGCCAGACTGGCGATAGCGGCGGAGCCATAAACGCGTTCACATCGAGGATACAAAGCAATCTCCCGATCCGAGGGGGCGGGGGGAGGTGGTTGAGACGACTGGGAGGAAGCTTCGGTGTGAATTTCACGGGAACCCGGCGTCAGGTCCAAAGAGGAAGAGGTCGGAAGGGGGAGGGAGATGACTCGCTTTCTCTCCCGAGAAAGCGAGTATAATGAAACGCAAAACTTTTGTGATCAAGTTTCAAAAATATTCATAAACTCTAAAGTAAGAAGAATGAACGCTATATACAAAGAAAACGTAAAACGTAAATAAACATTTCTATTTGACTTTTACTGTAAATTGATTTTTTTTTATTGTGCCTTTCTCATGTAAGTTAAATATATATATATATATATATATATATATATATATATATATATATATATATATATATATACATATATATTAGTGTAAATGGGTAGCACACCTTCTTGTATGCAGATTTTGTTAAAGACCATAGTATATTTCGCCTTTATTAATTTTCTTTTTGAACTTTCCATTTTTCTTTTTATCTTTTTTAGTTCATCTTGTAGATGGTAAACAACTTCTTTTATTTTCATCTCTTTTTTAAATGAAATGAGTTTGCTAACAACCAGGGGGCTCGAAAACGCCAGGTAACCTTTGACTGAGGGGCCCCGATGTTATCGAAGCTCCGCCCTGCGCATTTTTGGTCTTAGTTGGGGGCTCCGCACTCGGGGGGAGCAGAGGGGCCTGGATGTGCCGATCTTGGCTTTTTCGCTTACCGAAGCAGCAGACCCATCCATCCCCGCAGCCCCCGCGGAAGGAGAGGAGCCCCGAGTCTTTTCAGTCCTTTTTCTGTTCTTCTTCTTTTTAGGAGAGGAGGGCAGGGATGAATGAACCCGCTTCTCCCCTCCGCCGGTAGGAGTCCCCAGGCCAGATGGACCGGCCATAGCTAGGTCCTTCTCCGAAATGGAGAAGGTCCTGGCAGTCTTAGGGGCACTGATCGGAGGAGATCCCTCCCCTCCTTGTTCTGCCTCGGAAACCACAGCCGTTTGAGGAGGACCTTGCATTGGGGTGGATTCGGGTTCGGTGCTTGACGCCGAGCCCGGATCCTCCCCATGGAAGGCCCTACCGTCTTAGGCTGGGTTGCCTCAAGGACCATGTCTATCTCAGGGAGGGGGGCCTCCAGTTGGCTATCGCCTCTACCTCAGGACATCACAGGTCCCGTTGACAGAGCTGTCTCTAGTCACGTCTGGGGAGGCACAGGCCTTGACCCCGCCAAGGCTTAATATTCTTGCCAGCAGGTCTTTTGAGGAAAGCGACGGAAGGGGCCTGGCTTTCCTCTCCCCCCTAAGGGGGTTTGCCCTACCGAGCCGCTTTAATGGGAAGCGGTCGGCTATGGGCTGCCTGCTGGCTTTCTTGGCAGTCCCCTTGGAAAGAAAAGGGAGGACTGCGGCTGGGAACAGGGAGGTGCCCGAAAGCACCTTCAGAGAATGTGATGAGGGGGAGTCCCCTACACCTGTAGGCGAAGAAGAGGAGTAAGCCTCCTCTCCGGTTAGAGAAATTTGGAGGGTCTCCTGCGCAAGCACAGGTGGTCGCCCTCGATTTTTTTCTGTGTAGCTACCCGAGGGCGGCTCCGTCAATGGAACAGGGGAAGTTGAGGGTTGATTTTGTATTTGTTCATCATTGGGCATGGTGACCCTATATTTTATACGAGAAGTAATCGCTCATCACCCTTCACAGTAGCCCGCTCTGCAAGGGGTTCGTACAGGCTTGGCAGAGCGAGGTTACCGCCATTCAAGGCAACCTCTCCCGCCTGATGACCTGGCAGCCCTTCAGTATGGGGGTCCACCTTAGTTACGGCGTAAAATGGATAGAGTTTGAAGAGAGAAGGAAAAGGGATGTGAGGAAGGTATGGGTGGGGATGAAGCAGGTTGTTAAAAAACCACCATCCCAAACCGGAGCTCAGGGGTGAGGGAACATTGTCCCCTCACCCCCAGCCCCAATCCGGGACGGTTGGCTGAGAAGAAGGTCAGCATCTACCCTGTGAAATTAGAGGCTGACCAGAGAAAGTTGTTGGAGAGGTTGTATGAAACGCGAGGAAACATCGGGGAAACACAAGTGTCTGAAAGAAGGAGAAGAGGTTAAGCTGAAGTCGGACGGGGTGCTGAGTCCCGTCAGCACGGAGGCCAGGATGGTAAATCGCCGTGCCCCTTACGGGGATAGCATAGCCTATTCTAGACTTGCCTAGCAGAGTATAGCCTAGTCTAGTCTAGTCTACGGAGTATCGGCCGAAAAGTTATGATGCTATTGCCAAAGCAAAATAATTCTCGGGATAACATTGATAGGACTTTGGCAATTATAGCATTCGAAAGAAAATGTAAAACAACACAATTGTTTTCAATTTCGTTTGAATCGGCCGAATAGTTATGATGTTAGGCCAAAACCATATAATTTTCGGGCTAACCTTGGGAAGACTTTGGCAATTATAGAATTTGTAATGGGGTATAAAACAACATAATGCTTTTGAATTTCGTTAGAATAGGCCAAATAGTTATGATGTTATTGCCAAAACAAAATAATTCCTGGGCTAAACTTGGGAGGACTTTGGCAATTATAGCCTTAAAAAGAGAATGAAGAACAACATAAGGGTTTCATATTTTTTTTAGAATCAACCGAATAGTTACAATGTTATTACAAAAACAAAAAAAAACGGGACCGACCGACCGACCGACATAGTGAGATGTAGAGTCTATCGCGACCTGACTCACACGCAACTAAAAAAAAACATTTTAACCTTGTTAGGAATCCACGATACAACCAGTGCTGCACACCAATTATCTTTTCATTCCGCTACCTCAACAGGGTGACATCGAAAATAGCGATATTGAAGAGGAATATGAAGATGAAGCCTGTACTGGGATGGGCGCATATATTCTACTTGATGAGGAACACAAACCCAAAACTGTTCTTTCAAGCAGAATTAAATGATTTAGTCCAAGATTTGGTACTACTGAAGGATAGAGCTTAACCTTTGGCATCTCGTCTGGAAGGAAAAAATGTCTGCTCTGTCTGGTCAAGAATGATGTTCCGGTAACATATTTCATGAAAAGGATTCAAACCCTTAGTTCATATTTTACATTTGAATGATCATTATTCTTTTGCAACGACATTGCTGGGTTGTTCTGCAGCTTATCGCAATAGCTTGACCCTTCTCAGTGACTCTCATTCATCAGAGAAACAATGAAAACAAGAAAGACTGTGAATGTAAGACATTCGGTACAGAAAAAAGTGTTAAAAAACATTGGGACATTTTTAGAAGCCATAAAATACCAGAAATACAATTATAAATTGTGTTTGCTTGGTATATTGACGGAAATGCAGTCAGGTTTTGCAAAGCACATTTGCTTTCTATGCTTCTAAAACAACCGAAATACTATTAAACAGTACATGGAGTTGAGCTGGCCGTTGCAACAAATAAACAAATCAAGAATTCCAAACATCAAGAATAAGCGTCTGGTTACTCCATAAAATGCTTTGCCCCCTCCGCTTCATATAAAACTAGGTTTAGTAGAACGATTCGTTAAAAAAAAATGGGGAAAACTCGAAGGTATTTGAATGTACTAGACACAAACCCTACCATTTTACGTTCTCTTATACATATAACTAATAACTCCAGTATTGTATTAAAAGTAAGTGATCTTATGGAAATATGATATGGGATACACTAAAATGGGATGTAAATTCGTAACCTGCACTAGGGAAAAGTATGGAAAAAAGTAAAATTCATTATTTGTCGACCAATGTTAAATGAGGCAAATAACTACTTAATATTTTGATTACAAAATTTATTAGTGTATCTGATAGTGTTAGAATTTCTGTTATAAGTTGTGCTAAGTCTCAATTTATCAGGAATCGTACCACAGTACTACGTGGCCTTTCTTTTTAGTAAGAGTGAATGTGACTCTTTTTCGGTTGTACTGTATATTTCCTATTCCTTTCATCCTTACTTCACTGAGACCCCCAAATACTCCATTCTCTCCTTTAAAGTTCGTTTATTTCGTGGAGCTTAATGTCCTTTTAGGGTGTCCGACTATTGTACCTAGAGAGTCTTTGAGCGTTGGTGACCATTTCCGTAAAACCGGCGATCCTTACCCCCCTCTGCTCCTGAGTGTTCATACCCGATATGGATGTTAATTAGTTCACCTTCTTCTGCGGTGTATTATCGGTGAGGTAATGAACTAGGAACCTCATCGCATTGGCCCATTTAGACCGGTGATTAATTTGCGCCGCGATCCAAAGTTGTTAACCCCATCAGAGATTGCCCACCTTCTAGGGACTCACATGGTATCGGTTGTCTCAAAACAAAGCCTCCATTCTTTATTAATCATATCTCAGTAACCCGAAGATCCTAAAAACACATTTCAATACAATTATGACTTAATTTACCCTTTTCTCGCTCTGCTTAGAACTTGAAAATATCATTTATCTTTATCCTAAAATTTGGAAAAAATATATATTCGTCTGGAAAAACAAATTCCATGAATATTTTTTTTTATTTTGGCCAATTAAGTGATGGAGTGGACCTGTTGACGAACAAATTAAACTTTTTTTTCACACATAAATGCTTCGTTACACTTCATTAGTGACAATTTATTGTCATGATTGCAATACTTTGACCTATATTTCACGTTCAGTAAAACCTTGGCGCTGCTATGGATAAACCTCGTTTTTCAGCAACTCTTAAATCTAATATTCCAATCTCGGCTTTCACGTGGCCAGTCATTTATTCTCAGTAGAGAATTAAGCTTCAGTGCTAGATTTTTTAAATAATCGAAATGCCTATCTATAGCTAACTAAATATGCATGAAAATGGACTTCATAATTACAAAACTATGTGAGTTTATTCACACAACACAGTTATATACCATTCTGTAATATACCGAGTATCACCTCAATTCATTTATATTATCTTTTACCGAACTTATCTTTATTAATTTCCTTTAAATAAATGTTAAAGAATAGAGTAATTTTAAAGTCCTGGTGTATTTATATTTTTCGAAGGTTAACGTAAACATATGGTTAACCAACATAGAGAAAAATAACAAAAATAAAAGTGTGATAATATCACAATGAAATTTAAATTTTAAGAAATCTACTTTTTTAATTAATTCAAAAATTGTTTTCTACAAATTTCAACAACACAAAGGAAAAAGTTTTGCTGCTCTCTATCATGCGTGAGACTAATCCTTCATTAATCAGTTTCACGCCTCTTTCTGTACAATCGTTGATAACTTAAATAGTTTTTAGACAGCTAGAAGCGATCCTATAATCTGTTCTGCTTTCCCATTTTATAGGATCCACTGAGATAAATTGGATTTGCAGAATAGGTTCTTCAAAATGTTATTGATGTTATTGATTTGTAGAGAAGTAATTTCGCTTTTTACGTTGTTTTTTTTAATTTGCTCTCTGCATAACAGTGACCATTTGCTTTTTTTGCTCAGCTAATTTTTTCAAAATATATCACTAATTTCGAGCCATTACTTTGGATCTGATTGCCGCAATTTCTGGGTCTCCATAAGGAAAAATTTGCTTTTAGAAATTTAGGGTCATTAGTTAGTGCAAAGTTACTAGATTTAGGTTCAAACCAACTATTTACATATATATTTACGGCAAATATAACTAAACGTAGAAGATTTCGCGATTATTGCAGAGTAAGTTGGATTGTTTCCTAAAAAGAAAAAATCTTTTTAGTGTAGATTATTTTAGCCATTTATCGTGCCTTAAACTATTCGCCCAGTTAAATAAACTGAATACCTTTTTGCAGAATATCTCCATGTAATATGATTGAGAGTTTAAACTTTTTATGAAAGTCATCGCGAGGTTTCTGTTTCAGAAATTGGCATTTAGAAAAGCTCTGACAGCCTTGTTCACTAGTACAAGGTCATTTTTATTAGCTTTATTCCAATTTATTTTATGGAGACAGCTGGAAGTCTGAAACAGGTACTGGAAACTTTCTTAGCTAGAATTTCGAGAATGAGATGATAAGTAAAATAGGGTAAGCTTTTAATATGTTTTGTTGAATGAGAACGCGCGCTTCATTTCGAACTCACGTATTGCTGACTGTTTTACTAAAACATTATGCATTTAAGTCTATCTGCAACATTACTCATTGAGGATCTTATTTACTCCATGTGATATAGGTTCAGCAGTTTTGGAGGTAAATTTGGAGAGTGATAAGATTTTCAATTCATCATGGTTAGGAAATATAATTGCAAGATATCCGTAGAAATGGATCGCTCCTATGTTATAATTTTTGTTACCATACCACTAAATAATTAGTGAAGCATTTTAATTGAACGATTCCTTCATTATGTTACTGATCTCCTTTCAAAATAGTAGGTTTTCTCAATTTTGGCATCATTATCAGGAGAAGTCAAATCTATAATATCTGTTTCTTGCTAAAACTGCTGAATGTATCGTTTTGGACACGCTGATTCAGTAGTTTTAAATTTCGAAATGTCACCTCCGCTCATTTTATATTGCCACCCATCAGGCAAATACGTCTTTCTGGTTTACTCTGTCTTTTAAGAAACGCAATATGTTGATTTTTCATAAGGTTAAGTGCATGTTCATGAGCAATTTAAAAAACAATTTCGTGAGAAAAAGAATTTTTTTTACTGATCCTTATATCTGAAACCCTTTTCTTGTGTTTTTCACGATTTAGCCACTGTTGGCACAAAATTTCGAATTTAGGAATATTGTTTCGATATGTTTTCATATAAGTTCTACCGTTCTCCTGGAATTCTGCAACTCCCCTAGCATGCAGTTGATGCTGCGTCACGAAAAGATAGTTACTTATTTCTTAGGGGATAAAAGAGACTATATTTCCTCTCTTGAGGTCGAAATTCATCCACACTTAAGCTGTTGGCTAATTAACCACCCTTCAGTTATGGACCATGTTAATATAATTCCGTAAACAAACCACATATACTGTTTAAACTCATAATAATGGTGGCCATGTGGGCAATCGCTAGAAACATATATAAATTTTATGAATAAATTATATTTTAATTTATAAATTATTAAAATTAAAGATTGTTAGTATACTTATAAGACATAGCTTATTTGAAACTGCTGTTTTATTCACACCTTTCGTGCACACCGCAACATTCAGCAATAATATGGTCTAGAAAATAAACAACTTTCTGCTTTGTATCACTTTATATATAATAGCGCAACTTCACCATTTGTAATTCTTTGGGTTTAAAAAAAATCACAAAATTTTGATACTTATATTTATTTCTGAACTTCACCATTTTGTTTTTTGATATTATAAAAGAATTATTAGAAATAACCTTTATAAAAAACATAAGTCATAACCAAACTAAGATGAAATTATTATTCAAATACTCAAAAAAATCCCCTTCTTAAATTATATAGTTAGTGATGATGATGATAATGATGATGATGATAATCATACGTTAGTCTAATTCAATTTTTAACTCCATTCAATATATGATTTACTAATTGAAGAAGGGAATACCGAAGGCGTCCCCAATTGTGTCTATTTTACCTCCAACATGTGTCCTGAACATGTTTTTTCCGCGATATATATACATATATACAATTAAAACCAACACGACGAATTGTAACATTTATTCAAGATTGCTGGAGTTTCGTAAATTTACTATGTAAATCATAGGGAGAGTTTTCTGTAATTTTAAAAAATTACATAATTAAATGATCATTAAAAACTATCCTTGAAATATAAAATGCACTTAGTTTTCAAAAATCAGGGGAGAAAAAAAATATATAAAAGTTAACAAATGCAAAAAAAAACCATAAATAAATTCATAAACATCAGCACAAATTGGCTTACCCGGTAGTGATCACATTATTGAATGGCGTTCCGGAGCAGACTGGATGTGTGGGGGCAAAATAAACTTAAATAACTATTGGTGACATGTTAGTTTTTTTTAGAAAGGAATTAATTGGTAAAAATTTAAATAATTGATAAGGAATTTAAAGACTGTTGATAGTTATTTAAGGAGTGAGCTTTGAAAAATTTAGTTATTCCAAAATATCTAAGGAAAAACAGAATTCATTTTGTGAAATGTTTGTGTTATAAGAGACAGAATGTTTTTTATATTGATGAAAATTCAACCGTAGTCAGTGATATATTGGTATAGTGGGATAAACAGTAATGCTTACTGATCCTCAATTCGAGTCAAAGCGTGGTCTTACTCACCTAGCCGGCATGACAACCTTCTCACAATAATTAGTAAACCATTGAGAACCGGATCATTTTGGAGAGTTTTTCTTTTTGGCTGAAAAAGCTTTTAATAGGTAGATTGTTGATGGGGATAAAATAAAACTGACAACGAGTGTATCTCTTAAATAGTACTGACTGTAGTTCTTTTAACAATTTGTTAGTAATAGGACCAATGTAAGGTATTTTCAAATAAAGAGCCGATTATATAAGCCAGCTGATCGAATGTCAATATAGAAATACGTCCATGCAAGCTCGCGAGACAAACGAAGAAATAAGAGTCATAAATGAATTGGAATCAAAATTGAAGATCCGAATTATTGGCAAAAACTTTCAGATTTGCGACTGGGGGATATATTATATCCCTGCAGAATTGTGTACAATGCATTCAGTATGAAAGTTAACTATACCGGGTGTAAAAGGTAAGTCATAGAATGGAGCAAACGAGCCAGTCAGAACACTATATGTTCAAAAACCTAAGTGAAAATATAAAAAGGAAAATATCCATGGTGCGATTTATAGTAAAACTTATTTACCCAGACATATCTCTCTTCAGTGTTTCAGAAACAGCATGGAGGAAGTTGCAAAAGGTACAGAATAAATGGGCGAATTCTTCACCGGAACAGGCAAGAGGGCACACAAAAAACAAGAAGATCAGCACAGAGGGCGAAGATCAAGACGCTGAATAAAGATCTGAAATAAAGAGCGAAGGCAATTAAAAATCCCCAATATCTATCAACAGGCTTAAGTCAAGTCGTGCCATTCTATGCGTAAAAAAATACAAAAGTAAAACCTTAAACGGATCATGAAATTAAGAATTCTAATCTACGAAGAAGCACCTGAACAAGAAAAATCCCGAAAGGGAAGCCACACAAATTATGAAATCGAATTATGTAAGTATTAAAAAGAAACACATAAACCAAATACAAACAAAATAAAAAAAATCACGTACAAAAAATTACACATAAAAATAAAACAAAACAACAACAATACAAACATTCAATAAGCCAAACCAATACTACAAAAGGAAATCACAGAAATAAAGGCAGTAAAAATTAAAAAGGCTAGAACGCTATTTTTTATATATATATATATATATATATATATATATATATATATATGAATATATATATATATTCATATCTCTGACGCTATCCCCCCCCCCCCCCCGTGGCGATTTCGATTCAAATGAAGGCTAAATCGATCCGTAAACTTTGCCTTAGTCAATCGGCAAGTTTCGACTTCAGTGAGCTCTACCCTAGTCTATCGGCAAGGACTGACGAAAATTCCCAACTCCGAAGACGACTAGTGCTCCCTCGTATTGAAGACAGAGGTAAACCAACTTCTTCAGTCGTCTTCACCGTACCCCACTGGCCTTTTTTGGCAACGAGCTTATAAGGTAATCGTAACAGTTGCCGCCTGCAGATTTATCTTAAATCTGGCTTATCCAATTGCTCCATTATTTGTGTGAACGCCCCAGTTTAAATTCCCCCTTTAAATCACCAACTGTATCTGACCTCTTTAATCTCTTAATCAACCTAACTGATCGCGTGTGGATCTTTAACCATGTCTGAGCGACCATTCCATTTAAACCCAATTTCTATGTAAATATATATATATCCTTTTTGTGTTGTTAGTAAAGTTATATTTTCGTCATTGTCTTTCTTTTGCAACCCCAACGCGTACCAGCTACCTTTTAATCTTTGGATAACTTGCACTCTGAAATATTTGTTTAAAAGGACCCCGCAAAGTAAGAATAAACCATCGCCCCCTGGACTCCAAACAATTTTCCCTTTCACTCTCGGTCTTCAACCCCCTTTGGCCCATTCCCAAAAGGCACCTGCGTGTATATAAATATATCGTCTTGCCATTCCACGACAATACCTAACCTCAGTGTTAGGATCGATTTATTACGAAACCAGCTGTTTCGACGGAGACATCCGTCATTTTCAATCGATGGCAAACTTCTTTGGATATATATATATATATATATATATATATATATATATATATATATATATATATATATATATATATAGGCACATGGCCTATGAGTAAGCAAGGCAAGCTCTGCTTACCCAGCTAAACATGAGAAATAAGTTTTTATTCAAGCAGTGGATTCACTAATCTTATATTGTGTAATGCTTTTAACAAAAAAAACATGAGTGCATAAGAAACAAAATATATTTGGCAGTAAGAGTTTATGAAATGGTAGGTATATATTCTTCCCTGCTTCCGCGCTCTCATTCAAATACATAGAGCAGAAATTGCACCAAAAATCATTATTTTGACTGCTGCGAATGTATTTTGCATATTTCTAGCGACTTTCTTGTATATGTAGAGTCAATAAAGAAAACTGTGCGGAGCTAATATTTTTTATTATTATGAAAATTGAAATGCAACACGAAATGCCAATTTCTGCTTTAGTTTTCAAAACCTTCATGTTTCTATAATACGAGTACAAATAGGAAAATATATACTAATACAATATTTTCTTCTGAACGTGGTTGAGATGTAATTTTTTTTTACATTAAGCTATTAAACTATAAAAGTGATTTTGAAAAAGAAATGAAGATGAGGAATGGCGTGATATAAGAAATTTAGGATCATATGTAGAACTCGGACCCTGTCAAGTTTGGGGACCGAATTCTACATAGCAGAAGGTTAGGGTCTGTATTCTTTTTTTCGCTTGTTTAAGTTATTCTTTAAATAATTGAGTTTCTTCACCGAAAAACAATTCCTAAAAATTAATTTAATAAAAAATCCTTTGATTTTAATTATTTCGTGTTAAAATGATACGGTTTTTTTATGTTGAATAAATATATTTCCAGCTTCGCTTTAAATGTAAGAATTAGCTTTACATAGAAGAAGAATGGGAGTAAAAACAAGCTCGCTGCCATTTATTATTTGTGAAAATTTATTGGTTACACCCCTGGATAGATCAATTTTTCAAGATGTTTTCCTCTTATATCAACTGTTGCTAACTGGATGAAACAGCATCACCCTCTAGCAAGTGATGTTATGTGAAGTGTTGCAACTATGATCAAATTATGAACTTGACTAAAAGTTCTTTAGCTCGAAACAAATTTACTAAAAAATAACAGAATAAGGACTGCACTAAATATAGAAGTAGAAGATGTATGCATTCTAACCATTTTCTCCTTATACAAAGCTACCTCACTGCACATGGATATTTGTCACCTATCCCTGGAGCGAAATAACAGGTCAAATAATGCCATGAGTCAGCTTAATATTTCATAAAAAATACCATAGATATATATATATATATATATATATATATATATATATATATATATATATATATATATATATATATATATATATATATATATATACAGGGTGGGGCAGAAATGTTGCCCCGATTTCAAAGGTTAATAAAAAACAAACACATGATCATACGAGAAAAACTTTGTATTTATAATAAGTACATTAAATGCCATTGTGATTCAACTGGTTTTTAAAATTGTATCATTTAAGTGATGACCGCCAATGTCAATGCAATTTTGAAGTCTCTCTCGAAAGTTCACCATAAAGTTTTGAACCCTGTCACGTGGAATTGTATTGATTTCCTAAGTTATTGCTGCCTTTACATTTTCTACAGTTGCTGGCCAGTGTTGATTCACTTATGATTTTAGGTGCCCTCATAGGAAAAAACTAACAAGGGGCTAAATCTGGGGAACGTGGAGGCCACTCAATATCGCCTCGCAGAGAAACAAGATGACCGGAAACATTTCACAGAGGACTCCGAGTGAACGTCGATACGTATGCGATGTGGCACCATCTTGTTGGAACCATACATCATTCCAATTATGAGCGGCGAGTAACTGGACGACTTTAGGAAGGAGAAACCTTTCCAGGAGTTCACAATAACGGTCCGATGTAACAGTTAATGTAACACCTTCTTCTTCGAAAGAATAAGGACTCCACACGCCGAAATCACCCATGGCACACCAGACCATAACCTTCGCACTGTGGAGTGGTCGTTCGTGCAGTTCACAAGGGTTATTGACTGACCAATATCGAAAGTTATGTTTATTAACCATCCCCGATAAATGGAAGTGCGCTTCATCACTGCAGATCAGAACAGCTGTTGTGAGGATGGTCTGGAGAATGTCCCGACACAAAGTTGTGCGGGTTTTATAATCCCTCTCGCTTAGGTCCTGTGCAACCATCATTTTGTAAGGATGCATGTGCAGAGACCTGTGTAAAGTTCTGCGAACACTTCGAACGGACACGTGTAAGGCAAATGCGTGTTTTTGTGCGGAACGTCTCGGAGACTGCTGTATTGAAGATGTCACAGCTGCAACATTTTCTGGCTCTGTATCGGTCCAAGGACGGCCAGGACTTGTTTTTGTTTAAAGCCGATGATGTTTGTCTAAAAGTTAGAAACCCACCGATGAATTGTTATTCCACCTGGGACGGGATCATGACGACGAAACGCAAAGTGTCTTCGAAAGGAACGTTGCGTCGTTACGAAGGACTCACCGTTCTTAAGAAACTCTTCCACAACAAATGCTCGATGCTCTCCACTCCAGGCCATGGGTGGGTACTACCTGAAACAGAAAATAAATGGCATTTAATATACTTCAAAGAGATAAGAAGGTTTTCTTGTATCTTTATATGTTTGTTTTTTATTAACGTTTGAAATCAAGGCAAACTTTCTGCCCCACCCTATACATATATATATATATATATATATATATATATATATATATATATATATATATATATGTATGTATAAATTAAAACCCTGTATCGTTAAATTCCTTTATTCTCCATAAGGAGACAATCCCTTTGGGCTTGCGATCCTGTGTAATTTACAATTATACATGTACGACCTGCCACAGTCGTTATGTAGACCAAACTGGCTTACAACTCAAACGCAGGATCGCAAAGCACTTGTGTTTGTCTCATAGGACTGGTGTTCTCATTTCTAAGCCTGAAGCCTCTTCCATCAGGCAACATTCAGAGTATCACCATCATCTTCTTAATTCTAATTCATTTACTATATTATCTTCAGCCTTAACTTCTCTCGATTTGAAAATCTTAGAGTCACTGTACATCATTAAAATAAATCCAAACCTAAATAATTATTCCTCCTCAATTAAACTATTCACAATATAACCAACCAACACTTCAATAGATTAACTAGCCAACTGACCAACCAAACAATTTTCGTTAGTAGTTTTATAACTTTAGTTAGTTGATTTCTCAACTCCCACGATAAAGGTTAGTCACTTTGTTCATTCTGATTTGTTTTCGGAGTTTTTTTTTACAATTTAATATAATAGGTTATTTTTTGTTCACCCCAGTAACTTTTAATGTGATATTCAAGTCAGTTTATGTTATAATTTTACTTTCTATTATTTTTTTTAAATCACACTGGAAAGTATTATTTAATTCTATATATTGTTATTAGTGTTTTTACTTTAATTTTAATAATTGTCAATTTTATTATTTTAACTTGCCTTCATCCGCTTTTTTAGCCATTATTTAATGCATTATTTTAACTGTTATCAATTAATGTTCCTTCCCCTTCTCATTAGTCGACATAGTCGGTGAAGATGGTCCTAGTAAAGGTCCGAAACATCCGGACAATAAATAATTTAGTGTAATCACCTGGGTCTTCATATTTCTGCTACATATCAGATTACCAAGGAACAAATATATATATATATATATATATATATATATATATATATATATATATATATATATATAACTTTTTCAGAGAAGTGGGTCCAAAATAACTTGTAGATAATCTAGTACAACTTGTTTCTCCTGGCATCGTTTTGTAGAAATAATCGTTTTTCACACAAGCCCAAGCACCATTGAGGGAGATCTCCGAGCACTAAACCTGTTGCACGATACATGGAGATTGTAGACAAAAGAAAAGCAGATACAAATTATTCAAAAAGTACTAAAACATACAACTATAATTCAAATTAAAGTACCAAGATCGATAAGTATTTAAGGCGCATTTGAAAGAGCCACGCTGATTGTTAAATAGTACAAATAATCTATAGGTCATTTGTTATTGGCCTATGGATTATTGGCTAGCAGTTTATTCGGTGTTAGTTAATTGTTAGTGGTTAAGAGACGGTTGTCTAAATGTTCACCGGTAGAAGTCGACTTGACGGTTTTCCATCCAAGTCTAAACAAGGCCCAATGTTGCTTAACTTCGACGTAGAGCTATTGGGGTACTCTGTTATCATGCGCTAACCTTGGGCTGACTCCAATTATAGGAGAAGATTATCTTCTCGCTTAACTTTAGTGGTGTAGGCTTGGTAAAGGAGAGGTTCAATTACCCGCAGGAAAAGGACTCTCAGAAGACGGATTCAAGGACTCTTTATTGGGCAGAGAACTCGCTAGGCTTAGGTGTATTGAATTCGATTGAACTTATATCGAGTATTTGAGGCAGGCCTACTAATGTATGAATCTATCTCGACTGTTCTTGACTGGCTGCCCTCTTTGGGGTCTACCCAGGACGGTATATAATTGATCGAAAACAGCGGGCGTGGCCCACTATTAGCCAATGAGCTTACTCGACTGAATGTTTATTTGGGTGTGCACTGGGATAAAGAAAATTTTTATTTCAAATTTCGAGAATAAGATTTCGTGTTTCGCAGCTCTTTGGTAGTAAATAAAGGGCCGCATCCTTCCTGTTTTCAGCTCGATGTCAGTTACTATACCTGTTTGGCTGTTTGTTTGTACAGCTGTGGAGTGCGCGCGTGTAGGTGTATATGCTTATGTGTGTAAGTTTTGGAGCGCGTATGTGTGTGAAAGATTCTTGAGTTCATTTTCGTCTCACCTTTACACGAACAGTATATATTATTATTTACATGATAAAATGTTGTATACTATTATTTACATAACAAAATATTGTATATTATTATTTATATGACAAAATGTTATATATTTTTAAATTACTTGCATGTGCATAACTATGCGTGAGCCCATTTCAAGCCCTGATAAGATTTATATGACACTCATCTGTGAGGCTTCATTTTCAATCCTATTTCACCTTGCAATGTGGCACTACAAAACTAGGACTAAATTCTGATTGTGTGTGTCGTCATTAGAATTTTGTCGGACAAACGAACTATGCAAATAATTAATTTTTAGAGAGATTACTTCCAAATTAACTTATTCTTTTGCGCAAATGTTTTAGACAATTTGTGATTTTATTTTTAATAAAATTATTCTCCATTAGAACTTCCAAAACTCTGGCCACCTTCGCGCGCGTGTACTGTGGACTTTTGAAAATTGTTCAAAAATACTGGAAGAGAATTTCTTTTGAATAAACAAAGTTATAATTAGTTTCTCATAGATTTTTCTTTTCAATGAATTTCAGCGATTTTAGCGAATTTCGGATACAATAAAACTATAGAAAATATTTATTCATATAGAATGTCGATTTTTATGTTATCTAGACCATCGCCTGGCATATTAAGGTACAAAAAAACATTAAAGGAAAAGAAGAGACGGTAGGATGATAGAGGAAAATTGAAGGAAGTAAACGGGAGCTGGAGGAGACGAAACGAATAAGGAGAAAGGAAATGCGGAATCAGACTGGATTAAAATACGTTTTGACAAAGTGCAACCTCTCCACTATGCCCAGACACTTCTTTCTCATTTGTGCATCCACTGTATCATCTAAAGGCAAGAATCCGTCTGCGATTTGGGTGGCGGGCAAGAGATGAGTATGTCGAGGTATGGCCAAGTGTACGTGAATATGCGCACACCGGCTCTAAGGAAGGCCAAGCAAGGCGAAAACTGTTATTGTTTCTAAGAGTGCGATTTGAGTAGATAGCGGCAGCTGCGTAACCAAGGAATACAACAAACACAATGACAAAAATACTTTTAATACACACGAACTAACAGGAGACAACAATAAATATATATAAAAAGGTACATAAAAGAGATGGACTTAAACTCTGAATACTGGTTAGATAACCGTGGCTAGGGAATAGTTATAATGGAAGATTGAGGGTAATGAATGGTTTACTCCTTTGAAACTCGAGGGTAAGGTGGGGCAACCAGGGGGAGGACTTGGTGACCTTGATTACTCACGGGAGGTAGCCACAGAACCCACAGCGGGTGGGGCTACTCTTCTCGAACTTGCGTTTGCGAGATGTGGGCCTCTTGTCCTCAGGAGATCACCGAACAAACTTCGAGGGAGGGGGAGAGAGATGACTTCTCCACACTCGGCTTGAGTGAGCTAATGGGCCTCTTGTGGTGAGAGGTCACCAGAAGAAGTTCGGAGGATGGCTTCTCCAATCCTTGATCCGAAGGCAGATGAGAAAGGCTGACGTTGCCTCACGAGACTCTTCTTCCTAACCCGAGACACAGGGTGATGTCCAGCGCTTCCGTGGCTTGCGACCGTCACTTACACTTCTTGGGAGAGAGCTCGTTGATTTGCACTCCCTTCGGGGAAGTCTCGTCTAACCAAATCTATCCGTCAGCCTGGAGCTGGTGCATATATACCCGGAGCTATTCAAAACAGAGAGAGAGATTGAGACCTTCTTAATCTTCGTTATCGGGCGTGATGAACCGAGCGCCTCCTTACGAGGAAGTGTCAACGGCAGGGATCAGCAGCCAGACTGGCGATAGCGGCGGAGCCATAAACGCGTTCACATCGAGGATACAAAGCAATCTCCCGATCCGAGGGGGCGGGGGGAGGTGGTTGAGACGACTGGGAGGAAGCTTCGGTGTGAATTTCACGGGAACCCGGCGTCAGGTCCTAAGAGGAAGAGGTCGGAAGGGGGAGGGAGATGACTCGCTTTCTCTCCCGAGAAAGCGAGTATAATGAAACGCAAAACTTTTGTGATCAAGTTTCAAAAATATTCATAAAATCTAAAGTAAGAAGAATGAACGCTATATACAAAGAAAACGTAAAACGTAAATAAACATTTCTATTTGACTTTTACTGTAAATTGATTTTTTTTTATTGTGCCTTTTTCATGTAAGTTAAATATATATATATATATATATATATATATATATATATATATATATATATATATATATATATATATATATTAGTGTAAATGGGTAGCACACCTTCTTGTATGCAGATTTTGTTAAAGACCATAGTATATTTCGCCTTTATTAAACATTTCTATTTGACTTTTACTGTAAATTGATTTTTTTTTATTGTGCCTTTCTCATGTAAGTTAAATATATATATATATATATATATATATATATATATATATATATATATATATATATATATATATATATATATATATACATATATATTAGTGTAAATGGGTAGCACACCTTCTTGTATGCAGATTTTGTTAAAGACCATAGTATATTTCGCCTTTATTAATTTTCTTTTTGAACTTTCCATTTTTCTTTTTATCTTTTTTAGTTCATCTTGTAGATGGTAAACAACTTCTTTTATTTTCATCTCTTTTTTAAATGAAATGAGTTTGCTAACAACCAGGGGGCTCGAAAACGCCAGGTAACCTTTGACTGAGGGGCCCCGATGTTATCGAGGCTCCGCCCTGCGCATTTTTGGTCTTAGTCGGGGGCTCCGCACTCGGGGGGAGCAGAGGGGCCGGATGTGCCGATCTTGGCTTTTTCGCTTACCGAAGCAGCAGACCCATCCATCCCCGCAGCCCCCGCGGATGGAGAGGAGCCCCGAGTCTTTTCAGTCCTTTTTCTGTTCTTCTTCTTTTTAGGAGAGGAGGGCAGGGATGAATGAACCCGCTTCTCCCCTCCGCCGGTAGGAGTCCCCAGGCCAGATGGACCGGCCATAGCTAGGTCCTTCTCCGAAATGGAGAAGGTCCTGGCAGTCTTAGGGGCACTGATCGGAGGAGATCCCTCCCCTCCTTGTTCTGCCTCGGAAACCACAGCCGTTTGAGGAGGACCTTGCATTGGGGTGGATTCGGGTTCGGTGCTTGACGCCGAGCCCGGATCCTCCCCATGGAAGGCCCTACCGTCTTAGGCTGGGTTGCCTCAAGGACCATGTCTATCTCAGGGAGGGGGGCCTCCAGTTAGCTATCGCCTCTACCTCAGGACATCACAGGTCCCGTTGACAGAGCTGTCTCTAGTCACGTCTGGGGAGGCACAGGCCTTGACCCCGCCAAGGCTTAATATTCTTGCCAGCAGGTCTTTTGAGGAAAGCGACGGAAGGGGCCTGGCTTTCCTCTCCCCCCTAAGGGGGTTTGCCCTACCGAGCCGCTTTAATGGGAAGCGGTCGGCTATGGGCTGCCTGCTGGCTTTCTTGGCAGTCCCCTTGGAAAGAAAAGGGAGGACTGCGGCTGGGAACAGGGAGGTGCCCGAAAGCACCTTCAGAGAATGTGATGAGGGGGAGTCCCCTACACCTGTAGGCGAAGAAGAGGAGTAAGCCTCCTCTCCGGTTAGAGAAATTTGGAGGGTCTCCTGCGCAAGCACAGGTGGTCGCCCTCGATTTTTTCTGTGGAGCTACCCGAGGGCGGCTCCGTCAATGGAACAGGGGAAGTTGAGGGTTGATTTTGTATTTGTTCATCATTGGGCATGGTGACCCTATATTTTATACGAGAAGTAATCGCTCATCACCCTTCACAGTAGCCCGCTCTGCAAGGGGTTCGTACAGGCTTGGCAGAGCCAGGTTACCGCCATTCAAGGCAACCCCTCCCGCCTGATGACCTGGCAGCCCTTCAGTATGGGGGTCCACCTTAGTTACGGCGTAAAATGGATAGAGTTTGAAGAGAGAAGGAAAAGGGATGTGAGGAAGGTATGGGTGGGGATGAAGCAGGTTGTTAAAAAACCACCATCCCAAACCGGAGCTCAGGGGTGAGGGAACATTGTCCCCTCACCCCCAGCCCCAATCCGGGACGGTTGGCTGAGAAGAAGGTCAGCATCTACCCTGTGAAATTAGAGGCTGACCAGAGAAAGTTGTTGGAGAGGTTGTATGAAACGCGAGGAAACATCGGGGAAACACAAGTGTCTGAAAGAAGGAGAAGAGGTTAAGCTGAAGTCGGACGGGGTGCTGAGTCCCGTCAGCACGGAGGCCAGGATGGTAAATCGCCGTGCCCCTTACGGGGATAGCATAGCCTATTCTAGACTTGCCTAGCAGAGTATAGCCTAGTCTAGTCTAGTCTACGGAGTATCGGCCGAAAAGTTATGATGCTATTGCCAAAGCAAAATAATTCTCGGGATAACATTGATAGGACTTTGGCAATTATAGCATTCGAAAGAAAATGTAAAACAACACAATTGTTTTCAATTTCGTTTGAATCGGCCGAATAGTTATGATGTTAGGCCAAAACCATATAATTTTCGGGCTAACCTTGGGAAGACTTTGGCAATTATAGAATTTGTAATGGGGTATAAAACAACATAATGCTTTTGAATTTCGTTAGAATAGGCCAAATAGTTATGATGTTATTGCCAAAACAAAATAATTCCTGGGCTAAACTTGGGAGGACTTTGGCAATTATAGCCTTAAAAAGAGAATGAAGAACAACATAAGGGTTTCATATTTTTTTTAGAATCAACCGAATAGTTACAATGTTATTACAAAAACAAAAAAAAACGGCACCGACCGACCGACCGACATAGTGAGATGTAGAGTCTCTCGCGACCTGACTCACACGCAACTAAAAAAAAACATTTTAACCTTGTTAGGAATCCACGATACAACCAGTGCTGCACACCAATTATCTTTTCATTCCGCTACCTCAACAGGGTGACATCGAAAATAGCGATATTGAAGAGGAATATGAAGATGAAGCCTGTACTGGGATGGGCGCATATATTCTACTTGATGAGGAACACAAACCCAAAACTGTTCTTTCAAGCAGAATTAAATGATTTAGTCCAAGATTTGGTACTACTGAAGGATAGAGCTTAACCTTTGGCATCTCGTCTGGAAGGAAAAAATGTCTGCTCTGTCTGGTCAAGAATGATGTTCCGGTAACATATTTCATGAAAAGGATTCAAACCCTTAGTTCATATTTTACATTTGAATGATCATTATTCTTTTGCAACGACATTGCTGGGTTGTTCTGCAGCTTATCGCAATAGCTTGACCCTTCTCAGTGACTCTCATTCATCAGAGAAACAATGAAAACAAGAAAGACTGTGAATGTAAGACATTCGGTACAGAAAAAAGTGTTAAAAAACATTGGGACATTTTTAGAAGCCATAAAATACCAGAAATACAATTATAAATTGTGTTTGCTTGGTATATTGACGGAAATGCAGTCAGGTTTTGCAAAGCACATTTGCTTTCTATGCTTCTAAAACAACCGAAATACTATTAAACAGTACATGGAGTTGAGCTGGCCGTTGCAACAAATAAACAAATCAAGAATTCCAAACATCAAGAATAAGCGTCTGGTTACTCCGTAAAATGCTTTGCCCCCTCCACTTCATATGAAACTAGGTTTAGTAGAACGATTCGTTAAAAAAAATGGGGAAAACTCGAAGGTATTTGAATGTACTAGACACAAACCCTACCATTTTACGTTCTTGTATACATATAACTAATAACTCCAGTATTGTATTAAAAGAAAGTGATCTTATGGAAATATGATATGGGATACACTAAAATGGGATGTAAATTCGTAACCTGCACTAGGGAAAAGTATGGAAAAAAGTAAAATTCATTATTTGTCGACCAATGTTAAATGAGGCAAATAACTACTTAATATTTTAATTACAAAATTTATTAGTGTATCTGATAGTGTTAGAATTTCTGTTATAAGTTGTGCTAAGTCTCAATTTATCAGGAATCGTACCACAGTACTGCGTGGCCGTTCTTTTTAGTAAGAGTGAATGTGACTCTTTTTGGGTTGTATATTTCCTATTCCTTTCATCCTTACTTCACTGAGACCCCCAAATACTCCATTCTCTCCTTTAAAGTTCGTTTATTTCGTGGAGCTTAATGTCCTTTTAGGGTGTCCGACTATTGTACCTAGAGAGTCTTTGAGCGTTGGTGACCATTTCCGTAAAACCGGCGATCCTTACCCCCCTCTGCTCCTGAGTGTTCATACCCGATATGGATGTTAATTAGTTCACCTTCTTCTGCGGTGTATTATCGGTGAGGTAATGAACTAGGAACCTCATCGCATTGGCCCATTTAGACCGGTGATTAATTTGCGCCGCGATCCAAAGTTGTCAACCCCATCAGAGATTGCCCACCTTCTAGGGACTCACATGGTATCGGTTGTCTCAAAACAAAGCCTCCATTCTTTATTAATCATATCTCAGTAACCCGAGGATCCTAAAAACACATTTCAATACAATTATGACTTAATTTACCCTTTTCTCGCTCTGCTTAGAACTTGAAAATATCATTTATCTTTATCCTAAAATTTGGAAAAAATATATATTCGTCTGGAAAAACAAATTCCATGAATATTTTTTTTTATTTTGGCCAATTAAGTGATGGAGTGGACCTGTTGACGAACAAATTAAACTTTTTTTTCACACATAAATGCTTCGTTACACTTCATTAGTGACAATTTATTGTCATGATTACAATACTTTGACCTATATTTCACGTTCAGTAAAACCTTGGCGCTGCTATGGATAAACCTCGTTTTTCAGCAACTCTTAAATCTAATATTCCAATCTCGGCTTTCACGTGGCCAGTCATTTATTCTCAGTAGAGAATTAAGCTTCAGTGCTAGATTTTTTAAATAATCGAAATGCCTATAGCTAACTAAATATGCATGAAAATGGACTTCATAATTACAAAACTATGTGAGTTTCTTCACACAACATAGTTATATACATTCTGTAATATACCGAGTATCACCTCAATTCATTTATATTATCTTTTACCGAACTTATCTTTATTAATTTCCTTTAAATAAATGTTAAAGAATAGAGTAATTTTAAAGTCCTGGAGTATTTATATTTATTTAAGGTTAACGTAAACATATAGTTAACAAACATAGAGAAAAATAACAAAAATAAAAGTTTGATAATATCACAATGAAATTTAAATTTTAAGAAATCTACTTTTTTAATTAATTCAAAAATTGTTTTCTACAAATTTCAACAACACAAAGGAGAAAGTTTTGCTGCTCTCTATCATGCGTGAGACTAATCCTTCATTAATCAGTTTCACGCCTCTTTCAGTACAATCGTTGATAACTTAAATAGTTTTTAGACAGCTAGAAGCGATCCTATAATCTGTTCTGCTTCCCCATTTTATAGGATCCACTCAGATAAATTGGATTTTCAGAATAATTTCTTCAAAATGTTATTGATGTTGTTGATTTGTAGAGAATTAAATTCGCTTTCTACGTTGTTTTTTTAATTTTTTCTTTGCATAACAGTGACCATTCGCTTTTTTTGTTCAGCTAATTCTTTCAAAATATATCACTAATTTCGAGCCATTACTTTGGATCTGATTGCCACAATTTCTGGGTCTCCATAAGGAAAAATTTGCTTTTAGAAATTTAAGGTCATTAGTTGGTGCAAAGTTAGTAGATTTAGGTTCAAACCAAGTATTTACATATATATTTACGGCAAATATAACTAAACGTAGAAGATTTCGCGATTATTGCAGAGTAAGTTGGATTGTTTCCTAAAAAGAAAAAATCTTTTTAGTGTAGATGATTTTAGCCATTTATCGTGCCTTAAACTATTCGCCCAGTTAAATAAACTGAATACCTTTTTGCAGAATATCTCCATGTAATATGATTGAGAGTTTAAACTTTTCATGAAAGTCATCGCGAGGTTTCTGTTTCTGAAATTGGCATTTAGAAAAGCTCTGACAGCCTTGTTCACTAGTACAAGGTCATTTTTATTAGCTTTATTCCAATTTATTTTATGGAGACAGCTGGAAGTCTGAAACAGGTACTGGAAACTTTCTTAGCTAGAATTTCGAGAATGAGATGATAAGTAAAATAGGGTGGGCTTTTAATATGTTTTGTTGACTGAGAACGCGCGCTTCATTTCGAACTCACGTATTGCTAACTGTTTTATTAAAACATTATGCATTTAAGTCTATCTGCAACATTACTCATTGAGGATCTTATTTACTCCATGTGATATAGATTCAGCAGTTTTGGAGGTAAATTTGGAGAGTGATAAGATTTTTAAATTCATCATGGTTAGGAAATATAATTGCAAGATATCCGTAGAAATGGATCGCTTCTATGTTATAATTTTTGTTACCATCACACTAAATAATTAGTGAAGCATTTTAATTGAATGATTCCTTCATTATGTTACTGATCTCCTTTCAAAATAGCAGGTTTTCGCAATTTTGGCATCATTATCAGGAGAAGTCAAATCTATAATATCTGTTTCTTGCTAAAACTGCTGAATGTATCGTTTTGGACACGCTGATTCAGTAGTTTTAAATTTCGAAATGTCACCTCCGCTCATTTTATATTGCCACCCATCAGGCAAATACGTCTTTCTGGTTTACTCTGTCTTTTAAGAAACGCAATATGTTGATTTTTCATAAGGTTAAGTGCATGTTCATGAGCAATTTAAAAAACAATTTCGTGAGAAAAAGAATTTTTTTACTGATCCTTATATCTGAAACCCTTTTCTTGTGTTTTTCACGATTTATCCACTGTTGGCACAAAATTTCGAATTTAGGAATATTGTTTCGATATGTTTTCATATAAGTTCTACCGTTCTCCTGGAATTCTGCAACTCCCCTAGCATGCAGTTGATGCTGCGTCACGAAAGGATAGTTACTTATTTCTTAGGGGATAAAAGAGACTATATTTCCTCTCTTGAGGTCGGAATTCATCCACACTTAAGCTGTTGGCTAATTAACCACCCTTCAGTTATGGACCATGTTAATATAATTCCGTAAACAACCACATATACTGTTTAAACTCATAATAATGGTGGCCATGTGGGCAATCGCTAGAAACATATATAAATTTTATAAATAAATTATATTTTAATTTATAAATTATTAAAATTAAAGATTGTTAGTATACTTATAAGACATAGCTTATTTGAAACTGCTGTTTTATTCACACCTTTCGTGCACACCGCAACATTCAGCAATAATATGGTCTAGAAAATAAACAACTTTCTGCTTTGTATCACTTTATATATAATAGCGCAACTTCACCATTTGTAATTCTTTGGGTTTAAAAAAAATCACAAAATTTCGATACTTATATTTATTTCTGAACTTCACCATTTTGTTTTTTGATATTATAAAAGAATTATTAGAAATAACCTTGATAAAAAAACATAAGTCATAACCAAACTAAGATGAAATTATTATTCAAATACTCAAAAAAATCCCCTTCTTAAATTATATAGTTAGTAATGATGATGATGATAATCATACGTTAGTCTAATTCAATTTTTAACTCCATTCAATATATGATTTACTAATAGAAGAAGGGAATACCGAAAGTGTCCCCAATTGTGTCTATTTTACCTCCAACATGTGTCCTGAACGACATGTTTTTTCCGCGATATATATACATATATACAATTAAAACCAACACGACGAATTGTAACATTTATTCAAGATTGCTGGAGTTTCGTAAATCTACTATGTAAATCATAGGGAGAGTTTTCTGTAATTTTACAAAATGACATAATTAAATGATCATTAAAAACTAGTCTTGAAATATAAAATGCACTTAGTTTTCAAAAATCAAGGGAGAAAAAAATATAAAAAAGATAACAAATGCAAAAAAAAACATAAATAAATTCATAAACATCAGCACAAATTGGCTTACCCGGTAGTGATCACAATATTGAATGGCGTTCCGGAGCAGACTGGATGTGTGGGGGAAAAAATAAACTTAAATAACTATTGGTGACATGTTAGTTTTTTTTAGAAAGGAATTAATTGGTAAAAATTTAAATAATTGATAAGGAATTTAAAGACTGTTGATAGTTATTTAAGGAGTGAGCTTTGAAAAATTTAGTTATTCCAAAATATCTAAGGAAAAACAGAATTCATTTTGTGAAATGTTTGTGTTATAAGAGACAGAATGTTTTTTATATTGATGAAAATTTAACCGTAGTCAGTGATATATTGGTATAGTGGGATAAACAGTAATGCTTACTGATCCTCAATTCGAGTCAAAGCGTGGTCTTACTCACCTAGCCGGCATGACAACCTTCTCACAATAATTAGTAAACCATTGAGAACCGGATCATTTTTGGAGAGTTTTTCTTTTTGGCTGAAAAAGCTTTTAATAGGTAGATTGTTGATGGGGATAAAATAAAACTGACAACGAGTGTATCTCTTAAATAGTACTGACTGTAGTTCTTTTAACAATTTGTTAGTAATAGGACCAATGTAAGGTATTTTTAAATAAAGAGCCGATTATATAAGCCAGCTGATCGAATGTCAATATAGAAATACGTCCATGCAAGCTCGCAAGACAAACGAAGAAATAAGAGTCATAAATGAATTGGAATCAAAATTGAAGATCCGAATTATTGGCAAAAACTTTCAGATTTGCGACTGGGGGATATATTATATCCCTGCAAAATTGTGTACAATGCATTCAGTATGAAAGTTAACTATACTGGGTGTAAAAGGTAAGTCATAGAATGGAGCAAACGAGCCAGTCAGAACACTATATGTTCAAAAACCTAAGTGAAAATATCAAAAGGAAAATATCCATGGTGCGATTTATAGTAAAACTTATTTACCCAGACATATCTCTCTTCAGTGTTTCAGAAACAGCATGGAGGAAGTTGCAAAAGGTACAGAATAAATGGGCGAATTCTTCACCGGAACAGGCAAGAGGGCATACAAAAAACAAGAAGATCAGCACAGAGGGCGAAGATCAAGACGCTGAATAAAGATCTGAAATAAAGAGCGAAGGCAATTAAAAATCCCCAATATCTATCAACAGGCTTAAGTCAAGTCGTGCCATTCTATGCGTAAAAAAATACAAAAGTAAAACCTTAAACGGATCATGAAATTAAGAATTCTAATCTACGAAGAAGCACCTGAGCAAGAAAAATCCCGAAAGGGAAGCCACACAAATTATGAAATCGAATTATGTAAGTATTAAAAAGAAACACATAAACCAAATACAAACAAAATAAAAAAAATCACGTACAAAAAATTACACATAAAAATAAAACAAAACAACAACAATACAAACATTCAATAAGCCAAACCAATACTACAAAAGGAAATCACAGAAATAAAGGCAGTAAAAATTAAAAAGGCTAGAACGCCATTTTATATATATATATATATATATATATATATATATATATATATATATATATATATATATATATATATATATGAATATATATATATATTCATATCTATGACGCTATCCCCCCCCCCGTGGCGATTTCGATTCAAATGAAGGCTAAATCGATCCGTAAACTTTGCCTTAGTCAATTCGCAAGTTTCGACTTCAGTGAGCTCTACCCTAGTCTATCGGCAAGGACTGACAAGAATTCCCAACTCCGAAGACGACTAGTGCTCCCTCGTATTGAAGACAGAGGTAAACCAACTTCTTCAGTCGTCTTCACCGTACCCCACTGGCCTTTTTTGGCAACGAGCTTATAAGGTAATCGTAACAGTTGCCGCCTGCAGATTTATCTTAAATCTGGCTTATCCAATTGCTCCATTATTTGTGTGAACGCCCCAGTTTAAATTCCCCCTTTAAATCACCAACTGTATCTGACCTCTTTAATCTCTTAATCAACCTAACTGATCGCGTGTGGATCTTTAACCATGTCTGAGCGACCATTCCATTTAAACCCAATTTCTATGTAAATATATATATCCTTTTTGTGTTGTTAGTAAAGTTATATTTTTGTCATTGTCTTTCTTTTGCAACCCCAACGCGTACCAGCTACCTTTTAATCTTTGGCCAACTTGCACTCTGAAATATTTGTTTAAAAGGACCCCGCAAAGTAAGAATAAACCATCGCCCCCTGGACTCCAAACAATTTTCCCTTTCACTCTCGGTCTTCAACCCACTTTGGCACATTCCCAAAAGGCACCTACGTGTATATAAATATATCGTCTTGCCAATTCCACGACAATACCTAACCTCAGTGTTAGGATCGATTTATTACGAAACCAGCTGTTTCGACGGAGACATCCGTCATTTTCAATCGATGGCAAACTTCTTTGGATATATATATATATATATATATATATATATATATATATATATATATATATATATATATATATATAGGCACATGGCCTATGAGTAAGCAAGGCAAGCTCTGCTTACCCAGCTAAACATGAGAAATAAGTTTTTATTCAAGCAGTGGATTCACTCATCTTATATTGTGTAATGCTTTTAACAAAAAAAACATGAGTGCATAAGAAACAAAATATATTTGGCAGTAAGAGTTTATGAAATGGTAGGTATATATTCTTACCTGCTTCCACGCTCTCATTCAAATACATAGAGCAGAAATTGCACCAAAAATCATTATTTTGACTGCTGCGAATGTATTTTGCATATTTCTAGAGACTTTATTGTATATGTAGAGTCAATAAAGAAAACTGTGCGGAGCTAATATTTTTTATTATTATGAAAATGGAAATGCAACACGAAATGCCAATTTCTGCTTTAGTTTTCAAAACCTTCATGTTTCTATAATACGAGTACAAATAGGAAAATATATACTAATACAATATTTTCTTCTGAACGTGGTTGAGATGTAATTTTTTTTACATTAAGCTATTAAACTATAAAAGTGATTTTGAAAAAGAAATGAAGATGAGGAATGGCGTGATATAAGAAATTTAGGATCATATGCAGAACTCGGACCCTGTCAAGGTGGGGGACCGAATTCTACATAGCGGAAGGTTGGGGTCTGTATTCTTTTTTTCGCTTGTTTAAGTTATTCTTTAAGTAATTGAGTTTCATCCCTGAAAAACAATTCCTAAAAATTAATTTAACAAAAAATCCTTTGATTTTAATTATTTCGTGTTAAAATGGTACGGTTTTTTATGTTGAATAAATATATTTCCAGCTTTGCTTTAAATGTAAGAATTAGCTTTACATAGAAGAAGAATTGGAGTAAAAACAAGCTCGCTGCCATTTATTATTTGTACAAATTTATTGGTTACACCCCTGGATAGATCAATTTTTCAAGATGTGTTTCCTCTTATATCAACTGTTACTAACTGGATGAAACAGCATCACCCTCTAGCAAGTGATGTTATGTGAAGTGTTGCAACTATGATCAAATTATGAACTTGACTAAAGAGTTTTTTAGCTCGAACCAAATTTACTTAAAAATGACAGAATAAGGACTGCACTAAATATAGAAGTAGAAGATGTATGCATTCTAACCATTTTCTCCTTATACAAAGCTACCTCTCTGCACATGGATATTTTTCACCTATCTCTGGAGCGAAATAACAGGTCAAATAATGCCATGAGTCAGCTTAATATTTCAGAAAAAAATACCATAGATTTATATATATATATATATATATATATATATATATATATATACATACATACAGGGTGGGGCAGAAATGTTGCCCCGATTTCAAAGGTTAATAAAAAACAAACACATGATCATACGAGAAAAACTTTGTATTTATAATAAGTACATTAAATACCATTGTGATTCAACTGGTTTTTAAAATTGTATCATTTAAGTGATGACCGCCAATGTCGATGCCATTTTGAAGTCTCTCTCGAAAGTTTACCATAACCTTTTGAACCCTGTCACGTGGAATTGTATTGATTTCTTGAGTTATTGCTGCCTTTACATTTTCTACAGTTGCTGGCCAATGTTGATTCACTTATGATTTTAGGTGCCCTCATAGAAAAAAACTAACAAGGGGCTAAATCTGGGGAACGTGGGGGCCACTCAATATCGCCTCGCAGAGAAACAAGATGACGGGAAACATTTCACAGAGGACTCCGAGTGAACGTCGATACGTATGCGATGTGGCACCATCTTGTTGGAACCATACATCATTCCGATTATGAGCGGCGAGTAACTGGAGGACTTTAGGAGGGAGAAACCTTCGAGGAGTTCACAATAACGGTCCGATGTAACAGTTAATGTAACACCTTCTTCTTCAAAAGAATAAGGACTCCACACGCCGAAATCACCCATGGCACACCAGGCCGTAACCTTCGCACTGTGGAGTGGTCGTTCGTGCAGTTCACAAGGTTTATTGACTGACCAGTATCGAAAGTTATGTTTATTGACCATCACCAATAAATGGAAGTGCGCTTCATTACTGCAGATCAGAACAGCTGTTGTGAGGATGGTCTGAAGAATGTCCCGACACAAAGTTGTGCGGGTTTTATAATCCCTCTCGCTTAGGTCCTGTGCAACCATCATTTTGTAAGGATGCATGTGCAGAGACCTGTGTAAGATTCTGCGAACACTTCGAACGGACACGTGTAAGGCAAATGCGTGTTTTTGTGCGGAACGTCTCGGAGACTGCTGTATTGAAGATGTCACAGCTGCAACATTTTCTGGCTCTGTATCGGTCCAAGGACGGCCAGGACTTGTTTTTGTTTAAAGCCGATGATGTTTGTCTAAAAGTTAGAAACCCACCGATGAATTGTTATTCCACCTGGGACGGGATCATGACGACGAAACGCAAAGTGTCTTCGAAAGGAACGTTGCGTCGTTACGAAGGACTCACCGTTCTTAAGAAACTCTTCCACAACAAATGCTCGATGCTCTCCACTCCAGGCCATGGGTGGGTACTACCTGAAACAGAAAATAAATGGCATTTAATATACTTCAAAGAGATAAGAAGGTTTTCTTGTATCTTTATATGTTTGTTTTTTATTAACCTTTGAAATCAAGGCAAACTTTCTGCCCCACCCTATACATATATATATATATATATATATATATATATATATATATATGTATGTATAAATTGAAACCCTGAATCGTTAAATTCCTTTATTCTCCATAAGGAGACAATCCCTTTGGGCTTGCGATCCTGTGTAATTTACAATTATACATGTACGACCTGCCACAGTCGTTATGTAGACCAAACTGGCTTACAACTCAAACGCAGGATCGCAAAGCACTTGTGTTTGTCTCATAGGACTGGTGTTCTCATTTCTAAGCCTGAAGCCTCTTCCATCAGGCAACATTCAGAGTATCACCATCATCCTCTTAATTCTAATTCATTTACTATATTATCTTCAGCCTTAACTTCTCTCGATTTGAAAATCTTAGAGTCACTGTACATCAATAAAATAAATCCAAACCTAAATAATTATTCCTCCTCAATTAAACTATTCACAATATAACCAACCAACACTTCAATAGATTAACTAGCCAACTGACCAACCAAACAATTTTCGTTAGTAGTTTTATAACTTTAGTTAGTTGATTTCTCAACTCCCACGATAAAGGTTAGTCATTTTGTTCATTCTGATTTGTTTTCGGAGTTTTTTTTTACAATTTAATATAATAGGTTATTTTTTGTTCACTCCAGTAACTTTTAATGTGATATTCAAGTCAGTTTATGTTATAATTTTACTTTCTATTATTTTTTTAAATCACACTGCAAAGTATTATTTAATTCTATATATTGTTATTAGTGTTTTTACTTTAATTTTAATAATTGTCAATTTTATTATTTTAACTTGCCTTCATCCGCTTTTTTAGCCATTATTTAATGCATTATTTTAACTGTTATCAATTAATGTTCCTTCCCCTTCTCATTAGTCGACATAGTCGGTGAAGATGGTCCTAGTAAAGGTCCGAAACATCCGGACAATAAATAATTTAGTGTAATCACCTGGGTCTTCATATTTCTGCTACATATCAGATTACCAAGGAACAAATATATATATATATATATATATATATATATATATATATATATATATATATATATATATATATATATATATATATATATATATATATATATAACTTTTTCAGAGAAGTGGGTCCAAAATAACTTGTAGATAATCTAGTACAACTTGTTTCTCCTGGCATCGTTTTGTAGAAATAATCGTTTTTCACACAAGCCCAAGCACCATTGAGGGAGATCTCCGAGCACTAAACCTGTTGCACGATACATGGAGATTGTAGACAAAAGAAAAGCAGATACAAATTATTCAAAAAGTACTAAAACATACAACTATAATTCAAATTAAAGTACCAAGATCGATAAGTATTTAAGGCGCATTTGAAAGAGCCACGCTGATTGTTAAATAGTACAAATAATCTATAGGTCATTTGTTATTGGCCTATGGATTATTGGCTAGCAGTTTATTCGGTGTTAGTTAATTGTTAGTGGTTAAGAGACGGTTGTCTAAATGTTCACCGGTAGAAGTCGACTTGACGGTTTTCCATCCAAGTCTAAACAAGGCCCAATGTTGCTTAACTTCGACGTAGAGCTATTGGGGTACTCTGTTATCATGCGCTAACCTTGGGCTGACTCCAATTATAGGAGAAGATTATCTTCTCGCTTAACTTTAGTGGTGTAGGCTTGGTAAAGGAAGGGGTCAATTACCCGCAGGAAAAGGACTCTCAGAAGACGGATTCAAGGACTCTTTATTGGGCAGAGAACTCGCTAGGCTTAGGTGTATTGAATTCGATTGAACTTATATCGAGTATTTGAGGCAGGCCTACTAATGTATGAATCTATCTCGACTGTTCTTGACTGGCTGCCCTCTTTGGGGTCTACCCAGGACGGTATATAATTGATCGAAAACAGCGGGCGTGGCCCACTATTAGCCAATGAGCTTACTCGACTGAATGTTTATTTGGGTGTGCACTGGGATAAAGAAAACTTTTATTTCAAATTTCGAGAATAAGATTTCGTGTTTCGCAGCTCTTTGGTAGTAAATAAAGGGCCGCATCCTTCCTGTTTTCAGCTCGATGTCAGTGACTACACCTGTTCGGCTGTTTGTTTGTACAGCTGTGGAGTGCGCGCGTGTAGGTGTATATGCTTATGTGTGTAAGTTTTAGAGCGCGTATGTGTGTGAAAGATTCTTGAGTTCATTTTCGTCTCACCTTTACACGAACAGTATATATTATTATTTACATGATAAAATGTTGTATACTATTATTTACATAACAAAATATTGTATATTATTATTTATATGACAAAATGTTATATATTTTTAAATTACTTGCATGTGCATAACTATGCGCGAGCCCACTTCAAGCCTTGATAAGATTTATATGACACTCATCTGTGAGGCTTCATTTTCAATCCTATTTCACCCTGCAATGTGGCACTACAAAACTAGGACTAAATTCTGATTGTGTGTGTCGTCATTAGAATTTTTTCGGACAAACGAACTATGCAAATAATTAATTTTTAGAGAGATTACTTCCAAATTAACTTATTCTTTTGCGCAAATGTTTTAGACAATTTGTGATTATATTTTAAAATAAAATTATTCTCCATTAGAACTTCCAAAACTCTGGCCGCCGTTGCGCGCGTGTACTGTGGACTTTTGAAAAATGTTCAAAAATACTGGAAGAGAATTTTTTGGACTAAACAAAGTTATAATTAGTTTCTCATAGATTTTTCTTTTCAATGAATTTCAGTGATTTTAATGAATTTCGGATACAATAAAAATATAGAAAATATTTATTCATATAACATGTCGATTTTTATGCTATCTAGACCATCGCCTGTCATATTAAGGTACAAAAAAACATTAAAGGAAAAGAAGAGACGGTAGGATGATAGAGGAAAATTGAAGGAAGTGAACGGGAGCTGGAGGAGACGAAACGAATAAGGAGAAAGGGAATGCGGAATCAGACTGGATTAAAATACGTTTTGACAAAGTGCAACCTCTCCACCATGCCCAGACACTTCTTTCTCACCTGTGCATCCACTGTATCATCTAAAGGCAAGAATCCGTCTGTGATTTGGGTCGCATGCAAGAGATGAGTATGTCGAGGTATGGCCAAGTGTACGTGAATATGCGCACACCGGCTCTAAGGAAGGCCAAGCAAGGCGACAACTGTTATTGATTCTAAGAGTGCGATTTAAGTAGATAGCGGCAGCTGCGTAACCAAGGAATACAACAAACACAATGACAAAAATACTTTTAATACACACGAACTAAAAGGGGACAACAATAAATATATATAAAAAGGTACATAAAAGAGATGGACTTAAACTCTGAATACTAGTTAGATAACCATGGCTATGGAATAGTTATAATGGAAGATTGAGGGTAATGAATGGTTTACTCCTTTGAAACTCGAGGGTAAGGTCGGGCAACCAGTGGGAGGTCTTGGTGACCTTGATTACTCACGGTCGGTAGCCACAGAACCCACAGTGGGTGGGGCTACTCTTCTCGAACTTGCGTTTGCGAGATGTGGGCCTCTTGTCCTCAGGAGATCACCGAACAAACTTCGAGGGGGGGGGGGAGATGATTTCTCCGCACTCGGCTTGAGTGAGCTAATGGGCCTCTTGTGGTAAGAGGTCACCAGAAGAAGTTCGGAGGATGGCTTCTCCAATCCTTGATCCGAAGGGAGATGATAAAGGCTGACGTTGTCTCACGAGACTCTTCTTCCTGACCTGAGACACAGGGTGATGTCCAGCGCTTCCGTGGCTTGCGACCGTCACTTACACTTCTTGGGAGAGAGCTCGTTGATTTGCACTCCCTTCGCGGAAGTCTCGTCTAACCAAATCTATCCGTCAGCCTGGAGCGGGGGCCTATATACCCGGAGCTATTCAAAACAGAGAGAGAGATTGAGACCTTCCTAACCTTCGTTATCGGGCGTGATGAACCGAGCGCCTCCTTACGAGGAAGTGTTAACGGCCGGGATCAGCAGCCAGACGGGCGACAGCGGCGGGGCCATAAACGCGTTCACAGCGAGGATACAAAGCAATCTCCCGACCCGAGGGGGCGGGGGGAGGTGGTTGAGACGACTGGGAGGAAGCTTCGGTGTGAATTTCACGGGAACCCGGCGTCAAGTCCAAAGAGGGAGAGGTCGGAAGGGGGAGGGAGATGACTCGCTTTCTCTCCCGAGAAAGCGAGTATAATGAAACGCAAAACTTTTGTGATCAAGTTTCAAAAATATTCATAAACTCTAAAGTAAGAAGAATGAACGCTATATACAAAGAAAACGTAAATAAACATTTCTATTTGACTTTTACTGTAAATTATTTTTTTTTTATTGTGCCTTTCTCATGTAAGTTAAATATATATATATATATATATATATATATATATATATATATATATATATATATATATATATATATATATATATATATATATATATATATATATATATATATATATATATATATACATATATATTAGTGTAAATGGGTAGCACACCTTCTTGTATGCAGATTTTGTTAAATACCATAGTATGTTTCGCCTTTATTAATTTTCTTTTTGAACTTTTCATTTTTCTTTTTATCTTTTTTAGTTCATCTTGTAGATGGTAAACAACTTCTCTTATTTTCATCTCTTTTTTAAATGAAATGAGTTTGGTAACAACCAAACTTGACTTTAATTGTTGAGCTTTCGATCTATGCAACCATCTTCAGAGTGTTTTTCCTCCTTTATCGATGAAGAATGGTGGAGTCAGAATGAAAATGGCAATGAAAAGAAAACGGATTGTAGGGGATATTTATTCTTCCTCACTTGAACGTTATATCAAGAGAACGGGCCAGTTCGGTGTGAGCGGAATTTTAAGACAACTTTAATGTTCGATTCCAGCCTGTAGCCTGGATATTGATTGCTGGCCTTTCTTCGTTAATTAAGAATACTTCTAAGGTGTTCAGTCTGGCATTATTTCCCTCTTTTTTCTTGATTGTAGTGTTATTAACCAATATATCCCTTGTTAAGCTGATGTTATGTACAGTCTCCATATAATTTGGGGGATTCCATGTTGCAAGCGCATTGTTAAATGACTCGAAAGAGTGGTGGTAGTCATACCCTCATATTTTGAGTTATTATGAAGCTTACAGTCTTCATTCGGGCAGGTAAACACGTAAATTATGTTCGTAGATTTCAGGATCGAGTAGTTTTGGCAGATGTTGTTTTTCATAATAAGATTAACTTTTGTCGTTTTATAATATATAATCACCTGAATCTTGTCTCTTTGCTTCTTAACTTTGATATTACGGTTAAGAATCTCTTTGATGTTTTAGTCGTCTATTTTGTTGTAGGCCGATGACATCTGATTTCTATAATACAGTTTGATTTTATTTACTGCTTTCTGGTTACTTTCCGATTCATCCGTGTCTTTGAATTGCCTTCTTAAAAATGATTGAAGTTGTTTGTGAATCATGCTGTTCAGGAAACCGTGGTTCACAAGGGTTTGTTTTATGCGGGAGATCTCTTGATGGAACAGTTTCCACGTGGAGCACCCTTTGTATGCTCGGCGGATGTATGAGCCGAATATACTTTTTTGTACCTTTCAGGACATTGACTATCCGCGTTGGGACACTTTCTATGTCTGTAGCTTTTATGTGCACTTTTGTGACGTAAGTACCGTTGATGTTTTGTACCTCTACGTCCAGAAAAGGTCGTTTAGTGTCCATTTTCAATTCATAAGTGAATTTTAACACAGTTCTCCTCAAATTGCTGTTTGGTCTTCTTAAGAAGTTTTTTCACTTTGGACATTGATGTAGATGTAATCTACGTATCGGCAGTATTTGGTCTCAAAAAACTAAAAATGATATTTCTGTCTCTCCACAGGCCTAATTATAGTTGTCGTAGAATTCTCCCCCTTTTTGTTCTATTCTAAGAGTGCTAAGAGTGTCTAATATATATTGATATCTGAATATCTTAACGAACAGAGCCGTTCCGAAACAAGTAAGAATATATAAGAAAAACGCAAAATAATCCCCCAAAAAACTTATATTTTAACTTTAACCATTGAATACACAACATCTAAACATTAATTGCAGCAATACTCTGAATATTATCCTAAACAAGAATTAATTAAATTAGTTTACCCACAAAAATTGGTTAATTTCTCTACACGCAACAATAATATAAGAATTAGGCTTACGGACTCATGTGGAGTTTAAAGGCCTCAGAAATGTTATTGACTCACGACGCGTGCCGTCTGTCCAGATGTAGATGGGCGAAATTACACGGTCGTTTTGGCGAGGGTAGCAGCTGGGGGGTCCACACGTTTTTCCAGGGGGGGGGGGTTCTTCAAGGACAAGAACAAATACGGTGCTTTATGCAACACCTAGGCAGTCGTGGTCTCGCTGGCGAGAGTGAGTCGAACTTGGTTCTTAAATCAAGTTAACTTAGAGTGCCGTGTGATCACCGAGTAACGACCTCGAGGAGGAGCTTTTCTCCTTCGTTACTTATTTCTTCATGGACGAGGAATGAACTCGGGGAGGGTCTTCTTCAAGGGCGAGGATAACGGAGGGGGATTTCTCTGGCGAAAATAAGTTACTTAAAGTTCGGTTTGGTATCCAAGGAACTAGCTCGAGGATGAGCTTCTTCTTAGTTCCAGTCTTCTTCAAGGGCGAGTATAACGGAGGGGGATTTTTCTGACGAGAACAAGTTGAACTGGGTTCCTCACCAAGTTAACTAAGAGTTCGGTGTGGCGACCGAGTAACAGGCTCGAGGGGGGAGCCTTTTCCTCTTCTTTTCTTAATTCCTCAAGGACGAGAAATACCCCTGGTGTTTAAGGTGCACCAGGATATGAGGAGTCTCTCTGGCGAGAGTAAGTTGAACTTCACAAAGTTAACTTATCGTTTGGTTTGATAACCCGAGACTTAGCTCGAGGATGAGCTTCTTCTTAGCCCCTTAAGGTAGGTAGCCCTGCCTTTCTTGCAGGGTACTTCTTGGTCTGGCGACCTAAGTAAACTACCTCTCTAGTCTCGGTAGTTCGGTGTGATCCGAAGACTTCGTCACCTAGAAACTGACGTATACTACCTCGATTTTCCTCAGAGTTCCTCATTTATACCTCGTCACCCCACTGGGGGAGTGGTAAGGGTGGGAGGGGCTTGAGGACGGCCCCAGGAGAGTTCGTTTGGCTAACGGTTTTTCCCAAGAAGTCAAACATCGGCTCCTCGTTAGCCTTTGAGATTGGAAGAAACACGTCTCCAATCTCTTATTTCACGTGAAACTGGATCTCACTCTCCTGGGGGAGATCTTACATTTTGACCTTTAGGGTCTTTCATGGCACCGAGTTGTGCCACGCCGCGGTTACGCAAAGGACCCGCCGATGCCTGGGCCGGATGTCTTTGCGGTAACCGCCTTGAGACTGCACCAAGAGTGAACGAGGGGGGGAGAATTGACTATCCCCCTACATACACCTCCCATCGAAGAACTTAATAGGGGGGGGGAGGGACTCCCGGGAACTCAAAACAACTTACTCAACCTAGTCGAGATTAGCAAAGTTGTCTGTCTTTGAGCCCTCTTTTACATTAAGTTTCCTTACACATGAGCGCCCTCGCGCGCGTTGACACAGGCAATGTGTCAAAATAGACCTACTCGCAATACAATTTTACATAAAATTAAAAAACCTTAATTCGTCGATTACCCACAAAAAAAAACGAGCTACTTCCTTACATTTCTAAGTTTTTGAGAACTTAAATCCTACCGATAAATTTTAACACGTACAACAAATGAAAACATGGTTTCACGCTCATTAGGTACTGAAATAACCCTCAATGGTATTTCGTCTCCGCCTATAGAGCAGCTGTACTTTATTGGCTCCTTTGATGTAGCTGATCCTAAAATGGTGCTCTAAGACCAATACTTTACCGCGCCTGATTCGGCCGTTCGGGTTATTGAGTCTACCCAAGTATGTTATTAAATGGTAGCGGTATTTCAACCTACTTGACTTACCCATATTATGGTACTTGACTACCTTTAAACCGAAAATTATGGCTAGAGCGGCCTGTTGCAGTGGGGCATAATTAATGGGAGCTTAAATCCCGTAGCTCTCCTTTAACCAGGGACACTGGAAGATCGTGTCTAGGTTCGATCTTTGGGGATCGAGAAAACTTTTCCCGGCGAGGTCGTTAATGGACGTGGCGCTCACTACGACTTGGTGATTTAGCGGTAACTCCGTGGACGTTCCGTTCGGGGAGAAGACTACTAGGGTTAGGGGATACTCATCCATGTCTACCATTTGATTAGTCTTACCTGGGTGTATCGCAATAGCACCTCTTTCCTCCTTCCTTGTAAACTCATTTGACTCACTTCTCTTAGTAGGTAGTTCTTCTGGTACACCTGCTCGTACTTCTCTTTGATTAGTCTTACCTGGGTGTATCGCAATAGCACCTCTTTCCTTCTTCCTTGTAAACTCATTTGACTCACTTCTCTTAGTAGGTAGTTCTTCTGGTACACCTGCTCGTACTTCTACCCTACCTTCTACATCTTCCCTGATAACCCCATTTGGCTGGGTTCTCCTTGTAGGTTCTTCCTTAGGTACACATGATGGTACCTCATCCCTACTTTCTACTTCTTCCATCGTTACCCCATTTGGCTGGGTTTCCCTCGATGGTCCTTTCTTAGGTCCAGGCCGAGCTCCAACTTCCTCGGCCTCTATGAGATTCTCGATAGGTGCTCTTTCGATTGCGAGCAATCTTTCCTTTTCTTCTCTTTCTTCTCTTTCAGCTTGAGCACGTTCTTTTTCCCTCTTAATTCTCCTTTCCTCAGCCTCGTTTTCTGCTTTCGCTATTTCCTTTTCCCGTCGAGTTCTTCTTTCTTCATCTTCCAGCTTTATCTTTATTTTTCTTTCATCATCTTCTCGTTTTATCTTTATTCTCCTTTCCTCATCTTCCCTTTCTATCCTTATTTCAAATTCTTGTGCTTCTCTTTTCAACTGTCTTATTCTTTCGTTTGTCTTACTTCCTCTTGAGAATCTTCTTTCCTCTATTTCTATTTTCCGCTGTGTTCGGGCTTCTTCACTTTTCCGGTTCATCCATATTTCCATTGCTTCCTGTTTTCTTTTATCCTCTCTTTTTATATTTTCCCTCTTTCTATCAAACTCTATTATTTCTTCTTCTTCTTCTCTTTGTATTCTCAATTCTTCAAGGATGTAGGCATCCATATCCTCGCCTTCAAATCCAAGAATTTGGGCTTGTAGGTAAAATCTTTTGACCGGATCCATTTTGTGTTGGTCCGTCGAATTTTCCTTACTTTACTCTCAGGTAATTATGCCACCACTCACCAGGTAGTGCTTAGCATAACTTACCCTTAATCCCACTACTATGCTGATTGAAATACCACTCCCGACAACAAATTTACCACTTGGCCTACCAATTACCTTTAGAGTGTTACCACCCCTAACTCTACCAATTTTCCTCTCGTCAATTATTCTCTTATTCCTGATCTGATATTCCTTTACGTGTTGGCTCTTTCTTAATTTGACACTGCTAGGTTCTTTCTAATAACAACCTACGAACCTGACACCACTTTTATCTATGTCGTAGAATTCTCCCCCTTTTTGTTCTATTTTAAGAGTGCTAAGAGTGTCCAATATATATTGATATCTGAATATCTTAACGAACAGGGCCGTTCCGAAACACGTAAGAATATATAAGAAAAACGCAAAATAATCCCCCCAAAAACTTATATTCTAACTTTAACCATTGAATACACAACATCTAAACATTAATTACAGCAATACTCTGAATATTATCCTAAACAAGAATTAATTAAATTAGTTTACCCACAAAAATTGGTTAATTTCTCTACACGCAACAATAATATAAGAATTAGGCTTACGGACTCATGTGGAGTTTAAAGGCCTCAGAAATGTTATTGACTCACGACGCGTGCCGTCTGTCCAGATGTAGATGGGCGAAATTACACGGTCGTTTTGGCGAGGGTAGCAGCTGGGGGGTCCACACGTTCTTCCAGGGGGGGGGGGGGTTCTTCAAGGACGAGAACAAATACGGTGCTTTATGCAACACCTAGGCAGTCGTGGTCTCTCTGGCGAGAGTGAGTCGAACTTGGTTCTTAAATCAAGTTAACTTAGAGTGCCGTGTGATCACCGAGTAACGACCTCGAGGAGGAGCTTTTTTCCTTCGTTACTTATTTCCTCATGGACGAGGACTGAACTCGGGGAGGGTCTTCTTCAAGGGCGAGGATAACGGAGGGGGATTTCTCTGGCGAAAATAAGTTACTTAAAGTTCGGTTTGGTAACCAAGGAACTAGCTTGAGGATGAGCTTCTTCTTAGTTCCAGCCTTCTTCAAGGGCGAGTATAACGGAGGGGGATTTTTCTGACGAGAACAAGTTGAACTGGGTTCCTCACCAAGTTAACTAAGAGTTCGGTGTGGCGACCGAGTAACGGGCTCGAGGGGGGAGCATTTTCCTTCTTCTTTTCTTAATTTCTCAAGGACGAGGAATACCCCTGGTGTTTAATGTGCACCAGGATATGAGGAGTCTCTCTGGCGAGAGTAAGTTGAACTTCACAAAGTTAACTTATCGTTTGGTTTATCGTGTTGCTTGCCGTTGTATCTAAGACCAATCCGACTACTTTGTCGCAAATTTTCCAAGACTCAAGCAATTCCAGAAACACTGCGGCCTGAACTTCTCCAGTACTTCGGGCAGCACTTGGAATACCCAACAACTTCTCGAATCCTCGACGGGTTGCCAGAATCGCAACCATGTCTAATGTTTTCCCTCCCATCTTCTGCACCATTTTCATGTCCCAATGCAGGAGAAGGGGACCAGCTGCTTTAAAGTTCTTCCGCGCTTCATCGTCTTGGATTTGGCGTGTGTGACGAGGCGACCTCCGTATGGAACACTTCGGGGCAACGTCAGATCAGAAATATCGTAGCCCAGAAATATCGTGTTTCTTGAAAGCTTGGTATTTATTCGTCGTGGATTCCTCGAAGTTTCATGACACTAGCATCACCCACTGTGTCTGTATGCTGGCTCTCTCCCATGCGGTGAGGACCTCGCTATATGTCAAGTTCAGGCCTTCGAGACAGTCTTCTTTTCCACCACGTGATAGAACAAGTACAACGAGAGGAAATTCCGCTTACTTGGAAGACGGGCACATGACAGGGAATCAACAGGCTTCCCAATAGGCCAACACTCAAGGCTCTAAAAAGTCTTGATTCCCCTAACCTGAAAATAAGAAGAAAAATGAAAAGATTAGAAGTGAGGCGACCTCTAAATTGCATTATATTGTGATGAAATTTCAGACACAAGGAGAGGAATGCAACACGAAAAAAAAGCAGTGGTTTGGAGAAAGGATCAATGCACTTTGAAATTTTACCCCAGTGTTTCCGGATTCTTACTTCCTCCACCCATTTTCGTATATATATATATCCAAAAAAGTACATATATAATTAGTCATTACTGTGGTTTTATTCATATATATATATATATATATATATATATATATATATATATATATATATATATATATATATATATATATATATATACGAGAATGGGTGGAGGAAGTAAGAATCCGGAAACACTGAAGTTCTTTATGACGTTTCACCTTTCAGCTTCTTCAGAATAGAACTACAGAAGAAAGGAGATCGCGCTCTATATATTTATGTAGATATGATCCTGGGTCACGGCTGCTCGTTCTTGGTTGGTTTCTGCGAGTTAGTCGGTTGATTTTATCGGCCCCGCCCTTCTCGCTTCATTTCCTTTGACCCTAGCTGCACTATTGTCCAGCCGAAA
Organism: Ceratothoa steindachneri; assembly: GCA_963969495.1. Lineage (NCBI taxonomy): Eukaryota > Metazoa > Arthropoda > Malacostraca > Isopoda > Cymothoidae > Ceratothoa > Ceratothoa steindachneri. Next base: position 178,867,323 of record OZ018326.1, read on the forward strand.
GAACACGTCCCAGTGATTGGAGCGCTCATTTAAAGCCAGATTCTGTTCCCACAAGCAAATTAGCCTAGGACGGGGAAGATCCTTTCTAATTAAGAGTTTTCTCAAGTTCGGCTTGATTCCATAATTTCAAAATCAAATCTGCATAGGCAATTTTAAATTTTGAAAACCATTTCTGATCATTCGGTCTCATTGAGATTATATATTTCCATTTTGTCAAATTACTTTCCCTTTCCCTTAGTTCCGATCTACTTTCCAACCCATACTTCTGCTGTAAAAAGTAACCAACCATCCACTTCAGCATTTTCCAATAAGTTCCTTCCTTCCTTGCATCCAGTCTTCTGTTTACAAGTATCTGATAATATTATTGTCCCTTCAGTATTTTTTGGCGTTTAAACAAGGTTTTGCACCCTCCTTTTTACGAATTTTTAAATCATTTAATTTCCAAACGAGAATATTTTATGTAACACTAGGTTAACCATATTCTCTTCTAAATTTGTTTTATATTTTCACTCCACCCCACCTTTATTCACAATTTGATATTGTTCTTTAGTTTTTGTTTGCTTTTGTCGGTTATGTTTGTTTTTTGTACTGGAGTTCCCCCCCTCCCATTACCTTCTTCGAAGGAAAGAATGTGGGAAAATAGATATCCCACCCTAGAAACAGAGGCCCTCTTCGATCACCGCAACTTCCCGACGCTAGGCAGTGTAACCCGATTCTTTAACCCCCCCCCCCCTCTCCCCTCGACCCTCTGGCTGCCAGACGCCACATTCAACCCCGAGAAGTACGAATCAACAGATTTCTGTCACAGCGTGCATAAACAATACCAAGGGAAGGAGAGCAGCTGCAATAACAATGGTTAAACAGGCACTATTTGGGATCAAGTTTCGCGTAATTGACAATATTATGGGAGCCGAGACGAAAGACAGAAGATGCCTTTAGGGCTAAGTGAAGACGCTCGGAAAAGTGTCTTTATAGGATAGAGGCTTAATACATAAGCTCCCCCCCCCACCACCTTCTCCTAACCCAGTGGGTTGGTGAAGTATATATGCGGATAACTGGAGAAGAACGAGAAGATCGAGTTAGATATCGACACGACGAAGTCCGGCATCAGCCCGGCACTCACGGAACAGAACAGAGAAGAAGTTCATTCTTAGTCACACCGAAGATTAGCCCCTTTTGTATCGAGGATCACTCTCATACATCTCTCGTCAGAGAAACCCCTTATCTCGGTTTTCAACAAAAACCAGAGATAGTCCTCGCCATTGAGGAATACCCAAAGTGAACTCCCCCAACCCTCCCCACCATTCGTCAAAGGATTCACTTTTGTTCGTCGCTCATCAGGGCGAAGCATCTCAAGATGAACTTGAAGATTGGAAAGAGCCTACCTGCACGGTCCCGTTGCTTAAGTCATCTGACTAAGACAACGTGCCTAAAGCCATCCACCTCTCTCAACGAAATCACCTGCGGCTCCAAGTCAGTCTCCCCGCCAGAAAAACGGCTGGGCGTCTGCGACCACACCCACGCGTCAAACCGCAAACCACTTCCCCGTCTTCATAAGATCCCAAAGTCAAAGTCATCCCGCAGCGGATTCACTTGTGTTATTTTTTAAAGGTAAAGAAATTCATATAATTTTGTGTGCCAATTAACGCTCATTATTAAAGTGAGCTTGGTGCCAACCATTACTTAATATTCATTTTTAAAGAGGTAATTTTCAAGTCGACTCTTTTATTTATATAGGTAAAGTTTTTTTTTAGTATTTCATTGTTTTTATGTTGCAATTAAAGATAAAATAACGTAAAGTAATATGGCACTCTTGGAGAAAACGAAATAAAGGAGTTATTGAAGTACGTGACAAACCTTTACGTACCATCACTCGGCCTTTATACCATGATATATATATATATATATATATATATATATATATATATATATATATATATATATATATATATATATATATATATACATATATATATATATATATATATATATATATATATATATATATATATATATATATATATATATGTATATATATATATATATATATATATATATATATATATATATATATATATATATATATATATATATATATATATATGCGTGAAATTCCCAAGGAAAAAAATACAAACAACCGATAGCCCAAGTGCTTTCGTTGTCAAAACTTCTTCAAGGGCAAGTACAAAGATAAATGCTAAAGAAAAAGGTGGAGCGGACATATAAAACAAAAAACTTGTGACGTCATAAACAAAAGACTAACGACACTTATCCCTAAAAACGAAACAAAATAATAAAGAGATTGTTATGTAAAATATGTTATACCGGGTGTCCCAGAAAAAATTTAACCGTACTTTGAAATAGTATAGCTCAAAAACTATTGGAGTTTTGGGGTCCTGCAAAAGTTTTTTATTTAACAACTATTTATCTGTCGATTCTGGAAATTTGATTAAATTTCCTTTTACGATCTTGATACACTAATGGGTTTAGTGGAGGCAAACAAAATTATGTTTGCGCAAAGAAAGAAAATAATGAAATTTTGAAGTTTAATATCAACAAATATATTTTAATCCATTTTTAACAAAAACACCTCTTCATAGGGTGATCTGAGGGGGGGGGGAGACCAACGACACAGATCATCGAGAAGATACTTCAGGGAGTCCTAACGAGGAGGACTCGTAGATGGGGGTTTGGATTACTTCTTGTTGAAGAATGAGATTTATTCTGCTCCAGAGAGATGTAATCTCAACTCAATACGATTCTTCGGATCGTCAGGAAGTCTTAGACTCGACGAAACGGAAATCTTGAAGGGGGTCCGAGATGAGGGGCCGCATATTTCTCTGGGAAGAATAGGGCTCGATAGCTTTCCTCTGAACAGGGGCCAAAGCTTCACGAAGGAAGATCTGCTGGTGAGATCTTACGACGAGGTAAGACTCGAACAGAGATTGCAGAACTTCGCTGGGGAACAGACAAACGATCTGAACGGATGGCCTGGCGGACTCTCAATCTCCTTGAGGAATGGTGGACTCCGGGTTAAATAGCCGGCTGGCTGGTCCGGTAGATAGCCCCAAAGCCTAGCCGTCCCTAGAGGATTCTCGACGTCAGTGTATGTAAACTTACTTCGAGATAACGAGTCGGATCGGATAGCTGCACTCTCGGGAGAATAGACATGCCTGGAAGGCATGGGGTAGGGATAGTACGGCTGCGCTCGTCGTTATCGCAGGGGAAGGGGAGAGAGAGCGAGGAGCGTTCGAAAGCAAATACAGCTGGGTCGTGTGATTCAGCGCTGGATTAACTCCTTCTCGAAGATTCTAAACTTCCCATGCTAAGGAGCACGTGGTTTAGAGCCAAGGGGCTGAAAGGGGTATTCCGAGGGGCTTCTTCTCACGCTGGTTCTTCGAGAGAATTCCCTCATATATATATATATATATATATATATATATATATATATATATATATATATATATATATATAGCCCGTGGGCCAGCGATAAGCCAGATACGAGTATTCAGGTAAGCAAAATGGGAAAAAGACTCATCTTTGATCAAATAATCTATGAAGCGTCATAAAAATAAAGTTAAAACTTAGTGTTACCTTTTTATTTATTCTAGCTGTCAAAATTATTGATATAAAATGCTTCTAAAGTTTATAAACACCAGTGTCTTGAACCTTTTTAAAAATTTTAACCTGATTAAAATCAATTGGATTATCTCTTTCAACTTTATTCTTCGCCACAAAACTAGCTTTTCTAAAAGTCCTAACATGATATTTATGAAGGTAAATACGGTGTTTTAGATCCACAGTTTCACTTATATATGTTTTAGAGAACACAGTGAAGCTCACGCATAAATTCAGCCACCGCCTTTTCGCGACCAAGTAATTTTATGTCTAGTTAACTTTGCAATAGTATTAAGTAACGGAGTAAAGATCTGTATGTTATCAAAGATTAAGCTTAAATCTCGTCGTGAAAGAGGGATAGGAACCTTCCAAAAACCCTCAAGATTACGCTTATTCTCAGCGCTTGTGACATGAACTGACCTCTATGTGTCGGTTGAGGCAGCTGTCGTCGAGATAAAGTGGAAGGAGGCAAGAGTCGCAGCTCAAGCCAGCATTAAGGAAACATAGGTGTCCAGCGACACGTATATTAGGTCCTAACTTAGAACGCAAAAGTTGCGTCATTCATCTTATTTCTACATATTCGGAAAATCTAGCAGCAAGACAACTTTAATAGTCGTGTCTTTGCATATTTATTTTTTTGCTTGACTTTCCTCGCTTGTTCATTTCTCTCTGGATCACTATAAACCCGAGGTCTTAGCCTGTTTCATCTCATCTGCCTTCATTTTTGTCTCCGTTTGTAGATATTCCAAAAGTAATTTTTACCATAAGGTCTACATACTTGTCATCCTTTTATACCCACCCTATTGACGAGCCAGTGCTGCCGCTTTCTTCTCTTTTGCAGCGTCCCCAGTGTTAATCCCTCAACTAGATACATCCATTGGGTCACAGTTAGCTAACCAATCTTTAGAATAGGGATAACATATCGAAACTGAGTCCACTACAAACACTGAATCTTAATGCATCGCCGTCTCCTCAGGATAAGACTTCCTCTCCCAGTGCCATGCCCTACCCATGACACTGTCATGGCTCTGTATGACGCTGGTCCTGCCGTTTATTGATGACCTCATCATATGAATTCTAAAAACGATTTCTGTTTGCAGGTTTCATTTTTTCAGACTTTCTATTTTGCTTCTGTATTTTCCCAATCGTATTTCAGAAATTGATGTGTTCCTGATTCGTTGTTCCTTTGTTCCTTTATTTACTCGGTTTCTGGTTGACTTATTCCAAAATTAGTGAGAAAGAATAGCGCTATGTGATTGCCTTTCTTTATCAATATGTTTTGACTCAAAAATTCTTTTCCGGAATTATCAATTTTTATTTAATCCTTTCAACTCTTATCAATTCATAATTAAAATTTTCCTTATGAGTAATTCCACATTGACGAGCATCGTTGGCGTGTATCTTTTAATATCACCTCGTTTGCTAAAATCAACATAATACATATTTTCAATACTTCTTGTTAATTATATTTTTTTCTCAAAATCTTTTCACCCACTCTTCTATTTCCATAGTTTTTTTACCGGTTGCTAAAAGGTTTCTTAATTTCAACATTTCCCGGGATTGGAATCAGAATGAGGCTACTAATCAGATTTAGTTCTCCTCTCCAAAAAAATACTCGTTGGCGTTCGCTTTACCAGGAACATAAAGGCGAGTTAAACTATTCAAAATTTTGCCCATTCAACATTTTTTTAAGGCAAACAATCTATCCTTTTGTCAGCTTTTTTTGTCTGCACTACATCCATTGACACTTAATGAGCTACCACGCTTGATAGTGTTTGCCTATTGACTTTCAATAATGTTGGAAGAACCATTTTATGGACCTAGATATTCTCCTTAAAAAAATAACAGATATACCATTGCTATAAAATGAATTCACTCTTGCCTTAAAAAAGTGCTTTTTATTCCTTTATAAACTAAACCAGATAAAAGTGTACCAAACTTCATTGTATCCCTATATTTACTTGCAAATATTACCCGAGTCCTTTAAACCAATTATATCAACTAACCCCATTTTTTTTTTCCTCTTGTTCTTGTCTTGCCTGCTCTTCACTCGTTCCTATCCTATGCATGGTTACCCCAACCAAGAGTGAGGGCTTCAAATTCCATCAAACCAAAAGTGGTTACATTAATGAGAGTTTAAATGTTAAAGTAGGACATTCTTGCCAATCCATCTGCTCCGAGCTGATTTTACTCGATATTTGCTAATTCGCTTCGCTTGTTTAGATTCGCTCTAAAAGACTTACCTCCTCCTGTTTCAAAGATTACTTTTACATAAAATAACATAACAACATAACATAACATTCCTAACGAAACTAGAGCATGACTATTTCTTGACAATTTAAACAATCCTTCATCATATATTTATTCGATTTAAGCTTTCGAGGTTTATTTTTATACATGAAAACATTATGAATTCATATTTGTAATCTTATACAATAGTACAAACTAATATTTAGATAATATGGTTTAGCACTTGTACTGCTGAAAAATACTCGAATGTACACTTCACGTGTAAGTATATATATATTTATATGTAAGTCTTTTCGTATGACTAGACATGCTTAACTATTAAATTGCTATCAACTAATTTGATAAAAATAGTTTGGACACATGCTCATGTGGGGCTATCGGCTCGACGAAGTAAAATGAAGGAAAACCTAATCGGTTAACCCGGTGTGAAAATTATCACTTCTGTCAATAGGAATATGGCCAAATGTTGTGATTTTGAGCCAATCTTTCACCCATCGTTTGTAAACAACTTAACAAACATTCATATCACGAATGATTCTCAAACAATGGAAAAGAAAATCAATCTACATATTCCCTACTAGAAGTGATTATTTTTTTATCATATAGAGATTATTAAAACGAACATTATACAAGCATTCACCTAATTATTTTCAATTTCAATTAAATGAAAAGTCTAATTTTAAGTAGTTAAAACCTAGTAAATAGAAACGATAAAACTTTAAGATAAGTATTTTTTTTAAGAAAATTCATACAAGGGGTCATGTTATTACCATATTAAAGTTACTAAGGAAATTGAATATCGATAAAAGTGGTTTGGAGGAAGATAATTAACTAAAAATTTTAGCTTATTAAAAAGATGGATGAATTTGAAAATCGATCATCAAGTGTTTGTTTACCTAATTCAAAGTCATTAGATAACAAACTTTTTGTCCATTTCTTATTTCTATTCATCTGATTTACTTAATCAGGTAATTTTAAAGAAGCTTGCTGCGTACCAAGATCAGAGAAAATGTCTGCAAGATGAATTAATTCTGCAATTGGGTGAGGCAGGTGGTGACGAACTCCATATTGAGGAAAACGCACCATCCTCGCAAGATTACTAATGGCGTTACAAATTTCATTGCCAAGGATAACGACTTCTCGCCATGATGCAATAAGGAAACAAGCAATTAAAACAAGGAAGGAAAATTAAATTTGTTAAATCACTCCGCGGATAAAAAATAATTTGTTCACTGATGAAAAATATTCCCTTTCCCAATGTCACCCAGAGAAGACTGGGAGAATCAGATTCATAACGAGGGTTCATCAATCCCCGTTGCATCAAGGTAGAAGCATCTTAGAGAAGTATCGACTCTATCCGGATTTTTGCTTGAGTCACCAGGCCCCTGTAGTAGCCAGACAAAATATTTTCCAAATGCAATTATTAATATAATCGTTTTCCAACACTATAATCAGTAGGGACCGCGATCAAGTGAAAAGATTGATGAATCCTGTTTCTTTGGTATAAATCCATCCTTGCACGAGAGTAAATTGAGTGGTGGCATCTCTAAAAGCTCCGAGGTGGAGACACTCTTATGTTATTAAATTCCGTGTTTCTTTAACAAATAAAAACCAAAATTTTTAACTCTAAGTACTGAAATATTTCTGGAAGACATTCGTGCAAAATACCTAAGTATTTCTTCATATACACAAGAGCATTGTTCCTATTTATTTTGTATTTAATCGAGACAGGGATAAATATAAAACATCGGTGCTCATCTTTGGTAGGATGTCTAACTACAATCACACTTCATAGGTATTGCAATATTTTCCTCCTCATAAAGCTAAAAACTCAATAACTGCCTTAACACATTGTCCAGTAAAATGGTCAACGGCTGAAGCTTTCACCTCAGTACCACCGAACTTCAGATGGACGGTGATCTCCCTTCGTTTGTTCTCTTCGTCCGAATCCACAAATTCCTTTGGAGGAGATGGATAAGATGGAGGGAGCGTTCCTCTTGAAAGGCTCTTGGACAGAGGTTCTCCAAGCTGAAGATGGAGTGTGCCTACTCTCTGCACGGAAGGATCGGTCACGTACTGGAAAATAAAGGAGGTAATTTTTACCAGCCATTAAAAAGCATGTTTGTTACACCATTGTTGGTACAGGGTGAACAGAAGGGCGAAAAAGAAAAGAAAAGAAAATAAAAAGAAAAAAAGATAGAAAATGGTGGAAATTACGGCAATTTTAGCCACTGTAAAAAAACGAGGAGGGTCAATAGAAAGAGAAAAAGGTTAAGAATTATAAAGATAAAAATTAAAAGACGTCCCTTTTTAATAATAGAGATAGAAAGGTGTATTTTCAAACCCACAATAAGTTCGTACAAAAGGCAAAAACATTCAAAGTACAAAGTAGGACTTTCTCTCAAAAAACAGAAAAACTGATCCCAGTAACATTAACTAAGAGCATCAACCCCTTAATTATATTTTGCCTTTAGCTCCAACATGCTACTGTAGTTAAATATAATTTTTTATCACTCTAAGAACGTGGAAAGATCGCTATTGCCAATTATACAATTTGAAAGAATTTCTCTGTAATTAGATTAAAATTTGGGTTAAGGAAAAGCCGAGTGGAAACGCTCCTTCCAACGTGAGCGCAGTTAAACCACATTCGGTGATTTAATTCGACGGAAAGAGTCACGCATATGATCGCCTTCAATGGCGGCTGAAATACACTCTATATACGCTTGGTTTTGATTCCTACTGAGAAATGTCATCCTCATTGAGAGCAGATCGCTAATAAAGCCTCCAATTCTTTATTTTTAGTTTTAAATTCATAGTGCAAAACACCAAAGCCATTCAGGACTTCTATCAAATTGTGGAGGAGTAAACTGGCTATAATTTACATAAATGTCTTAGCATGAAATTGAACAGATAAGTCAAGATTATCCCTTAAAGGACATAATCAAATTTTCCTTTTAGGAACAAGATTATAAGAATTAGTTAGTAATAAAGTCCACTCCAGACAGACAGAAGATAGTCTTATTTATATTATTGCTATATAGAAATGACCACAACAAAGACCTATTTTACATTTTAGGTGTGGTAAATGGAACATTAAAATATCTTACTCTGACGTTGCTCTCCGGAGTGGCATACAAGTGCAGAATTACCGACTTTTGAGTTGGCGTTGCTGGCGTGTAGGAACGCGTGACCACATCTCCAATGGCAATCGACTCGTCCACCACAACAAATTTGTCGAGTATATCGGCACACCACTCGCTGTTGGCAGCCACAACCTTCTTCTCGAGGGGGTGAATTCCCTCCTCAAACCGGTTCAAAACACCTACACCGTAAGTCAGTCTGGACCGACGCACAGTAACTACCGATGGGTCCAAGCCGAACTGAACCGCTCCTCTCAAAATCGCCAAGCCCATTCCCTGGCAATGGTATTTCTTTACAAAATCTCAAACCCTCAAAGAGCTAAACTAACAAAAATTAGTAACGTTTTGACCTGAATATTTTTATACTCAATATAACAGACAATTTTCATTACCTTTAGTCTTTTATCAACACTTACCTGGGGGATTATTACATTCACATCATCACCAAATGAATCACGTATATGTTTTTGTAGAAGCTCTGATTCAGCAAATCCACCCACCAAAAACATGTATTGAATCGATCCTACTTCAGGACTCGATAGTACCGATCGAATCGCCTGAAATAGGTGAAAATTAATCGAACGGACGCAAGATGCTCAGTGAGTTAAGACTGCGATTATGTACACATTTATTAATACAACCATTTTCATTTTTAATTTCAATTGTTATTGGTTTCGAGTTGAAAGTCTCTGTGATCGAGAAGGAGAATTGCAAGTCACCAAGAAAGATAAATTGTGAGCGGCAGACGGCCGAAGCGAAGTGATGATATACTCGAGTCCCGTAGCTCTTAAGTGGTACTGTCTATCAGAGTCGTTATTCGACTGAAGAATCACTTGAGTCAATATGAGTTGCATCAACATTAAAAAAAAGAGTCCTACTTAGTTTTAACCAGCCTGAGCGCCTTTTCATCAACATCTAGATAATATTCGATAAGTTATTTTACAAAATAGAATTGCCATATATTAAACTTTATTTCCCTACTCTCTTTGCCCCAATAATCTAATAAAACACTCACTAGTTACTCCAACTCTTCGTCCACTTAACTTATCAAACCAGAGGCCAAACGTCAAATAAGTATGCATCTTAACCTTGTGGACACTTGCTATGTTTCTTCATTACACACACATCACATCCCAATTTTATCAAACCACTTGGCTTTGTTGCTTTGATAAAAAGGTTATATTATATAGAAGCTTTTAAATCAGGCACTTCATATTAAATTGTATACAATTTTTAGTCAAATATGAATGAAATAGTACTGAAATTATCAAGTAAGGAACGAGATTAACTGTTTATAACAAATTCAAGATCATTCATTGGTCATTATTTCTTAACCTAATCGGGATATGTGAGTTTCAAGTCAATAGACTTGTGTCTTTATGTGTTAGGATGTATTTGGCAAAGTTAAGTTGTGCATGATTCGTCTAAACTCCTAGGCGTTTGCTCTATCACTCGCAACTCAGGATACAAAGCCAAACGTAAGATCGAAGAAAACTGCCAGAGTCGGCATTTTCTGTGACTAAGCCAGGTTACAAAAAAGTCACTTACCACTGCTGCACTCCATTCTCCTTCACCCCCTCCGTCCTCACCCTTACCTCCACTAATGGTGCTAATCCGATATAATACTCTTTTCTAGGCTGTTTTGGTATCGACCATGCTAACCTAATTTGTTCATCAGCCCCTAGCTGGTCGTAATTTTGGCCCATTAATGATGCCTCCACACACAACCCTCGTTATAACTATGCCGTTCTTTTGGAGAGGTGTAATTGGTAGGCTTCAGAGAAAGCAGATTTGCGGAATCCGAAGTCGCAGGGTATTCTCTAATATGACGAAGTTACAACCTACGTGGGGGATAATCACCCTACCCTGTGAGTCCAGTCAAGACCAGAGAGTGTCATACAACTGCTTCTGTGTATGATGGACGTAACTATGCTAACCAAGCCAGTGAGGTGGGCGTCCCTGGATTATAGACGGTGATTCGACCTCCATCCATCATTCAGCATTCCATGATTCATTCATCTAGAGGGCTCACCCAGGTTCATACTCGTACTTCATCCACTTCATCATTTTTCCTGAATCGAAAATCTTAGAGGCAATCTACGACGGAGGATGGGACTGTTCTCGTATTTTGAAAGAAAAAAACTTTAAATGCGGTTTCTCTAGTATCTCACAATGGGTGGTGAAACCATATTTTGATTAATACACACAAAAGGCATGATATGCATACTTCCACGTTTAGAGGCCCTTAAACTCTCGATCACATTCGACACACCAATCACAAACATTATAAACTCACTCAGGATAAGTACATATATTCTGCTACATACAGACGTCCTAAAGTTACACACTTGCAAAAGAAACTGGTTGCAAAACATCATTATTAAAAAACAGCCAAACACCATCACCAAAAAAGTAGGGAGGACCAACCCCCTCTGGTTAGAATTTACTAGCAGTGAGCTCATCAAGGAGCTAAAACATAAATACGGCGAAGAAGCAGCCAAAGACCTCTACTTCAACTACATCGAGCAATGGACGGCCATGTCTCTCTCCTAGGAGAGACACATGAACACGAAGCTGGACCAGGGCATCAAGGTGTTCGGCACCATTACAGACGCCAACGTCATGGAAACGAAACACAACATAATACCAACCAGTGATAACGATGCTATATGATGGACACTAGAAGAGCATATGTAAAGGGGAGCGTGTCTGCGCTAAGTATGATGAGAAAGGATACTTTCACACTGACTACACCAGCAGCGCCCTATTAGGCATTAACTGCGGTAGGACACACGTCGCGGTAAGCATGGAGTGCCCATACCTACAGGAAAAAGGCGCAGCTGCCGTTGTGGAGCTAAGGAAGCTGCAATAAACCTCACCCTCACATGCTTCCAATTCTCCAAAGTCCACCATCTCACCCTCACTCTCACCACGACCACTGCTTCTGCTTTCTTCAACCAAGCACGAACATATGATTACTGCTGCGGGCGCAGCAGGAGACGCCCCGCCACCATAATTGACATCTACACCAGCACAACAAGGCAACCTCAAATTACAACTAGCAATCGTGCTTTTGCGGTGGCAAAATACATTGCCGGGAGCGACCTATGCTACCACGCGATCGTTTTGAACCAACTTTACGCTGCAACTGAACTAGAGGAGATCATATTCCTAGAGACGGTGTTTGCCGTAATACATGACCATAATAATAGATTGCCACCACTTCTCCCCACACCAAGGTGCAAGAACCCTTTCCAAGCCAACCTCTCACTCTCCAGCTCCTCTTCTCCCATCACCACCTCTCATGCCACCAATCCTGACATCCTCACTACTCACACCCTGCCCTAACCTCGGCTCCACCCCGAACACCCTCTTCTGCCTCTAACCACCTTCTGCCTCTACTCTCCCCACCCCTATCTGTCTTCCATGCCCCCACCACTTTCTTCTACTGGCCTTAACCGTTTCTACCGCCTACCCTCCATTCTGATGCCTTTTCCCCACCTTCTACCATCTATGCCTCCTCTTACCCTGCTGCCACTCTATCTTTCCCCGCCCATGCCCCTACAGCCATCTACTCCAAACCCACTACAACCACTGTCCAAACACAATTTTCCACTGTTCTTTATTAGAGACGTAAATGCACCCCATCTAACACTACCTTCCAATGACGCGGGCAGGTGCCCTGCAGCTACTTTGCTGCGAGCACACAGGTCCGACCTTTCTCTCTTATTTGGGCCCCGTGGAATACCTCGTCCCGACATCTTCCTTCGCAACAACCACGCCACACTCTTCCATACACATATAGCCCCAGGCCTCACCTACTGTCTGACTACATCTCTATATGTCTCTCCTATCTTCTTCCCCTCTCCTCATTCCCTCACCACCACATCCTTTATGACTATATACACACAAACTGGGATAAGTTAAAAAGGCACATCTCCACAAACACACCATACCACCTCAACCTCTAGAACCCCAACCTGCACAATTAATACACACGGCAGCATATTCATAGCCACAATAAATACAGCAAGGAAACTCCGCACACCACAGAAGGCATATACATGCATCAAACACTTCACATTTTTTCTTACAGACACAAAGACACATCATATACAATAACTAATGTGACGATAGCCCATGCCAACACAACATTACACTCCTACGTGCCCGCATCATCCAATGCGAGCAACTTGATTGGAACCGATAGTGGCGCTGGTGAACCGCATAGCGGACGAAGCTCGCTGCATTAACCCTTCCTTCTTCTGGCGACACATGAAGATGATGGCGGCACGAACCCAACCAAACCCTTAACCCTAAAACACAACAACCACACCATCACTAACAATAATAACATCCTCAATACTTTCAATTCTCACTGGGATAACATCCACACATACAGCATCTCCAAACCCCATGCACAGGAGCATTTCCACGAAGTCCGGGTCCACGCGGGATAGCTTAGGCTCGCCACCTAGTATGGATAGATGTGTTTCGCAACTCTATCATATTAACTACTTCCATCACCCCAAAGGAAATAAAATAAAACATTAAAACAATCAATAAACGCGCCCCTGGCTCCTTTGGCCTCCCAGCAACAATATTTCTACTCATTCCTGAAAATATATTCCTAACACTAACAGAACTTTGCAATGTTTCACTAGCATCTAGCCATTTTCCTTACGTCATTAAACCATCACACAACATACTACTACTAAAAGAAAACGAGAACCTTAAGAACGTGGCCAGTTACAGGATAATTGCCCTCTTAGAGTTTTTAGGCAAAATACTCGAAAGTATGGTCAACACCCGTCTCCGTAGAATTTATGGATAAAAAGTACTTGTTCTGCCCCTGCCTATTGGGGAGGCAAGTACACTCAAGCGGTTGTGACCATCGTTCATGAAGTGATACAAAAAGCAAGACAAGCCAAACAAAACACACTCTCAAACAACAAAGATGTGGAGAACGCATTCGATAAATTGTGGCATGAGGGAATCCGTTGGAAACAAGACAACAACGCAGAGCTCCCTCTCTGCACAAGAAGGCTTCTATCCCACCTCCTTACCGACAGGAGATTTCACATAAAATACAATATCACATCACAATCATTCACACACAACCTGCCGAGATACCCAAGGGGAGCGTGCCGACACTAATACTATTCATTATAAAAACAAATGACACCCAAAGGCATCCAGGAAATTACATTTACATCTAGTCACTGTCCTACGCTGACGACAAGACCATTCTCGCCCCCGGTCTGGGACGAGAAACAATCGCACACAAGGCACAAATAATACGGGACGAGAAGACAGAGTACGAGGACAAGTAGCTCATAGCCACGGATCCTCCAAAGACACAGACGACACTCTACGGCGCGTCAGACCATTACATGCAAAATATACAAATATATGCACACACACACACACATGACTGAAACTACATGGCACCAGCAAGACACATACAAATTCCATACAAATATTTTCGTGCCACATTCTATAAATACCTACACTTTCACTTACACTAAAACGGTACACATACAAAAGTAAACCGCATAAACAAAGTGCTAGGCAAGTTATACCTTGCCAACCTCAAAATGTAACTACACCTATAACAAGTAACTAGTTAGAATTGTTCTCTCATACTCACCAATCTCTTTCACAGCCACCAGTCAGACATGGCAGAGGATAGAACAAAGAATAGAGAACTCTTCGCTAAAACGCCCGTTTCGCTCTCTCCAATTTATAAACTCACAACACTAAATGTATATACACACAACCACGCAACAAGAGAGATAGACAAACTCGAAAGAAAGATCCCACATACAAAAAATGTACACGAGAAACAGTACGCTGAGTGGGCACTAAGATGATACCCAGCAGCTACGATTACCCACAACTAACACTCATCTCCACGTAAGTTAATCGTGCCATAAATTTCACATTTCTTCATCTCATGCCTCATCCCTTGCACCCAACTATTTGCCACCCCAAACAAATGCACCAATAAAACACACATTACACTACTCATCGGTAGTTAGCCACCGACAATTTTTCCCGCACCATTTTCCTCTCTCATTTCTCGTTCTCTGTGGTTCGCCATAGTGTCCCTCTGCTTTTCTTTCTATTCAGATTCGATTCGATTCACACAGTAGAGTAGAGTTTAAAAAGACTCTTTCAAACTTACGACAACAATTTATGAGTCTGAGCTATTTGATTTTTGGAGATTACCTATTCTTTCGGAATGACTGAAAAAAGTTTCTAACATGACTGAACGAGATTATACCCTGTTGTGAGTATTGAAACTACTTATCTTATAAAATATTCCCATGAATACATCAAATAATCTTAGCTAGTGTCAGTACACGCATCAGGCCCAACCTGTCTTAATGGTATGAATCTTTTATCTCATAATTTTTATTCTCTATTATACCACTAACCGATTAAGAACCTAGAATTTTTGCAGTAGGGTCACAATGAATATTGTCTTCTTAGCTCAGATAGCAACTCCAGAGCAAACGTAAGTTCAGATCAAAACAAATAAGTGTGTTTTCAATATAAACAATATTATGACTACGTAGGTCTAATTATCACTAAAATGCTTCTCACTTTGGAAATCTTTTCAAGCGTTGGCTGGAAAAGGCGTTTCATTGTTTCAGGATCAATTCGAAGCATTCCCTGTGAAGACCACTTGATTCCAAGATGCTGCTGCTTTCGAATAGCATTCTCCACCTAAAAATGGAAACCAAGGAAGCCGGTTTATTGCAAAAACATCTTAAGAAACTACATTGGAATCAAGTTAGCAAGTGTAGGCCATGGAAGCTGTTGTATTGCAAATTCCTGAGTAAATTACAATGGGATAAGTTTGACAAATCTAAACCAATGAAGCTGTTGCATTACGAAACATCTGAATTAATTGCAAGGGGATAAGGTTGGCAAACTTTGGAGGGACGCCTTAATAATGTCCCCATTTAAGTCTTATTATAGTTTGAAGGCTTCGAGAAAGAAGGGATAAAGGCATTGTATCAAAAACTACTGACTCATAAAAAAATATATTTAATTGGCGCTTTCTAATTGGGTTTTAGTTCATATCAATATCATTGTGAGAAAAGTGACTTGAATACATTAATGAGTGAAAAATAGAGGAATTGAAACTAAACAGTTGGATTATATTACTAAAAATCTAATCAGATAATTAAGCTTTAATTCATTAAAAAGACGATTAAAAACTAAGCTTGCACAAAACTAATTTAAACTCTAGACATATCAATTGGAAAATACTTTGGTTAAGGAGTAAATTGGGACAAGGGCTAGAGAAATATAATTTGCTTCTTACACAGTTTACGTTTTATCAATAACTTCTATGAAGTTATCTTAGAGTAATTCTACCGATGAACAAACCCAACGCAATTGAAGGCTCTTTGTTATAAATATATTTTTTTTTAAAATACGCAAATACTATATAGTGATATCATAGATATGCACTCTATAGCACTTACACTAGTTAAGGCGCGCAACTTTCTAATTATGATGTTATTACGAAATCTAGAATGGCAGTCATCTTGTCGTTGATAGCTTGTTTTTAACAACCAAAACAATGTTTGGGTTAGGTGGGGTTTAGGTCTAGCGTCCTTTTTAGTTTGATTTTAGGTTAGATTAATTTTTGTTTGTTTTTAGTAAGTTGTTAGTTTTATGTTCTCTTTTTCTGCCGGACAAAGAGCAAAAAAAGAAGCCAACTTTGTTGACATGCCGTGCCATAACCTATAGTCCAAAATATCTGCTCTTTGGGATGGTTGTGGAATAACTGTAATTGCATTTTCGCGTGATTATCATGGTCGCTTAAAAGCAGTAATTAATTATTTTCAAATATAAAGCATCTTACATTGTCTTGATATCTTATCTTAATAGCCACCTCCCTTCATAGCCTAAGAATTAGTAGGGTAATTAATGAGAGAATAAGGGGTAGCTTAAACTGCAGTTATGCCGCCTGTATGGAACTTTATTCCACTATACAATGAAGTTATATACCCTTTGCTGTATGGTTAAAATTTGATAGTTTCTTTCGTCAATTAAAGATTAATCATAAAAAGAGTATAGTGCTTGACCCAGAGCGTCGTGAATACTAGACTTGAAGGATGAAAGAGACACAGCGATTACTGAAGAAGTGCTTTCTGGGATCGGTGACGGAAAATCGATGATCGACCTTAAGCCTTTGAACCCTGGTGCCAGGCCGAGCGGTTTGTGAAAAAAGGTCAGTGGGGAATATGCAGGAGACTCCGTGGAAGATTTTCCAACACTTATCATATCTGCCCGCATCAGCCTGCCATGAACAGTCTAGAGATTAAGTGTCGATGGCGGTCACCATATGGAAGATCCTCGAGCCCCTTTTCATGTCTGGTCCATCGTCGCTCAACTGATTCTAAGAGCTTGAGATCTTCAATATATCCAGTATTTCAGACGCAGCTATAAAATTCGAGGAGAGGACTGATGTTGCTAATGAAGATGCTAGTCATAATAGTAGGCGACCTACATAGGTTGGATTTGAGAATATTGCAGGCGACGCCAGAAGCTTAATTAAATGTAGCTCTTTTGTGAGGGTGGAATTTTAAGCTAGTGTCTACTAGGATGCTCAGGTCTTTATGAGAAGAAACAAGCGAGATTTCATGCCCCTCGACGTCATAGCACTCAAGCGTACCAAATTCATTCCACTCGATACGCCCACGATAATAACACATGGCCACGCGTTTGTTGATTTTGAAGCTGAACCTCCCAAGAATGCGCTACGGCAACAATGGTGTTAATGTCATGTTGACAGGAAGAGATGAAACAGTAGCGGCTCGAATTTGATGTAAAGCTGTAGGTCGTCTGTAAATATTTTCCACATATTCTTTATGTGAGATGGTTCGCATAGATAAGAAAAAAGAGCGGGGCGACAACAGATCCCTGGGTAACACCATTTCGAACCGTCCTGTAGGAACTATGTTACCCTGCCGTGGATACATACATAGGTCTGCCACGTAGGATGAATCAAACCAACTCAGGAGTTTTCCAACAATGGCGAAACTATGAAGTTTACAAAGAAGAACAGTGTGATTGTCGACGTCAAAAGCTTTGGAAAAATCAAATAGAACAAGGTCATCACTGACCTTTTATCAAACCACGCGATCCAGAGTTATATGTAAGTAGTAATTGGTCCTCCACGGATCAACCCTTCCGGAAGCCGTGTTGATCCTCAGATGGCAAATTATTACCTTCAAGATATAGCATGAGGTGTTCTGAGATGATCCGTTCAAGTGTTTTACAGCAAACTGATGTTAGGCTGAAGGGGTGATAGTGCAGAGGATCATAACGAGGCCCTTTTTTAAATAAAGGTACAACCTCTGTGTAGGTTTTATGCAGCGGAAAAGTCATAGCAGGACAACATTTTAACAGACGAGGATGGATCTCATCAGGACCCATACTCGAAGAAGTGTCAAGGCGAGACAACTTGGACAAGACATCATCATGAGATATTACAATATCTTATATAACATTTCTGCATTGCTGATGAAAATAAGGTTGAAGAGGGGCATCACGGAATACCGAGGAAAAATTGTGGACAAATAGTTCAGCAAATTCAGTGTTGTCAGTTACTAGAGGACTGGAACGAGAAGTCTTCAGAGAGCCAACCGAAGGAGCACCCACTATCTTGCTGAGAATATAACTATTAAATGCCTTGGGATTTGTTTTAATTAAGGTCCGAAATGAGATCTCATAGTCTATTTGAATGGAAATAAAGTGGTACCTGTGCTTTCTGTTGATTCTGGCGAAGTTATCGAGAGTAACTGATGCATCTAGAGAATTTCAACCATCGAAATCCTTGATGTGCAATAAATACCTGCCATGCACGCTTATTTTGCCTCGCAAGGTGCGGTTTGGGGATTGGGAGCAAGAACGAGAGCAAAAAGAATTTTCTTCCAATACCAGCACATACATCTCAATGAGAGGACCTAAGATGTCTAAAAAACGCTGATATTGACCATTTACATCTAAAGGATCAAACTCGAAATCCCAATCGATTTTGAGTAGATGAGAATTTATCCTATTATATTTACTTCGTGACCAAACCTTTTTGTTCAACGGCGCATTATCAGGAGTAGAAGCCAAGTTCATAAAATAGTATAATCCGAAAAGAACATGTTTATGAACGGTGCAGGACTATGGTTGAATTAGATTTAACGAAAAGGATATTGAGATGGCAGAGAATTTTGAAGATTCGAATACGAAAAGAGGGAAATGTAACTGGTCGGAATCATTATTTTAAATGAAACTAAACGTGTTCAAATAACCTACTAACCTTAACATTTTACATGGTAGTTAAATTAACATCATAGCTGGTAATATGTCTTATGAAGTCATAGCTTTATGTATTGGAAAATACTACCTTCAAGTGCTAAGAAGTCGAAAAATAGTATTTGCGCAACAAATAAATAGTAACGCTTTAAAAAAACGTTAAGATTGTTCATCTGTAGAATTACTGATAAAAATATATCCTCATTTGATTTTAAAATTCAATGGCTTATCATGAACAACACCTTATGCAACTTAATAAAATACTCCATTGCTTCATAATATTTGTAAGTAATTAAACTGTTTACCTCCTTTTTATTCGTTTTCTTATAAAGATCGATGAAAGAAAACGGAAGGGCAATATTTAATGGAGAGCTTTTATAAGGGGAAGCATTTCTCTTCCTGGACTCGAACGCAATCATGAGGTCAACGTAGGCAGCAGAGCGCTGCTTTTTGAATAAACTCATGAATTCCTCTCCAAATATCAGATTTAGAAGCTCTTCAAATTCTTGATCGACTCCTGATGAATAAAATAAATATGGAATAAGAATCATATTTCAACGTATACGAAAGATTGATTTCAGCGTGCATAAAGGGAAATATTGTCAATATGCCCATTTTAAAGCATAGGTTATGTTATAAACACTCAGGAGCACAGACGTACAGTCACAATGAAGTGCACATCGGCACCAGATTTATCTTAATCATCATACCTCTTCTTCAATTCCCCGTACACGTAAGTTTTTTCATGAATAATAGACACATCCAAACTGGATTGTGTTGTGTATTTGTGGTCTGAGTTGATATAATCATATATAAACACAAGACGCAGTTTGTTCGATCATTCTAACACACATTCTGTTAAAATGCATGGATATCTAATTTTTATTGCTCCCGCTTACAATGAACATTTAAGTCACCCCTTAAATTCAAGCTCTTAAAAAGTAATGTGGCCAAGAATTAGTGGCGGAGATTCTAAATTCACGCTAACCAATTGATCCGAAAGGTCCGCCCGTGGCTTTATGAAGCTCCTTCAAGTGTCCACTTCTTCGATCAGTCATCTGGTGCACGGTGATGTCAACTGTACCTCCCCCGCAGTCAACTACCATGTAAACTGTACCTGAAAATTGGGGAACCTAATCGTATTGAATCGAATAACATGAGATTGATTTTTGGCAAAGTATGAATATAAAGAGTGGTTACCATACGATCAAATGCCTTTCTATGCAGTCCAAAGCCCCATTCACGTATTAGGAAATAACTACTATTGCCACTAACAATGTGTTCCGTTCAACACAAATGTAAATCAACACCATATTAATCATTATCATCCTCACCATCTACCAATAGTAGTAGTTGTTGTTATTTACTTAATACTAAGGAGTAAAAGGAAAGGAAAGTATCTCACTCCGATGGTTTGCGCAAACAAAAAGCATCAATTATAATGAATATGTGGAAAGTGGAGATGTCTGGGAGATGTAAAGCAGAGTGGTTAATAAAGAAGACTACAGAACAAGCTTGGGACTATAAAGGCATGCCTTGGCATCTCTCTAGAGTCTAGAGCCTGCCCGACCTAAATATTTGAGCTTAAATGATTCATTTCTAGCATCATCTGCATTAACCATCGGTAACGTTGAGGTACTTAGTCAAAGTTATTGACAATACTTTTATTTCTTTATTTTCACTAGATGAAAACCAATAGCAGCATCTCCGTCAAGTAATTAGCAAACAGTTTAAACAAATGTGAATACTAAAAAGATTACAATATTTTATTTAGGGATTAATTAACTGAACTTATTAAAAGAAACAAAAGAACAGATGGGCGGAGCTTTCTAGCCTCCGACATGCAACACTGCTAAAATAACTACAATGTTAGAAAAACAAACCTTAAAAAAAAACTTGGTAGGAGCAACCATAGGAACCAAACCCCACCAAACCGTAAAATTTAAAAAGCTGAGATAATTTAATGAACAAGAAGTAAGAGTTTTTATGTGAAAAAAAAACGAAACCAAACTTCATTTGAATCTCTGTCGATACACACAAAATTATCTTCGGAATTTTATAGGAAATTAAGAACTTAATATAAACAAAAGTTAGGAAAGTACCACGAGAACCAGTTTAAAAAAAAATGAGAACTATTTGGGACTGTAGGATTTTTTTTTATCTTAGTTCCAAATGGCACATCATTCTTTCATAATTTCTATATATTAGTAAAATACTCGTACTTGAGAATCATATTACAGTTAGTATAAAAGTAGAAAAGGTTCTAAATTTAATGCACTATCACCAGCCCAGTCAAAATTTAGCCAACAAAGAGAAAATGTACCATTAACCCGACAAATAATACCATTTACCTTCGCACAACCAATCTGCGACCTTTTCACAGTTCATATAAGGTAATGCTACAAAATCTGCAAAAATTTCAAAATGTTAGATTGCTCCCACCCAAATGTATTAATACAAATGCTGTGCTTACCTGTGACCTACATAAGGTGAACCACCCTTAAATCAAATGATTTATTCTATCTCTAATTCTTCAAATTTTATTTATTCTTGCAGTTTTTTCAATTTCTTTTTAACTAGTATACCTGGGCAGATACGAGCAATTAAAATGCTTTATCGAAAAAATTTTCCTTCCTTGGAAGTCTTCAGGTGTGACTGACGAGTAGCGCATTTATTTGGTCTGAATCCCATTTGTAAGAACGCAAGTCCTCCTTTTCAACCGAAATTCATTTGGGGTGAATCGGAAAGGGTTGCAGAGGACTAGAACAGATGGTTAGAGGGTATGGAGAAGTACTATAACGATTCGAGAAACTTGAAATTACTAAACAACTATTGTCGCGAGATGTACACGAATAAGATGTCATAGCGAACTCAATAATTGTTTTTCCACTTCTATCTGTAGTTTCGTAGGTTGTTGAAATATAATTCCACGCTTGATATGACATTGGTGTACATTTCGTTTTTAAAACCTACCACCTCAGAAGATTTAATCGCCAAACGATTAAAGCTTATATAAACCTAAAATAATAACGTGACCATTCATTTGGTTACTTGCATACATCCTAGGTAACAAGAAATACTACTCATGCTTTCGAAAGCCAAAGGAACGAGTAGACAGTCACAAACACATTATATGTACGAACAAGTATACGAACGTATAAATAACTCAATAGTAACCAAACAAAGAATACGTTAAAACACAAGCAACTCAAACAACCCGCAAAAAAGAATGAACGCATACATAACAAAAAATCAAAACAAAAGAATAAGACAAGCAACAGAACAAAATAATAGGCAACGAAAGTCAAAGGCTTGAACACCTTTGCACCTCTTTGAAATCTTCCACATTCTTCTCTTTTCTATCCACACATTTTTTTTTTCTTTAACACATAACCACCTACACTAATTGAATCGAATCGCCTTTAGAACACCTGATCAAACGCTTTTCAGATTTCCTTGAGCTTTGAACTAAACAATCCCATTGCATTAATCACGTATGACTCATTCAGTGCAAAGTTAAATTATCTTAAAAGCCACAAATAAAATCGTTACCAATCATATGAATCAATAAAGCTCGATGTGAAGAATATTTGAGTCAGTTGAAAAGTGATTACTAATCCAATATGTGAAAAAATAAGTCTCCTAAATTAAAAGAAATACAAAAACTGAACTTAAATTTTTTTTAAATTTCCGAAACTTCCCAATTTTAAGTTTCAAAGGTTTTTTTTGAAATTTCCGAAACTTTCCAATTTTCAGTTTCAAAGGTTTTTAGATATCATTTTCCTTTTACTTTTGGAATTTTATACTGGCGTAGCAAACTTTTCCCTACGTTTTCATTATTCTTCATTGTTCCTACGTCCTTTCTATGGACTCGTAAATCGGTTAAAAAACTTTTAATTTCTACATACCGGTTTTAAGGACTAATCCTTTATCAAGGGATGAAAAGGGGTTCAATTAGAAATCTTTTTAGCTTTGAGAGGCATCCTGAAATGTCTCCTGAACCAAAGAGAACTACACAACTACTCAAAAGTGTATGTGCGAATCCATTTGTCTTCGTTCTCTCTCTCAGTGACGGGGAAATGTTTAAACCCGTCTCCAATTCGTCGAAAATAGTGTAAGACTGCAATACTACCACATTTTATCGAAATTATGAAGCTTCAGAGGTACCTACAACTTATTCTGTTCTCCTTCGCATGTAAATTTTGTGATCGACAAAGGTGATGATTGGCTTTTCCAAAAACTCGAACAAAGCTCCCAACCAAATAATTTGGTTAGAATATTGATCATTTTCTCCAATTTCTTGAACTACAATTTAACATGTTTGTCGTTATACTTGCCCATTCAATGCCCATTCATGCATTGAATAATATAAACAAGTGATTTAGGTCAAATAAGAATCGGATTTTTTGATTAACTGTCATAACTCGCCTGCCACACACACTCTCTCTCTCTCTCTCTCTCTCTCCCTCTCTCTTTTTTCTCTCTCTCTTTCTTTTCTCTCTCTCTCTCTCTCTCTCTCTCTCTCTCTCTCTCTCTCTCTCTCTCTCTCTCTCTCTCTCTCTCTCTCTCTCTCTCTCTCTCTCTCTCTCTCTCTCTTTTTTTTTTTCTCTCTCTCTCTCTCTCTCTCTCTCTCTCTCTCTCTCTCTCTCTCTCTCTCTCTCTCTCTCTCTCTCTCTCTCTCTCTCTCTCTCTCTCTCTCGAGACTCCCCCTTGTCGTTGGGAGAGAGCTTGCGTGTACCATAGATTTTTCGAGCTGTGTCGTCAAGGGTTACCTTTATGGTACCCCTGGTAGGGCTACCCTTGTCGGATTGGTCGGGGATGAGGTTCCAGACAAAGTGCATCCATCTTCTACTCTTCTATCCTGTATTCTGTTACTGTTTTCTCTATCCCTTGGACTGATAAAAAAAAAAACAGCCAACTACTATCCTTTCAGTTTTATCCTTCATCTATCTAAATTAAGAACCTGGGAGCTACCTCATGCATCAGAAGAGAGGCATTGGAACCCCTAAAAATAAGGCCAATCGGCGCTCACTGGTTACGAGAGACTAAGAATATAGGAGGCCTGGGTTCTGGGGCGCGATGAATGGGATGAGGGTAAGTGCCCCGTTAACCCCTTCGCTGGCGCGTAATTACTGACCATTCCCAGTGACCATTGAAGGGTGCCTCTGGTAGCAACTGGCCGAGGTGACGGGCCTTATTTCCAGGTTGGTTGCCAGGCCAACACAAAGCCTTGGGTGAGTCTCTTGGTGTGGCGGGATATCCATTGAACGCTAAGCCGAGATCTTGGCCGCCCTGAAGGGAACTAGTAGGAGTTTAGTACGGAGCATGTTCCGCTATTCACCTGGTGCCAAATCGATACCCCTCTTCGGAGGCTGTCAGTGCTGCTTGGTTGGGAGCCACAAGAAGCTGGGCTTGAACGACTCGGTCGGACTAACAGCAATAAAAGGAGCGTGCCTTCTGAAAGATCTGAAAAGGGTCTGATGGATAGGCGGGAGCGACTCACGCGGGGCGAACTCACCACCACCCTTCTTTTTTATTGAGTGTTCACAAATTATTCAGAGATATAAAGTGTTCAGCATGACTGGAAAGAAATGACAACTGCTCTTAAAAACACATGCTCAGTGTGCAAAAAGAACAAGTGGGCGTGGACTTCCCGGAGAGATGTTACTCTAAATGCCACCCGGCAAGTATCTGCACTGACTGTGTCCTTAAAGGAGAAGTGCAAGAGCTCAAGGATCTTTATAGATCATCTGAGCAAATATCTAAAGAATTGGAGAGGAAGCTGCAGAACTTAGAGTCTGAACACGCGCGTCAGCTTTGCCGTCTCGAGGACAGGATCGTTGAGTTGGCCTCAAGAGTAGAGGTCTAGTCGGTTCATGAAGTATCTCCCACCTACGTGGGTGGATCCCCTGACGAAACCTTCACCCAAGAAGCGAGCACTGCATCGGCAGTGCCACGCCAGCCTTCAAAAGTCCCAGAGCTGGAGTCAGCTGCTGTGGGACTGACTCATCAGGCCAAAAAGAAGAAGAGAAAGAGGAAGAAAAGAAAGAAAAAAGAGAGAATTAGAAACCGAAGAAGAGAAAGCAGAAACAGAAGTGGAAACAGAGGAAGATAGGGAAACAGAAAGAAGAAGAAGAAAAAGAAGAAAAATATGGAAGTTAAAGAGGAAACGGATAAGTCGGTTCCGAAAGAGAAAACTCTTTCCTCTGCAGCAAAATGTGCGAGAGTCAATCTTATTGGAGACTCTCAAGCACAGAGTCTAAAACCAAGGTAGCGGCCTGCCTTCGCACCAGTGTGAAAGTAAGCTGCCTGCAAGGATAAGGAAATCACCGAATCAATAGGAGACTGTGGGTTAAAAACACGTAGACTTGTGGTCGGGATGCTCCCAAAAAGAGGTCCAAGCCGGATAGCTCACTTGATGAACATCTCCTTGAACCGACGCCTGGCATATTTATGTACGGCGGAGGGGGTCCTATTGTGGACCCTTTCCGCACCTTTTATGGTATAAATGATCTCTACCAAAGGGATGGAGTGCATATTTCTTTTAAAGGAAAGGCTGTACTCTGTAACATGGTACACGATGTCGTAGAGAGGACTTAAAGGAGTATCCGGCCCAGAGTGAGAGTGGACTTACGCCAATACGCCCGTGTCACTCCTGAAACGACCTTCTCAGAGGTCACAAAGAGAGGTGCCCCCTCGCTAAAAAATAGGCCGGGAAACGGAAGAGCATAGAGAGTCCAATATTCGGGGATTCCCAGAAAGTTCTTCTGTTTAATGCGAGGTCGATCAGGAACAAGTTTCTTGAACTTCGTGGCCTTGTGGCGACAGAATAACCTGAAATGGTAGCCATAACGGAGTCGTGGGTAAAAACCTCAAACCGAGATTTTCAAGGTGAATTCACAATTCCCAGTCACCAACTCTTCCAAAAAGATAGGCCAGACAGAGAGAGTGGCGGTGTGATTTTGTATGTCAAGGATACACTTAAATCGACGAACTGCAACATTGTATCCAACCACGAGCTACTAGGAGTTGATCTAGATATAGGTCCTGCCAGATACATAACCCTAATACTTTACAGACCCCCTGCACAACTCGTTGAAAAGGACAGGGATCTGTACCAGCTACTGGGTGATTTTTTTTTAAGATAGTGTAGGTATCGACATGGGTGATTTCAATACCCAAGTTGACTGGAAAACCAGGGAAAGAAGAAATAATAGAAATTGGAAAGAGAAGAAGAGAAAGTAGAAATATAAGAAAAGAAAGTAGAAACAGAAGACCAGGACCAGAAAGTATAAACAGAAGAAGAAAAGGCAAAGGAAGACAAGAAAAAGAAGAAGAAGAAGAAAAATGTAGAGAAAAAAGAGGAAACCGGCAAGTCGCTTCCCAAAGGGAAGACACGGTCGTCTGCAGACAAATGTGCAAAGGTAACCCTTATTGGTGATTCTTAAGCACGGGGTCTGCAGCCCCTGCTAACGGGTGGCCTTCGCACTAGTATTAAGGTAAGCTGCCTGCCAGGACGGGGTAACCGTTACATCAGAGTAAAGGCGGAGAAATCTCAGATTTCTGAGAGCTCAGTCGTTGCTCTGATGGTAAGTGGCAACGATATCTACCTGAGAGGAGGTAGGGGAGGCCCTACTGATAAAATCTTCCACACAGTAATGGGCGCCATGGACGACCGTGGGCTGAAAACACGCAAGCCTGTTGTGGTCGGAATGCTCCCGAAGAGAGGTCCAACACGGACCGCTCACTCGATGAACGTCTCTTTGAACCAGCGCCTGGCATATTTGGGTATGGCAGAGGGAGTCTTTTTTGTGGACCCGTACTGCAGCTTTTATTGTAGGAATGATCTCTACCAAAGGGATGGGGTACATCTTTCCTTTAAAGCAAAGGCCTTTTTGTCGAACATGATCCAGGATGTCGTAGAGAGGCCCGAAAGGAGTGTCCAGCCCAGAGTGAAGTCGGACGTGCGCCAGTACGCTCGCGTCACTCCTGATACGACCTTTAGGAGGCCGGTAAGAGGAGTGCCACCACGCCGACAAGCAAGCCGGGAAACGAAAAAGGGTAGGGAGTCCTACATTTGCGGAACCCCTGAAAGTTTTTCTGTTCAATGCGAGGTCAATCAGGAACGAGTTTCTTGAACTTCTTGGCCTTGTGGCGACGGATAGTGGCCATAACGGAGTCATGGGTAAAAACCTCATCTAGCCCATCTTTCTAAAAGATGGGCTAGATAGAAAGGGTGGCGGTGTGGTGTTGTATGTTAGGGATACATTCAAAACGACGAACTGCAACAATATATCCGACCACGAGCTCCTAGGTGTAGACCGAGAGATATGTCCTGCCAGATACAGGACCCTGTTGCTTTATAGACCCCCTGCATAACTCGTTGAAAAGGACAGGGAGCTGTACCGGCTACTGGGTAAATTTTTTTAAGATAGTGTGGGTATCGCCATGGGTGATTTAAATATCCAAGTTGACTGGAAAACCAGGGAAAGAAGAAATAATAGAAATTAGAAAGAGAAGAAGAGAAAGTAGAAATATAAGGAAAGAAAGTGGAAACAGAAGACTAGAAAGTATAAATAGAAGAAGAAAAGACAAAGGAAGACAAGAAAAAGAAGAAGAAGAAGAAGAAAAATGTAGAGAAAAAAGAGGAAACCGGCAAGTCGCTTCCCAAAGGGAAGACTCGGTCGTCTGCAGACAAATGTGCAAAGGTAACCCTTATTGGTGATTCTTAAGCACGGGGTCTGCAGCCCCTGCTAACGGGTGGCCTTCGCACTAGTATTAAGGTAAGCTGCCTGCCAGGACGGGGTAACCGTTACATCAGAGTAAAGGCGGAGAAATCTCAGATTTCTGAGAGCTCAGTCGTTGCTCTGATGGTAAGTGGCAACGATATCTACCTGAGAGGAGGTAGGGGAGGCCCTACTGATAAAATCTTCCACACGTTCATGGGCGCCATGGACGACCGTGGGCTGAAAACACGCAAGCCTGTTGTGGTCGGAATGTTCCCGAGGAGAGGTCCAACACAGACCGCTCACTTGATGAACGTCTCTTTGAACCAGCGCCAACCCGTACCGCAGCTTTTATTGTAGGCCTTTCTGTCGAACATGATCCAGGATGTCTTAGAGAGGACCCAAAAGAGTGTCCGGACCAGAGTGAAGTCGGACGTCGCCAGTACGCTCGCACTACTCCTGGGAGACTTCAATAGCCAATTGACTGGGAAATCAGATCACCATGTGGTGAGAACGCACTGCTCCTGGAGTTCGCGAACGAGTTCCTGACTCAATGGGTGAGAGAACCGACGAGTGGTAATAATACCCTCGACTTGGTGTTCACCTCTGAGGATAACTTCGTTTAGGATCGCTCGGTAGGCTAAGAGCTCGGTGGCAGTGATCACCGACTAGTCAGATTTATAGTTAAGGACCTCAAGATAGAGTTCGCGACTGGTAATTAGAGGAAACTTGATTGGAGAAGAGCAGAATTTTCTAGGTTTGGTACTGGATTGAGTGATGCAAGGCTAGAAGTGTGCGAGGAAGTTAAAGATTCGTAGAATAGATTCAAAACTACTTTCCTAAGTCTTCAACACGATTCATCCCTTTGAAAAACCTACGTCGGTCTTCCGCTCAATCAAAGTGGTTTAATCGAGAAATCGGTCAACTGCTGAGATGGAAGAAAACGGTTTGCAAGCAGTCACAGATTTCTGGAGACTTTGAGGAGTACCGTAGGCTAGCTAGGAGGGTGAATTCCAGCATAAGGGGTGCAAAGTGTGCACAAGAACTCCGAGTGGAGAGACTCTTGCAAGGAGAATCCCAAGGAGTTCTTTGGTTATGTAAGCAGCCCTGAACCAATCCATCGCACGATTGGCGCATTAATGAATGAGTAACAAGGAGTAACAAGGAAAGTAAGTACCCCAGGAGCCCTTACGGTCGATTCAAAGAGGGTACCTTTGGACTAGCAATCGAGCGGGCACATGGCTGCTCAATTGTTTTGCGTCCCTAAACGGCCACTTTTCAAGACTTTGTCTAGTCTTGACTTGAACTGGTCAACAGATTCACTGTTGACAACTTCCACTGGAAGTGCGTTCCACTTACCGCAGATACTGTAGGTGAAAAAGTTTCCACATGGATTGCGGTTGTACCACTTCAGTTCAAGTTTGAAGCCGTGATTGCGCGTTCTGTTCTCACTTAGTGTGAAAATATCCCGGTAGTCAACATTGTCGAACCCTCGAAGTATTTTGAAAACTTTGATGAGCTGACCTCGCAGTCTACGGGTTTCCAGCGAAAACAGATCTAATTCCCTTAGTCTATCCTCATACCTTTTATGTCGGATAAAGGAAATCAGTTCGGTTGCCCTAGCTTGTACGCGTTCCAACCTTGCGATGTCCTTTCGAAACGAAGGACTCCAAAATTGTACGGCATACTCCAGGTGCGGCCAAACGAGGGAGTTGTACAGACAAAGTATAATCTCCTGGTTTCGATAACCAAACTGGCGCATAATATAGCCTAGCATCCTTTGGGCCTTTTTCTCCGCCTCAATGCACTGTTTCGAGAACTTGAGGTCACTAGTGATTGTTACACCCAAGTCCTTCTCAGTGTCAGTGGATTCCATAGCAGTGCCCTTAAGGATATACTGAGATTGGGGGTTTCTGTGGCCGATATGCATCACTTTGCATTTCCCCACGTTAAAAGGCATTTGCCACGTGTCCGACCACTCCCCAATCTTCCCAAGATCTTCCTGCAGGCGGGCAGTATTTCCATCCTTTGCAACGTTCATACCAAGCTTGGTATCGTCGGCAAATTTGAAAATCTTGGCAACCATGTCACCGTCCATGTCGTTGACGTAGATGATGAATAGTAGTTGTCCCAGGACAGAACCTTGAGGCACGCCGCTAGTAACGGGCACCCACTCAGAAGACTGTATATTTACCACCACCCGTTGCCGTCTGCCACTTAGCCAGTTCTCGATCCAGCCGGCTACCTTTCCGTCTATGCCAAGCGCTTGCACTTTCCGGAGAAGGCGGTGGTGTGGTACCTTATCAAAGGCTTTCTGAAAGTCTAGGTAGACCACATCCACCGCCTTGTCCCGATTGTGCTCATTGAAAACGAAGTGGAAGAATTCCACAAGGTTCGTCAGGCATGACCGTTGCCTTCGGAAGCCGTGCTGGGAACTCTTCAGTAGCAGGTTTGACTCTAAATACGACGTCACTTTGTCCACCATGATGCTTTCCATGAGTTTACCTACTATCAAGGTCAGACTGGTAGGTCGGTAGTTCAACGGTTGGCTTCGGTCTCCTTTCTTGAAGATCGGAGTCACCTCCGCCCTACGCCAGTCTCTAGGAACGCATTTGTTCCGGATTTACATGTTAAAGATAGCGCACAGATGTCGTGATACTTCATCGCACACTTCCTTCAACACTAGGTAGAAACCCGTCCGGTCCAGGGGACTTATTCGTCTTTAGGTCAGCGATCTTTTTCTTTATTTCTCCTTCGGTGAAGTCCATTGCCTCCAGCTTTTCCCCCGAAGGAATCCCTCGGTTGGGGAATGGGACCACACTCTTCAGTAAACACTGAAGAGAAGTAGTCGTTGAGGAGGTTAGCATTTTCTGCATCTGAATGCTTTAATGTCCCCTCCTCATTCCTAAAAAGGCCAATCGTTCGACGGATTGGTTTACGGCTGTTCACATATCCAAAAAACTCCTTGGGATTCTCTTTACAGAGTCTCGCCACTCGGAGTTCCGCAGACCGCTTAACCGCCCTTATGCTGGACTTCACTCTCCTGGCTAGCCTCCGGTATTCGTCAAAGTCACCCGAGATCTTCGATTGCCGGTACACATTTCTCTTCTCCCTAAGCAGTTGCCCGATTTCTCGATTAAACCACTTGGGTTGAACAGAAGACCGACGGGGTATTTCAGAGAGATAAAACGCGATTAAAGACTCATGAATGTGGTTTTAAGACTGTTCCAAGAGTCTTTATGAGCCTCTCACTTTTCTTGTCTCGCGTCAGTCAGTCCCGCGCGTAGACCTGCAAAGTCTGCTCTTCTGAAATCGAGTTTCCTTGATTTACTAGTTGCAGGCTCTGCCTTGGGGACTTTGACTACAAATCTAATTAGTCGGTGGTCACTGCCACCGAGCTCTTCGCCAACAGAGAGGTCCTCAACGATGTCATCCTCAGAAGTGAAAACCAAGTCGAGGATATTGTCTCCTCTCGTTGGCTCTCTCACCCATTGAGTCAGGAACTCGTTGTTCGTGAACTCCAGGAGTAGTGCGTTCTCGCCACAGGGTTCTCTGGTTTCCCAGTCAACTTGTGTGTTGAAATCACCCATGACGATACACACTCTGTCTTCGACAAGTTCTCCTAGTAGCTAGTACAGATCTCTGTCCTTTTCAACGAGTTGGGCAGGAGTTCTATAAAGCACCAGGGTCCTGTATTTGGCAGGACCTATCTCTAGGTCAACACCTAGTAGTTTATGGTCGGATACGATGTTGCAATCCGTCGAGTTAAGAGTATCCTTGACATACAACATTACACCGCCACCCTCTCTGTCTGGCCTATCTTTCTGGAAGAGCTGGTAACCAGGAATCGTGAATTAACCTTCAAAATCTCGGCTTGAGTTTTTAATCCACGTCTCCGTTATGGCCACCATCTCAGGTTCTTCTGTTACTACGAGGCCACGGAGCTCAAGAAACTTATTCCTGATTGACATCGCGTTGAACAGAAGAACTTTTAGGGAGTCACCTAGTGTAGGACTCTCTACGCTCTTCTGTTTCCCGGCTTCTCTGTTTTCGTGGTCACACCCTTTTTAACGACCTCCGAGAAGGTCGTTCCAGGAGTGACACGGGCATGCTGGCGCACGTCCGCTTTCGCTCTGTTTAGAACGCTCCTTTGGGTGCGTTCCACGACAACTTGAATTAGGTTGGCGAGAAAGGCCTTCCCTTTAAAGGAGAGATGTACCCCGTCCCTTTGGTAGACGTCGTCTCTACCGATAAAGGTACGATAGGGGTCCACGAAGAAGACTTCTTCTGTCATGCAGAAATCCGCCAACCTTCTGTTCACTGCGACGTTTCTTTCGTGAGCGGTTCGGGATGGACCTCTTCTCGGAAGCTTTCCAACCACCACACGTTTGCGGGTGTTAAGCCCTATGTTGTCCACGGCTCCCATCACCGTTTGGATGGTCTTACCACTGAGGCCAACCTTACTCCCTCTGAGGTAAGGGTCGTTGCCGCTCACCATCAGAGCAGCAACTGAATTGTCAGGAATCTGAGTTTTCTCTGCCTCTACTCTGATGTTGTGGTTACCCCGTCCTGACAGGCAGCTTACCTTCACGCTAGTGCGAAGGCGGGCCGCTAGCAGCGGCTGCAGATCCCGTGTTTGCGAGTCACCAATGAGGGTGACCTTCGGACACTTGGTCTCTGAAGACGGGGTCTTTCCTTGTGGAAGAGGCCTCCCCTTTTCCTCTTTACTCTCCACATTCTTATCTTTCTTTTTCTTCTTGTTTATCTGTGTTTCTTCTATTTTTGGTTCTACTTTTGTTTCAACTTTATTCTTTTTCTTTTGTTCTTCGTTTCTCCTTTCTTCTTTTTCTCCTTCTCTCTCACCTCAGCTAGCTTAGCCTCAGATGATGCCGGAATGTCCGCTTGGTTACCAGGGGATTCCGACACGTCATGGGCAGCGCATCTTCTAGGCATCGAACCTAAGCTACGGTAAGGGCCTCGAGCTTCTCCAACTTTCCCTCAAGGACCTTAGCTCTCTCCTCTGAAGCTCTATAGAGGTCTTTTAATTTCTCCACCTCTCGCATCAATATGCAAGTAGTGCAGATACTTTCAGGGCTGCATTTTGAGTACCAGCCCTCCGGAAAGTCAACGCACCACTTTTCTAACTGGCATATTGCACAGTTGTGTTTGAGACGAACGGGTCCTTTTTTGCCTGTCATTTTGAGCGCTTTCTCTTTCTCTGAAAACTCGTGACCAACCAATGAAAAAAAAGGGGATTGGTGAGTTCTCCCCGCGTGAGTCGCTCCCGCCTATTGATCGGAGAGGTTTCGGATCTTTCAGAAGGCACGCTCCATGTGCTGCTGTTCGTCCGACCGAGTCGTCAAACCTCGGCGTGCCGTGGCTCCCAACCAAGCATCACTGACGGTCCCCGAAGGGGCCCTCGATTTGTCACCAGGTGAACAACAACGAAGCACGCCCCTTACTAAACTCCTACTAGTTCCCTTCACGACGGCCAGGATCTCGGAGTAGCGTTCAATGGATATCCCGCCACACCAAGGAACTCTACCCAAGGCTTTTTATTGGCCTCGCAACCAACATGGGAACAAAGGGCCGTCACCTCGGACCAATGCTACCATAAGCACCCGTCAACGGGCACTGGGAATGGTTAATAATTACGCGCCAGGGAAGGGGTTAACGGGGCACTACCCTCATCCCATTCATCGTGTACCAACGCCTAGGACACCTCTAGTCCTAGTCTCTCGCAACCAGTGAGCGTCGATTGGCGTTGTTTATAGAGGTTCCAAAGCCTCTCTTCTGACGCATGTGGTAGCTGCCAGGTCCTTATATGTAGATAGAGGAAGAAAGGGGAAGAGTGACATGATAGAAGTAGGCTTTTCTTGTATAAGTGGGAGATAGGATAAAAGTAAAAAAGGAGAGAGATAGAGTAGAAAAAGGAAGGAATGACGCACTTAGTCTGGAACCTCGTTTTCGACCAAATCGACAAGGGAAGCCCTACCAGGGGTACCCAGAAGAGGTACCCCCGCCGACATAGCTCGAAAAGTCCAAGGTCCACACAAGCTCTCTTCCCGCGACAAGGGGGCGTCACCTCTCCCTCTATTTTCGTTATGAGAGAGAGAGAGAGTAACAAGGAAAAGAGGTACCCTATTCGACCTTACGATCCATTAAAAGAGGGTACCTTCAAGTAAACACTTGAGTAGGCGCAGTCATCTAAATCGTCAGATTAACGCTCTAGAAGAGAACTTATGCCACCCTTTAAGTCTCCAAACGGCTATTTTTCAAGACTTTGTCTAGTCTCGAACTGTTCAACAGAGTTGCTGTTGACAACTTCCATGGAAGTGCATTCCAAGTGCCGCAGATGCTATATGTAAAAGATTTCCCACACATATCACGCTGGTAACGCTTCAGTTCAAGTTTGTAGCCGTGATTTCTTGTTCTGATCTGGCTAAGCTGAAAAATATCCCTGTAGTCTACAAGGTCAAAGCATCGAACTATTTTGAACACTTCGATTAGCTGACCACGCAGACTCTGGGTCTCCAGTGAGAACAAGTCTAATTCCCGTAATCTATCTCCAGAACTCTTGTTTCTGATAGAGGGAATCAGTATGGTTGCTCTGGTTTGCACACGTTCTAATCTTGCGATATCCTTTGAAGCGAAGGACTCTAAAATTGTACAGCATATTCCAGGTGCGGTAGGACAAGGGAGTTGTACAAACACAATACTATCTCCTAGTTCCGATATCCAAATTGTCGCTTTATATAACCTAGCATCCTTTGGGCTTTCTTCTCCGCCTCAATACACTGCCTTGAGAACTTGAGATCACTAGTTATAGTTACATCCAAGTCCTTCTCAGTGTCAGGGGATTCAAGAGCAGTGCCTTTAAGGATATACTGAGATTGGAGGTTTCGGTGGCCGATATGCATCACTTTACATTTGTTCACATTCAAAGGCATTTGCCACGTGTCCGACCACTTCCCAATCTGCCTAAGATCATCTTGAAGGCGGGCAGTATTTCCCTACTTTGCGACCTTCATACTAAGCTTGGTGACATCGGCAAATTTAGAAATCTTCACAACCATGTCACCGTCCATGTCGTTGGCATAAATGATGACCAGTAGTGGTTTCAGGACAGAACCTTGATGAACACCGCTAGTAATGATGGACTCACTGAAAGTTCTTCTGTTCAACGCGAGGTCAATCAGGAATAAGTTTCTTGAGCTCCGTGGCCTCGTAGCAACAGAGGAACCTGAGATGGTGGCCATAACGGAAACGTGGATTAAAACCTCAAGCCGAGATTTTGAAGGTGAATTCACGATTCCCGGTTACCAGCTCTTCCAGAAAGATAGGCCAGACAGAGAGGGTGGCGGTGTGATGTTGTATGTCAAGGATACTCTCAACTCGACGGATTACAACATCGTATCCAACCATGAACTACTAGGTGTTGACCTAGGTGTTGACCTAATGACGAATAAGTCACCTGGCCCGGATGGGTTTCTACCTAAAGTGTTGAAAGAAGTCCGCGATCAAGTGTCACGACACCTGAGCGCAATCTTTAACATGTCAATTCGGACCGAATGCGTTCCTAGAGACTGGCGTGAAGCGCAGGTGACCCCTATCTTCAAGAAAGGAGACTGAAGCCAACCGTCGAACTACCGACCTATCAGTCTGACTTCAATAGTCAGTAAACTCATGGAGAGCATGATGGTGGAAAAAATGACGTCGTATTTAGAGTCAAACCTGCTACTAAGGAGTTCCCAGCACGGCTTCCAAAGGCAACGGTCAGGCCTGACGAACCTTGTGGAATTCTTCCACTTCGTGTTCAGTGAGCACGATCGGGACAAGGCGGTGGATGTGGTGTACTTAGACTTTCAGAAAGCCTTTGATAAGGTATCACACCGCCGCCTTCTCCGGAAAGTGCGTGCGTTGGGCATAGACGGAAAAGAAGCCGGCTGGATGGTAAACTGGCTAAGTGGCAGACAGCAACGGGTGGCAGTGAATGGACAGGCTTCTAAGTGGGTGCCCGTTACTAGCGGGATGCCTCAATGTTCTGTCCTGAGACAACTACTATTCATCATCTACGTCAACGACATGGACGGTGACATGGTTGCCAAGATTTCCAAATTTGCCGACGATACCAAGCTTGGTATGAACGTTGCAAAGGATGGAAATACTGCCCGCCTGCAGGAAGATCTTGGGAAGATTGGGGAGTGGTCGGACACGTGGCAAATGCCTTTTAACGTGGGGAAATGCAAAGTAATGCATATCGGCCACAGAAACCCCCAATCTCAGTATATCCTCAAGGGCACTGCTATGGAATCCACCGACACTGAGAAGGACTTGGGTGTAACTATCACTAGCGACCTCAAGTTCTCGAAACAGTGCATTGAGGCAGAGAAGAAAGCCCAAAGGATGTTAGGCTACATAAAGCGCCAGTTTGGATACCGTAATAAGGAGATAGTACTTTGTCTGTATGTACAACTCCCTCGTTCGGCCACACCTGGAGTATGCCGTACAATTTTGGAGTCCTTCGTTTCGAAAGGATATCGCAAGGTTGGAACGCGTACAAGCTAGGGCAACCAAGCTGATTCCCTCTATCCGACATAAAAGTTATGAGGATAGACTAAGGGAATTATATTTGTTCTCGCTGGAAACCCGTAGACTGCGAGGTCAGCTCATCGAAGTTTTCAAAATACTTCGAGGGTTCGACAATGTTGACTACCGGGGTATTTTCACACTGAGTGAGAACAGAACGCGCAATCACGTCTTCAAACTTGAACTGAAGCGTTACAACCGTAATCTGTGTCGAAATTTTTTCACTTACAGTATCTGCGGTAAGTGGAACGCACTTCCAGTGGAAGTTGTCAACAGTGAATCTGTTGACCAGTTCAAGTCAAGACTAGACAAAGTCTTGAAAAGCGGCCGTTCAGGGACGCAAAACAATTGAGCAGCCATGTGCCTGTTCGATTGCTAGTCCAAAGGTACCCTCTTTGAATGGACCGTAAGGTCTCCTAGGGTACTTACTTTCCTTGTTACTCCTTGTTACTCTTTCTCCCTCTCTCTCTCTCTCTCTCTTTTTCTCTCTTTCTCTCTCTCTCTCTCTATCTCTCTCTCTCCCTTCCCCCTCCCTCTGGGTTTTTTATCTATCCTTGCTCTCGTTCTTTCAAATAGACTAGTGCAACTCCCGGTGAATAACTCCTTTCCTACATCTCAGTAATATGATTGTTGTTATATTTTTTATCCGTAGTGTGAGAATGTATGTAGTCATCTGATGGCAGTAATTTCACTTTACCTCGATCCAATTCTGGAGTCAAAGATCGACCAGTCCCTGACAAGGTTCTGGTACTTCGGAGAGAGGATGTCGGAGTATTAAAAGGAGTGCTCAAAATTCTCTTCAACCGAGCGTCTGTTTTATCTTGCAGTAACTGATTTTGTCGAAGCTTTCTGCAGTAAATCGCGGCAGCTTCAGGTTCTAGTGCTATAAGTAGCTTCTCCTGCTTTGTTGGGCCCGCCATTCCTGCCTGAAAATAATATTTTTTTATTTTAAAACGTTCTCTTAAGAGAACAAACTTTTATTATCTCCACTGCTTCGCTTATAAGCCATTTTGCTATAGACAAGGAAATACGAAATCTTAGTTCAACACATTTATTGATTGCTTTTGCTGGTTATAATGATAATAATAATTGTCTCCAGTTTTAGGTTTTTCCCTCTCACGCAGGATCTTCATCTGTGCATGCAACACAACGCCTATCCATTTGATTCTTGACCTATAACACATGTATTACAAGTGCCACGCTGCAACTTGTTCATTGAATGCAAGTGCTAGTTTAATCTCTTCATTATTAGAATCTATATGCTAAAGCCATTTCAAATTTACATGTGTGACTAGGATCCTGGATACGTTTGCTGCTTTTAAAACATTAGATAAGCCCATGCGCAACTATACTTTGAACTCAGAAGTTAGTTAGTTAGTTTTTAGCCCTTTAGAATGTATGAGTACATGACGCCACAAGAGGTACATAACGTACATTTGACGGGGTTTGGCACATTGAGTAATACAGTGAAGGCTCGCCATCCCTGCTCTCAACTTACTCGCTTTAGAATTAATACTTAACACTCGACCTGGTAAGCAGCGGTCCTCATGAACTGTTTCGCAGGGAGACTCCAGATGGCCGGGACAGTAATCACCCACCGAATATCTTCTTCTTCCACCTGAATTCCAGTTTGCTCCGACAGCTCCTTAATGGCATGGTCACGGAAGTAACGGAGGGCAAAGGCAAAGATCTTCAATGCAGGCACTGTTTTACCATTCTTCGCCATTAATAGGGTGTCTCGAGTGAGGGACTGGAAGATTCAACAGATTTGATAAGTATATATAGTCTCCATAAGCTGCACTTAGTAGGTGAGTTTAATATCCTTCTTATAAGTATGATTTTATTCCTAGAGATCTCAAAGGCACCCTCTAAACTCAGCTTTTAAGCTTAGGATATGTTACTAGCCTTTGTCATCTTTAGTCTTTATGACCATTCCAGTTCTTTGTCTTTAATATTCACGAAAGTTTAAATGACCTAGCACACGCTTTGACCTCACGCGTAAGGATAATAGGTTAGAATTAAATTTAAATAAACCAGTTATTAAGATAGGGCTGGCCTTGATTTAACTCATTGATCTTTGTTAGCCTTAAACTTTAGAGAAAAAAGGTTCTATTGGTTAACTTGCGGTAAATAAAAAGAAATATAGGAAATAATGAGGAAAAGGATAATAATTCCCCCAGCTACTCTATAAAGGAAGCCTCTTCTAATAGCAAATGAAGACTGATCAAAAATAGGATGAGTTGTAGCAAAGGATATCGGGCTCAGACCTTAAGAACACCTTTGGGGTAGCAATTGACTGGGATACTCACAAATTGACAGGAATAGTCCCACTGAAGAAGAAAGAGTGCAAGAATAAGCAAAATGAGCATGAATAGTAGCAATGAGTAAAGATAGTCGTAATTGACGATAGCGAAATTATAAATACATCGAACGGTATTATTGATTGTGATAAGGCGGTGCTACTTTCTCACAAAGAGTCAGAAGTAATATGAGTATCTCAAAGTACATTGTTATCTATACCTAGGAGAAACATTTTAAGGAAAGCCCTAACATACAGTTTGAGAAAAAACATAGTAATTATGAAGGCTCTCCACACCCACCTCTCCCACCTGCTTCTGAGGGTATAGGCATAGAAAAATACCTGGTCGTGCTAAGGAAAAGAGCAAAACTAGGAATTTGCTGGTAAAACTAAAACATTTTTTAAGATTTTTTTTAGCCCTACTTCTATCTAGAGTTACCTTCCGGCTTCATGGCTTACGAGTGTAGCATTTAATATGAAATATTTTTTTTATGCTAAAAACAATTCTATCCTTAAATCGCTCAACACTAAAGCTATTGACTACCTTTGCAGGTAGCTCGTTCCATACTGGCATAGCCTATATGTAAAGTTGTTGCACACCAGAATAGTCATAAACTGCAGAGTTTAAGCCTGCAGCCGTGGTTCCTAAACTTATTCGGACTAAGGGTAAGCAATATATGGTGATCAATCAATATTCTTGAGGGATCGAATAATTTTGAACACCTTTATTAGTTGACCGCGCAGTCTCATCTCTAATGAGAAAAGACCGAGCTCTCTCGGGAAGATCTTATAGTCTCTATGCCTTTTCCAGAGAATTAGTTTTGTGACCCTGGTAGTGGTGGCGACCCCGTCCCCTGCCCGACAGTGGGACTAAAACCCTCACACTTATTCCAGGCCCCACCTCAGCTCTCCGGACCATCGAAGGAGCAGACCCGCCCCCTCTCGAGGTCTCTCCCAGAGACCCACCGGGCCCAGGTTTGTGTGTATCTGTGGGTAGTTGAAGAGATGTGTGGTGTCGTGTATCTGTGTTAAGAGCATTTGGGGAAGTTTGGTGTTGTATGGGTGGTAGAAGATATGTTGTGCATGTATGACGTCAGGAGGGGTTATTTGGTTGTTCGTATATGTGCTACTGTTCTTCTGATCTGCTTTGTGAGTGTTTGTTCTGAGTTGTGTATGGTTGGAGGTGGCGCACTTAATATTTTGTTGTGGGTTCTGTTTGGCAAGCATTGTTCTGTGATCTGAGAGTGAATTCTTTACATGTTTTGCTTTATTGTGTCTTCTGTTGTTGTGTTATGGTATGTGTCTAAGTTGGTGGTGTAGTTGTTGTTGTTATCGAAAATGGTCTGTTTTTTGTGTCAGTGATTTGGAGGTTGTCTGGTGATGTGGTGGAGGGGATGATTTGAATGTTGTGTTTTCTGCCTGAGTTGTGATGCATGTAGTTTTAGGGTATTTTTGATTGGTATGATGTTCGTCTCGTCGTGTAGATGTTGGGTAAACGTTTGTGCCAAGGGTACATCCTGTGGCAGTGCGGAGGGCTCGGTTTTGTATTGTCTGTAGTTTTTTGGTGTTGGTTTCTGAAATGTTTGGAGACCAGATTGTGTTGGCGTATTCTAGTGCTGGTCTTGTGTTTGTCTTGTATGTGTTAATGAGCGTTTTCTTGGTTTTCCCCGTGTGTAGTTGTGAGTGCCTTGATGACTTTGAGTATTTTCGTGGCCTTGAATATTATGTTTTGTATGTATGTGTTTTGAGTATGTGAGTTTGGGGTCAAAAGTGAAGCCAAGAATCTTTGGGGTTTTTGTTGTGGGTAGTGGTATGTTTTCTATGTTTATATTTAGGGTTATGTTGTATTCTGCAGGGTCTGCTGTGAAAAGAGTGGTCATTGTTTTGGTGCCGTTTAGCGTTAGTGAGTTTTCTATTGCCAATGTGTGTATGTGGGGGAATTCAACGTGGAATTTCTTTTCCAGCACGAAAGTGAAGTCCATGCACTGGGGAGGATTCTATAATTTGGTTAGGCTTAAATTGGTAAGCCTCACCCTCCCCCCCATCCACAAGCAGTAGCCTCGAACCGCGTCCAACATGGACCACCTTTACGCGGGTTAGAATCGCCTCGGCGTGAAGATTCGAGGCCATTCGAGAGTAGCGCTGTTTCACCCACCCACGCGGGGGGAGCCTCGGATATATATAGGGCTCGTCTTCCATGTGGGAGACACAGAGTTAAGGAGTCTCGCCCGGACCCAAAAAGTTTCCCCTAGTTCCAAGTCAGGTGCTAACGACAAAGCAAAATGACGGCTGAACTTTTGTGTGTTGGAATTAACCCAGTCAGTGAGGTAATTCCATTTGACGATCGCCACCGAGCGATTTTTCCGACTCCACTCATCAACTCCTGTCGAAGCCCTCCTCGTTCGCCACTCGTTTTCGGGTGGCCGAAATACTCTCCCCTGGACCAGACGTTACCGCCTCTCCCCCCTTTTGGAGAACCGTCATCACGTCAACTTCCCGCTCAGAAGCTCCGAGCGCCCTCGCCCCCACGTTTATTGCCTGCAGAAGACATCCGTGAAGCCTTACCCTGACGTCTCACCCGAAATCCTCCGTAAGCCAACTCCTCTTCCCCTTCAGCAACCCAATTGAGTTAATCCTCTCCATTTGAATAGTTTTCTTCTGTAATACATTTAATTTTAACTTCAGAGTCTGACGCATAACTCTGCAATTCCCGCCTCATTTACCAATTTAATTTTGCCTATTTATTCTCTTATTTTACGTAAATAAAATTATATTTTTGTACATACCTCTTTAAATAACCTTGAGCTTTGCCATTGCCCAAATTTTGCCTGACCTCGTTGCACTCTTTCTCGCTGTTC
The DNA here is from genome assembly GCA_963969495.1 of Ceratothoa steindachneri. NCBI lineage: Eukaryota > Metazoa > Arthropoda > Malacostraca > Isopoda > Cymothoidae > Ceratothoa > Ceratothoa steindachneri. Next base: position 178,909,135 of record OZ018326.1, read on the forward strand.
CGCGCGTCGAAACTCGTGGCGTTCCGTCCCTTGTTGGTTCGCTTTTAAGTTATTGGTCCCTCCCCATAAGATATAATATGGTATTAATATAATGTAATGTCATACCACGACAGTGTATTTTGTTAAGGTAAGGTTGTATCTCTTGTGCAGCGGCTTCTGGTCTGTTGTATGATGAGAGTATTGTGATGTTGTCTGCGTAGGTGACAATTTTTACTATTTGTGGTGAAGTGGTATATCTGAGGTGTAGATGTTGAAATGTGTTGGGGAAAGTACTCCTCCTTGGGGAACTCCGGATTTTGTGTGTTTGTGTTTAGATTTTGTGTTTTGTATTTAAGTGTATTGGAGTCGTCCCTTGTTGTAGTTTGCTATGTATTTTATGAGGGTGTTGGGTAGGTTTAGTTTGTGGATATTGTTGATTAGTTTGTGTTGGTCTACTGGGTTGAATGCTTTGGGCATGTCAGGGCGACTGCTATGGTTCCATGTGGTGTAACTTTTTTGTTGAATCCATTTGCGATTATGTTGTTTATTGTTTGTAATGCTGTGGTGGTTGAGTGCATAGGTTTGAACCCATGTCGCTGTGGTGTGTTTAGGATGTTGGATGTAATGTAGGGTAGGATGATTTTTTCTAGTGTTTTGGCTATGGGGGAAATCAGAGCTATTGGTCTGTAGGAGTCTCCTTTGTTTATGGCTTTGTTTGGTTTGGTATTGGAATTATTTTTGCTACTTTCTATTGTTTAGGTATGATGTTTGTGTTTATTGCTAGGTTTTAAGTGTACGTGAGGCTGTTTATGGCGTTTCAACCTAGGTGTTTAATGTTTATGTCATCAGGGCCGGTGGAGTTATTGTCTCTTGCTTGTTTTATGGTTCGGATGGTCTGTTCTGTTGTGTTTGTGAATTGTGGTTTGGGGCGGTTTTTTGTAAGTCTGTCCTATTTTCCTGTTTTCATTTTTCTTTTGATGTATAGTTGTGTTTGTGGATTGTTTGTTGAAGTGTTCTGCTTTTTGCATGGGTATTTTGGCTTCTTTGTTTCCGGACGGAATGGTGCTGTTTTATGGCTGTGTTGTTTTTTTGCTTGTGAGGCCAGCAATGGCTTTCCAAAGTTTGTGTGTCTTTTTTTGGTCCCATTGCTGGTCTAGGTGATGTTTCCATAAGTCTTGTTTGTGTTTTTGTATGGCGCGATCTATTTGTTTGTTTTGTTCTATAATGTTGGGGTCTGATGAGTTTTGTTTTCTAGTGTTGTTCCGTTGTGCTATGAGGTTTCTGATTGGTTCAGGGAGTAGTTTTTGTGTGTTGTGTATTTTCCCACATGGGATGTTGTGTTTTTCTGCTTGTAAGATAGTGTTAGTTAGTATTTTGTTTGCCGTATGTGCATCTTTGTGGAGTTGAATGTTGGAGAGTACTTTTTCAATTTATTTTGTGTATTCTATCAGGTTTGCTTTGTGATAATTTGTTTTTTTTGTGTTTACTGTGATTAAAATGGGGATATGGTCAGAGGAGAGAGCGTAGATCGTGTTCCAGGTGAGGTGTTTGTGCAGGGTGTCTGTTGCAGTGGCGATATCTGGCGAAGTGGGTTGTTAGTTGGTGTGTGTGGGTATGCGGGTTGATGTATCTGTGTTTAAGGTTATATGATTTGAGTTTTGGATGATGTCGGCGATGAATTCTCCTTTGTGGTCTTATGTGGGTGAGTTCCAAAGTTCTGAGTGTGTGTTGATGTTTCCTGTGATTATAGAGTTCGTGAGAGTGGTTGCGTGTGTGAGGAAGTTTGTTATGTCTGCTTTTTTTGGGGGGGAGGTGGGGTTTGTTGTGTCTCTGGGTGGGATGTAGAGGTTTGCACCCTTTCCAGCCGTTCGATATCTTTGCGAAGGCCGGGAGACCAAAACTGAGCCGCATACTCTGAAGTCACACCAACGAGTTATACAAAGGCATTACAATTTCCTGGTTCCCATACCTAAACAAACTATTTATTTAACCTAACAATCACTGAGCGTTTGTTTGTCTCTGCCTCACCACACTGTCTGTGTAACTTTAGGTCGCTGATAATCAGCATATTTAAGTCTTTATCTAAGTCGGTGGCTCTTAGGCTTCCCTCGTAGAGCAGAGGCTAAGGGTTCTTCTCCCTCTGTGGTGGATTCTGGGATTGACAGGTCCTCTGCCGATTCGACAGGCGATCAATCCAAGGATGGTTCGTCCAGCCGCAGGGCTCCCTCGGGAGGCATGTGAGAGACCTTTACGAATATCGTAAGCATAAGGTGAGTGGAGTCTGTAACTTCGGGTCCCCATCGAGAGGCTGCTTGCCATCTTCGAACCTAAGGTTTTAAACGCTTTTAGGTCGCTGACTGCAATTATGGGGCATGCTGTCCAGAGGACATATTTTCTATCAGCGTCAGGTATTGGCCAGGGTTCTCGGTAGGGGACCGAAGGTTGTCCGTTTCTCGGACAGGAGCCTTCTGATGAATGCAGCTGACCCTGCCCAGGTGGCCAATAACTTGTTTCAGGGAGTAGTAGGGTGACTACGCTTGGATATTAGGTACCGTCGTTTCGATTTATATTCCACCATTGCCTGACCTCGATGTGGCAGACTTGTGGATCTTGTGGGAACAACTTCCAGTGGAAGTTGTCTGCGTCAATTCTGTTAAACAGCTCAAGTCGAGACTAGGCAAAGTCTTTAAAAATCGCTGAATGGGCACATAAACCGTTATACGTGTGTTCCTCGAGGGTATCAATTGACACTTTCGAGAACTAGGCCTGCTCAGCTGATAGGCCAAAGGTACCCTCTTTGAATGAACGGTAAGGTCTACTAGGGTACTTAGTTTCCTTGTGAATTTCGCCGTCTTGTGTCACAGTTTCCAAGCCTCTTTTTCATTTTCGAGGCTTTGAATGGTATGAATCACTTCTGAGAGATAATACGATCAATTCCAACGGCCATGTCCTAGCGGAGCTGATCGAAAACCTGAAGATCGGTGTCATAAATGTGGATGAGTTCATCTAACTCTTTATGAGAACAGTTTTATTTTCATATTTAGATCTATGTCCCTTTTCTTCCTGAACGCCCAGCCTGATTTGGGGTGGCAGGTAGTTAATAACCTTCATGGTATTGATCCCTTTCTCATCCAAATATCTTTTGTTAGGCCGATGCCACCTTAAAACCACCCCAGTGTTGCTTGGAGTGAGCGTGGTGGTCCAGTTTGGAGAAAATAAATGAGTACCCTATCTCAGTTGAGTTTAGTTCATTTGATGAGGGCGTTTAGTTCTTGTCCCGTACCCCTATCACCGCATGCAATTCTATTATTCCTAGGATGGACGTATAGGCCTTTTGTAAGTAGTCCACTTCCTTGGTGACGGACAAGTATTCGATGGCACTCAGAGAGAAACGATATGCCTAGAAACTCTACAAGTGCAACCCGAACGCTTTCACCTTGTGTGAGTTTCGTCAAGCGAAAGTTGTATTCTGGTACGTTTCAAAGCACACTCCTAGCTATCTTGACGGCCATATATATTTTCACTCAATGAGAAGAGCCCTTTCACAGAAGTGTGGAAGCGTGTCAAAAGGATTCGGGCAGATTCTCACAGGACACGCTTTCTGTAATCCAAGGGGAAAGGACTGTAATCTCGAACCCCGCGTCCGTAGCGTAGTCGATCGAGCCTGCTTTATACGCATTTTGTAGCCAGAAAGCTGTTCCGCCAGCCTTTAATTCACTTTGTGATCTCGCTGAGTGCCATCGACTGGACTCTCGACTAAACTGCACTTTTTCACTTCACACAATCTCACTACTTTATTGATGAAATTCTTCAAAACTTATTTGTGGAGATGCTGTGGAGAGGTCGTTTTCTTTTTAAAGAAAATTCCTTGGTTAGCTCCCTTCTTTTATTTTAAAATATAACCAAATATGAAGGTAAGTTGCGTCTATCCTAGGAGACCTTCTATGATAGGATTTAAATCAAGCTGAAAGGTGGTTAATTCTACACATATACCTGAACACACACCCATAAAAACCTTCTATGTATCAATTACCACATCTTATGAGGCCAGTTTCTTTAAGCGATTACTCTTGGGAGGCTATAACAAAATCTCGGGGTGTCGGGTGGGCAACTCGAGGTCCTAAATTTCTATTCCCTTGAGAACTAAATCGCATTATACTGATACGCGGTGCGAAGACTTCACAGTTAACAGACCACCTTTACGTAATGAAAACAAAGGGTGATTATTTCGTTACTTCCCACAAGCTCGCATTCCAATTATAAAGAGATGGTGTTATTGGCTTGTATATATGAAAGTTCTCCGTAGCCTACGTGTGTAGGTAGAAAAGTTTGAGATTTTAAAAATAAACATTACACGAACCTAAATTAAGGCGAGATAGCTTTATGAAGTGCCCCATCTCTTATCTAATATGTTTTGTACTTATAAATATATTAATCTTACAGTAACGAATAGTTATTTTAAATCAGATAAAATATAATTCGTGGTTGAATGAAAATTCATTTGTATATTAATAGAAAGCAACAAAGTAAAGAGGAATTTATGATCATACACGTGCTCTAGGATACACCTACCCCAGAGACAAAGAAGAGTATAGATAAATTGATATTAAGACTTAGAACACACACAAAGCAGCATAGTAAATTAATTACTTTAGAACATTTATATGATAGAGATTCGTTTTGGACTAAGCTCGATTAGATCCTATATGTGGATGAAGCAAGTAAAAGAGAATAGATAAAGCAAGGCAGAAAAATCATAAATAATGCATGATCGATTACACAATATTTAAATGGCTGTTACAAAATCCATTAAATTTTACGAGGAAAAGATCATAAATTCAAGGGTTTTAAGTCCCTTTGGGTTTAAACAAAGGTTTGCATGGAAAAGTTAATTAATAAGACATTACTTACAAAAAGAAATGAATTTAAGCTGCTCCAAATATATATTGCGAAGTTTTTGTTATATGTACATATAAAGGTGACGGAGGATTGGAGAAAGTACAAGTGGTACCAGGTTCTTCTTTCCTTGTGTTTCACTCTGCTGGGGCTTTATCAAAGTAACACCGAACTAAGGGGAAGCTCTAGAGGAGTGAAACTACGATAAAAAAAACCTTGGTACTACTTGTAGTTTCTCTTATCCTCCCTCTCCATTTGTTGTCGAAGACCCTTCAAATTTCAAGGTTTGGGGTTCTGGGGATAAATCCGTAGATCTCAACATTTTGGAATCGCTATTTATTCAAATGTTTAATCCAGAATTAAATTCGAGTCACTCGTCCACACTACTTTACATTTATTAATTCAAATATCTTAATTTTACTTTTTTTTATAATTCATTTTTACCTAAAATGTAATAACAAGTCACTCAATGACCCGATAATTATAATGTTCTCTTAGTTGGTTACCCATATTTCAGTTATTTTAAACAAGTATCATTTATAGCTCAGTTCAAATTTCAAAACCTTTGAAATCATTCGATTCTGTCCTTCTCTCAAGTTGGTAAGTGTACATTCATTTATTTGATTTTGAATTTTCATTTTTGCTTTGTTTTCTCAGTTTGTTTTTTATAATTTTGCAGTGTTTTTCTTTGTAATTTTGAATTGTCATATCGGTAATTTTTTGCATTGTTTTCTCTAAAATTTACTGAACTCTAAATTTATTCATTATTACATTGTCATATTATTTTCTCTTAAATGCAACAAACTTTAAACTTATTGTAAGTCATTAATACATATATATTTTTTATGTATTCTAAGCTTGCTTGTTTTCATATTGTTTTACTCCATCATAGGCTAAAGATGAACATAGCTAATGTTCGAAACGTTCCAAATTATATATGTTCCAAATACTGGTTCTGGCTTTAATTTACATATACATATGTATATGATAGTGAAACCACTGTATAGGAGCCAAAAGTTTAATTTACGAGACTAGTTTAGATATTTAGTTTATTATACCCTTTTCAGTCGTATGCTGAGAATGCGATTGTTACAAAAGTCTATAAATAGCGTACAAAATAGAAAAAAGGAAAAAAAACACAAAGAAACACAAAACGGAGGAAGAAGGTCATTAATCAGGGGGTGCGAGTCTGAGATCATTGACTAAGCTGTTTACGATGAGGTTACGGGAATGAAGGCTGCATTTCAATTGCCCATCTGACAAATTAAAATTGGGAATTTCTCCTATTAATATAGATTCTACTATTTTTCTTTTAGGGAAATATTCACAATTATATATGATTTGTGCCTTTGAATAGTCAATTTCGTGGTTGAAATTGCTAATATGATTCAAAATACTGGATGTGGTACAGCCTCGTCTGACATCACCTTTATCTTCATAAATTCGTTTTGTTAAGGTTCTTCCGGTCTCTCCTATGTAAAATGAGGGACATTTTGTAGAGCCACAAGGGATTAAGTATATACCTGCTTCATTTGGCTGATCCACGGGCTTGTTCGAAGGGAAAGATTTAAGGATTGAAAAAAAGGTATTTAAATGTGGAGGGGAGAAAAAGGGAGGGTTAGACACTTCGTATTCTTAAATTTGTTTTTATCCTTGGGACGGTAATGATTAGATTTTGCTTAAGATAAACTTTCATTGATTACGTGGAGGGGATAATTTATTTCAATGAAACTGCAGGTTATATATGTAATCTCGTCTTATAGAAAGCAAGGGTCACATATCCTAAGTGCTCTCAAAAACATACCTGATGCAACGACTCGCTTAATATTAATATCATGAGGAGAAAAGAAATGGATATAAGAGTTAGAATGTGTTGGTTTTCGATACACAGTGAAACTAATTTTGTTAATGACTCTAACCATTTTTACATCAAGAAAGGATATACAATTATCTTTTCCCCACTCTACTTTAAAATTGATAGTAGGATGGAGGTCGTTAAGATTTTTAAGGAAATTGTCCAATAAGTTTAAACTAGTTACAGGCCAAATCGATATGAGATCATCTATATATATATATATACCATAAAAAATTATGATGGAGAATCACAGAAGGGACTCCCCCTTCCTGATTAATGACCTTTTTCTCACGTTTTGTGTTTCTTTTTGGTTTTTTGTTTTTTTCTGATATGTACGCTATTTATAGACTTTTGAAACAATCGCATTATCAGTAAACGACTAAAGAGGGTATGATAAACTACATACCGAAAGTAGTCTCGTACATTAAACTTTTAGCTCCTATACAGTGGGTTCAATATCAAATACTGTACCTTGTATAGCTTACTATATATATACATATAGTAGAAAAGAAAGAAAAAATTGGACGCAAATGAGACAATAAACCGGAGTTTTTTAGAGGCAAGAGAAAGGGACATTAGAAGAACCTAGAATCAAAGAGAGTAGAGAGAGGCACAATGAAAGCGATCAATTACCGAGAGAAGACAGAAATAACCCAAGAGGAAGAAAGTTTTTGAAAATGCCTAGCCGGGACTCGAACACGGGTCTGCTGATTGCCGGTTAGATACTCTGCCGCTAAGCTACCAGGCACAGTAACTATATTTCTCCCAAAGCGTTACCTGATCAAACCCAGTATCTCCCTAAGCTAGGAACCTCCAACAAATTTTTATACCACATCCTCTTACCCGCTCACAATTTAAAGGCTCATTGTCCATGTCACAGAGGGTGGCCTTCATTGTGCCACCCTCTGCTCTCTTTGATTCTAGGTTCTTCTAATGTCTCTTGCCTCTAAAAAAAATCCAGATTCTTGTCTGATTGCTCATTCGAGTTCAATTTCTCTTTCTCTTGTACTATATGTATTTATAGTCAGCTTTACAAGGTGTCTGCGTCTCTCTTTCTGTCTTCAAATTTATTTGAAAGGCAGAAAATAAAAATGGCGAAAGCCCTGTGGTGGTGGTTGTTACCATCCGCAGAACTTGTATTTGCTCTTTCTTTGTATATGACATGGACAGTGAGCCTTTAAATTGTGAGTGGGTAAGAGGATGTGGTATAAAAGTTCCTTGGAGGTTCCTAGCTTAGGGAGATACTGGGTTAAATGGGGTAACGCTTTGGGCAAAATATAGTTACTGTGCCTGGTAGCTTAGCGGTAGAGCATCTGACCGGCAATCATCAGACCCGGGTTAAAGTCCCGGCCACGAATTTTCAAAAACCTTTTCCCCTGGGGTTATTTCTGTCTTCTCGGTAATTGATCGTCTTCATTGTGCCACCCTCTACTCTCTTTGATTCTAGGTTCTTCTAATGTCCCTTTCTCTTGCCTCTAAAAACTCCGGTTTCTTGTCTCATTTGCTCATTCGCGTCCAATTTTCTCTTTCTCTTGTACTATATATATATATATATATATATATATATATATATATATATATATATATATCATTATAATAACGAGAAGGAAATGGTGGCCTTCGCGACCAATTGAGAGGTGTTCAAAATTATGAATGTTTTCAATAATATAAACTTTGATTTACTTTTTGAACACATAAATTGAAATGAAAGCGTTATCAGGCTTAATATCTCGGGAAAACTTTTTTACTTCTAAAATCGTCTCAACTTGGAATTCTCTGCGAGCATTTTGTACTTCAAAGCACATTGTATAATATGTTAAAAATAAATCGGATGAACACCTATTTATTTATTAAAAGAACGAAATAAAACAATATTTATTCAACTTTTTTAGATCTAAAGGTCCTCTCACGCTTAGCCAGTGAGCAGACCATAGGGTCTTTAGTGATCGTGATTCTGTAATTCTATAAATTTTTTGTGATATCAACAACGATTTACTGACCATCTGAAAATAGCAATTACGGGGTAAATAAGACCTTCCTCAAGGGAGCCTATTAATCTTCTTATAATCTTTCTTCTAATCTTATAATCTTTCTTATAATCTTAAAAGCCATCAACGAGAAAACAACTAATAATTTAGTGTTAAGAAAGAATGTTTGCCAGGATGTGAAATAAGATACCTGACTTTAGAAAAAATCTCCAGCACCAGCCACAACTGCACCCTTGAAAAAGATTTCCGTTAGCTAAAATCACTCCAACCATGCTTAACCTTGCCAAAAATATTGGATCTATTCATCCCAGAAACGCCCCAAATCTGCGTCATTACAACGTTGCATCATTTTCATTAACCCAATACATCAACTCCACCCGGTATCCATTCCTGTGGGAGAGGCTTTCCAGCCGAGATTGACAAATTTGTCATAGATGAAAAAATATGTTACATAACTTTCATAAACTCCTTTCCCCCATGCCATAATAAACTCGAATCCTGAATAACTTTTAACATCACTAAGAGTCGCGTGGAAAATTGACTGAATGAAGTTATTTATATAAAATTACTAAATAAAATCATCCAATTTTCGAAAACTGCGAGTTGCCAAAAACAATTTTCTCAATGATCATAGACTATGGACGGTGGAGAATTACGTATTATGGATAATTATGAAAAGAAGTCTTAAAGCATGGAATTACGGTGGTACCTGAAATGATAACCGCTATGTATCGAGCGCTAAATAAATTAAGTTGTTGCACATCTCTGATCATATATAGAATTAATTTTATGATCGTTGATTGTCTTAGTAAATTATTGTAAATATCCGGACGTGAGACTCACGGAGACGCGTTAAAGTTAAAATCACTATAAAGATGCAAACCTTAATGTAGGGGTTTTGTAAGGTTTTTAGATCTGATTTGTCTTCTTAAAAGGAGTGGCACCAAAAATTCAATCGAGCAAGGAAAGGAAGTTGGTGCGATCAACGAGGGCATTTTTGCCTAAGTGGAATTACAAACAAATGAAGAAAGATGGATAAACGAAAACAAGAATAACGACAAAGGTTAAATATTTGCAAAGACTAATAGCAAACATTTTTAACCACTAATGATTATGCAGGAAGGAGTAATATAATCCACCATGAAAAATATATAAGAGTTAGCCAGCAGGAAAAGGAAAATTATGATTCCAATCCTCTCGCCTCTGTGTATACTGCCTTAATCGCTAAATGGTGTATTGGGGGGCTTTTTACACGCTTAGTCTCAAGTGATTTTCGTTAAAGAACTTGTTCGTACAACGAGCGCAGGTATTAAATGTGTGAATATGGACACGTTTGTGTAGGTAGGGGGGATAAAGACTTATGGAAACCTCGGTGTCGAAATGCACGAATTTTTCTCTCCTACTCTCGATCTCCTAATATATGTATCTCTCTCTCTCTCTTTATATATATACTCGTATATATATATATATATATATATATATATATATATATATATATATATATATATATATATATATATATATATATATATAGATATATATATATATATATATATATATATATATATATATATATAAATATATATATATATATATATATATATATATATATATATATATATAAATATATACAAGATGACCACAAAAACATTCCTTAATTTCAAATATATATTATAGCAAAAGTTAAATGAATATTCTTACAATTTTGGTGCCTACCGTTGCATAAACTAATAAAGTTTCCTTCCTCATTTCCAAATTCTACTTGATTCGCTTCTTGGCAGTGTAATCCAAGATGTCTTTCACTCCACAACAACGTAGCTGGTGTGTGTTGGAATTTACCAAAACAAACAGTGCTACAAATGTGCAGCGTGCTTTCAGACGCATTTATCATGTTAATATACCCACTAACGAGTCCATTCTGAAGTGACACAGTGATTTCAGTGAGAAAAGAATTATCTGTGACCAGAGAAATGGACATTCAGGCCGTCCATCGGTGTTGGAGGAAGTTTGCGATAGGGTCGAAGCCCCAAGAAGTCAACACACAGATGTAGCCGAGAGTTACGAGTCCCACAAAGCACAGTAAGCAAGATCTTACGCAAACGTTTGAGGTTTACCCTTTACAAGCTGCAACTGGTCCAAACGTTATACCGTAAGACAATGAATTGTGCTTCGAATTTTGCAGCAATCTCCAGGTGTTAATAGTAAATAATCCTAAACTGCTGTCAAAAGATCATTATCACTGATGAAGCAACCTTCTACTTGAGTGGAAAGGTCAATAGGCACAATGTGAGAATATGGGGGACTCAGATTCCGCATTCCACCCTGTAGGTTGAACGTAACTCCCGAAAAGTTAATGAGTTTTGTGCAGTAACAGAGTTGTTTTTTGTACGAAGTGTTTTTCTTTGAAGGACCATTGATTACTGTGCAAACCTACCTGGAAATGTTAACCAACTGGTTGAGTCCAAGACTAGCTGCTGAAGGTGGTGACTACATTTTTCATCAGGACGGCGCACCGCCGCCCTAGTCTCTCGCTGTCTGCACATTTCTCAACGTGAACCTACCATACAGATGGATTGGTGGTGCTGGACAACATGATCAGGTGTTTTAAAAATGACCCCTGAGTTTACCAGGCCTAACTGTTTGTGACTTTTTCTTTTGGAGACATGTCAAGGACAAAGTATATGTACTTTCATTACTCGTGACCATAGATGAGCTGCAGGAACGCATCACTGAAGGTCTACATGCGATTACGCCGGATATGCTGCAAAGAGTCTGGACCGAACTTGATTCTCGCCTTGATGTTTGCCGAGCAACAGGAGGGGCACACAAGGAGTGTCTAACCAATACCACATGAAACTTCATTAGTTTATGCAACGGTAGGCACCAAAATTGTAAGCATAACTCACAAAGTAGCACGTGAGGTTCGTAATGAATGCCATGTCTCGCAGGAAAACTGAAAAGGTGCTTACAAGTACTTTCGAACTTTATTCAGTTCATTCTCAAGGATAACTACAAGAGAAAACAATATAATAAGAGTATATATAAGTTAGTAAAAGATAAAGGACCGCCTCTAAAACAAGAAACCACCAATGAGGAAGTAGGAGAGGGATGGGTAAATTCACAATAAGATTTAGCTAGAACAGGCAGCAAGGTCAAATCGAGAGGCAAGAAAGACTCAAGAACAGAGCCAAAAGGGTTAAAACGATTAACTGATAAAAGGAGAGTCTAAAGAGGGAGATTAAGAGAGACAGGACAAGTAAATTGAAACGAAGGGGAGAGGGACCTAGAGATAGGAAGAAAAATAAAATAATGTAAATACAAAATCGATGCAATAATTAAATTGACACATCAGGTTCCCATAAAAATGAAAGTTGCAAAAAAAATAAAAAAAATAGGAATATAAGTCAAAGCTAATTTCTTTAAGAAAGAGTTTTTTCCTAACAACATCAATTTTAAAAAGGCCAGGGGAAATGTTAAAGTTATTAAATTGGCTTATACATTAACATTCAGCAAGGTTTCTTTTAATTGACTCATCTGAGCGAAAAATAAATTTTGCTAAATTCCAATTAATTAAGTGGTTATTTTCGGACATATGCACAAAACACGCACTATTATTTACAGCTCTCCTAAAATTGTATTTTTGCGGATTAATACGGACAGATAATTAATCTCCTGGCTGTGCAAAATATTTACTTGAACAAACAGAACATTCGACCGAATAGACCCCCAATATTATTACAATTATTGTGAACTAGAATGTTTTTTATAGTTGACTCGTATTTGAAAGCAACAGAAATGTTAAAGTTTTTTAAAACACGGGGAAGGTCAATGAAACAAACATAGAAGCGTAAAACCAAAATGTTTTTAACATTAAAATGGATAGCAGGAGCTGTATTATAAAACGTCTTTTTTGCACAGGAAAGACAGTTTAAAAGAAAGGAAGTAACAAGGAGTAACAAGGAAAGGAGATACCTTTGGACTAGCAATCGAGCAGGCACATGGCTGCTCAATTGTTTTGCGTCCCTAAACGGCACCTTTTCAAGACTTTGTCTAGTCTTGACTTAAACTGGTCAACAGATTCACTGTTGACAACTTCCACTGGAAATGCGTTCCACTTACCGCATATACTGTAAGTGAAAAGATTTCCACACAGATTGCGGTTGTGACGCTTCAGTTCAAGTTTAAAGCCGTGATTGCGCGTTCTGTTTTCACTCAGTGTGAAAATATGCTGGTAGTCAACATTGTCGAACCCTCGAAGTATTTTGAAAACTTCGATGAGCTGACCACGCAGTCTACGGGTTTCCGCGAGAACAGATCAAATTCCCTTAGTCTATCCTCATAACTTTTATGTCGGATAGAGGGAATCAGCTTGGTTGCCCTAGCTTGTACGCGTTCCAACCTTGCCAAATCCTTTCAAAACGAAGGACTCCAAAATTGTACGGCATACTCCAGGTGCGGCCAAACGAGGGAGTTGTACAGACAAAGTACTATCTCCTTGTTACGGTATCCAAACTGGCGCTTTATGTAGCCTAATATCCTTTGGGCTTTCTTCTCTGCCTCAATGCACTGGTTCTAGAACTTGAGGTCGCTAGTTATAGTTACACCCAAGTCCTTCTCAGTGTCATTCGATATAAGAGAAATGCCCTTAAGGATGTACTGAGATTTGGGGTTTCGGTGCCCGATATGCATCACTTTGCATTTCCCCACGTTGAAAGGCATTTGCCACGTGTCCGACCACTCCCCAATCCTTTGAAGGTCCTCTTGGAGGAGGGCAGTGTTTCCCTCCTTTGCCACATTGATACCAAGCTTGGTGTCGTCGGCAAATTTGGAGATTTTGGCAACCATGTCTCCGTCTATGTCGTTGACATAGATAATAAACAGTAGTGGTCCCAGGACGGAACCTTGAGGGACACCGATAGATACGGGCGCCCATTCAGAGGCCGGACCATTCACCACTACGCGTTGCCGTCTGTCACTTAGTCAGCTCTCTATCCAACCTGCTACCTTGCCGTCTATGCCCTGCGCACGCACTTTCTGGAGAAGGCGGCTGTGTGGTACCTTGTCAAAGGCCTTTTGGAAGTCAAGGTACACAACATCCACCGCTTTATCCCGATCATGCTCACTGAACACGAAGTGGAAGAATTCCACAAGGTTCGTCAGGCATGACCGTTGACTTCGGAAGCCGTGCTGGGAACTCTTTAGTAGCAGCTTTGACTCTAAATAAGACGTTATCTTGTCCACTATCATGCTTTCCATGAGTTTACCGACTATCGAAGTCAAACTGATGGGTCGGTAGTTTGACGGATGGCTAGGGTCTCCTTTCTTGAAGATCGGAGTCACCTCCGCCTTACGCCAGTCTCTAGGAACGCATCCGGTCCGGATTGACATGTTAAAGATAGCGCACAGATGTCGTGATACTTCATCGCACACTTCCTTTAACACCTTGGATAGAAACCCGTCCGGTCCGGGTGACTTATTCGTCTTTAGGTCAGCGATCTTTTTCTTTATTTCTCCTTCGGTGAAGTCCATTAGCTCCAGCTTTTCCCCCGAGTAGGAATCCGTGGGTGGGGGGATGGGACCACACACTTTAGTAAACAATGAAGAGAAATAGTCATTGAGCAGGATAGCATTTTCTGCATCTGACTGAGTCAATGCACCCTCCTCGTCCACTAAGGGCCCAATCCTACGATGGATTGGTTTACGGCTATTTACATAGCCAAAGAACTCCTTGAGATTCTCCTTGCAGAGTCTCGCCACTCGGAGTTCCTCAGACCGCTTAGCCGCCCTTATGCTGGACTTCACTCTTCTGGCTAGCCTCCGGTACTCGTCAAAGGCACCCGAGATCTTCAATCGCCGGTACGCATTTCTCTTCTCCCTAAGCAGTTGGCCGATTTCTCGATTAAACCACTTTGGTTGAACAGAAGACTGACGGAGGCATTTCAGAGGGATGCAACTTGATTGAAGACTCATAAACTTATTTTTGAAATTTTTCCACCAATCCTCAATATCTTTGCATACCGCTAGCCTTACATCAGTCAGCCCAGCACGAAGGCTTGCAAAGTCTGCTCTTTTCAAGTCAAATTTCCTTGATTGACTGGCAACAGACCTTACCTTCGGGATCTTGACGGTAAATCTAATTAGCTGGTGATCACTGCCACCGAGCTCTTCGCCTACAGAGAGATCCTCAACGATATCATCATCAGAGGTGAAGACCAAGTCGAGGATATTGTCTCCTCTCGTCGGTTCTCTGACCCATTGAGTGAGGAACTCGTTGTTGGCGAACTCCAAGAGTAGCGCGCTCTCACCACAGGCTGCACAGGTTTCCCAGTCAACTTGTCTGTTGAAGTCGCCCATAACGATGCACACTCTGCCTTGAACCCGCTCACCCAACAGCTCGTACAGTTCCCTGTCCTTGTCAACGGGTTGGGAAGGGGGTTTGTAAAGTACCAGGGTCCTGTATCTGATGGGACCTATCTCTAGGTCAACGCCTAGGAGCTCGTGATCGGATATAATGTTGGAGTTCGTAGATTTGATTGTATCCTTGACATACAACATTACACCACCACCCTCTCTGTCTGGCCTATCTTTGTGGCAGAGTTGGTAGCCAGGAACCGTGAAATCGCCTTCAAAGTCTCGGTTTGAGGTTTTTATCTACGATTCTGTTATGGCTACCATTTCGGGTTCTTCCGTCGCTACGAGGTCACGGAGCTCAGGAAACTTATTCATGATTGACCTCGCATTCAACAGAATTACTTTAAGGGAGTCCCCTAATGTAGAACCCCCTATACTCTTTCGTTTCCCGGCTTCTTGGTTGTCGCGGTGGCACCATTTTTGACAACCTCCGAGAAGGTCGTTTGGGGAGTGACTCGGGCGTACTGGCCCACGTCCGCCTTCCCAATGGGCCGGATACTCATTTGGGTGCGCTCCACAACATCCTGGGTGAGGTTGGCTAGGAAAGCCTTGCCCTTAAAGAAGAGGTGCACCCCCTCCCTTTGGTAGAGGTCTTTTCTACCACAGAACACGGCGTAGGGGTCGACAAAAAAGACACCCTCCGCCGTACAGAGGTCTGTAAGGCGCCGGTTTAGCGACATGTTCCTCACGTGGGCAGTTCGGCTTGGACCCCACCTCGGGAGCATCCCCACCACGACGCGTCTGCGGTTTTTCAATCCACAGTCGTCGACAGCGCCCATAACCGTCTTTATAATCTCGCCTGTAGGGCCTACCCTACCTCCTCTGAGGTAGAGGTCGTTGCCACTTACAATAAGGGCAACGACTGAAGTCTCAGAAATCGGAGACTTCTCGGCCTCAGCTCTTACCTGTTTATTCCTACAGCCTGGGAGGCATCTCACCTTAACGCTTGTGCGAAGGCGGGCCGCTAGCAGAGGCTGCAGTCCCCGTGCCTGGAAATCACCCACAAGGCTGATCCTGGCACATTTGCCTGCTGAGCTCGGAGTCTTTATTTTCTAAGGCAAGCTTTTCGATTCCTCTCTCTTCCCCGCCATGGTCTTTTCAGGCTTCTTTTTTTTCCTTTTCTTCTTCTTCTCTATCATCTTTTCCCCCTTGTCATCCTTTTCATTAACTTCTTCTACATTTTCTTCTTCTAGTTCTCTCTCTTCCTCTTTCTTCTTTCCCTTTTTCGTCATTTTTTTTATTTTTTCCGTTTGGCGTTTTTGCCACATTCGGGCCCGTCCTCTCTGCAGAGGTGGTGTTTGCCACAGGACTCGAGAGCTCGTTTAACTTCTCTTCGAGCCTGCGGATCTGATGGAAGTGCTCCTCCTTGAGCCTCTCGATTTTCTTTTCGAGGTCTGTAGTTCTTTCCCTGTAGTAGGTCACTACTTCCTCCACTTCCTTCTTTAAGATGCAAGTGGTGAATACACTGCCTGGGTGCCATTTCGCATAGCAGCCCTCCGGGAAGTCAACGCACCACTGGTCCTTCTTACATGTGGCACACGTGAATTTTAGCGCTGCTGGACCTTTCTTGCCTGCCATTTTGAACACTATATTTTTTAAGCTTGTGACCAATCAATATATAAAAAGGGGGTTGGTGAGTTCTCCCCGCGTGAGTCCCTCCCGCCTATTGATCGGAGTCGTTTCGGAGTCTTCCAGAAGGCACGCTCCATGTGCTGCTGTTCGTCCGACTAAGTCGTCAAGCCTCGGCGTGCCGTGGCTCCCAACCAAGCAGCACAGACGGTCCCCGAAGGGGCCATTGATTTGAAATTTGAAACCAGGTGAACAACAACGAAGCACGCCCCTTGCTAAACTCCTACTAGTTCCCTTCACAACGACCAGGATCTCGGAGCAGCGTTTAATGGATATCTCGCCCCACTAAGAGAGTCGACCCAAGGCTTTTTATTGGCCTGGCCACTAACCTGAAAACAAAGTTCCGTCACCTCGGACCGATGCTACCAGAGGCACCCGTCAACGGGCACTGGGAACGGTCAATAATTACGCGCCAGGGAAGGGGTTAACGGGGCACTACCCTCATCCCATTTATCGTGCCCCAACGCCTAGGACACCTCTAGTCCTAGTCTCTCACAACCAGTGAGCGTCGATTGGCGTTGTTTATAGAGGTTCCAAAGCCTCTCTTCTGACGCGTGAGGTAGCTGCCAGGTCCTTATATGTAGATAGAGGGAAAAAAGGGAAAGAGTGACGTGATAGGAGTAGGGGTTTTTTTGTTTTTTCTTTTTGTATAAGTGGCAGAGATAGGATAAAAGTTAAAAACGAGAAGGATAGAGAAGAAAAAGGAAGGAATGACGCACTTAGTCTGGAACCTCGTTTCCGACCAAATCGACAAGGGAAGCCCTACCAGGGGGACCCAGAAGAGGTACCCCGCCGACATAGCTCGAAAAGTCAAAGGTACACACAAGCTCTCTTCCCGCGACAAGGGGGCTTCACCTCTCCCTCTACTTTCTTTAAAAAAAAAAGAGAGTGAGTGAGAGAGAGAGGGTAACATAGTTTATGGCCAATTTCAACGATATTTCGGAGAATTCAGAATCCATATATTCAGGACTAACAACTCGTAAAGCCAGTAAAAACATAGAGGAAAGAATGGAACGTTTGACTTTGGGACTATACGCAGAGTAAAAATGAATATAATAGTTTGAATAAGTAGGTTTGCGATATATGGAGTATTTAAAACCAGTCTGTGTTCTATGAACACACGCAATGGTTTTCCATCTTTTATTGTAGAAGAGTCAATCCGCACATTTTTAAGTGGATTGTATCAACCAAGCCACCCTGAGATAACAGTAGCAAAAGACAAACATTATTTAATAATGCCAGAGCTGGATATTCACAATAAAGTCAGCCGAAAATTACACATATTGCTAAGGAATTACTTCTGTCAAATAAAATTTCAAATTTCATTTGTCAACAAAATAAATATAAAATCTTTCTTTACATACAATAAAGAATGCGGTTCCAAAGAGTCTTCGGAGTTCGACTATATAATATATTTATTGCCTGAGTGTTCCCAAGGCAAATATATCGGAAGCTCCGTCAGAACTCTGAAGGCAAGATTCTCTTCCCATATGGGTATAAGTAACAGAACGGTAAGATACTTGAAAACAAAGAAAATTCAGCGATAAGAGATCACGGAATAAATTGTAAAAGTGATATCTCCTTAGAAAACTTTAAAATTCTGAATTCTCACAAATGTCACATTACCTTTCGCATCCTAGAAACACTATATATAAAACAGCTCTCCCCGAATTTAAATAATGATCTTTCGTCGCTTCCCCTCCTTGTTACCTGAATTCATTTGGGTGTGGGTTGCGGGGCGCAGTTTGATGCTTTTAGGGCGGCCTGGAACACGTAACACGTTCGTTGGCAAGGTTTGTGATTTTATATATTAGGTTTTTGTCAATTTTTGCTTCAATTATTTGTTTAAAAATTCATTTTAAAACAGTTTTATATAATCATTAGATTCATAAATCAAAGCGCTCGTAACTTAATAGATTTTAGCAATTATACACTCGCTAACTAATTTAAATATTTAAAATCTTTCTCTAGTCTCTTTATTATAAATTTGAGCCCCATTTTTAAATATTCCCTTCAACTCTAACTTTGCAATTCAAAGCTAATACTAGCTAGTAAGGTTCTAGATGTACATTTAGCAATGTACTCTCTTGACAGTGCAAAATATTTTGTTCGTTTATTTGTATTTTAGGCCTAAGAAGATGACCGTATTGTGGTCGAAACGTCGCCGGTAAATAAAAAGGATGATACCAGCTATTTTTCTCGCCTTGAGATTTATGTTAAACATTAAATTTAGGCTCTCTAGGAGCAATCCTCATATATATATATATATATATATATATATATATATATATATATATATATATATATATATATATATATATATATATATATATATATATGTATAACTGAATCACGAATATATATATATATATATATATATATATATATATATATATATATATATATATAATAATATTGAGGATAAATCCCAGAGCCACGAGAAACGGAGGCTGCATCTTTTAATTTTTCACAACGTTTCGAAAACTACAAGTTTTCATTTTCAGGCTAGAATAACTTTACAAAGTTAATACATATGAAGAAAACTTGAAAAGGCCAACAAGACATTATTTTAAAAGGTGACCAATTATAAAATATCAGTAAAATGTACTATAAGTTAAATTTTTTGTTATTAAATATGACTTGGCAACAGTTAAGTTTGCTTAAAAACTGACTCAAAAATTAGTTAAGAAATTTAAGGTTTATTGCAGAAATCAATTAAAAACTATAAGAGAAATTGACTTAGCATTATTTAAAGATAGTAAATTTAAACTTTGTTTTTAATTTTGTAAACACTGTAAGAGTTAAAAAACATTTAATATAAAAACGGTAAATTTGGGTACTTACTAAAGTGGATCCATCCTAGAGAGTGAATGGTGGGTTTAACAAGGGGCTAGTATTTATAGGTTACAGTGACGCTTGGTTTGTTAAAAAGCAAACCTACTAACAAACTGTAGTTAAAATTAGTTAATTAATAATGATATTGCACTTAAATCTTCATTGAGTGTAGGTTTGTGGTTTTTAATATATAACGATTCGAGGGTTCTTATGCAATGTTTGTTGTTGTTAAAGGCTAATACTTGTGAGCCTTTAACAACAACAAACATTGCCTAAGAACCCTCGAATCTCTATGTATAAAACACTACAAACCTACACTCAATGAAGATTTAAGTGCAATATCATTATTAATTAACTAATTTTAACTACAGTTTGTTAGTTGGTTTGCCTTTTAATAAACCAACCGTCAATGTAACCTATATATATACTAGCCCCTTTGTTAAACCTACCATTCACTCTCTAGGATGGATCCGCTTTAGTAAGTACCCAAATTTTCCGTTTTTATATTAAATGTTTTTAACTGTTAGTCTTTACAAAATTTAATAATAATAAAAAAAAAAAAAGTTTAAATTTATCATCTTTAAATAATGCCAAGTCAATTTCTCTTAGTTTGTAATTAATTTCTGCAATAATCTTTAAATTTATGAACTAATTTTTGAGTCGGTCTTAAAGTAAATTTAACTGTTGCCAAGTCATATTTAATTTAACTTGTAGTACTTTCTACTGATATTCTGTAATTGGTCACCTGTAAAATAATGTCTTGTTGGCCTTTTCAAGTTTTCTTTATGCATATTAACTTTGTAAACTTATTCTAGCCTGAAGATGAAAACTTGTAGTTTTCGAAACGTAGTGAAAAATTAAAAGATGCTACATCCGTTTCTCGTGGCTCTGGGATTTATCCTCAATATTATATATATATATATATATATATATATATATATATATATATATATATATATATCACATTCCACCACCCTATAAATTCAATTTCCCCCAACTCTTATCTCCCTAGCTTTTCTTTTAATGGCCCTTCCTCCATAGCCCCTCTCCTCATCTCGGCAAATTTTCCCAAGCGGGAATCCCACAGCGCAAGGGCGGAAGTCGCACCCGAGAACGAGGCCCACAGCGTGAAGACCAAAGGTGAAAAGTCAAAAGGTCAGATGCGGTAAGAAATGCCCCTTCTCATTGAATTTGGGTTGCTTCATGCCCTGTTTTGTTACTTTGTTGTTTGCTCTATCATTTCCTGCCTTCTTATTGTTTGTTTTACTTGTTGCTTTTTACTCAAACACTAAACGGGCGTACAAGTGCTTTTGAGCTCTGTACACCTTTATTCTTTCTGTAGGTTTAAACTCCCTCACCTCTCTTTTCTCTGTTGTTGTCATCTATAATGGGATCTAGTTATTATTTTCGTTTTGATTTGCATTTTCTTATTCTGTCGCTTATCGCTCTCAGTCCTTGACTGGAAGATCTAGACCTCGTTATTAATTGTCTACCGTGGTCTTTGTATTTATAGGTTCTAACAACCGAACTGCTTCAAGTTAGGTTCGATTTTAAGAGTTAGTTTTCACATTTTTGTAAATAGATTTAGAAAATAAAGATCGCCCACCCACGCCTCACACCTGATTAGAATGCAGTTCCATCTTGAACCGGTCGAAATATAGCCATTTCTGGGCGTCCTTTGGTTCCAGGTCGTGGAAAGTGTCCCTGGCACCGAACCCAAGAGAGTGGAACTCCTCTTCGGGGGTCAGAAGAACGATCGTTGGTGTCTTCTGGTTTTGGATTCCGGGGTCGCCACCTGCAAGGTTCAGAGAAAGGGGCTTTAAGGGGGAAGGGGGGTCAACAAACCGTAATTCAAAGAAAACTTTCCTCGAAAGATTTTAGCCAAATGTCTCGTACTGGTCCGTCACATGGCCCTCTACACGCTTACATGCATGTACCGGGAGCGCTGTAAATATTTACATATATATTGTCATATACTTATATATATATATATATATATATATATATATATATATATATATATATATATATATATATATATATGTGTATATATATATATATATATATTTATATATATATATATATATATATATATATATATATATATATATATATATATATATATATTTATATATATGGCATGCAACCTAATAGGCCCTGATGGCTCTTTCGTCGCATGTAATTGCAGGTCTTTATTTATCTGTTTTTGTGTGGGTGTGTTATGGGAGAGGGAGGAAGAGTTCTGGTTTTATTTTGTTGGCAGGCGAAGAGAAGTGTAGCCATGTAAACTTTGCATGTATGTGTGCGACACTAATCACTAAAAACCACATGTACAATATGGGGATGCTGTTGGAAGAAAAAAATCCAAGAAATACTCGTATATAGAATAAATTAAAGCAAATAGCAAAGGTGATAAAGGACTGGTGATGAGATGGCAGAAAGGGCCACAATAGCCAACCTTAACCCTGAAATCTAGGTCAGTGTACGTACCTATTGGAATCTTGGATCCAGATTTACGAACATAGAGATATAACTGTGAAGTGTTCACATGTCCTTCCAAGCCCCCTTTAGGGGTGGTGGGCGTGATGTAGGTTGGTTTTGTATGTCTTGTCATGAATGTTACTTCATCATAAGCCATAATCGTTCACCAAGCCCCCCCTCTAAGGGGATCTTCTTCCTTTGAGGGACAGAGATATGTTTGTGTGCACACTCAGCGCCTATCGGCTCTAACACATTTTCACTTTCCCTAACTTCCCCACCTTCTTCACGAACCTCTCTTCAAAAATGTCTGCCTGAGATACCTCGTCCGTTTCCACTTGTTACTACTACTACCCCCTCTACTAGTAATGCTAGTATTAATACTAGTATTAAATAATTATCCTAAACTTCAACATTTTTCTTCGAACCTCTTGAAAAATACGGATGAAGATTAACCATTAACATAACATAACATAATTTCACGGATGACAAAAGCCACAAGGGCCTATCAAAGGTCATCCGCCTCCGTCAAAACCCACCCACAAAAAGCACCATCACCAGGGGAAGACAAAATCAAAGTCCCCCTCAATATAACATAACAGATGACAAAAGCCACAAGGGCTCATCATAGGTCATCCGAGTCAAACGGCCTCTTTTTTAAGGCACCCAAACTCCCAGGAAAACTACATCCAGAGGATTGCGTCCAGAAACAAGGGTATCACCAATTAAGGCTTGTCAAGAACTAAATTATGCAGCTATAGATATATACAAACAATATTATTATATACAAAACTTAGAAACCATCACAACCTTCCCTTCCCATAAACTCATCCAACCTACTCCTAAATACATTTAGACTTGGACTACCTACTACCCTCCGCGGCAATTTGTTCCAAAAGTCTACCACTCTATTGGTGAAAAAATATTTTCTTAAATCCAGCCTACACCCTTGCTTTTTAATTTTCAAGTGGTGACCTCTAGTTCGATTTCCATCATCTAACTCAAAAAACTTGCTAACCTCCAATTTATCTATCCCAGAAAAAAATTTAAAGAGCTCAATCATATCCCTTCTCACACACCTCCTTTCGAACGAGAACATATTTAATACCCTCAGTCTATCTATATATTCAAGGTGCCTCAGGGAAGGAATAATCTTTGTTGCCCTCCGTTGCACTGACTCTAGAAAGTTAATATCGTGTCTAAAATGTGGGGACCATGCCTGTATACAGTACTCTAGATGTGGCCTAACATAAGAGTTATAGAGTTTAAGAATAACCTCCTTACTTTTGTAACTGACATTTCTCTTAATGAAACCCAGCACTCTATTTGCCCTATTTCTTGCTTCAATACACTGCTTAATCATATAAATAAGTAATAAATAAATACATAAGACTAAATAAGTGATAAATAACTAAAAAATTAGCAATAAATGAATAATAAACAGGTAATAAATAAATCATAAATGAATAATAAAAATTAATAAATAAATCAATCAATCAATAATAGATTTCCATTTTAAGCAATAAATAAGAAATAAGTAATAAATAAAGAAATGAGTAATAAATAAAGAAATAAGTAATATAGATTTCGATTTTTAGCAAGTTTCGAAAACGTCATGTAGCAATATTTTGCACCATGGTTCCCCCCCCCCTATAATGCATATAAGGGTGGACACGATACAGTTCAAGGGGTTTCAAACAACTGGATCGAGGCCCAACCATTGAAAATACAGAGTGTATCCAAAAGTCTCGACACAGAGCTAGTAAGAGAAACAAGTTTCCTGGCTACTGCCTTCATCACTTTTGCCTCAAGTTATGTGTGTGACATTAAAAGATCCAGACTTACTTAAATAATACATGTAGAGATTGTTTAGAGGTCAAAGGGACCTCTAATTCTTGTTGTACGTATTGCGACTTTTGGGACACACTGTATTTCCCACCTTTCACGATTCCGTCAGTTGCAATCGCACGTCATAAAAGGATTTGCAACACCGGAACTTGCAATTCCCATGGACACCAATTTTAAACGCGGTTTGGATTTTTTAATCATCTTTTAATCATCATTTGAAAAAGACGTGTAAAATCTTACCTTGAGGTTACTAAAATAATGGATATAAAGTGGAGAAGTTAAAAAATACATAGGAGGTACATAAACTGATTTAGCAACATAAAGGAGAGTAATTGGAATTGCAGTAGGGCGAGGGAAGGCGCACGTAACTCTCCTTCGTCTGTCCCCGTTTCTCTACAAAATTCGAACCCATCGCGGCGATTAGTAACGAATGAGTGATTTGGATTTTGGATTTAGAAGGAAACTAAGCTTTGATTTGGATTTAGATGAAAACAACGCTTGGATACGTATTTAGACCAAAAAAAACTTGTATTTAGATTTTGGCAAAAGCAAGAATGGGTTTAGATTCAAACAAAGTTAAACTCGTAATTAATTAGGCTAAAACAAAGTTTAGATTTTAAATTAGACTGAAACCCAATTTGGATTCTGATTTAAATCAAAGTATAGCTTTAATTTTTATTTCGAAAACGCAAAGTTTGTATTTAGATTTAAAATAAAACAAAGCTGGAATTCGTTTTAGACTAAAACAAATATTGGAGATGGATTTGGAATTAGACTAATACAAACTTAGTTTCAGATTTAGTCGAAAACAAAGTTAGAATTTGGAAATTGAAAAAACGAAGTTTAGATTTAGGTTTAGACTACAATAAGCTAAGATTTAGATTACATAAATAAAATTTGGATTAGGATTTAGATTAAAACAAAGCTTGTAGTCGTATATAAACCAAGACAAAACTTATATCTGGATTTAGACTAAAACCAAATTTACATTCGGATTTAGACCAAAACAAAGCTAGGATTTGTATTTCGAGGAAACAAAGTTTATATTTGGATTTTGAGCCAAACAAAGCCTAGATTTAGATTTATAGAAAACTAACTTTGGATTTAGATTTACACAAAATCAAATCTCGTTTTTGATTTCGAGAAAACAAAACCTGGCTTTAGATTTCGAGACAATGAATCTTGTATTTAGATTTTTTAAAATTAAAGCTCGTTTTGGATTTCGAATAGACAAAGTTTGGATTTAGATTAAAACAAAACTTATACTGGTATTTAAATAAAAAAGAAGCTTGGATTCGTATTTAGACCAAATCAACGCTTAGATTTGTATGCATACAACAAAAAATCTTTGATTTAGATTCATATAAGAACTAAAATTGGATTTAAACTTTAAGAAAACAAAGTTTGGATTTTAATTTTGATAGAGCAGAATTGGGTTTGGTTTATAGCACAACAAAGCTTTGATTTAAATTCATTCAATAACAAAGCTTTGATTTAGATTCATATAATGAGAAAGATTTGATTTAGATTCATACTACAACAAAGTTTGGACTTAGATTCACACAACAACAAAGCTTCTATTAGATTCATACAACAGCAGTGCTTTAATTTTGATTTGTATAACAACAAAGCTTTGATTTAGATTCATTAAACAAAACTTTGATTTCGATTCATATAACAACAAAGCTTTGATTTAGATATATACAACAACAAAATTTGGATTTAGATTTTGAAAAAACAAAGTTTGGATTTGTATTTTGAGAAAGTAAAGTTTGAGTTTGGATTTAGAGCAAAACAAAGCTTGGATATAAAATAAAACAAGACTTGGATTTGAAGTTTTAAAAAATCTCTGGCGAAATAGCGCCAAACTCGTCCGGAAATGTTCCAAACAGTGCCGTTTTCTGCTTCCTCCTTTCTAAGCACGAGGCGACGGCGAATGGGGCTGGGAGATCCATTGTCTCCAACTCTCGTCTTCATTGTTCTTTTTCATTATTCGAGATCAAGCGGAGAATTACTGTATTTTGTTGTGAAACAAAGACATTCGCAACATTTCCCGTTGTTTTAAACGTTGGGTCGCCCCGTGTGTTTAAAGTTTCTTGGTATCCCGACCATCGAAAATGGTTGAAATCAATCACTATCCTGGATCAACTGGAGAATCCGCCGCCCAGCTTGTCAGAAATGTTCCAACTAGAGAATCCGCCGCCCAGAATTACTCAACTGGAGAATCTGCCACCCGAGCTTATATAGATAATTTAAAGGCATAGAATAGAAAAAAGCAAATAATCTTTATCTTTATTATACACAAATTAAATATGTAACTTAACATAATAAACAGTAAATAATTATACAAGATTGAATGATTTTACTTATTTTATAGAGTAAAAACCTATCATGAATATAGTTCGCTTATAGGTTTGCATAAATACTGGAAAGCATCGGTTCCAAACCTATCTCGCCACATCATTTCACTTAAATGGGTTGCTGATAAATTTCTTCGACAACCTCGCATTTGTTTAATTTTCTGTTTCTCTTTATTCCAATATGACTCAATAGCTTGTGTATGCACACCCGTGTGAGGATCTACAAAGTTAATGCTATGATTTACTGCCCTGTGCTTAAGTCCAAGATCTCGTTGAATATGGCGATAAGATTTCCATTCATCCGTGTGAATAACAGAACCAGGTCGTACAACAGCATCGATTATTCCAAGAAGCGTTCTACAATTTCCATGTAGCCAATAGCTGGGATGAAACTAGTGTCCACTAGCCTCAAAACTCATTTCCTTGTCCTCTCTGGTGCTTTACTTTATGGCCAGCCATGATTCATCGGCTTGAACAATGATTCCAGGTCTTCCCAGTTGAATTGGATGCCTCTCAAAGTACCTTTGACTGACTCATAAGATATAACTGATATGACTGAGATGTTTATTATAGACTGATAGATGGATATTTATAAAAGATTAGAGTGTCTTTTACCTTTTATGACTTAAAATCTTACCATTTAGATTTTATGTAGATTAGAATATGAATACATTTTTTTAGGATGTCAACTTTAGAATCTTTAGTCTTTAACTGTAGAATCCGCCACCCAAGACAGCTGGGTGGCGGATTCCCCATTTGATCCTGGTTACGTTTCTATGCTGTATGGTAGGGGGTTATGAATTATATTTTTTTAGTGTGCTGGTTTTAAGTATAAGACCCTCTAAAACTAAGTGGAGACCTTGTTTTTCTTGCTGTTTAATCCAATATCCTTCACACTTCTATCCTACACTATTATCCTACACTCTTACCTCCTTAACTCTTATATTCTACACACTTCTATCCTTCATTCTTCTATCCGGTTGTTTCTTTTCTCTTTTTCTCCGAATAATTGGTCACTAGAATTTCGCGGTGTACCATTTCTCGCTTACCTTGCCTTTGTCAACTCAATTTATTCACCACCAGGGTATCTCGCTGGCCCAGTGGATAAGGCGAGGGTTTCTAATGTCTGGGTACCGAGGTCGATTCCAGGCAAAAGGACACAAAATAATCATGGGCTCACAGGGAGCAGCCGCCATTTAGGCGGTCCCTCGACTCTGAGGCATACGCGCAGACATTTCCTGTCACGTACGTCACCGCACACATACTCACCCATAGCACCACTGTCTTTTCCTCCTTCCTTTTTTCTCACATACAACACATCACTCTTCCGTCCCGGAACCTGCCGAAGGTCTCCAAAACCACACCTCGATCGACGCCAAAGCACACTACAGCTTTTTCTTCTTTCCCAGCAAGGCCGGCATCAGGTCTCCTGTTCCTTATCACTGTTGGTCCTTCTGATCTTTATATGAACTTCATCAGGCAGGCAGACTAGGGATCTCATTTTTTTTTTTGCATTATTCATTCCCACGTTTATTCTGACATTTTCATTCCTATTTTCTATTAATTCGCTTCCTCAAAAATCTATAACCTTCACCTCATTCTCCCATTACTGAACGCATTTGACGACAAATTCCCTCATTATTCACTTTTTTTCAACTCCACTCTTTGATGACTATAATAATTACTCAGCGTAATGTAAGTTACGTGTCGTAGAAGGTTTCTGAATGTCGATGCACCGGTGAAGTGGTAGGAGACGCTCGATTTGGAATTCACTGGTCTGTTTAATAATCCTATGAATGCGTTGATTGCCGTTAAGTCGAGAAGGTTATTCTATCTCCTCTCTTTATTTTTCTAAATTTCCTTCCATTTCATCTTTTCTTTTTCATCCTATGGCATTAATGAATGATCCATTTTATATAAACATAGAAAACTACTTAATTATTTCTTTCAAATATAAATTTGTATTAATGTAACTATCTGCACTTTTATTGGTTGCTACGATATAATTTTAAAATAAAAGATATTTGTAATAAAACAAAATATTCTGCCTACTATTTTTAAATAGCTGTGCACTACCTGTCACTAGAGTCCGGAACTAATCTTACGAATAGAGCATGGATTATTTTGAAACACGAAGTATGATGGGGAAAAGCGGTTCCGGGAACCTGCTTTTAAACAAACTGTTCCACGAAGCTTTGCTTCTGCTTTTGCTCCATGTAAAATCGTGGCCATTATATTTCCATTAGAAGAAACTTAGCTTAATTGGAGATCTCATCTCCGTTTCCATTAATCGCAAGGAACAATGGATATTAAGCAATAATAAGATCTACCATTATCTCCTGGTCAGGGAAGTGAGAGGGAATGTTTTTAAACCGCATCCTACGCACTGATTTGGGTACGAATTTGACCTTAAAGCAGAGGCGACCATCGTGATAAAAACATGACCCTGCCATAGAGATAAGTTCATTCACAACATTCAAGACAAATCAAATTATTCAAGGGCACCTAGGTGGAAAGATAAAAAGTAACTCGAGTGGCTTTGTCTTCATTTTAAACGACGCACGATCACTTCAAGGATGGAATCAGTCAAGAGTTATTAGGGAATTCGAAATAAAGGAAGAGGCTAGGAATTGTATAATCGTGTGAGATGGTGGTACAGAGTATAGTGTAAATATATATGACAGAGAGATAACGATATTTTCCACCTAAAAGTCAAAATACATCACTCACCTTCCCATTTCTTCATCATGTGCACGTTGTCGGGGTCTCTGGTGAAACTGAAGGCATAACCACTGTAAGTCGTTCCGAAATCGATGGCGATGACAACGAAATGGGGAGGGGAAGACTCTTCAACAGCCATCCCTTGGTCATCTTCCTGCCGAGTTTGGCTTACCACAACTGTTCCGAGATCGGGAGAGATTTGCGGAGGATTAATTGGAGAATTGATTGGGGGCACGCCGGGGCTTTCTCCATGCCCCATTGTTGCTTCTGAGTGATTAGATAACTTTTGGAAGTTCTCCGAAGAGAGAGCAGAATCCTTATTATCGGAATTATGATCCCTCGTGTTTGCAGACGGGTTGTCTTTTTGTACGGAAGGTGAGGGAGGAGGGGAAGATGTTTCCTCCCCGGTAAGAGTACCACATGGGCTCGTAGCACCACTTTCATGCCCACTGTCACTGTCAATCACGATTTGAACTGGCTGAGGTGAGGTCCTCGGACAGAAATCAACACTCGGGTAATAAGCCTTCATTTGCACTGAGGACTCTGGCACCAGTTCCTTGGTTCTTGATCTCACGTACACTTCCTCAATTAGATTGAGGTTCTCCAGCGCCCTACCATTGGCCTTCTCGCCTGCCCCCTCATTGGCACTTCCCCCGACCCGAATAATCGTTTTATTGACACCATTGGGTGTCCCTTGGGCCAGTCTGTAATTGCCAGATTGAGGACGCATCGTAATAGAGCTGTCAGGGGCCCTTGAAAGGAGCTCTCTCGGATGGTGGCACGGGGCAACAGAAGGACGCTCGTTCTTGGCTCGAGAGGCGTCGACCGTGCTCGATCCGTCGCTCGATTCGACTGTCGACTGGCGCACCTCACCCATGCTGGAGGCGTGCGGATCCCTTCCCGCCCAGGGCGCTGTTTGGGAGGCACTTTCACCGGACGATTCGTCGCTGCTGCAGCTGAAGCCGTCAAGAGAAGCGTCTAGCGTTGCTAGGGCAACGCTCACTTCCCCTTTGGCCCCCTCTTCATCGAATGGAGGTGGGGGCGACGGGAAACGGAAGAACACCCCGGCCTCTTGGAGGTCGCGCTCGAGTTGGCGCAAGTACTCTTTCGATACTACGTCACCCTCATGTCTCGAAGATGGAGCGCGAGGATTCGGGCAGGATTTTACACCTGACACGGTGCGGGATGGCTGCTCCCCCAATTCCTCGCTCGATATTGCCTCTCGCTGATAACCTGAAAAGACGAGGGGCACATTTTGAGTTTAATAAACGTATGGAATGCCGTTTTCGTCATTGACCTCCCTCATAACCTTTCTATACACCCTTCTATTTCACCCCAATCGCATGTAAGAGTACAAGAAACAGTGGCATTTGAAATAAAATCTCAAACTCTCATATCTCGCTGCTGAAGTTGTCTTACAAGTTTCTGGGGGGTTTTGTGAGTGATTTTTTACGAAGGGGGTTTAATTATTTTGGTAATTTTTCAATCTCAGTAATGGAGTTTGTGGAAAAACCCTGCCTGCTACTTCTACGTGTTCCTGTAATCTTCGGCCACATGACCCCATAATTTTGTTTCAGTGTTTTTGTTCCCGTTTGATTTGAGTTTAATTCCCATTAATGTTTATTACTTCCTATTGAGTCATACTCGTGAGCATTATGTTTTTTAGGAGGCGCATAGAGGGAGGGAGGCCCCAACTAGTTTATTTTGTGTGAATATAACATTATTATATTAATTATCATTTTTCAAAGTGGGAATTAATATATTGTTACTGTTTGCGTTGCTCGACATTGCAGGGGAGCTAAAACGTGAACTTTTTAAGGTTTTGTTATTTAATTCTCTGGGTTTTAAAATCCACCTTTTGTGGGTCATGTGGGTTGATTTTGGACTCTTAAAAAAAATAATAATTTTCACTTTTCCTCTCCTTTCGATTCAGTTTTCTTTAATACCCCTCCTCCTCCTCACCCCCCCTCCCTCCTCCTCCGCCTTCCAAGCTCATTTCTTACTGTTAGCTAATTAAATTCCATTCAAAATAAAAGAATTTCGTTTTCTTTGGTAATGCTTGAAATTTAGATGCGTTCATGATTTGATTTGTCCCTGATACAATGTGTTCATGTATTCCCCGGCGATTGTTATTCCTTTGAGGGTTAAGTGCTCTTTAACCAAAATTTCCAACGAATAACAAATAGTCCGGGCGGATTTTTGTGGACAGAGAGGGAAATTTGTCTGAAAGATTACTCAGTTGTTATTGATATGAAATTATATCAATTGGTTTATTGTATGCTATTAGAGAAGTTATTAGATATTGATTGTGATCTTTCTCTTTTAAAAAAGGGGGATTTTTTTTAATTGGGGGGAAGGGGAGCGTCTTTCAAAAGCGAGAACGAATTTTTTGTTACGCTTCGTTAATTGGTTCGATATCCTACGCCATTACGGTGACATTACTAAAGCCTCTGTCATTACGTTAACATTTATTTATCCTATACCATTGTGATGAAATTTTTATCCTATGGCATTATGTGACATTTATTTATGATATTACATTGTAATGGCATTTGTTTTTCCTATGACATTGGGGCGACATTTATTTACCTTATGGCATTGTGATTATAATTCTTTTATCATATAACATTACTCCATAAGGTATTGTGATGACATTTCTTTATCCCATAACATTGCGATGGCATTTCTTTGTGCTATGAGTACTATGAGATTGCCATGTCATTTGTTTATCCTAAGAAATTATGATGGCATTTCATTATCTATGACATTAGGGAGACCATTATTTATCCAACGACATTATGGTGACCTTTCCTCATCCTATGACATTGTGATGACATCATTATGTTATAGGATAAATAAATGTCATCTTAATGTCGTGGGATAAATAACAGTTGACGTAATGTCATAGGATAACGAAATGTCATAACAATGTCATAGGATTAAGAAATATCGAAACTATTTCATAGGATAAAGAAATGCCATCATAATGTCATAGGATAAAGAAATATCGAAGCAATGTTATAGGATAAAGAAATGATATCACAATGCCATATGAGGCAATGTTATATGATAAATAAATTTCATTGGAATGTCATAGGATAAATAAATATCGACGCAATGTCATTACATTACGGTGGCATTTATTTATCTTATAACATAATGATGGTATTTATTTAACCTATAACATGGTGATGATATTTTTTTAGCCTATGACATTGTAGTGACATTTATTAATCCTATAGCATAGTGATGACATTTCTTTATCTTATGGCATTGCTTCAACTTTATTTATCCTATGACATTATGATGGCATTTCTTTATCCTATGACCTTGAGATGACATTTATTCATCTTATGACATTGTAGTGACATTTATTTATCCTATGAAATTGTGATGACGTTTATTTATAGTGGCATGTATTTACCCAGTACATTCCGGTAACATTAATTTATCTTATGACATTTTTATCCTATGTCATTGTGGTAACATTTATTTATCATATTACATTGTGATGTCATTACTTTTTCCTATAACATTGCTTCGACATTTATTTATCCTATGAAATTGTTACGCCATTATTTTATACTATGGCAATGCTTTGGCATTTCTTTATTCTATGACATTGTGATGGCATTTTTTTAGCCTATGACAGTAAGGTGCTACTTATTTATCCCAGGACATTACGGTGACATTTCTTTATCCTATCACATTGCGATGCATTTTATTTACCCTATGCCAATGTGATGTCATTTGTTTTTCCTATGACATTGTAATGACATTTCTTTATCATATAACATTGCTTCATATGTATTGTGATGGCATTTCTTTATCCTATAACATTGCTTCGATATTCATTTATCCTATGACATTGTGATGGCATTTTTTATCCTATAACATTGCTTTGATATTTCTTTATCATATAAATTGTGATGGCATTTCTTTGTCCTAGGACATTGTTTCGATATTTCTTTATCTTATAGCATTATGATGGCATTTCTTTATCCTGTGAGATTACGGCGACTGTTATTTTATCTCACGACATTACGGTGACATTTATTTATCCTAAAACATAATGTTGGCATTTGTTTAACCTATGACAGTGTGATGAGTTTTTTTATCCAATGACATTGTAGTGACATTTCTTTATCCTATGACATTGTGATGAAATTTCCTTATCTTATAACATTGCTTCAGCATTTATTTATCCTATAGCATTATCCTGGCATTTATTTATTTTATGACCTTGTGATGACATTTATTTATCTTATGACATTTTAGTGACATTTATTTATACTATGTAATTGTGATGACGTTTATTTATAGGGGCATTTATTTATCCTATGACATAGTGATGACATTTCTTTATCTTATGACATTGCTTCAACATATATTTATCCTATGACATTATGATGGCATTACTTTATCCTATGCCAATGCGGTGACATTTATTTATCTTCTGACATTGTGATGGTATTTCTTTATCAAACATTGCGGCGAAATTTATTTATCATATCACATAGTTTCTACATTTATTTATCATAGGATATTGTGATGCCATTTTTTTATATTATTACACTGCTTCGACATTTATTTATGTGGAAGAATAGGAAGAGAGAAAAGGAATTCTTTTTCCTCTTCCCACCTTCTCAAGTACCTCGATTCTCGTCGCAGACGAATTACTGCGAAAATTAGAACAATGAAAAGACCATTAAGAGGGCATCGCGATTTCCCGCTATGGACCCTTATCGCGACCCAAGGCAATTAAGGAAGTCTGTTGGCGATGAATCTTTCTCCCCGTCTAGATAATTTCGGAGTATATATTCGATACCTCGGAGTTCACAGGCAGATTGTGAGTGAAGCCGCCGTCCATTATGTCAGCCGTTAACGTCTTCGTTAGACGAGAGGGAATCGACTACATTCTCGTCCAGAGAAGAATTGAATGATTTTCGAAGAGCCAAGAAAGAGCTATTCGTCACTCAGTGTTGTTCATAGAGATGGTTTTATGCGCGCTTCAGCCCTTCTCACTACATCTTTGGATTTTAGGAATCGGAAAAGCCACCCCCGAAGCATCCTCCGTTTCATCTTCAATTTCTCGAAGTTTGATTGAGCGTCTCGTGAGACGCCCACAATTTCAATGTCGAACTTACTTCCCTGGATCTTTTTGCCGCACATCAAGGTAAAAGGAATTTAACCTCGCTTCGTCACGCTCCTCCCACCTTTACCGCGTCGAACCTCAAGGACCCCCTTTGCTCTAAAACTTGCATAATTGTAAGATCATTTCTTAATTAATTATCCCTCGATTTAAACTTAATTGATAGTGTCAATCATCTTAGCCGTGAACCGTCAATATTTAATCGCATTGCCATTTAACTTGTAATCTTTAGTCCTATTAAAGTATTTTTGTGGCCATGTTTGAATATTCCTTGGCCTAGCAACTGTGTATTTAAAGCACTCTTAGAGCCATTCCCAGGTGTAGCCTTAAGTTCGGTCGGCCAGTAGGCCAGTGTGCGTATAACAGCGTACACCTGGTCATACCACGACAATTTATCCTATGACATTATGATGGCATTTCTTTATCATATGATATTGTGATGGCATTTCTTTATCATATGACATCACGGCAGCATTTATTTATCCTACGACATTGCGTTCACTTTTATTTATCCTATAACATTGTGGTGACATTTCTTTATCCTATGTCATCGTGGTCAAATTTATTTATCCTACGACATTACATTGACATTTAATTATCCTATGACAATGTGATGACATTTTTTTATCCTATGAAATTGCAGTCACATTTCTTTATTGTATGACGTGATGAAAGTTCTTCATTATATGTTATTGTGCTTAGAGTTTTTTTTATCTATTGACGTTTCTCTGTTCTATATCACTCCGATGTAATTTCTCAAGGGGAGTTTAGAATCGATATTCTCTGGGAAACTAAATCCTGTCAGTATCGACTACGTGATACTCGACATTGCCGGCACATATCAGCTCCGAAGGCGTTAATAACGCGACTTCCTCAACGCAAACCATTCAACCGCAAGCAGTTTCTCATGGGTTGGGAGATAGGAGAAAAGCGAGAGTGAGAATGGGAAAATGTGTGATATCATTCTCATCATAGATAAATCTTGGCTGTTTTTTGTTTTGATTTTTGTTTTCTGTAGAGAAAATGGATTTCGTGTTCTTAGTTTACTAGGTTGGTCGTTTAATTGGAGCGAAGGTATTGGAAAAAGGAAAGTTTTATGGCTGACTCCATTAGATGTGGTGTTGCCCTTTTTAATTGGAGGAACATGGATTTCTCGGTTTGTTGACAGCAAATGTCTTCTTATAAGAGAGGAGTGGAGTAATTGAATGAGGGAATTTTCGCTTATTGAAAGCATGAATATAGCCACGACAAGAAGGACGAATAAAATGAACGAGTACAAAAAGGGTGGCTGAACCTACAATCTTCACCATTCCTGAATGTCGAGGAATTGACTCCCCACTTTTGTCGGAGAATTATTCTTCAACTTTTGTCCGTTTAACATTTACTTCGTTGCAATACCTCTTTGTCAAAGTAATAATATATTTAATGACCTTCAGTGAGCCAGTCTGACACTAACACTTAGGAAGGGAACTAATTCCTTTATTGGATGAGTGGACTCCGGATTCGTCTAAAGGAGTCTGTGGGGGAATTCCACATGGAATTTCTTTTCTAGCACGGAAGTGACGTCAATGGGCTGGAGAAGGTTCTAGAATTTGGTTAGGCTTAAATTGGTAAGCCTACCCCCCCCCCCTTTCCCATCCACAAGCGGTAGCCTCGAACTGCATCCACCACGGACCACCTTTACGCGGGTTAGAATCGCCTCGGCGTGAAGATTCAAGGCCATTCGAGAGTAGCGCTGTTTCCCCAACCCCTGCGGGGGGGAACCTCGGATATATAGGGCTCGTCTTCCAGGTGGAAGACACAGAGTTGAGGAGTCTCGCGCGGACCCAAGAAGATTCCCCTAGTTCCAAGTCAGGTGCTAACAACAAAACAAAGTGACGGCTGAACTTTTTGCGTGTTGGAATTAGCCCAGCCAGTGAGGTAATTCCATTTGACGATCGCCACCGAGCGATTTTTCCTACTCCACTCATCAACTCCTGTCGAAGTCCTCCTAGTTCCCTCCTCGTTTTCGGGTGGCCGAAATACTCTCTCCTGGACCGGACGTTACCGCCCCCATCATCCTTTTGGAAAACCGTCATCACGTCAACTTCCCGCTCAGAAGCTCCGAGCGCCCTCGCTCTCACAGGTATTGCCTGCAGAGGACATCCGTGAAGCCTTACCCTGATGTCTCTCCCGGAATCCTCCCTAAGCCAACCCCTCTCCCCTTCAGCAACCCATTTGAGTTAATACTCCTCATTTGAATAGTCTCCTTCTGTAACGCATTAATTTCTAACTTCAGAGTCTGATGCATAACTCTACAATTCCCTCCTCGTTTACCGATGTAATTTTGCCCGTTAATTCTCTTATTTTATGTAAATAAAATTATATTTTTGTACATGCCTCTTTAAATAACCTTGAGCTTTGGCATTGCCCAAATTTTACCTGACCTCGTTGCACTCTTTTCTCGCTGCTCTGCGTATCGAAACTCGTGGCGCTTCCCCCCCCCCCTCCCCTTTTCGGTTCGCCTTTAAGTTATTAGTCCCTTTCCCCATAGATATAATATGGTATTGATATAATGTAATGTCATACCACGACAGAGTCTAAATACTGAATTAAGAGAGTACGACAGCGTTTAATCAGTTTTAAGGAAAGAGCCGGTCAACACGTGAGGATTCAGTAAAACACCAAGAATTAACCAAAATATATATTTTTTAATTTATCAATTAACTCAAATATTTACACGAAACTCTCTAAGTTTAACATGGTTCTCACGATTCGAACATTGGCCTACTCCTGACGAGAGCTCTGATCAAAACAAAGTAGGCTTCACGGAGACAAACCAATTGCCAGATAGTTAATTTCTGGAGGCCTCTAAGTAACAGAGTTAAGCCACCATTTACTCTCCCTAATCTAACTAAAATATGACAGAAGTCACGAAATACTATTTCTCCCTTAGTTAGCTTGGGACAGTTTTAAAAATCCTAATTAATCAAAACAAATATATATAGTCATTCGGACTTACATGACCTTGATCGGAGCAAGGGTTGCCGGATACGGCTATACCGGATTTTTCAGCGAGTCTGTGGAGACAACAGACAGAGTTCACGACGAAGGAGGAATGATGGGGGTTGTTACGGTGACAGTGGAAACCGATGTCGATCTCTTCTTATGATTTTATCGATCCAGTTATAAGTCAAAAAGATGGAGAGGTGTCTTGCTCTCTGGCTTAAAGAGTACTCTTCTTTGTAGCTCTTGAGTTCTTCTTGTACCCTCGTCTAATTTGCAGGGTTACCAAACTGGGTTTTGGTACATGGGGTGATCCCGAAAGTAATTAAATGGAACTTACTTGGGGATTAATTCTTCTTCTCTCAAAAATTACTGAGATTTCGATTTGAGAGTCCCTCAAGGGTGAGCGGATCTTCTTTTATCTTGCTCCCGAAATTCCTGTTTGTCACTTAGGAATTTTGATTCAGCCAGACCTCTTGCTAAGTCTGCGAAGGATAAATCGGTATGGCACCGATAAGAAAACGAGACGAACTTCTAAATCTTAGAAGTCGAGTCCGGAAGAGGGACTGATCACAAAAATCTAGTCCTCTATCGTCTCTAACAGAATAATATCTTTCTTTCCTTACGGGGCTTATTTATAGCCCGGGGACCACCCAACTAAGGGGGACGGGGTAATGCCACTGAGGGGAGCGCGAGGGGGGAGGGTGGTGACATCGTGGAGCCCAGTTCTGCTTCTTAATGAGAGGCACCGACAACCGTCACACTATTTCTCCTCGTTTTATCTTTTGATCTTACGCCGCTTTTTGGCTCTCTAACCGCGGGCTTCCTGAACTCGTAGGTAATCGGATCTTTTAGAGTTCGGTGATTAACTCGGTTTTTTGCCTAGTGAGTTGTTCAACCTATCAGTTAGATGGATTTCTTCCTCAATTTCGCTGGGGCCAGTTTCTTATTAGAGCTGCTGAATGGCCTTTTGCGGCTTCCTTGCGACGTGCAGCTCGAGTCAACTACCCACTCGGCGGTGAAATCAGAGCCCTTCGGCAGTTTGCCTATTGGTCAAACGACTACCATTCTCACGCCCCTCAATTTCTCGTACTTTTCTCTCGCTCTCTCCGAAGAGGGATTTTAATACATATGTCCGCTTGGCCCTCTGGGTAGTGTTACGTTTTAATTCCTCTACACTGAATATTGAAGCTAAGAGAGCATAAGAAAAATCTCTAGAAAAAGTACATACGATAGACCACAGTGGCTCAAAAGTAGGAACGGAAGCCATAATATACCTTGTAAAATTTAAGGGAATATAGCGTTAGTAGTAGTACCTAAGATTCGCTTTGTTATTAACTTCTCTTGATCACACACTCACACATACATACATTGTCATGAGAAGACCTGCGTATGTCCTTGTTCAAATGACGCCATGAGGCATTAGTTGGTTGCTGCGGCAACCGCCGATTAATCACTTCAAGCCAGAGTAGTCGAAAGTGAAGTATAAGTAGTCAAGGACTAGTTACCTTTGGCCACACGACCGATTATTTAACCACTTTTCAGCCTTTGCTTTCCATCACTTAATTCTCCCTGTTTCTAAAATATAAAATACCATTCAAATCTCAGAATTTGGTAGAGGCTAATCCTACAAGAAATGGGTCTTAGGGGGAAATTCGGACAGCATCCTCCCCTATGAAAGCAGGCGCCGATCGGGAATCATCAGGCTCTTCTTACCCACGGTGTATAGTCAATTCTCTCACAAGAATCATTGGGGGGTTTTGCTTCACTAAAAGAATTGCAGGGAGATCCGGAGTCAACTGGTTCTTTAATTCCCCTAAACTTGATGGAGCATTGGACCAATGTTTATCTGCCAGTCGTCGTTAATATTGATTACCCCTCCTTGTTAAATGGGCCATGTATGGTGTTTATTGTTACCAAACTAGTTTTACCTGGTTTAGGGTTTACATGCTTTTTTTCGTTGCCTGAAATTACTTATGTTGTAGTGCTCATACACCAACTTTATGGACTTCCAAGATATTAAGTAGCTCCATAAAGCCTTAAATTTACTACTTAAGAAATATCATTAATAATGACCACATATTAGGAGCTCAGATCTGATCCTTCCATAACCTGCTTTATATTTATATAAAGTCCTTTTCTCTTTCTGAGCATTGGAAATGACTGCATAAAAGCACAATTTCTAAAGGTCGACTGAAGAAATATTAAAGAAGGGGACGACATTAACAAGTACCAAACCTGTCATCGAAAAATTTATGTCGTAAGACACTCCAAAATATATTTAATAATCAATACCTTAGAAAATTATTTGGTCAATGGAAGCTCATATAAAGTAAGCCTGGGTTTGTATAAAAGTGACTTTTGATCTTCGTTTCTTGAAAGGGGGCTTCTTAGTAAAATGTGTTGGTTGACGCAATTATTGCACAAGATAGTCCAGGTTAGGTCTTGATTTGCGTGAACATAGTTAAAAAGGTACACAGCCGGAATAGTTTGAAGGACTCGACTTGGGAAACTCGATAGCAGAGGGACGAGTAATTCAATAGGATCTAACCAACCTAAACAGGGAAAGCAGAACCCCTTGCGTTTTTTAAGAACGTAACGCATTTGCAACGGATCTACATGTACTCTGATCGTTTGTTGAAGAATTCTCATAAAACAACTGGTCAGAAGTTCAATAAAAGCCCTAATAAAGGTGAACCATCGTGTAAGCTACATTTGTTCGCGCAGATATATTCATTATAGACGGTGGTGGACTCCCCATTGACAAGAAGCCCCTAAGTAATAGGAAGGCTGATGTCCTATAAAGACATAACTTCATTGCTCTTCAATCATATCCGTTAGAGAAAATTGGATATACCGGATGTCAATTTGTCCACCCCCACCTTATCGCCTCGACCATGGGCCGACCGATCGGCAAACGCTCATATACAGAAGTAACCATTCTCTCATGGTAACCATTCATCCTTTGACTCGAGCAGTCACTCATAAAACAACACACTAGCAGCTCAAGCGAGTGTCATGGAACTTCCACGCTTGCATTCTCTTCATTTCGTTCGCCTTCGTCGAATTACTGCTCAGTACACTAAGCAAACCCACAGCGTTTGCCAACAACTCCAGTCTCTCTTGGCCACGACACTTCATTAACCTGTGGAAGGGCCCCTCCGCAATGACAGGAGCTATGGCACTCTACACTCTTAAGGCTAATCATTTTTCTTATTTTCATTTGAATTGTTATTGCTCACTTTAACTTGACCTTTTATTTATCTACCTCCTTCCTGTCCTTAAATAAATATCAATTTTCTTAAGTGTCCCTTACTTCAGCCCTATCGATCATCCATCGCAATAAATCTTCCAGTTGCTAGCTGTAGTATGATTGCCAATCCTACAATTGACTCCCCCTCCCCCGCAGAGAGATAGAAAAGAAAGATAAGGGCTTTAATAGTGACGTGCTGTTTGGAAATTAGAGAGATGTAGAAAATATCCAAGGCTTGATCTTGTCTCTTGTCGGAATAAAATTAAAATTGCTGAGTCCAGACGTTTCAAGAGTGAGAGAAATTGTTTTGGAAACTTAAGTCATAAGATCTGCGTTTCTTTGAAAGATACTGCATCTTTACATCATATCTTGCTATTAAGCCTGAGTTTGAATGTAATGTATCTGTTTTTATTACTCACGGGACATACTTTTTCACTCCCCGTGAAGGGAGAGACGATGAATCGAGAGACATAAATATTAAACACCGATCACTTGCAATCATTTTATGATTTATAAAACACATCATTGCCTCTATCTAGAGCTAGAAAATCACCACACCTTCTTTGGGTTGGTGTCCTTTTTAGAAAGAGGTTATAGTTAAAATTTTTCGAAGTCTTTGAAGCCCCAAACCTTAAATTCAATGAATAACAGCGATTCTATACCGCTATAGAATGTCAGCGGGGGGTTTTTATGCGAAAACGAGAATATCTCCGCCAGATAGATATGAAAATAGGTTTGTAAAGAAAATGGTGAAATTAAGTGGTGTAAATTTATTTAAGGTACATATCCTGAGTAACCAAAAAGGAGAGATTAGTAAGGGAAGGAAGGTAGCAGTAATCTCCTAAATCTACTTTAATTCAAAGAGGATGGCATGTTTCCTTGGGGGTGGGGCAGTTAGCTGATATTGCGGCTAATGTGAAAAATCCGCATCATAAATTTTAAGAACAAATAAAAAATCATGTAGAGCGATTTAATATAAATAAGAAAAATAGAAATAATTTAAAATAACAAAAAATTCACCGAGAGGGTGTTAATATAAATGGAAAATGCGGAAAAGTATTTAAAATTTTTAAAAAATATGTGTTAGTGTAAATAAAAAATTTTAACATTTAAACAAACTAAAATATCATCTAGATTGTGTTGGTGTCAATAAATATAGCTAAAATCTCAAATGTAAATATCATCTAGATAGTGTGAATGTGAAAAGAATGCAAAAAAATATCTAAACAATCTAGAAATCACATAGAATGTATTAATTTTGATATAAGATGCTAAAATATTTAAAGGGATAAATATTCTCGCACTTATAATGTGAATAAAACTGTAAAAAAAATTCAAACGAACTCAAAAAATCCGTTAGTGTATCAATGTGAAAAAAGGCGAAAAAACTTTAAACGAAATGAAAAAATCCTTTAGATTGTGTTAATGCGAATAAAACTATTAAGATATTTAAAGGAACAAGAAGGCCCATTGATTGTGTCAATGTAAATAAAAGTGCGAAAATCTTTAATCCAACTAAAAAAAATCTATATATTTGCATTTATTTGAATCAAAACGCGAAACTTTTTAAATACCCCCCCAAAAAGTCCTATATTTTTTTAAAGTTATTAAAATAATCCGAAAACCTAACTTAAAAGCTTTATTTCGTATTCAATTAAGTTTCGCGAACAGAATATTCCAATGAGTCTCAAATTCCTAAGGAATTTGTGTAATGAATATCTGTGATTTTGTGGTTTAAAACTAATTTCCCTGAGGGCATAACACATTGTAATGGTTGCACATTTCTAAATTGATGCAGCATCATGTCAAGGCTATGCAACATATGTTTAACCTGGTTATATTTTCATTGGCTCTCACCATAATTGCATGCATTCGTTCTAGCCAAGGGTAGCCGCAAATGCATTTCCTTGAAGTTATTTAAACTTTAAAATGAATTTCATTTAAACTCTTCCATTTAAATGAAACAAAGAATTTGTGGTGCTTCTTCTATTATACTGAGTTATTATTATCATTACTGTTATTAAGAAATTTTACAGATATCAAGTCCTCTCTAGGATAGTCCTGCTAATAGATAATTACACTGATGGATCTCATCAGCTTCGATTGCCATTTATTTCTTCGTAATGAGTGTGGTTTGGTCACTCGAATAGAAACACGAAACCATATTTTTGCAATAGAGGACCGGTAGAGATTCTAGAATGTCTTTCTAGAGTTATCGATTGGTCGTTCAGCCATTGTAGATAAGTGTTTACCTCATGTCACCTTTCTTCACTAATGGGCGCCTTATTAAAATGACAAAAATCATACCAAAAAGCCCTTAAATATTACCCGCCCTGGAAATAATGAATTGATTTAGTAAAGACAGTAGAAAACAAATGGGAGAGAAAAAATAAGTCAAATTAATAAATAAAAATGAAAATGAGAAAAACATGGGAGCGAAAAATATCTAGAAAATAATGAAGCGTTAAGAAACCTAAAAAAGATGGTAAAAAAATGGACAAATTTTGATAACAAATGACCAAAAAATAAGAAGAAATCAGAGGAGTGATATCTAGAAAGCCCTCGAGTTTGTAAAGATAAAATGTCAACAACAACAAAAAATATAGCATCAAAGAGAGAAGTTAATCTTTTCCTTCCTTTATTCTTACCCGACAGGGGCAAGATATTATGGTAGGATACTTAATGCACCATTCTTTCCTCATTTAAATAAGCTATATAATCGGTATTCCATTCAAAATATTAGTATTAGTAAAAGGACTTTGAAGAATTTATAAAGGAAAATGAAAATAATACTAGCAGAATTAGTTAATATGCTTCACAAATATAAATGATAACGCCAAGATAAGAAATAATTGTCCTGTTATCTTCTTTTTGTCCTCCACGTCATCTATATTCTCTTTATTACTATTTCTTATCTACCACAGAACTATGCACAACTCTATTTTTGTCAAAATACCAAAGAACCTAAATATTTGAGGATTTAAAAACCAGTTTTGCGCTCTGCTCAGAACCGGTTTTAAAGGCCTCTTCATTTCTTATGATTGACAATGAAGTTTGTAAAGTGAGAGAAGCAACCAAGCGAAAATTATACTTCAAAGTTTAGCAATATTTATTTTGTGAGGAGAACTAATACTTAGAATAGTATTATATTATTAAGAAGCATAAGTTAAAAGAGTATTAGTTTATTGAGAAGGAACAATTAAAAGCTATTAAATCATCGAGTTATTACTAGGAATAGAATTAGTTTAAAACTAATAGTTAATAGGTTGGAAACAAAGTTCTCGCAGAACTTTCAATGACAATGATTTACAATGAAACAATGCAGTAAAAGAAACATGAATGAACAATGTAATCACCGTTATTTTCGAGCATGTGCTACCAACGACGGGATAGATCATGGATCCCTTTGTAGTAAAGTTCAACTGGTTTTCTATCAAAAAAGTCTTCAATGCAGTTTTCAGTTCGCCATCATTTGCGAAAGTTTTGCCGTTCAAGAATTTCTGCACTGGCTGAAATAGATGCTATTCCGTTGTCGCCAGGTCGGAAAAGTACGTTGGGTGATGTAAAACTTTCCACCCCAGCTCCAGGGTTTTTTTTCACGGGTATGATTTGCAAGGTATGGTCGGGCGTTATCATGCCACCTGTTGCAATTGTTGACTGTATAAATGAGCATCGATAGGCTGATTTCGTTCCAACATTTCGCAGTAAATCACTCTCTTCACATCCCACCAGAAACAAACCTTAAGCTTCTTTTGATGTCGAGCGGCCTTTGCCAGAAGCTGTGCAGCTTCGTTTGCATGTCATATTCAAGTGAAGACACCATTTATTATCTACCGTAAACACTTTATATTCAGTCAATCAAAACGACGTTTCTTGGGCAGTAGCGTCATGCAGGCGTCTATGCAGAGCTGATGGTCGGAGTTGATCAGATTACGTGGAATGCATACGTCCAGTTTGCTGACTTTGCACATTTCCTCTAAATGATAGAAAATGCCTGTATAGCAGACGCTAAATTTTTCAGCCAGCTCGCCTGATGTCAGATGTGGATCAGCTTTGACACAGGTGCACAAACGGTTATTGTCAATAGGTAAGGGTCGACCACTTCTTGACTGATCGAATTGGCCACACTGAAACTTCTTAAACTAATCGTAGACCTAGGTCACTGTGCACTTTCAGGCAAGACCTAGGAAAGACTAGACCACTACAAATTAACTAGTAGTACACCCTGTATAAATCTATAAATAAAATAAACTTTTAAATAAATCTCTAAATAAATATTTTTTTTAAAAATA
This sequence comes from Ceratothoa steindachneri, assembly GCA_963969495.1. Classification (NCBI taxonomy): domain Eukaryota; kingdom Metazoa; phylum Arthropoda; class Malacostraca; order Isopoda; family Cymothoidae; genus Ceratothoa; species Ceratothoa steindachneri. The sequence goes on from OZ018326.1 coordinate 178,953,817, forward strand.
AAGGTTGTGCGCAAACTTTGTTTCCAACCTAATACAAATGTTACTTTTTAGTTATCACAGCGTATTTTAGAGAGATAAAGTTTTCAAAGAATTATCATTAATATATTTTTAATTAATTGAGAATTATAAATTACACTCGAATAGAGTTCAAATTTGAATAGAAAAGTATGTATGTTTTCTCTCCCTACGAAAGTCGTTTTAAGCTGTTAAGTTGATCTTCGCTTATTTTTGTATATGAATGGATATAATGAAAATCACCTCCTCTACAGCACTCATACTCTGATCTTTTGTGTGTTCAGGAACACTCTTTCAGAGCAGAATATCGCCAAAACAATGAATCACCTTTTCAGAGGCTACCTTTGGTGCAATAGAATAATAGTTGACTGATAACAACACAACCTTTACAACTCTTTCATTTCTATTTGTTTTATCCCACAAAAATGTTGAAATCCGTACATTTGAATGTGTTTTGTACGAACCCCCAAAGCTTATCAGGTGCCTTCCCAAATCTAATATTAGGAGAAAGGACGTTCTGATTGCAGTTTATGTTATCCCCAAATGGCTTCTCTAAAGCTTTAGAAATCAATCTCCCTTGACAAAGGGTGGAATCAGGACAATACTCTAAATATTTTTCAAGTTTACCCAGATACAAATCCAAAGACCTATCGACGTGTTATAATGAACTTCCTCCTTACTGTATGAGAAAAGTAATGTCTGCAGTTTTCTTGGGATTAATTCAATTCTTGGCCATTATTTGAGTGCGCTATAACCTTTGGCAACAAAGAAAGAAAATGCAATGTTAGAAAGGGGAATAAGGCAAAAATGATTCGTATTTTCCTTCACAATTTCGTCATTAGAAACTGAATAATTAGATTGGCCAGAAAGTCCTGCCTTACTTGGAAAACAGAAAGCAAACAAAAAAAATTGATGGATCAACACCAACATTTATTCTTGAAAATAAAGTCCAGCATCTGAATCTGTCCCAGATACCAGGTTGATGGTCTACCGGAACGTGGTTGAAACGTTTGTACCACCTCGAGACCTTCGCTTAACTGACTGTGCCTTCTCCTGCAGTATTGCAAAATTCCTTCACTTTCAACTCTTGTATAAAGTTTCGCTTGAAACAGTAGCAAAACCAAACTCTAATTCCACTTTCTTCCAAACTCATTTCTGTCAGTTGGGGCTTACACAAGGAGAAATAAACTGCGCAGGAGCAACAAACAACACCAGCATAGGGGGGCTGTTAGGCGAATGAGAAAGGTTAACCTAACCGAATGTAGTTGAATGAGTCAGGCTAACTTAACCTAATGCAACCGAATGAGTAAGGCTAACCTAACCTAATTTTGGTGTTGCTCCATAAAATTTTGTTGTTTTCGTTCCGCTTCCTAAGTGAGTCAGGACTTTCTGGCCAACCCGATAATAAAATGGGCAGAGGAAACATAAAAGGAAAGGAACTAATCCAATCCACAAAGTTTTTACGGTGAACAACGTAATAAAAATAACTCGCTTGCCTTCTACTAAGTAAAAATGCTCTCGTTTGAAACACAAGTTACATTTTTAAATTAAAAATTCTACTTGAATTGTTGATGGAATGCGGGAATTGCGGAACCGATCGGTGCGCATTATTTATGACTGACGAGTCTTGAATCTATGCATTTACACTTCATTACGTTTGTCTTGTCTTAGGAAGAAGATAGACGCGACGTATTTTTTATAATCAATTTTTATTTATATATTTACTTACACAAAGCCAAATTCAATGGGAAAGCTTCGACATTTTTATAATCGATTAACTTAGTGGGACTAAAAATAGGGAGATGGTATGAGCAAATACAGTAGGAGGACACTTCTGATCCTTAATTCATTCTTCAACGAACGCAGTTCCTACGACGTTTGAAACCATAAAGAGTCGACCATAAAAGCTCATTCCACAGGTGCAGGACCAGGCAAAGAAACAACCTTCTCCTGTCCTAAAATTACCTTTGTAGGCAAGAGCAGGTGGCGAGATTTTGCAAGCCAGGAAAATGTCAAACACGGAGTCCAGCTGAATATATACATTCACGCTCTGAATGTATATGTACAATAAGAATACAGTCACATGTGTTGGTTGCCGAAGAATCAGACCGATGAACACGTTTTTATTAAGATTTGTTAAAAATGAAGAAAAAAATGAATGCGACGTTCGTTTTTCGGTTACAAAATAAACTTTAAAAAACTATGATGATTAGCGTTTTCAGCGGATTTAGTTTCGAGTTATGAAACCGTTTGCAGAACTTACGTTTTTCTCCTTCAAAGTTTATTAGGTTACTGGGAACATTATTCAGCATGACTAGGAAGCATGTTTCTGTATTTGAGCATTACCAGGTCGCTTCTTGCTACTGCGTCATTCCAAATGATACCTTAACGCTATGGCATCTAAAAGAAACCTTGGATTCATTATTCAGAATTTAAAAACTTTCCATGGCATGATTAGAATTTTAGTTACTAATGAATATCAAATTTAACATAATAGATTTAAACATCCATTTATAAAACTAATTCCGTATTCGTTTCTAAATCTCTACTATAAGCGGATTTTTTTTAAGCTCGGTAGCCATTTAAGAGACTTGTAAACAATAATAAATTATAATAGAATTTTATTTATTAATGAATTCTCTGCTGAATCCTTCTACTAAGAATGGATCGTCTGGGTTGAAGGTAAAATTTTACACCAAAGAGCATTTAGTAAGTATTCAGGAAAATGAATCTTAAAAGTGGCAGCAAGTTATATTTTTATTTTGAAAATACACATTTAATATAACGGGGTAGCATTCATCCTAAAACCTACTTCATTTTCAATTATCAGTTAAAAATCAGAAAATTCAGATTGCTTCTCTGTTGCATTTAGATAAGTAATGTAGAAATTAAAACGTGGTCCATGAAAATAACGTGACGCGAAATTAAAGAAACAAAAACAAAGAATTTGCCCAAAGGATTAGATTTTGTTTGCTTCATCGCTTCAACATGGCATGTGCCTTTGAAATGCAAGCGAGGATCAAACTCATCAGAAATTATCTCATCATTGCAGTTCAGTAAAAAATGGCAACTAATCAGGTGTAAATCGAGCGATCGATCGCAAATATCTTGACAAATCGAGCATCACCCAGGCGGTTGGCTGCCTACTAAATTTACGCGGTTATTTCCAAAGCCTCCAAACGGATTTAAGCACTGCTAATCACGAAGTCCTTAAATCCACTCATAAAATTAATAGTTCTTCACTACAATTCGTGGGTTTAAATTGGTCTATTATCATATATTTACTGTTTATATTACCTTTATTCTCTTACTATCTGCACTATATAAATCTTCGATATGTCGGCCTTCGTTAGGGTGACAGGTTGCTTGGTTCCTTCATGAAATTAACACCACAAGAATTGATCTCTTACATACCCAAGTATTACTTTAGCCCCAGAAACATTCCTGATTGCCCAGTACTGGTTAGGCCAGACAAGAGGGAAAGTCCCTACAATGACCTACGGCGTTTTGTGATAGGACGATAAATGGTTATTGTATTGATGGTTTTCCATGGTTCAAATCACTTACAAGTGCCTGTAAATGGCTAAATCAGACTTCTGCCACTAGATGGTGCCACCCAGTGTCAAATCCGATGGCATATTTGAAATCTCCAGCGTGAATAACCATATGTCCTATGGTCATATGGGTCATTTCATGGCTTTAAATAGGTACAATTGAACTTTACTCCTTTGAAAAAAAGTGACGCCTTTACCTGGCGTTTCGCCACAGGTAAAAAGGGTTCCATTGACAGTGGAGACGGGAGGCGATATTCTCTTGCTCAGAAGTGAGACAGGTGGTGCTGTCTTTATCTGGCTGAAGCCGAGGACGGTGCTTCATTTACATTCAGAAGACTCTTATCACAGCTTAAGTAAACAACGTCCCGCACTTAACTCGCTTATTTATAAATTCTGTCGATGAACTTTAAATATTAGAAGAACGCATTTATCATAAATTGCACCTGCCTCTCTCTAGCGAGCCCCCACCACCACTCTCTCTCTCTCTCTTTCGGTACATCAAAAGGGGCGTAATCTGTGGCAGCTTTAATTTTATCTCGTCACTTTCATCCCAATTCGAAAAAAAATCACCGTGTTTAAAGCCACTCTATCCTCAGATAAAACAACCCAGAAAGTACAAGTTGCCTGGCTTTAATTAAGAGGAAAAACCAGTGAGCAAATTCTAGAGACAAGCAAGTAGTGAACAATGTGGAAATCAATCGAAAATGTTATTACTCGTGTACTAGGAGGAAGTTGCACTCTAACAAAATGCTTATCGGAGGTTTATGTTTAATAACCCAATCGGTGCATTACTAAACATGAGCCTATTTGCAATCCACACATCTATGGAAGGTTGTCTTCTATTTCAAGTTTTCCCTACATCGCTTTGTTGCCTTATGATTAGTTATTAAAATATATGGAAAATTACGTAATAAATGATAAAAAATTTAGTCCATAGAAGAGGAACAAGGAGACGAAAATACTGGAGAAGAAAAAATAAAAGTGTTTAAATATGGTCAAGAAGAAAAGTTGTGTTCACAAAGATGTATTTACTTTCTTCAAATTTCACTTCCTCTAACTTCAACAGTTCCAAAAACCATAATGCGCTAAGAGAACACAACCTTGTTAAGTTGTTGGATCAAAAATAATTTATCATAAATATAAAGGGAAAACCAACGAAGGCATCTTCATTAAAGTGATTTTGAAAATAGACTCTTAAAGAATGTCGTGAAGTTAGAAGTGAAAATGTAGTTAAGATACGTAGTCCAATAGACTTTAGGGAGTTGGTGGCCCAGCAAGACTAAGAGGCCTGGCGTGTACTCTCTGTTTACATGGACACCCATTACGTTTGAGCGAGCGGATGAATCGCTTCATTGGTCAACGACAGCTCTTTTATGAGTTGGTTTTGGCAGTGATTCTACAGTCACGTATCTGCCCTTCAGTTACTGTACCTCTTCTCCTTCATCTTGTTTGACACGGTCTCTGTCTTTCATCTTTCTTTCCTTTTCTATATTCCTTGCACTTCAATGAAATGCCGCCCGATGGCCTCTTTTAGGCTTATAACTTTTGTGCTTTCCTTAGAGAATTGTGATTAATTACAGCGTAATTGTAGCAAAGGAAACACACAAAACATTAAAAGACAGTGTTAGATTTCATTAAACTTATTTTTAAACTTAACCTTAACGGGAGTGTTGTTAAAATTACGATAGACCTCGCCGACCTCACACACAAGCAAACACATCCCAAACCAGAAACATACACACACACACATACAAACTTGTTTGTCGTGACCTGGTCCTTTGGATTAGCGAAAAAACGTTGATTCTCCCGGCAAACGAACGTTCATCCAAATCACAGTTTATCGCTCTCAACAGTACCATGAGACTCCGGTTTATGGCCTCTGGCTTCGCAATTAAGCGTTTGCGACAGACCTCAAGCTCGGAGACAGGGATCATGGGAAATCAAACTTAGTCACTCATCTCTCGAGTCTCTATGGGGAGAATCAAGCTTGGAGTTAGTTTTAGTATAAGACAAAAGAGAGGGAGGCTAACAATAAGTTTAAATAAGGGAGGCAGATAGAACCCGCCCTGAATTCAAGTAACCCCTTCCTCCGAGCTAGCTATACTTAAATGCCTTTACAAGGCCAGTAAGAGAGTTCGTCTTCAGAGGTAAGAGACAGCGGTAAGCGAATATCTACCCTGTTAATGCGACCCACGGTTAACGTCTAAACAAATTCCTTAACAAACAAACTTTAAACAATGATAAGAGAACTCAACTAACAAACAAACCTCATACAATTTTAAGAGAACTTAACTAACAAACAAACAAACAAAGACTTAAAACGTTAAGCGATCTAAAATATACCCTTTTCATTTATCCTAACTCTCCACATTTCCCCCTACTTCATTACCCTACGAACTAGGAAAACAATTTCCACTGCCCCCTAAATCCTGGCCACGCCTAAAATGGTACTAGGTTTGTCATTTTGAGTCCTTGAACTGTGTGTTTGGGTATTAAAGAAGTCATATCTCTGTGACTTCGGGTTCCTCCATTTCTTGGGAACTTCAAGTTCTAGGGATTTCTAAGTTTGTTGTTTGGGCCCTTACCCTTGACTGTGCGTATGGGTTCTATTATGGCGAATTTAAGTTCTTACGCTTATCTGTGGGTACAAGTTTCACATTCTTAGTTTATATATTTTTGTTTTTTCCGCTCTTCGATAAATTCAGGTTCTAAGGAAGTTCTAATTTGGTAAAATTGGGTTTTAACGCAGCTGACCTCTGTGTAATTCCGTACCCACTCACCTCAGCTCCATGACCGCAGGTGGATCTACGGCAATATATCTTCCACACATTTTCACTTCTTCTACCATAACAACATTTTTTACCGGTCCTTCTTCATAAACTTTGTGTTAGCTGCCCTCGTTGGTTTTCGCTTTAAATAAAAAAACTCTCGTCTGCATAGTAAGTTCTTTAAAGTTTCAAATTGTCCGCATTTTTAAAGTTTCCTTATCTTTTCAATGCGAGAGTCTTGTTCTTTCTAACTTCAAGGAGTTCACGTAAGCTGCCGAAAGTGTTTCCAATTCCACACTTTACTGACGCGGAAGGCTAACCCTCACTTGGGCCACGAAAATTTCTTGCTCGCTAAGTGGTACCAAAACACAGTAGTTCCTATCGTCATGTATAGTCACTCCATACGAGAACTTGCCTCTGATGCACTGAGCCTTGTCAATGATGGTCATTCTGATCTTTATGTGAATTTTCATTATCCGATGACCCTGTCCAGGATCGAAAATGAACGGGCAGCGCAATTTATTAACTAACTAAACCTAATTTCACGCCAATAAGAGGTTATGAGTATGTTAAACGTGCCCCCCCCCTACCCCACTATTAACCACTTGAGATGCCTCGTTTCACGTTAGACGTGCCTCCCACACCACATCATTTATCAAGCGAGAGGCCTGGTTTCATGGACCCGCTGTGAGCAGGCGCAAAGATTGAGTCTGGGCGTTGTCGAATCTCGATTCGCGCCAAAATGGCCCCCAGAGGAAAGACGCCAACGGAAACAGGTGTAGAAGACACCCTTGTGGGACATCCAGTCACTTTTTTGTTTTTCGCGAAACAAAGGAAATTGCCGATTCAAAGGATGCGCCGAAAGGATACACCGAGCTATCCTCGTGAAACGTGATCGACGTTCTCTAACCACGTTGAGGAGAGGTTTTCAATACTATGTAAAGCAGATTGAGAAGAATGCGAAAGGGAATAAAAGGGCTAAATTAGGTTAGGTTTTTCTCTCATATGATTACCTACATATGTGTTATGCCTTATAAATAGTTTCATTTCATTAAAGAATTTTAGAATTTGTTTCTAATTTTCTGATTTTCGAATCATTACTTATTCTATAATTCAAAAATTTATTTTTCGAACATTTGACACTAAACCGGTAAAATAAAACCTCGTTATTCACGACTAAGCTTCGAATCCCATGAATATTCAAGGCCAAATGCTTCAACTACACTGAGGTTCGTAGATGAAGTGCTTGAAAAGGCTGCCCCTTTCCCCCGTGGGGCGGCCAAGAGGGTTAAGTACTTTGTTCCTAAGGTTCCACCAGTCTCAACTCGCTTTCTTGTCGTACATATTTCCAAAGCTTACCGATACCCTCGTTAGTTTGTATCTTTTCAAAAAACATCCATCATCTCCGAGTAATTAAGGTTGAATAAACTTATGCTTATGGCTAACTTATTTTGAATTATAAAAAAATAATAAATCAACGACCAACGAGGGCATCCCCAGCAAAAGGTCTGAAAGAAAACGGGAGAAGATAAACAAGGTAAAAATGCGGATAAGATATATAACCACAGATCCACCTTGGAGGGTACTTAACTGGTGGCATTGGGACCGGAAGGGTGCTCAAATGTCCAGATGTCAGCTGCAGCATTGTTCCCCATGCTAGCGATCAAAATTCGCAAATCGTCTCCAAGGTCTGAGGACGGCGAAGGATGACTCCGCGTCACCAATGGCAACGCGCATTGTTGCCTTCACCGCCTGGTTGGTGTCTTATGACAATTTATCCCTAACTAAACCCCTCGCGCCGTCCTTTCAACACCACCTCGACTTCGTTTTCTTTTTAAAGAATGCCCTCGTCGGTTACAAGGATCTTCTTCTCAATTGAAGAATGTGGAGGAGTTGTGATGATTAATCAGTGAAGGAAGTTCACCGCCCATACCTGAACAGGTGCGCTTTCGCTTTGTTCTCCCTTCCTGGCGTCGCTTACATTCATTTAAGGTTCGGTCAATTGAATTGCATACGGCTGGGCGGCAATGATGCCCCCTTAAGAAAAACAGAGATCGATGCTAACCTAACTTACCATAACCTGGCCTAACTTAACCTAACAACATAGATTAACCTAACTTAACATAACTAGCTTAACTAAAATTAATTTAAACAAACCTAACCTAACCCAATCTAACCCAACTTAAACTAACCTAACCTAACTTAACATAACCTTACCTAAATATTAACGAGTTTTAACTCATTTTATTTATTTAATAAAGCGAAAAGAGAGGTGGGAATCTCCACAAGAAGGTTCCTGAAGAACGCATTATAAAAGTGGCAAAGTTGTGGGAGGTGAAATGTAAGGAAGCAACAAAAACACGATACCTCACTTGAGACGCTAAAAATTAGGAAAGGGTTTATTAGATATTTCTAAAGGAGTGGCTGGTAAAAAGAGGTAAAATTAGGGATGGAAAAATGTGTGAAAAGAACATAGACAGAGAAATTAATAGAGGAGACTACTCGATAGCCAGGGAGAGGATGGGCACGCAATTCTCTTGAAGCAGCCTAAATTCCACAACGATGCAAAAAAAGGGATTTGGGATATTTTTTTAATAAGTAAAAAAAAATGTAATGAATGCAATCCAAAAGAGGAATCATTAAAAAAATAAATGAATAAATAAAAGTAGAAGCAAATGAAGAAAAAATAATAAGAAGATGGAAGGAAAATTAATTGGAATATAAAGTACTAAAGATGAGTCGTGTTGGATACATTCAGAGCGTCCAGGAACGAATTACCACTAAAAGGTGCCCAAATGAAGGATGTCTCATCCTCCCTCTCCTTTCCCCTCTACCTGTCTCCCTCTCTCTCTGTCTCTTCCTCCCTACCTGTGTCCCTCTCCTCCCCATCTCTCTCATCTTCATCCGCACGCCTCTGTCCCCTCTCCACCTCTCTCTCTCCCTCATCCAGACCTCACTGACGTCTCCTTCCTCACCTTTCTTCCCTCCACCTTTTCTCTTCCCCGATCTACCACTACTTTTTTCCCCACTCTCTCCCCTCTTCTCCTTCTCTCTATTTCCCCACTCCACCGCCCCTCATCTTTCTACCTAACCCATACTCTCTGTCTTTCGCCCCCCCTCTCCCCCCAAACACGTCTCTATCTTTCGTCCCTCCTCTCTCTTCCCCTCCGAGTGGCGAGACTCTGTAAAGAGAATCCCAAGGAGTTCTTTGGATATGTAAACAGCCGTAAACCAATCCGTCGAACGATTGGCCCTTTGAGGAATAAGGAGGGCACATTAAAGCATTCAGATGCAGAAAATGCTAACCTCCTCAACGACTACTTCTCTTCAGTGTTTACTGAAGAGTGTGGTCCCATCCCCCAGCCAATGGATTCCTACTCGGGGGAAAAGCTGGACGATATGGACTTTACCGAAGGAGAAATCAAAGAGAAGATCACTGACCTAATGACGAACAAGTCAACTGGCCCGGATGGGTTTCTACCTAAAGTGTTGAAAGAAGTGCGCGATCAAGTGTCACGACAACTGAGCGCAATCTTCAGCGTGCCAATCTCGACCGAATGCTGTCCTAGAGACTGGCGTGAGGCGGAGGTGACTCCTATCTTCATGAAAGGAGACCGTAGCCAACCGTCAAACTACCGACCTATCAGTCTGACTTCAATAGTCGGTAAACTCATGGAAAGCATGATGGTGGACAAAATGACGTCGTATTTAGAGTCAAACGTGCTACTGAGGAGTTCCCAGCGCGGCTTCCGAAGGCAACGGTCATGCATGACGAACCTTGTGGAATTCTTCCACTTCGTCTTCAGTGAGCACGATCGGGATAAGGCGGTGGATGTAGTGTACTTAGATTTTCCAGAAAGCCTTTGATAAGGTACCACACCGCCGCCTTCTCCAGAAAGTACGAGCGCTGGGCATAGATGGAACAGTAGCCGGCTGGATTGAGAACTGGCTAAGTTGCAGACGGCAATGGGTGGTGGTGATTGGACAGGCTTCTGAGTGGGTGCCCGTTACTAGCAGGGTGCCTCAAGGTTCTGTCCTGGGACCACTACTATTCATCATCTACGTCAACGACATGGACAGGGACATGGTTGCCAAGATTTCCAAATTTGCCGACGATACCAAGCTTGGTATGAACGTTGCGAAGCCTGCAGGAAGATCTTTGGAAGATTGGGGAGTGGTCTGATACGTGGTAAATGCCTTTCAACGTAAACAAATGCAAAGTAATGCATATCGGCCACCGAAATCAACAATCTCAGTACATCCTTAAGGGCACTGCTTTTGAATCGAGTGACACTGAGAAGGACTTGGGTGTAACTATCACTAGTGACCTCAAGTTCTCGAAACAGTGTATTGAGGTGGAGAAGAAAGCCCAAAGGATGTTAGGGTATATAAAGCGACAGTTTGTATATCGGAACAAGGAGATAGTACTGTGTCTGTACAACTCCCTCGTCTGACCGCACCTGGAGTATGCCATACAATTTTGGAGTCCTTCATTCCGAAAAGACATCGCGAGATTGGAACGCGTGCAAGCCAGAGCAACCAAACTGATTCCCTCTATCAGACATAAAAGTTATGAAGATAGATTAAGGAAATTAGATATTTTCTAGCTTGCGACACGGAGACTACGTGGTTAGCTTATCGAAGTATTTAAAATACTTCGAGGCTTCGACAGACTGGACTACAGGGATATTTTCCAGCTCAACGAGGGGAGAACAAGAAATCACGGCTTTAAACTTGAACTGAAGCTATACCACCGTGATCTGTGTAGGAAATTCTTCACTTACAGTATCTGCGGTAGTTGGAACACACTTCCGACGTAAGTTGTCAACAGTGAATCTGTTGACCAGTTCAAGTTAAGACTAGATAAAGTCTTGCGAAATCGCCGTTAAGATCCTCGCAAGTGATCTTCAAGGTTGCCAACGGACACCATCGAAGATTGCGCCAAAAGTACCCTCCTTGTATGGACCGTAAGGTCTTCTAGGGTACTTATTTTTCTTGTAGCTCCTTGTAGCTCCTCTCTACCCCTCTCTAACTCTCCCCTCTTCCTCTCTCACTCTCTTCCTCCATCGCTTCCCTCTTTACCTCTGTATCTATCGCTCTCTCTCTCTCTCTTTCTCTCTCTCTCTCTCTCTCTCTCTCTCTCTCTCTCTCTCTCTCTCCTATCTATTTCTCCTCTCTCTGCACCTACTTATCCCTCTATTTACCCCCACTGTCTCTCCAGTATCACTCCCCCCCCTCTCCCTCCTCTCTCTCTATCCAAGTTCGTGGACGATACAAAATTAGGAGGCAGCATGAGCTCACGCAAAGGAGTGGGAAAAAGGCACAAGACTATTGGGTTACATAAAGAGGCAATTTCGCTTCCGTAACAAGGAAATTGCCTTCAAATTGTACAACTCTCTAGTCAGCCCGCACCTGGAATACGCCGTCCAATTCTGGTCCCCTTCACTGCGTAAGGACATCGATATACTGGACCGTGTTTAGGCTAGGGCCACCAAGCTAATTCCCTCACTTAGGAACATAGGTTATCAGCGCAGGCTTCCGAAATTGGGGCTTTTCTCTTTGGAGACCCGCCGATTATGAGAACAAGATTTTAAGGGGTGTGGAAAATGTGGACTACAGAAGGATGTTCACGTTGAACACAAATTCGATCCGTAACCATGGTTACAAGCTAGATATACACCCGTTTCAGACTAGTATTTGCGGGAACTACTTCTCGTATAAGATATGCTCTACATGCAACCGTCTTTCGGTCGAGGTGGTAAATAGTTCATTAATAAAACAATTCAAATCTAGACTGGACGATGTAATCCATAAATACGAGGGGTGGTCAATAAGTTTTGCAAATCACTAGGGCAAAACAGAAGAAGGGGGATGGCTGTTTGTGGGGGTGTTAGGAAAAGTTATAACAAGTCAGGACTACCAGCCGAACTCTCCTGCCTCATCTATTTAAGAAGCAGTTTCTGATCGCAGATCATCAGTCACAAATTTTTCAACAATGGAGAAGGTTGAGCACTGCGCAGTGATCAAATTTTTGACCAAAGAAGGCAAGAATGCAAAAGAGATCCATGGACGCATGGTTACAGTGTACGCCCACACCGCCCCTTCCTATGCAACCATTGCTTGCTGGAATAAAGAGTTCCGCCATGGTTGTGAGTCCCTTGAAGATGACCCCCGTCCAGGACGCCCGTCAGACGTGACCATCGAGGACAATGTGGCCCGTGTGGAGAAGATGATTCTCGAAAATCGACCGGTGAAAGTCGAATTAATCGAGCGAGAACTTGGAATATCACATGAAAGTGTTATCAACATCATCCATGACAATTTGGCCTTGACCAAGGTCTCTGCCCGTTGAGTCCCTAGAAACTTCCCGCCCCATGATCGACTTCAACGTCGTCAAATTCCACAAAGCCAGAGTTGCACAAGCTGCCCTGCGCGAGTGCGGATTCGAGGAGCTCAACCATCCTCCCTACAGTCCAGATCTGGCCCCTGGCGACTACTTTTTATCCCGCCAGCTCAAGGCTGTACTGCGTGGACGCCGGTTTGGGGACGATGAAAATGTCCAGCTTGCCGTCCAGAAGTGGATTGAACTTCAGTCGGGAGATTTCTGGTTGTCGGGAATTCGAAGCCTCAGGGACCATTGGCGCAAGTGCATTGAAGTTGATGGTAATTATATTGAAAAATAATAAAACACTTTTCCTCATGTCTCGTTTCTTTATATCCGAATTGCAAAACTTATTGACCGCCCCTCGTATGTATAGAAGGTAGATAATAGAAACTAGTAAAATAGGTTTCAACTATACAATTAAAACGTAATATATTATAAGGAGTCAAGGATTAAAAGGAAATGATGAATAAAAAGATGCTAGCGACGCCTCCCTGCATGGAGTGAATGTGAATTCCCCTTTTCCTTTTCTGTCTGTCCTATGCATATATTATTTTCATCACTAGCAGGGGAAGCCTGCGGGAGAAGAGATTACTATCCTATCACTCCCCCCCCCCCTCCCCTGGTTCGAAGAAGCGTGTTCGTGTATTTGAGGGATAGCTGAACCTCAATGTCAAGGTTACCGTAAAACTAAATAATTTGAATAGGCATGTAAAGAAAGGTCAAATGCTACACATGTAGATAAGTGTGAAGAGTAGAATAGAAATATTAAAAAAATCATGTAAAAAATATATATACAAAGGGTACACATGTAGATAAGTATGTACCGTAGAGTTGAAATAGTTAAAAAAAAAACAACCTAGCATGTAAAAAAAAGCATGATACACTAGCGTTAGAATGTGGTGGTTAATATCTTCTGTAAGCGGACTGGCCTTGAGCGGATCTTAGGCTCTTTGCTGGTCCTTGTTTCTGTAGTTCTCTCTCTCTCTCTCTCTCTTTCTCTCTCTCTCTCTCTCTCTCTCTCTCTCTATTTCTCTCTATCTATCTATCTCTCTCTCTCTCTGATTCAAGAATTCTTTTAAACGAGACTAAGAGGAGATAAAGAGTCCAGTCTGTCCCCAACCCTGGCCAACCTCCTCTTCATTATAGATATGTACACACTTTTCTTTTCGAGTCAGCTGCATAAAAACATTTTTCCTTTCACTTCGGAACACTATATATGTTCAAGTCTTGACTCGAGTAGGGAAAGTGTTGAGTGAAAGCTGCCGAATTTTATCTCTTGGATGAAAACCAACGATGGAATAGCCGGAGAAATCTGTAGTTGCGTAGCTGATGAGGATCGGTTTGTGTGGTCGTCCGCTAAATTTTCGCTCCCAATACGCCTTCGAGTCATAAAGTGGCTGCTCTCTTTTGGTTTCAACCCAGCTGTTCCAGGGTGGGTGCACCGACTCGCCCTCCCGGGCATTTTAGGGTCTCCATTCCGTTAGTTAAATTATAGAGAAGAAGATTGGGTTTCGCTTTAGGAATATCGTTCTGATAGCTTGATGGCCACTGTAATGGCCATTTATTAAGGGCTTCGGGAAGGAAGATGACTAGGCCATTCTGAACACGGATGAGGTCCGACATGACAAGATGTTACAGCACATAGTACCCCTGTAAAACGAACGCCCCTTTTGCTACAACCCCATGGCGAGATGCCACTGGTTATAGGGCTTCAGCTAGCAGGAAAGGAGCCCTGAAAGGACCAAATCCTTACAGCATATAACGCCACATATGCCCTTGGACGAACCTTGCCCCAAGGAGACGCTACAGGTCATACAGCCCCGTCGCTGTGAGGGACCAATGCAGGGAGAGGGGGAGATACACCACGGTCATGATATCCTTCACAGGAGTGGCCAGGGTGGGTTCTATTTAGTGTTGTTGATGCGCGCCAATTTCACTTAATGAAATATTTGCTAGGGTAGAAATATTCATTGGAGACTTAAATTCTTAGGTCTCAAGCCCTTAGTACGTACTTAAGCCCATAAGGAAAATCTCTGTAGAATCCTGAATACAGAAGTATCCCTAGTCGAATGCAGATTCGCTAACCAACGAGGGCATCCTCACATAATTGAAGGAAAATAAGCATGTGACAGATCGATACAGATAGAAATTGATAAATAGAAAGAAAAGAAAGATGAAATAGATGCAGTGTTAAATTTAAAAGAAGTAATAGAGTGTGGAAAAAAATTCCGAAGAGCTCAAAGAGGATCCTACTTGGTGCCCGATGGCCTGGAGGGATAAGCAACTTTCTTTAACCTAGACCCATTATGAAATGATGCCAGGCTCCTTTACAATGGGGTGACAGAGAAAGTTTCAACATATTTTTTTTACTAATTAATAAAGTTGTGTGTAATCCACCGAAGCTATTTTGCACCGGGAATGACCTACAAGGAAAAATAAAGGAGAAAAATAGAGAAATATATGAAAAAATGAGATAATCGTATGTACTTGGGTCAGAAGAACGAAACACAAAACTGCAGAGAAATGTTCGTACAAACAAAACAAATACTCAAACGTACAAACTTCACTTTCGTTGATACAGTGCATCACTGCAACCAAAGTACCATTGCAACTACAGCATCACTGCAACCACAGCAATGGCAATCAGCGAAGGACACGACCTGTCGCTTCAAGTGGTTTCTTAAGTATTGCGTGGTTCATTTTTCGGCTGAACTCTGACCTTTGGCTAAACTAAGTGCGACAAAAGCGGTAAAAGGAAACAAAAGAATATTCAAAATAGTCTAAGGCTGACATAGAAACTTAAAAGACTAAAGGAAATAAATGATAAAAAGAAACAAGAAATAAAAAGTGCAAAATCGTCAGAAATTGTTTATCCTAACTATGGCAAAGCCAAGCCTATACCTATGAAGATGTTTCAAGAAATCTATTTATATGACATAAGCGACATCTCTTTTGTAGGGATAAAAGAAATAAAGGCTTGATATACCAGATCCTCGTGACATAATTTAATTTTATTCTTCAACATCTTTTTGGTCTTTTACACACACACACACACACACACACACACACATATATATATATATATATATATATATATATATATATATATATATATATATATATCGGAACCAAGGTTTGGGATTACCTAAGTCTATAACTTAGTTCCGCTATGTGGATGATGTATATGCCACATGGCCTATTAATGATAACGCATTTGATTCTTTCTTTGAACAATAAGACAACATTGAACCCACCATTACATTTAAAGTCTAATGGGAACAAAACAACTCATTGCCATTTCTTGATGTCAAAATATCTAAAGTGAACAACAAAGCATATTGTTCTGTTTACTGGAAACCAACCAACTCTAATGACTACATTCACCATCTCTCTTGCCACGATGAATCAGCTAAATGCTCCATATAGTTTCTTCCCCATTATTGAGAGCATAACGCATATGTGATCCTTGTTTCCAGCAGGATGAAATAAACATGCTCTTCCTAAAATTCATTAAGCTGCAGTATCCCCTTCGATTCATAGAAAAAAATGTCATTATTATGCCATAACCAACTTTTACTCACCAGCTAATCCTAAGGAAAAAATATGGAATAATAATTATATTACATTCCCATACTCGCCCCAATTAATTAATTTTAAAAAGTTGGCACGGGCCAACAACATCAATATTTCCTTTCAATACGATAAAACAATCCGAAATAGCCTGTCTAAAAATAGATCCATCCATAAAGAACAGGGGGCTTATTATATCCCTTGCAAATTTGCAATCAATTATACATTGGCAAAAACAGCAGTTTCTCCAAGAGAATAAAGGGACACAAATCCTTTAATAAGAAGAAGATTTTTCCTTTCTCTACTAAAAAATGCCGCTGCTCCCTCATACTGCCCTAACTAATTACCTTCCCACTTGTAAATTCGTGTGCCCCTAGATTAAACATATCTTTATTCATTAGTTTACCAGCGATTGAAGATGATGGAGGTCTTCGTCGAAATATATATATATATATATATATATATATATATATATATATATATATATATATATATATATATATATATATATATCCCTATCTCTCTCTCTCTCTAGAAAAAGAGAGTTTAGCAAGGATAAACAAAAAGTTCCAATATGATTGTGTCACAAATACTGCAAATGAGACCTGGTTTCGCTGCAAACTATCTTTAAGTTCTGGCGAATTTCGAGCCCCTTTAGTCCTTAGAATCAAAAGTATTCTACTTCGTTTTTGTACCTTTTGCACATTCTCCCTTCCCAAATTTCATCACTTTCTTGAGCAACTCATACTAAAATACTTTCTAGATGAGATTTCATTGTTAGTTTTCGTTATTTGAAATAACTACCTCATGTCTTTGCGTTAGCGGCTGAACTGATAAAATATCCAACCATAAACAACAGGAATAAGAAAGAGGCCAAATCATTCCTACAAACAGACCTAAATGAAAAGAACTCAGGGCATGAAAACCACAGCGACTTCTTCCACCAACCCCGGATATTAAAGAAACCTTGGATGTCGCCTTCAAACACCTTTAAGAACAAGACTTGTAACGGAGAACAAGACTCGAAGCAGAAAACCTTAACTTGGCTTGGCCTTAAAACCTTTTATTAGCACCATGTGTAATGACAAAATGAGACTCAATTTGTGGTAAACTCGCAAAGAGTAAAAAAGTCGCTTGTTTCATTAATTATCTGGAACCCGACAGGAAAGTGACTCCGAGAGACAAAAAGAGGCGCTGTTATGAACAAGAGTTTAAGTGGAGAGGAAATTACCAATGGAATCATGTAATACCATTGATTTTTTTCGGAGATAATGTTGATGATAAATCTGATATTATATTAGTTGGCATATATATATATATATATATATATATATATATATATATATATATATATATATATATATATATATATATATATGAAAAACTCACAAAGTATCACGTGAGGGTAGCAAATGAATGCAATGTCCCGCAGGAAAAAATGAAAAGGTGTTTCTAAGTACTTTCGAACTTTATTAAGTTCCTTATCAAGGATAACTACAAGAAATAATATTATATTAGAGGTATATATACGAAAGAAAAGTATGAAAGAACCGCCTGAAAAACAAAAAATCCTCATTGGTGATTCCTTGTTTTTGAGGCGGTTCTTTCATACTTTTCTTTCGTATATATACCTCTAATATAATATTATTTCTTGTAGTTATCCTTGATGAGGATAACTACTTGAAAACACCTTTTCATTTTTTCCTGCGGGACATTGCATTCATATATATATATATATATATATATATATATATATATATATATATGTATAACTGAATCACGAAAATAAGGAACGTGAGGAATTTATGAATAACGTTACAGCCACGAGGAAAATGAAACAACGGAGAACTGCGAGGCCTTTCGACTAATGGTCCTTTACTAAGCAGACTAAAAGACAGGGAAAAAGAGAAAGATATTTATACACCTGATTAATGAAAATATGGGATATAATGTTAATAAAAAATTGCCCTAATGAAACAAATAACGTAATTTATAAAATCCCCTTGTTTGGATTGCCCTTCATTTTATATTGGGCAAACTAGCAAGGATCTGAATGTGCGTATTAAGCAACATAAATACTCTGTAAACACTGGGCAAACAACAAATGCCATTTTTATCCATTTGAGTGAAAATTCCCATCGTATTAATTGGAAGGAGAGTTCTGTGATTGCTAAATCAAATGACTTTTTTTCACGAAATCTTTTAGAATCGGCATTTATACAACTGACTTCGAATTTTAATCTCAGCCCTGGAATGTATTTTTTGGACCCTTGTATCAAAAGAATGTTTAGGAATGATTTTAAAGATAAAATTTCTGAATTAATGATTACCACCTAGAAGTTATTTTAGCTTATTTATAAAAAAAACCTTTCCTCATATTTTTCTTTTGTCATATTTTCTAGTTATCATGTGTAAACTTTTTTTGTTTTCATATTGCATATGTGATTCCTAAACATTGCCCCCCCCCCTTTCTTTTGTAACCTGTAAACTTTTTTTTTTAACCCTGACGGCTCATCTCGTTAATAGGATTTTTCCAGGTATCTGCTAATCCCACCCTTTTTAATCTTTATATCCCATATTTTCATTAATCAGTTGTATAAATATCTTTCTCTTTTTCCCTGTCTTTTAGTCTGCTTAGTAAAGGACCATTAGTCGAAAGGCCTCGCAGTTCTCCGTTGTTTCATTTTCCTCGTGGCTGTAACGTTATTCATATATATATATATATATATATATATATATATATATATATATATATATATATATATATATATATATGGTGGGGTTAATATAATAATATAATGCAAAAATTGAAAAACGACACGATGATCGACTCCAAGGACTTGAGGCAGTGTAGATTTTCGATTTTTGTTTTATACTAACCACATCACTTGAATCGAGTTTCTCGAATTTTATGCATATATAAATACTCGTATATATATATATATATATATATATATATATATATATATATATATATATATATATTTTTTTTTGGGGGGGGGGTTGAAGTTTATTGCTTCCGTGGCATCAATAATTCTTTTACAAGAATCTTCATATTTCCTCAGTTTTTCTTGTTTTCTATTTTTAATTTCTAGTGAAAGATATGCAATCTTCTTTCCTTCATTTATGTCAAACGTCACGACAGCTATTTCGGTGCTCTGCACGATTTTCGAGCGACTACTGACAATTTACTGTTAGGTACAAGCTTATAATGCGTCCAGCGGATGAACAGGATTAGCCAGGTAAGGGTTAGGCGCTGATAAGCCTAAATAATTGAAAGCAGCCGAGAGACAGAGAGAGAGAGAGACAGAGACGGGTAGGATAGAAAGAACCCGAGATTGGCTTCTTTTTTAGGTAACTTCCGTTTGATAACACGCCATATAGCGAGCCTAATTGTAACAAGGAGAAGTTACGCGAGATGGCGTGAAGGTTTAAATTCATTCCCGGCGCCTCAATAAGTAAAATCCACTTCCGGTGCTTCGGTAACATTTACTTCCGGCGGCTCTGTATAAATAGTAAAGCATTGGCCTGGGTAACTTAGTATTGTGCTAAGAGGTGACGGCGCATAAGATAAGGCCTGTACACTATGATTGTTGGCCGATAATTGTTAAATAATTGTTAAATATTAACTAAAACATTCATTGCCCTATGAATAATTCCGTGGTTAAATAAGACCCGGCCGTAATTATTATAATACGACCTAGTGCCCTGATCGCTTGCATTATTTGTCAAGGAATCTCCTTTGAATAATATTATTTCCCCAGCTCCTAAGACAGTATTTACTGAGAGAAAGCGAGCCGTTACTCCCCCCGCTCCCCCCTTCCGACCTCTCCCTCCTTTGACCCGCCGCCAGGTTCCCGTGAAATTAACACCGAAGCTTCCTCCCGGTCGTCTCAGCCTCCCCATCTCCCCTCGTGTCGGGAGACTGCTTTGTAGCCTCGCCGTGAACCGCGTTTATGGTCCCCGCCGCTGTCGCCCGTCTAGCTGCTGATCCCAGCCGTTGACACTTCCTCGTAAGGAGGTAATCGGTTCATCACGCCCGATAACGAAGATTAAAATGGTCCCAATCTCTCTCCCTGTTTTGAATAGCTCCGGGTATATATGCACCAGCTCCAGGCTGACGGATAGATTCGGTTAGATTCTACTTCCCCGAAAGGAGTGCAATTCAACGAGCTCTCTCCCAAGAAGTGCGAGTGACAGTCGCAAACCACGGAAGAGCTGGACATCACCCCCGTGCCTTTGGGTCCGGGAGAAGAGGTGAGGGAAGCAACGTCAGCCTTTCTTATCCGCCTTCGGATCAAGGATTGGAGAAGCCGTCCTCCGAAGTTCTTCTGGGGACCTCTTACGACAAGAGTCCCATTAGATCGCTCAAGCCGAGTGTGGAGAAGTCATCTCCCCCCCTCCTTTGAAGTTCGTCCAGTGCCCTTTTGAGGACAGGAGGCCCGCATCTCGCAAACGCAAGTTCGAGAAGCATAGCCCCACTCGCTGTGGGTTCGGTGGCGGCTACCCCCGTGAGTAATCAAGGTCACCAAGACCTTCCCCAAGTTTGCCCCAACTTACCTTCGAGTTTCAAAGGAAGTAAATCCCTCATTACCCTCAATCTCCTATTATAACCATTCCCTAACCATGGTTATCTAATTAGTATTCGGAGTTTAAGTCCGTCTCATTAATGTACTTTTATATATATATATATATATATATATATATATATATATATATATATATATATATTTATTGTTGTGCCTTTTTAGTTCGTATGTATTAAAAATCTATTTTTTTCATTGTGTTTGTTATATTCCTTGGTCACGTGGCTGCCGCTATCTACTTAAATCGCACTCTTAGAAACAATAACAGTTGTCGCCTTGCTTGTCCTTCCTTACAGCTTTTGTGCGCATATTCACGTACACTTGGCTATTCCTCGACATTATTCTTATGAGTGTCTATTTTGTTTCTCCTTATAGCTTCTTTCTCTCGGCCTCACCATACCCCAAGAGTTCAAAGACAAGAAAAAATAACAAACTAGAAAATATCTCGAGTACAGCTTCCTCCCATCAAATACTCCCTTGATCCCTACTTTCGAGGCTAACTGTGGTTACTGGAATACAGGTTGTATTTTCCGTCATAACCTCGAACAGGCCGAGTACTAATCGGCCTTAATTGCAAATCCAACCCGTGCTGTTGGAGAGTACTCGAGCTCAGTGCTCGTATTCCTAGTGCTCATCTCGAGCAGCCGACTCTTTGGGTGGCAGATCCACCCGGAATTAGAATATCCTTTTGTCGGTCGTGTGTGGCCGTGTGTAAACTTTGATTTAATTTTCATGTCCATTATTTTATTTTGGATTTATCTTTCTTTCACGTCCAGTATTTTATTTTTGTTTCTACAGCAGTAAAGTTAATTTTGTTTCACCCAGTTTTATATATATAACCCTCTAGATAGTTGAATTAATTCTGCCAAGTATAACTAGTCACTCTTGGAGATTTATTGAAACCCAAAGTTTAATTGTATTATTCGAGGCAAGGCTCGACTCCAGAGTTGCTCTGCGTGCCATCCACTCCGAGACACGGAAAGCAAATGGAGGTCAGAATATCTAACCTAACCTACGACACAAAACAATATTTATAATAATAATAATGATAATAGTGGTAGAAATGTAACGAAACATACCCTAATAAACATATATCCACAAATACATGTAGATCATATTTACTGAAAAACATACAAATACATACGAGTATAATATGAAAATATACATTGAAATAAAATATATAAATACAGATATACAAAGACACACATACGCATATGTATATGTGCATAAAGAAATAAAAAGAAACATGAAAAGTAAGACTATCTCAGTATCTGACTATTTGGAATACTTTCCCCGTTGCTTTGGGGTCTAAGGGAACGTATCAGCCCTGATACTTGAACTTTGTTCAAGGGGCTCGGTTCCGTAGAAGGGCGAGGGTCATTGCTTGTCTGAGGAAGGGGTATTGACCTATTTCTTCGTGTTCGTCTTGCTTTTCACGACGGAAGTATATTGTCAACTTCTTGCGGGATTTTTAGGGTGGGTTTCTGAAGGGAGATGCTTACAGCCTCGGTTATTAGAAGGCGGCAGTAATTCCTTTCTTTATGAATTATCTCTTTGTTTCCCATCAATTCTTGTATGGTAGGTACTCTGTCATGGACATCCATGATTTGCTGATGTATGGCTCCATGGTTTGGGGGGCCATTAGACGCCTCCTTAGTGTGGTGTGGTGTGTTCGATATAGTCCTTAATGTGAGATTTGTACATCTCATTTGGGCACGAAAATTTATAAACAATATCAGAGCACATTTCCTTGGACACTCTGGGAGCGGTGCTGTTCTTCTTAACCATAGATGCTACCAAATTTAGTTTACTATAGATCCTAAGATGGATCTTTTGGTACAGCGCCTTTGGGGTAGTACCTCGATTCATAATCCTTGTAGGACTTCACATTCTTCCTTATAGGCTCATCCGTAGTTGAGCCGATGGTAGATGTGGAGGTTTAGTGAGTGGGTAATCCCAGTCCCACTTCATAGACATATCTTTTATTACCGCACCGAGGTGAAGCGGAGGTGAAGCGTATCCAATACACCTACCTTAGCCACTTCCAGTGAATAAGACAACCCCGGTGCGTACCTTTTGATCAAAACTAAGATGATGATCCCCTGAGTGTGTCCCCCACTCAGTAAAAGCCAACCATGGGTGGATCGGTGTAATATTGAGATTTAAGCCGAATGGATTGCTTAATAATTGCCGAAGGATCGTCCAAATTAGTTAAACACACAGATACAAAAATAATCTTTAATTTAAATTAATTTTAAATAAGCAACAGCGTATATAAATATAAATAGAATTAATCTTGCAAAGAATAGATGTCTACAAAAATGTCGTGAAGATTACTTGAAAATTACTCACTGGGATTCTTGCGTCTTAATGACACCCGATAGAACGAAGGGAATATTATTATTGAGTTAAACACTGAATTAAGCACTTCTAATACTCGAGGTTATGGGCTCGGGATGAGAATTCGAGCTCACAAATAAACTGGTAAAGTTAGGGGAAGGGATAATTGAATTAACGATACCTTTGAGTTCGTAAGTATTTTTGAAGGGGACGTGAAGATCTTCTTCTGGTGACGATGATCGCACCTAGTCCGGCCGTCCGAGGTTACCGAATGAGAAAGTAATCCTAGACCGGTGATATAATGACCCTATGCCAGATCACGAAGGTGAGCCAAATCGGACTTCTTCCTCGAAGTACCTGTCCGATTATTCGGCTCCTGGAGTGGGTAGCCAAAACTGATTACCTAGCTATGTCTAGGGTAATCCGCAGAGGGAGGTCATGTGTAACCTCAGACTCTAAAGGTGGGGCCTGCAACAAGTTTGGCACCTACAAGTACCGTGACGGCAATAACCAATTCCCTGAGAAGTTCCTTCTTTGCAGCGAGCGAACGGTTTCCTTGACGTAGGTCCAAGATCTTCGGCCTGATTCCAGAGAGAAGTTTTCTTTTTATTTTCCTCGCCAGCAGAAATCGAGATCGAGAATCGAATTCTCGTAAAATCCGTATCGTCGCGCGAAAGATCTTTTTTCATCTTTGGGCAAACAGTATGTCTTTCACGCCTTCGAGCCATATTGGAGTTTACGGGGGCGCGAAAAAGGGGCGACAGAGAATTCGAGGCGAAAGGTGCATTTAGAGATACGAGACCGCACGCAGCTTGTGTCGGAGTATTTCTGCGTACCCTTATGTACGCGGTATTTAGAAAATTTAGCTTTCATCTTTAATTGTTTTAGTCGACGTTATTCCTTGACAGAATTCATCCATTTTCTTCTTAGTAGATGCCTCTATCATGTTGTCTGGATAACCATTGTTAATCAGCAATTGGTGGATTCAATCTAACTCTGAATGTACACCCTTCCACGTTGTGAAATGTGTCGACGACCTTTTATTGACATAGGCATTAACGACGGACCTTTTGTATGAGTCAGGGCACTCACCTCTTGCATTGAGGCATGGCCCCGTGTTCGCAGCCTTTGTGTACAACGTCGTTTTGAATTTATCTTCGAACTGGCTAATATAGACATCTAAAAATGGTAAGGTTTTCTCTTGACTATTCTGGTGAAATTAAGAACTGACTTTTCTTTGAACGTTTTCTTTAGTTTGTTGGCATCATCGGCGTTCTTAACTGTGATAAAAATATCATCTATAAATTTTCCTTGTATTCTTGGCTTTTTTTTAATGTTAAAGGTCGTTTCCTCTACTGTAGCCATATGCATGTTTGCAAAAAGGACTCCAAAGGGGAATCCAATGGCCACACCATCCAATTGCCGGAAAAGTTCTCCTCGGTGGGAAAGGAAAGGAGCTTCAATGGTGCTTGCTTTAAATAAGTCTCTTAAGACGTCTTCCGAAATCGGGAGAGGGTCCATGTCTGATATGTAGACTCGGTCGAGAGTGATCTTGATTGCTTCCCCGACGGGGACATTGGTAAATAAACTTTCCACGTCGAGAAATGCGATGTCTTCCTCTGGCCCTTTGTCTTGTAGAACGTCGATGAATTCTACTGCAGACTTGAGTGAGTATGTCCCCGGAATAGAAGGGATTTTGATGTTATTCAAATCTTTAGCTGTCTTGTAAGTTGGAAATAACATTTGAGATATAATCGGCCTAAGGGGGCTATTCGGCTTATGTGTATTTACGGTTACATAGCAGTAAACAAGACCATAGTCACCTTATAACCTTGGGAAATTTGATAGTCTTGTTGCGAATTAGCCTTAGTTATCAGTCTGGACATCTTCTGCTCTTTTTAAACAAATAAGAACATAATTTGCTTGAAAGAGGAGACGTTTTTAATATCGTGAAATTACTTCTAACTGATTTTAACAAAAGGATAGTGGCTAGAACCTCAATATTAAAATTACCAGTACATACTCGTATGTATCCTTTATAACAAGAAATACTTTTTCTAGCTAATCGATGAAAATTTAAATAACCCACCCAATGTCTATAAACATTAAATTTATTGCATCATTCTAACTTTTACTTTTTATCGTTACTCTTTCCTTGGTTCCTGACATGTAATGGAATTTAAAAATAATCAATATTTTGACAGAACTCTTTATGTTAAAAACTTTTCCACGGCCAAAATCAGCCTCAATATTTTGCGATTATTGAGAAAGGGATAGAAATAAACTGCCTGTTCACCGAATGCTTAGAGTGTTGCCCTTACTATTCTAGCACTTTAACTATAATATATCACTACAGTTTGTGTCCAAATTATTTAAAACTATCAGTGAACCATTTGTGGCTCAATTTGGGATCAAAGTGTTAAGCTCTGTGTTCGAGTGTCGCTCATCGTATTCCTCAATAAATGATCCATCATATCTCTTCACTCTCGAACTTCGCCAGATTGTGTTCCGGTTGATTTTCTCTTTTCCTCCAACCGGACAGATTGAACGAATGGTTACGGGTAGTTTATTGGAAGGGAGGTACATGAAAATGATGGAAAACGTGGTCAGGGAGATTTGTGCTTTCAAGTGCAAAATCTTGCTAACCTCTATTCTATATTAGTAGTAGTAGTTTAAGTAGTTATAACCGTAGTTGCAGTAGTATTGTTTACTACTAAGAACAACAATCATCGAGGGAATCTAGATTGAGGATGAAAATGTATGAAAAGTATACATGAGCCGAGTAGTCAAATGAGAAGAATACCTGAGGCGTTCTTGACCTGGAATACGCTTAAGTGTCCAGATCCTGCCTAACCCTCAGTTTACTCAGATCCTCCTGCGAGTGTTGGAGTCTGGATGACACGCAATCGTCGATATATCAGCCATAGTATGGTTGACTATGCTACACCCAATACTAATAATTTGTGGGGGCGTCTGTACCAGATGTGCATGAGTGTGCGGGGTTTCCCGATTTCATCTATTGTTTACGTTTCTTCCTCTTCATCAGACTTTGATACCGCATTTGTCCTTCAGTCTTCATGAAGAGGATGGCCACGTTGAAGTTGACCTCGATGGTTCTTTTTTTATCATGAAATTAAGTATGCCTGCCGTTACTTCAGTAATTAAGACAACCATTATATATATATATATATATATATATATATATATATATATATATATATATATATATATATATATATGGCTTACGCACACGCACACATACATACACACACAATAATTTCAGAATTTCTACATGACCTCAAGAAAAGACAACAGATCGTTTGGGCGAACATTTTCTATTCATTGATGTTGACAAATGGAATTGAATTCCACTCCGTAAATAACAACGCGATTGCCCAATTACAAATTACGAGGAAGTTTCACAATAGTTGCTAACAAAATTGACCATAAATGTTTGTGAAAATTCCATTTGACCACAAGTAGGTCATAGTCACAATGAGCTTGAAACTAAGGTATTCCGATGCAGTTAGGAAGGTGTGTTTCACCTGGCAAGGATTTAGAGGTAGGTTTACCCTCAATGTATTCAAGCCTATTCAATAGGAATGCAAAGTGAGCAGAAGAAAAAAGAGTGAGTGATATGAAAGATAAAAGTAACAGGGTTTATAAAGAGCACATACAGAAATAGGACCTTATACTTCGTATGGAGCTGTGGTATGATATATGATACGGCATATCTATGATATATGATGAATTATGGTATGATATATGATACAGCGCTTTCTTCCTTTAGAACCGCCACAAATGCTTTTTTACACACGCTAAATTTCATCTGGTACCCTTTTTACCATTTTAGGCAACTCTGTCTTTTTACAATTTTTTGCAGTCACTATGATATTTCGTGCCATTAGCAAATTTCGATATTTCACATAAATTCGTCTCTACATAGTTTATATACAGTAGAAGAGGCTAGGGTCCCAAAATTATCACTGAGGAACGCTGCTTGTGACCGATATCCATGATGAACTATTTCCATTAACAAAAACACTCTGCTTACGGTTTTTCAACCAATCTTCAATCCATTTTAGTACCCTGTCCTCCATTATGTGCGCGTTTAGGTTTATTAGGATTTTTATGTGAAATAGTGTCAAAAGTCGATTTGGAATCGAGATAAATTACATCTATAGCTTTATCTTGCTCAAACTTTGTGATCATTTCGTAGAAAATATATAATCAAACAAATTAATCAAATATTAGCTTCCGCGTTGAAAGCCGTGCAGTGTCATTCATTAATTGATTTATGACCAGTTGTTCCAAGATCCTATCTCTTACAATGGAGGACTCCAATAGTTTACTAACATCTGAAATAAGGGATTTGGGCCAAAAATTTCTAAGATTAGTCTTATAGCCTTGTTGATATCCTCTTTGATATCCTTGGGAACTATTCCCTCACTAATAGAATTTTTGAAAATTGCACTAAGGGGTTCCAACAGGTAGATTGATAATTGTTTAAGGTGGAGCTAAGAAACTTTATCTATATCCGGTATTTTGGAAATTTTCATTTTCGTAATATAAAAACTAATTTCATTTGAGGCCATGGCAGTATTTGAAATAGTAGTGTCTTCGTCGAAATTTATTAATTCTTGTTTGGTATATTAGTTCTATCTTCGACAGTAAAAACATTAGCAAAATGTATTCAGCACGTGGTCTAGATCATCGCAAAGGAAAGCTTTGGCATCCTAAATGTGTCCAATGCACTCTCTAATTAGCTTACGATTATTTAAAGGGTGCATCAAGTATTTAAAAACACAAATTTAAAGAGCCCCCCTTGATCCCTAAAACATTTTTTTATTTTTTCAGAGCCCAGGTATTTGCGAACACAACTTTAGCAAGTCATAAATGGCCTAATGCTGATCATCTCTCTATTTAAGCACAAAAATCTCAGCTTCTAATCTGAGAAATAAAAAGTGTGGCACGTCGTCTTCTTCGCCTTAATCCGAAACTGCAGTGATTTGGAGATTGTTACCTTCTTAAATGTGGCCATGTTCTTCGTATTCAAAGCAAGGACAGAATTACTGGCTTCTGAGATTGACGTATCTTCCTAAGACAGAAGAAAGAATCATTCTCGGTGGCCATACGTCGTGAGTACGGGTATTTTCTCAAACTGGCCCAGTACATCATCAACAACGAGCTCAGCAAATCAATGATGGTCATGGTTGGCCCTGGGAAGGCCATAGGGGTTTAACTAAGACTTTACTTCCTTTCATACATCCCGCGACGATTAGCCGAGAATATTTACGATCGATGACCCTTAACATTTGTCTTTCTTACTCTCCAAATTTGAACCACCGGAATATCACTTTTGGGGTGCCGTTAAGGCGAGACCAACAAGCTGAATGAGAACCACTTGATCGGGGCAAGTAGTCACTTTCTAAACTTTCATAGAGACTGACGGCGTCTTTATTGGAAAGAAACTTTTAACATACGTATTCAAAAACATGTATACCACTTTTTTATAAATAAATGGTTGTTTTTGCCTTTATTCAATATCTTTCTTTTTTCCTGATTTTTTTTCTCAAATACCTAACGCATCATGAATATATCTATAAAATCGTTTAGGCTCCTTTTATTACAGTGACGGTAGTTCTTTTCATCTATTCTTATTTCGCAACGATAATAAAGCTGTCAATTTCGATTCTGGCGTCTATCGATGTTTCTCGAAATTTTATAGAATTGGTTACTTTCCCTTAAGCACTTTTCGATTTCACCATTTATCCACGGCACCTGACTGGATCTATTAGAACTTCTGGTGGATTTATAGCACACTACTTTGTTATTTATAGTGAAAACAAACGCTAGAAATCTTTATACATTATCTGTGCTTTTAAGAGTTTCAAATTTCATCCCAATTTAAAAGTTTTAAGTGGGAGAGAAAAAGATCAAAATTACAAGGTTTAAAATTCCAGGTGAGATGAGAGTTGCCATGAACATTGTTAGCGATATTTACATTAAATCGAATTTTACGTCAAAATTAAGTCTAGGATATTCTGTTTGCGTGTTAGCTCGTCTACCTTTTGCTTCACAAAGTTATCAGTTATAAATTATAGAAGTCGATATCTTGCATTGTTCGACTTTTATTTAGAATACCTGGATTCGGAAAATTGAAGTCATCGCACTATCCATTTTCACCCTTCCCTTTTCACCATCTTTCCTGGTTTCAATATACCTATATTTTTATCACAAAGTCACCCATTGGCCCACAGCCAATTTATTGTTACTTTCTAATAAAATTAGACCCACTTGTATTTGCCACATAGGCCCATATTAAATATTTTAACGCTAGCTTTTCGACGTATGCTAATCCTCTGTCCATGCACCGGTTGGTCCTATCTGAAGCGAATAATAGCTATCATAAAATCCTTACAAACAACGTATTAACAAATTGACTTTCTGTAATTGCAAATGACGGAGAGAGACCTTTCGAGAATTTAGCAAAAGACCAAGAATATCCCTACCACTTTAGGTTTTTAAATCAAAATTTTCAATGTTGGTCATTGGCAACTTTTATAAACAGTTGATTTTGTCATTCACAACTACATTTAAAAATACATTTTTGTTTTGCATGATTGAACTAATTTAAAATAAGGCTATATTTTGTTTCTTGACACCTTATAGAAAAGTCTTTAAAAAAGATAAATAAAAGGACTATTCTGTCAATGGCAACTGTATTGACTAATTTAAAATGCGTGGAGCAGATGGTGATGCAAACACACTCACAATTGATAGCCATTAACAAGGTCAGGTTGGAACTTTTCTTGGTTTCCTTAAGCCATTTTTCCCAATTCCACTACTTTTTTATGAAAAGAACTTTTAATGGTCATGCCAACTTTGGTCTTCGCGCCTTAGTTTTAAGAACATAACCCAAATGTGTCATTCCAAGCCTTTTCTCTTTTTTTACTGTCTTTTGGGCACCTGCCGCAAAGTCGACCAGATCCTGCAGCCCCATTCGGTGACTAACCCTACCCAATGTAGCTCAATTTTCCTCATGATGGTAAGTAGGACTCCCACTCGGCGCCGTGGGTTAGAGACATTTAGCATTCAGAGAACTCTCGCTAGGCTAGAGGATTAAGCGTTGGATTTCTAGCGTCGAGGCACGAGTTCGATCCAGTGAGGGTGAACACAAAACGTTCAGCAGTGTCAGAAGCTGTAAGCCCACTGGTAGATTCGCTAAAGTTGCCCCTCTCAGACGCGTCATCACGCACATAGCCATTCACAACGCCGTTATCATTCCCTTCCCGTCTTCACAACACAACATAACAACTCCCTCCTTTGTTCCGGAGCCCTGCCTATGGAGTACTAGTGTCCCCTATGACGGTACTTATGTCTACATACCCTTAACGCTGAATGGGTGCCCCTTCCGCCCATGGAGCCACGAAGGGTTCCACAATCGCTGGTTGGTGTAAGAATACACCATACCACCCAACCACCTCTCCCACCAACGAGAACTGACCTTTGGCGTCATCGGGCTTGTTAGTGTTTGTCATTCTGATTTTTATGTGCATTACATTATTAGATCTTGAGATATGGCCTATGATGCGAAGGATGGATGACGCAACTTACGAGCATTCTAAGATCTTTGGAACCTGGTACTCATAATAAACCTTAGGAGTACAAATCAAAGGACCCTTGCTCCCATTGTCACAGAAGTGTCAGTTCGAGAGGCTCTGATTGAGTTTTCCTGCGTCCATCGGGGTAAAATGTCCTTCACTCAATGCCATTAGCTCTAATTTACGTAAATTAGGCCGCAGTTAATCAATGAGGTCATTTTCGTAGAATAATAATTAATTTGTTGGTGCTTTTTTTATATTTCGACTGCTTTTCCTAAGTATGTATTTAATATTTTACCGGATGAAAACAACTGCAAAATGTTTCTTATTTACAGTTTTTGGAATCCAATTTCAAAATCCCTGGTAATCAACTATTTGCAGAACGACTCCAATCAATTCGATACCGACCTCCGCTTTGATTGCCTTTAGAAAAGACGCGTTGGTCAATTTTCGCGTGAATAGTTCAAGGTTTCCGGAGAGCGAGATCGCGTGGCTGAAGGTCCGTAAATGGCTCATTTGCGCCGTGGCTTAGAGCCGTTTAGCGGAATTTCTATTATAGTGTTTTCAAGTTCTATATATATATATATATATATATATATATATATATATATATATATATATATATATATATATATATATATATATGAAGAGAGTAGGGGGAGAGAAATAAGGAAAAGGAGAAAGAAATAAAGGGGGAAGAGGGAAAGATAGAAAGTGTGCGTGTGTGTGAGAGAGAGGATAGAGAAAAGGGGGAGAGAAAGAAAGAAATAAAGTGGGAGGAGAGGGAATGATAGAAAGTGTGTGTGTGTGTGTGTGTGTGTGTGTGTGTACGTGTGTGTGAGAGAGAGAAATGGAGAGATTTCGTCTTACCTGGCATTTGCCGACAGAGATAAATCGGAAAATGAAAACTAAGGCTTTTTTAACGCAAAACCTGTGAATTATCTGAGAACTTTTAATATATAGCTCGACTTATCGAAATTTAATACAAGTTTCCACATGTCAACCGTTTCTTCGTCTGTTATTTCTATTTTCCTGTCTCTAATCTCTCTTTCTCTGTCCTCTTTTCTTTTTCTGACTTGTGTGTGACGGCGAGTGTCAAGGTCTGCAAGTAAGGGAAGTAAATGGTCCTCCATTGGAGAGAGCAGTGTACATCTCCCAAAGTACCCTGCTTCTCCCTTAGGAATTATGACTCTTCTACTTTATGATTTGGTTGAATATATCAATCTTTGATTCATCAATAAACCTCTTTAGGAACTAATACAAACTGACAATCATTTATGATTCTAGTTCATTAATGTAACTCAGATTTAATACAAATTTAGTCAGAAAATACTATACACAGAAGTCACATAAAAATAAATGTAAAAAACTACAATAATTACATCTCAAGAAATATCTGGAGGAAATTTTCAAATAAGCTCTCAGGTTGAACAGTGGCCATTGTTGTCATTTAAGAATTTTCAATCCGAAATTTCATGATTTTTGAGTAATCGTTTGACCAATTTTTTTTAAATCGATAAAAAATAGAAAAAGGTGCAACCAACGCATTTGTTTACGCAATGGAGGAGGAATGAGGGGAAAGAGACAGAAGGTAACAGTGTAGAATAGAATAAAACAAAGATGGGAAATGCTGTATTAAACCTGTTAACCACCAAAGAGTGTAAAAAGAGTGATACAAAGAGTGTAAACGCAAAATTTACGAACTTACCCCCTCTGTTCCGAAATTTAGGCAATTAACGGCATGATGAAGTTGACAGATTGACACTAGTGACGGGAATTGATTATCGGGGTGTAATTTTGATGGAAAACAGTTCATTAAAAATATTAATAATAGTAGAGTCTACAACTAGGCAGAAGTTGGATCAACCACTCACTATTGATGGTTGATGTTAATGTTCGCATGAGAAAGCAAAGGAAAACTGGTAAAGACCCTAGACGATATAATGTGAACAAAGTGCAGGATAGAGAGATAGCAGCTGTATTTGAACAAAGAATGTGCGAATCATTTGAACACCTGATCCAGAAGTAAGATGCAAATATCAGTGTGGAAAGCATCTATGGTCAATTTGTATAGGCGACAAACAAGGTAAAAAAAAAGGTGGTTGGTTTCCTAAGGAGAAAGCAGGTGGAAGGACTCTCAAGAGAACTGGAGGCAAAATGTGCTGAGAGAAGAGCTGCAAGACTGGAATCATTAGCGAGACCGGAAAATGAGGAAGCAAGAGAAAAATATAGAAGGATTAATAGAGAAGTTAAGCAGAGTGTGGAATTGCAAAAAGAGAGACTGCTACATGAGAAGATTGAGCCATTGGAGAGGGAATTCAGAGAAAATATCAGCCATAACCTATTCAAAGCTGCAAGGGACCTGAAGGGAAAACCATACCGACCTCTGGTAAGCATCAAGGATGTAAATGGAAAGGTAGTATGCAACAAGAAGGATGTTCTAAGACGTTGGGAAGATATTTCTCCCATCACCTAAATACTAAATTCATATGTGAAGAGGATGTTTTAGATGAAGTACAACAGGGAGAGGAAGTTGAGGCTACTCCACCGAGTGTGTACGAAATACAAGAGGCCATTAAAGATATGAAAAACAAGAAAGCTTCAGGATTTGACCAAATAACTGCAGAAGTTCGAAAGATGGGTGGAGTGAGGATGGTGGAGACTGTTCACCATATCTTTTACAAGATATGGGAAAAGGAGAGTACACGTAAGGACTAGTCAAGACTGCTCATCAATCCTGTGTTTAAAAAAGGAGATAGGTTAAACACCGAGAAATACAGAGACATTTCTTTGAATTCTGCCCCCTGTAAAGTTTTCCCCTATATCATTCTAAAAAAGATAAATGCCCAGCTAGAAGAACTTCTAGGAGAAAGTCAATATGGCTTCCGGCCCACAAGAGCTACCATTGATGCAATATTTATTGCCAAACAGGTTTTGAAGAAAGCCAGAGAACATCAGATGCAAGTGCATCTTAATTTCATAGATTTTAAAGCAGCATTTGATACAGTTTGGAGAGAGGCTATTTGGAAATTCTTAGATGCTGTTGGTGTCAGCAGTAAGATAGTGTAGGTAATTAAAAATTTGTATGACAATACAGAATGTGCAGTGATAGTGGGTGGCTCACTGATAGAGTGGTTCTGCGTCGAATTTGGAGTGAGGCAGGGGTGTATCCTCTCACCTACACTGTTCAACATCTTTCTTGATTTTGTAATGGAGTTTTAAGGCAAAATGTCCCTAGATGTGAAGTATGCTGATGATACCACCTTGCTGGCAACCACATTTGACAAATTAAACATGTCAACGGAACAACTAGAAATGGCATGCAAGAAGGGGGGGCTCAAGATCAACAGCGACAAGTGTAATGAATTTTCACCAGCTGATGGAAATATCCGGATAGAAGGTAATGTGTTGGAGAAGGTAGATCAATTTGTTTATCTAGGAAGTGTTATTCTGGGATCTTCTGATAATGCAAGAAGGAGAATAGCCAAGGCTGCTGTGGCATTTGGGAAGCTGAAAAACAGTGTGTGGTTCAGAAGAGATATACCGCAAAAGTTAAAGATAAGATTATATAGATGTTTAATAGTTCCCATTGCAATCTAGGCTTCGGAAACCTAGAGTCTGCTCGCTGCAAATGTACGGAGGTGCCTCAGGAGTATCATCGGTACCATCTGTAGACATTAAAGGACAAATGTCAGTGTAAGAGAAGAGTTAAATATGGAAGAGACTATTACGTATGTAATCAGAAAGAAGAGAATCAAATGGTTTGGACATTTTATGAGAAGATCACCAGAAAGCTATGTACGACAAGCCTATACAGGTAGCTTTCAAGGTAGGAGACAAGAATTAAACCATCCAAGAGATGGGGGGGCGGGCAGATTCCAGTGTATGTTAGACTGCCTCTGA
The DNA here is from genome assembly GCA_963969495.1 of Ceratothoa steindachneri. NCBI lineage: Eukaryota > Metazoa > Arthropoda > Malacostraca > Isopoda > Cymothoidae > Ceratothoa > Ceratothoa steindachneri. The sequence continues at coordinate 178,988,542 of OZ018326.1, forward strand.
ACGAGTGTAAACAGCTGGCTCGGGACAGAATGGACTTGGGGGAGGGGGGAGACAGTAGGCAGACGCAGAACAAGGGGTCGTTATGACCTGCAACCTTAAGTCAAAAGTAAGTCAAAATATTTTTGACCCAAATGTGTGATCCAAAACTTTGCAAAGCCAACATCGTCTTTGTTGTTATTAATACTATAAAGTTACCTCTTTTATCTCTTATTTAAAGTGAAACCAAAGAGGGCATCTCCCACAGAAACTTTGTAAGGAGAGATGTGTAAATGGGCTAATTCTCGAGAAATTAAGAAATGTGTGAAAGAGTAATGGCAGATCCTTCTGCTGACACTGGACCAGTAAGAAACGCATCTATGAGGGTTGGGGCCAGGAGAGCACGTACACTTGCAGATATCATCTGCAACATGAGTTTCCATACACATTGGAGCCAAGAGGGAAGGGGTGATCATCCTCTCCCACGGCGCCCACCAAGAAGCGTGGACGAAGGTTGGTCGGCAGGCGACTAGCCTACAAAATTAGTTGGTGGCCACGGAATATAGTTGAGAAGGGGCTTGTTAAGAAAGTGGTGAAACGAGGCTAAAATGAAGATGTTTGGAAGAAAAAGTCTAGGTAGTTTTAATCTACTTTAAGACTACCAAAAGCACTGAGGACAGGAGGGCATTCCGCTCTTATAGGTGCAGGGTTTGAGTCTAAACGGGAAAACCCCTTGCCTGAGTGATAGGCAAGAAGTTTGTTAGCAAATGAAAGAGGGTAAAATTCTCCCACTAATCGAACTTGTTTTCGAAAAGATGACAGAAAACGGAATGTTAAAATTTTAATCACACCAACTAAAATAAAAAAAAATTGACAGACACAAACTAATAAAAAAAGGCAAGGCAATTTTTGAATTATCAATTTTTAAACAACCAAGGGAGGTTCTCTTTTATTTAACTTTTTTTCATTTCCAATACCTTGATTACTCCGAACTGCGTAGATTTTTTGATTAAAATCCGACATATAGATTTAGATCTTCATATTTATTGTAAACAACAATCCCCGATTTACAACATACGAGGGGCGGTCAATAAGTTTTGAAATTCGGATATAAGGAAACGAGATATGAGGAAAAGTGTTTTATTATTTTTCAATATAACTACCCTCGACTTCAATGCACTTGCGCCACTTGTTCCTGAGGTTTCGAATTCCCAACAACCAGAAATCTCCCGACTGCTGTTCAATCCACTCCTGGACGGCGAACTGGACATCTTCATCGTCCCCAAGCCGGCGTCCACGCAGTGCAGCCTTGAGCTGGTGGAATAAAATGTAGTCGCTAGGGGCCAGACCTGGACTGTAGGGTGGGATAGTTGAGCTCCTTGAATCCGCACTCATGCAGGGCAGCTTGTGCAACTCTGGCCTTGTGGAAAGGGGCATTGTCGTGGAGGAGTAGGACACCGCGTGTCAACATGCCGCGCCGCTTCTGCCGGATGCACTTCTCTAACCCAGCCAGTTCCTCGGCGTAATATTGGCCTGTGATGGTCTTCCTACGAGGCGCATAGTCTACCATCTACACTCCCCCAGAATACCCGAAGATGGTGGCCATGATCTTCCCGGCTGAGGGTTGGGCATGGAACTTGATGTGAGTTGGAAGCCCCTGTGCTTCCAGGCCCTGCTTTCGAGCTTTGTCTCGGGATCCCAGTGATGGACCCATGTTTTATCACCTGTTACTATGCATGACTCGAATCCCGCTGGGTCTTGGTTGTACAAGAGCAGCAGCTCCTCCGAACTTTGACGACGTTGAAGTCGATCATGGGGCGTGAGGTTTCTAGGACCCAACGGGCAGAGACCTTGGTCATAGCTAAATTGTCGTGGATGATGTTGATAACACTTCCATGTGATAGTCCAAGTTCTCGCTCGATTTCTTCGACCTTCACGCGTCGATTTTCGAGGATCATCCTCTCCACACGGGCCACATTGTCCTCGTTGGTCACGTCTGATGGGTGTCCTGGACGGGGGTCATCTTCAAGGGAATCACGACCATGGCGAAACTCCCTATTCCAGCGAGAAATGGTTGCATAGGTAGGGGCGGTGTAGGTGTACACCGCAACCATGCGTTCATGGATGTCTTTTGCATTCTTGCCTTCCTTGGTCAAAAATTTGATCAATGCGCGGTGCTCAACCTTCTCCATTGTTGAAAGATTTCTGACTGGCGATCTTCAATCAGCTACTGCTTTTTAAATAGACGAGGCAGGAGCGTGCGACTGCAGGTCCTGACTTTTCATAACTTGTCCTAACACCCCCATAAACAGCCATTCCCCTCCCTCTGTTTTGCCCTACCGATTCGCAAAACTTATTGACTGCCCCTCGTGGAAGGATAAAATAAATAGCCATCTAAAGACGTTTACATAGACCTTTTCTCCGCTACATGCACATACACAATTTCCCCTTCAATACTTCTTTCTTACATACCTATGCAATTAATTTATTTCATCGTATTTCATGGCCAACTTAAAGTCATGACATTTAACTTCTGATTTCGGCCGGCGATGGTACCACGCCATCCAATTATTCCCTCTAACACCTTAATACGGTCCCTTCCCTCATCTATCCTGGAGGAAGAATGGCGTCCTCTCCGCAAAAACACGGCCAACCCTTTTCCAAGAGGTGCCCCCAAAATGCCAGCGACGTGACTCTGCTCTTAAGAAAAGCGCAAACTTTAATCAAGTTCTCGTCTAGCCCCGGTCACTCGCTCCGCCTACTGTTCATATGTCCCAGGTAATGCGAGGCAGCGAACAACTCGTGGTTCAGATTCCACGATAATCAGTAGATCCCAATAATATGGAGTTATTTCATTCTATCCTCCTATCCCTAGAAATCAGTAGTCGGTCACCTGAAATCAACTTCTGGTCTCCTACTAAACTTTACTTTTCACTTTTTTTCAACTTCTCCTATTCTTCTTCCATGGCCTCTGTCGTTCCTTCTCTTTCTGCCGGGGAGTCTGTAAGGGTCGACCGGTGGTCCTCCTCCATCCTACTCCACCAGGGGCAAGAGGAAAGGGGCCTGCAACCGATATAGCTATCATCTTCCACAAAAAAAAACGAGATTAACGGAGGGGTGGGAGCTTGACGCTAATCCTCAGTATTGGAGTTTTTGACTCTAGTAATTTAAGACTGTTCAAGTTAACCCGTAAAAAAACAGGAGGAAACTTTCGTTAACACCAGCTTGTGTGATTTTCTTATCCGGGGTGTTGAGCCTCCCACCCCCCAGGGTTCAAACTCTTACTTTAAAGAATACAGGATAACCCCCAAAACGGGCCCCAACTTGCAATTAGATTCATTTCTTAATTCAACAAACTATTAAGAAATGAAGCCTGTTGAAATTAGGAGCCCATTTGGGGGGTCACCCTGTATGTATTTCCAAGCACAGAAGCGGATTCGGGAGAGTTGCGCGCACGAAGGTTAGTATTAATAAGCTCTGTTGTATCAGTATTATCTTTCATCGTCTATTTGAGTTCGTATTTCCAAGCACCTCTCCTCTATTTACGAACTTGTTTTTAGAACTTCTTCATAAAACTTTTTAGTATTTAGAGTTAAAATAAAATATCAATCATATTATTATTATTATTTATACAAATTGAAACCCAACTGGAAAAGTCAGAAGTCTATGGACAACGGGGTTCGAGCAGTGAATGCAACTTGGTGTGGAAAATGAAAGATTTAAGAAATTAAGAAGAAATTAATGAAACAACATAAATAAGTATACATAAAAATATGATAGGAAGAACAAGATATCTATTTATGAAAAAGGAGTTAGCAGTTAAACCTCTGAACATCAACAAATTCAACAATAAAACTAGGAAGCGTAATCCAGAGCTTGGTTGTGGCAGGGATAAAACAACTTAGAATATTCATTAATGTTAAATTTTATGTGTTTGAAAGTAACACTATAAGCAGCATCAGCTTGCCTAATGTCACACCCAAAATGGGACAAGCGAGGCAAAGATACATGCAATGGATGATCAAAAGAACTAATTTGCCGACGATGCCATGAATTATAAGCCTTTATCAAAACGAAAAATGAGACAAAGATTTATCGGCCAAAATACTATTAAGGATACAAAAACTAGCCTAACCAAACCTAACTAACCTAACAACCTAACCTACTACCCTAACCTAACTAACCTAACCAACCTAACAACCTAACCTAACCTAACCTAACCTAACTGTAGATGTTGTATCCCTATTGTTGATTTGATCATGAAGAAATATATGGTGAGATAGGAAAGTACCGTTACTGTTCTGCCCATTTATTCCTACTCCGTCTTCCTATTTTCTCTGGTGAGTGAACTCGTCCCTGTTGGATTACAAAATTTCATTCATTTTATTTTTTTTCAATTAAAGCTAAAAACTGTAAATTTTAAAGATATATTTTCACTCATAAAAAAAAACAAACAGCCCCGCTCTACTAGAAGCACAGGCTACCGGGGTTGTTGTTACTAAACTTCAAAGCGAAAACCAACGAGGGGCGTCCCACGCAGAAAGTCTGCAAGGAGATATGTGTAAAAAAAGTGGTGAAGATGGAGAGAAGGAAAATTTGTGGAAGATATAGAGCAGCACATTTGGGGCTGGTGGGCAGGCCAACCTCCAGATGTCAGTTGCATCATGGCTGGCCATGCTAAACCTGATACCCCCTCGCAAGGTAGGAACCGGGATGGCGCTAATCTCTCCTACACACCCATCGCCACCCCAATCCCCATTCTGTAGCTAGTGCATGGTACTGGGTTCGAATCCCGGCGAAAACGGGCCACAAATATTCGGCGCTTGTAGGGTGCTGCCGACAATCAGGCGGTGCATCGAGTTTAAGGTATAAGGTCAGAACGCTCCGAATAAGTATGTCACCACAAATATACCCAATCTCAACACTACTGTCTCTTCCATTCCATCTTCATTCGCACATGCAACACGTCTCTCTTCAGCCCCAGAACCTGCCGAAAGGATTAATATCCAACACTCCCCGATACGGAACTGGTAGATCTCCCTTGCGCCACGGAATATTCCCTGCTCGCTGGTTTGTACTAATACACAATACTAGTACTCCCCCTTCCAAACATGACCGACATCTGGTGCAATCCGTGGTAGCCAGCGAATGTCATTTAGATCATTATGTGAATTTCATTATCCATCGGGGGACCTCGTATAGGATTAGCAATGAAGTAGTGGCACACGCGTAGTGATGCGAGCGCAACGACTTTCCGGGTAAGAAGGTGAAAATGAAATAAAATGAATTAACAATTATTAATCGTATAAAAACAAGAAACAAACCTTTTCCTTACAAAATACAAGGAAACGATTAACTATTATAAAAAGCTTGTATTATTGTTTAATATATATATATATATATATATATATATATATATATATATATATATATATATATATATATATATATATATATATATATATATATATATACACATACTTGTAATTGATTTGTTCCTTGGGAATTTGATTCGTAGTAGGAATATGAAGACCCAGGTGATTGCACTAATCATTTATTGGCCGGACGTTTCGGACCTTCGCTAGGACCATCTTTAGCGACTGTATCGACTAATGAGAAGGGGAAGAAATATTAACGATAACAGTTAAACAGTTAGAAATATGCATAATATAATGGCTAACAAAGCGGGAGAAGGCAAGGTAAATCAATAAAATTGACAATTATTGAGATGAAAGTAAAAACACAAATAACAATGTATAGAATTAATTGATACAATCCAGTGTAATTTTGAAAAATAATAGAAAGAAGTGAAGTTATAACATAATCTTATTTGAATATCAAAAATTAAAGGTAACTGGAGTAAACAATAAAATAACCTTTTATATTAAATTAAAAAACAAAAACGAACACAAATATGAATGAATTAAACAGAGGGACTAACCTTTATCGAAGGAGTTGTGAAATCTTTATATCTTTAGTTATTTGATTTCACAACTCCTTCGATAAAGGTTAGTCCCTCTGTTTAATTCATTCATATTTGTGTTCGTTTTTGTTTTTTAATTTAATATAAAAGGTTATTTTATTGTTTACTCCAGTTACCTTTAATTTTTGATATTCAAATAAGATTATGTTATAACTTCACTTCTTTCTATTATTTTTCAAAATTACACTGGATTGTATCAATTAATTCTATACATTGTTATTTGTGTTTTTACTTTCATCTCAATAATTGTCAATTTTATTGATTTACCTTGCCTTCTCCCGCTTTGTTAGCCATTATATTATGCATATTTCTAACTGTTTAACTGTTATCGTTAATATTTCTTCCCCTTCTCATTAGTCGATACAGTCGCTGAAGATGGTCCTAGCGAAGGTCAAATATATGAATGCAATGTCCCGCAGGAAAAATGAAAAAGGTGCTTCCAAGTACTTTCGAACTTTATTCAGTTCATTCTCAAGGATAACTACAAGAGAAAATATTATAATAAGGGTCTATACAAGCTAGTAAAAGATAAAGGACCGCCTCTAAGACAAGAAATCACCAATGAGGAAGTAGGAGAGGGATGGGTAAATTCAAATTAAGAACATTGCCAAAAGCGATATTCTAAAGAGGGAAATTAGGAGAGCCATAAGAAGTGAGCAGATATATATATATATATATATATATATATATATATATATATATATATATATATATATATATATATTGTAGCAAACTGATAAAGGGAGCATTCGGCATACCAATTAAATCTAAAAACAAAATGATATTTTAAGAGGAATTAAAATAAAAAACCCTGGAATATCTCAGAAAGCTGCGGAATATTCTGATCTCGTTATTCAAAGCTTTCTCTAATCACGGTTGCGCACATTATGATACCCTCGTATTTACGCATACCCAATTTGGGTATCTAAATTATTTGTGAACTGTAAAATACACGTTCCTGAGCTCGATTCGTATGTAAAAACATCCTAAATATTCAAAGATTCTTTGATGTTTGAACTTCTTTGCGACGCCCTCAGATTATTGCCATCCCGACCCGAAAGAGACGTAAACAAAGAAGGATTAACGCAAGACTCCGTTTTCAAACAAGTCTACACATTTTGAATCATTTCCCTTAAGTCTAAGGAGACGGCTTTGTTAAGGAACGGAAGCACGTTCAGGAGAGTTGCGCGTCTTCCCATTGACCTAATCACTCAGAGCCAAGATGTTTTAATTGATAATGACAGACGTATCGATCAACCCCCCCCCTCCAAAGTGGAAGACTCCAGGATACTGCGAGAGCAAGAATACTAAGCTATCACCCTGCCATTTTATTCATTGGCTAAGGGTCTGGAAGACTACTGGTGGTATCACTTACTGAAAAAAGGACGTAAATGCTCACGCAATTACAAGCTCAATGGCAGTTTGAAAAAAGATAGACAACAAAACAAAGATCACTAATCAAGATATATTTATATAGGTCACTTTAAATGAGATGATGTGTCATGATGTGAGAAAGTGTCGTGAGTTATATTTACCCCAAAATCAGAAACTTTCCCGTGCAAAGCACGGCTGAGCCTAGTAAAGATTCTGACGTCATCTGTACTTCAAATTATAGCTTTAGATCCCAAATCTGGATATCATTTAGATATTCAGATAACGATTTCCCCTTTCCACTCATACATTTGATATGTTCATTCCCTCTCTTCACTGTCTGCATTATTTTTGTATTAAAAAAGAATTCAACTGAGGCATTTCACACATTTCTCTTAACTCCACTACTTTCTTTACGATCCTCCAAATTCTTTGTGGTGAAAATTCCTTCGTTTCCTCTTAAAAATGTTGAACCTTATTTCCCAGCTTGGATACCTTGTCAACCTCATGCACGTGACTATGAATGGTAGCCTTGCATGTCTTTCCGTTATGTCATGGTTCTACCACCCTAAAAAAGAAAATCATGAAAGTCCGACAACGAAGTAATGGACCCTAACACAACTCTCATACAATTAATGTCCTACCATTTCAAATGAACTACATACGACACCTTATACGTTATGTTTCTTAGCCAGAATAAAAGAGGCAGAGAAGCATGAAAGCGTAATGAGCAGTTCTTTCACTAGCAACATTCTCACTTTCATGACGTTTCCATGCGTCATTGCCTTCTTTATTCTGGGTAAATAACATAATGTATAAGATGTGTCCTACTCCTATGTATTTTATTTCTAATGGTAGAACACTAATTGTATGAGGGTAGTGTTAGGTATGGTATAATATTCATTACTTGGTCGTCTAACTTTCATGAAAGCCCAGATCGCACTGCATGATTGAAGGTTGCTTTAAAGCAAACTATTTCAACACATGAAAAAATTAAAAAAATATTTTCTCAGACATGAAAGCATCTTTTAACTATTTTCAATGGTTTTAAAAAAGTTTAACATCCTATTGAGTGCAGCCTGTTATTACACCAAAAATAAAGAGGGCTTAGAAGTTCATTACAAGACTTTGGTATACATAGTATCTGGAGATATACCAAAAATACGCACAAACTTATCGACTGACCTAATACAACATTGTCTATTCTAGACTAACAACACTAAACATGTAGGATGACAAAACCAAAACAATGAATCAATCATAATAGCGTTGAATGCAAAAATAATTTGCCAAATCGAGCTGCAAGACACACAAAAGGCTTAGCTCCAGTGACCAGGATTTGGCCAATATAACAAAACATGTTTCCAACTCGCCAAAGCATGCTAACATTCAGAAGCGTACAATGGACAAGTTAAGAAAGCTTTGAAATAAGGAAAACAATGGAATCTCCGGAATTCTTTTCATTGTTACGCAAGACTTATTTATCAAAGAAGTCTACACATTTTGAATCACTTCCCTTAACCACGTAAGGACGTAATTTGTTGAAGAACGGAAGCACATTCAGAAAAGTTGCGTGTCTTCCTAGTGACTCAGCCTCCTAACTACTTGCCTCTTTTTGGCTACTTTGGTATGTACCTTGTAACATATTTATGTCGCTAACTTAATCACGCTCCATACGAGCCCTTCATCTAACATTCTCTCGTAGTGATGTCATCATTGGTTTTTGTCTCTGTGAGGAAACAAGCATGTGATGGGAAAAATAAAGTTGATTTTAAGCATTGCCTCCACGCGATGGACCTCGTTGTCGCTTAGAACAATTTTCCAGGCTCAAAAGCGGGAGAAACAACAGGAGCGGGCTGATGGAATGCCATCCTTATCAACCCGAGTATTTAGACAAGGAGTTCCCCCCCCCTTCCAGCCACGCTGGGATCGCCACGGTCGCAATACTCAAACGATGGACGATAGTCCCCCTTCCTTTTATGTGGTAGGTTCCCTCACTCCAGGCGTAGATATATACCCGTGTCGCCAGGAATCGAGGAAATTGTGTGCGAGAAAAGCTCACGGAAGCAGACTATCTTACTCCTCCTCGATTCGGGTTGTCATACGCTGAAGGCAAGGAAGTTTTGCGGGATAAAACCGAATATCCCTATTTTGATAAAATAAATATCTACCCTGGATTAGTCAAAAATCCTCTCCCCGTAAGAATACCCGTCTGGCTCCGTGCAACGTCTCCATTTCCAAAGAAGAACCCAAGTCTTGTCCCAAAAGGCTTCATTTAAGATTGATCTTCGCGTAATACCCCTTACTTACGCATAGTCGTCCAAACAACCCGTTTGACGTCTCAGAGAAACTCACCCTCGGTTTTTTTCGAAAGGATTCCACCGGAAGAATTAGCAGCCTCCACTCTCGAAGGCTCTGCCCCCCCCCCCCATCATCTCAAAGGAATATTTCAACTTCAACAAGTTGACTTTGGACCCCGTCGAAGTGACTCAACTTCTATCCCCACTTCGCAGGAAACGACCATCTCCTCTCCCTCCATTTTGTACAAGGTATTGTAACGAATATTTTAGCTTCCCCAAAATTTAGAATTACCGCCTACTGCCCCCCCCCCCCCCTCCTCCCTTCCCATTCTCATTGTGTGCTTACTCTGTCCCCGTGTAAAGCCCTACTTTAATTCCATTCAGCCTACCCATTTTTATTGTATTTTAAATACCTAATCTTATTACTGGCACGTTGACCACTGTAACTATTTGCATTATTATGTCTTTTATTGTTCTACCATTTAACCTAAGTTATTAATATATATTAAAGTCTATTTTTGTCGACTCCTTTACTTTCAACCTTTGAGCTCATCATAGCCGTGTAATAGCCCTGTAACCAGTAAGACTGAACACTCAGCCAATACAGAGAATCAAAGTAGCTCTATTGGACTCGCCCTCCCTTACGAGAATCTGACCTCATAATCGGACCCGACCGACCCAAGGTATTAAAAAGGAAACCCCACGCACTCTAAAATCAAATATAATAGATATATGTATGGTATATAGGAACCTATACCACGACAGTCTCGTTAGATAAAAGTTTAAAATAAATAACTTCTTCCTTCATGTACATTAACCCTTAAGTGTTATTTGTGCGCCTTAAGAATGTTTCATTTGGTCAAAACTACAAAGCTACGTCCCAGTAGCGCATAGGTTTTAGCAATGCCATATGATGTCTATTGACACTTAGTACCACTATTTTGGACATCAATTCTCTCTCACCTTGCTGCTGCTGCTCTCATGACACAGAGTTTGATCCCTCGAAGGACAAACCCATTTTCCTTTATGGCTATAATGGCCACAGCAAGCGCAGCATCCCAACTTCTTCCTTATAATGCGACATTTGATCTGGCCAATGGGTCATGATTAAAATCTCACAAAATGGCACCTAAGTTTGGAGATGTTCAACATCCAACAAGAAAAAAGAAAGAGGATTTCGAGCTCTTTTTTTTTGTTAACAAACGATAAGTAAAATGAGGTATACGGGATTAAATAGTAATACAAAAGGAAACTGTCCTTTCGTCTAAACTCTAAGTGGCAGGGACAAAAATGCGTTAAAATAAAATTCGATTTTGAGACTTTATATCCCCCCCCCCACGCTGGTTTGTATTAAAAATGAAATTAGGGAAGATTGCAATGCAACATAAGATATGGGAGTGGACGACTGCATTCCTTCCAGCCTTAATGTGATGTTCGCCAGCAGGAATGCGCCTGCGGGAGGAAGTGGCTCCCCAGAAAACACCCTTATGCTACCGACGTTGCTGCAGGGCAAAACTGCCCCACAGGGGTCTGCCCCTTGGTTTTCCTCGGTTTTTGTTGTTGTCATATTTGATTTTTGCCGACGTATTTTATTAAAAAGATTGTTCTGAGTTACGTCACGAGATTCCAAATCCGTCTCTCTCAAACAGGCGCCTATGAAAAGCAAGGAAAATCAAAACATAAATACACCAAAAATTATCCTCACTCCTTCAACCTTTCCACTTTTGCAACAATAATTTGTGTCAGTTGAACTGAAGTTTAGGTTTCATAGTTTCTTTACTGATTTGTTTTTGTTTTTTTTAGGAATTACTTTATTCTGGCATATATTTATTATTAAAGTTTATATTTTTTAAAGAAAAGTTTTTGTAAGGGAAACGTTGTGGGTCCAGGGAAGGGGCAAATTATTTTTAATTACATCTATTTTAATGGAAAATACTGCTTTGGTTTTATTCATTTTTATTCGACTCTACAGCTTACTACGTCGGTTGGTCTCCGTTTTGCTTTTTTTGTTTTGGTAATAACATTGTAACTATTCGGCCGATTTTAACGAAATTTAAAACTCTTAGGTTGTTTTACATTCTCTTCTGAATGGTTTAATTGCCAAGGTCCTCCCAAGATTACTTCGGGAATTATTTTGTTTTGGCGCTAACATCATAACTATTGGACCGATTCTAAAGAAATTTGAAACCCTTATGTTGTTTTACATTCTCTTTCGAATGATATAATTTCCAAGGTCCTCCCAAGGTTTGTGGGGTCAAACCAAGTAAACATTCGTTTCAAAATTTTAAACGGTTCACACATTGAACCTTATAAATGGGAAAACAAACTTCCCTCTTTGTATTAATCTCTTTCGTAAATACGAAGATGGACTTCCCGCTTAGTATTCTCTCTTCTGTAAATATAAAGTTAAGCTCCCCAGTATTATATCTTGTCAATAAAGGAACGAAAATCCCAGTGTACTCGGTCGGTGAAGGAGCCTTACGAAACCGCTGCAGCCTGAGACGAGTAGTGAGGTAAAGGGCAATGTGATGGCCGCTTTTGGAGCACAAATTGTGCGGATCACGGTGAGCGACATTATTGAGTCGATGCTACTTGGGAGCTTCTGTTGTTCTCCTTGTAAGACCTCGTAGGGAAAATTTCACGCCATCGATGTCGCTTTCCCAAAACTTTACCTCCTTTGCCGAGAATACACATTGAGTATCGTGTGCTGGATCCGAGCTCTTATTGTTTTCTTAGAGTGGCTCCCCCCCCCCATTGTTTTTTGAGCAGCCTTGGACCCCGGAGGTATTCGCCTTGGTGAATGTTGGGATGAGTGTGGTAATAGCGCATTACAATGAGATGATGGATGATTGAGTATGTGTGAGGCCGGGTGGGATCCTCCCGGTAGATGATTACTGATGGACTCATTGACAACGCCGCTCTCCGGGGGTGTTTGAATCGCAACTGCTCCCACCATACACAGAGACGGTTAAGTGCCCATCTGGGGTCCTGCGATGTGCCTCCACAGTGATTAGCAACGGAGGTTGCAGGCCGTCCCTTGTCCAGTCGAGCTTCAAGACTTTGTCATCCACTGTGGGCTAATCCTCAAACCAGCTTCCTCCAATGCCTGCAATTATGTCTTCTCTAGTGAGCGACATAGTTGGGTGAGGCTGTATACGGCGATTTCCCTCCGTGAAGACGCTGTGAAACGGGGAAAGGGGGTGATGGTTTTACCCGGTCATCTTCTTAAAAGCGTAGCCTGAGAAAAAGATGATGAAAATGATGGTGAAAAGGGGGTGAAATGGTGTAGTAGCAATAGGGTATTATCTCTCTGGTGGTTTCTAGTTCTTCTTCTTTTCCTTTTTAGTAGCTTCCTGGTCGTCGAGAGGAAGCGATTATGGATGCGTTTACTGGCAGATTTTGGCCAGACCTTGCCGCCTCACCAAAACTTTCCTGCTTTTGCTGGTTGCTGACTTATGCCCAAGAAATCTGATCAGTCAATTCGGAATGGTTTTTTTTATTAGGGGGAGAAAAGGTACGGCTCGCGGTTACTCCCCCCCTATATACCCCTCCCACGATCAGGGGGGCACATAAGAGGAGGAGGCCCGCGGCTGACTTGCTCCTTGAGAAACTCCCCACACTTCTGACTCTCAGTTTAAGTGAACCGATAGTGAAGTGCTTAATGAGAAGTCCGGAACAAGCTTTAAAAGAGGGTTTATAGTAGGAGACGGACAGCATTGAATTTAAAGATGACATATTGGTGAGGAGGCAGATTGAGAAACCTCGATAGCAAAGGTGGAAACGGTGAAATATCCTTGCCCGAGGGGCAAGGTGAACCTGCTGATTAACGTGGATTCCGAACCACCATCATGCATTTACTCATAATTCATCATTCTTACTTCCTTTCACGCACTTTTAGCACTTATATTCCTTATACAGAAGTGGGAGGACCGCCTAATCTATGTTCCCTTATTCTCTTCATCTTTCATTCATGTGTTTATTGTAGCATTCATGCCGTTTTGAGTTATCTTAGCTCTGAGCTTTGTTTATGTATTGTTATGTTACTTGTTTTTGCTTTCCTTACTTTGTTTCACTTTTTTTTGTTGTTATCACTCTTTCACTTTAGTTTTACCTTGTTCACTTCTTTTACTATTAACTTCTACTTCACTATCATTTTTGTTAAACTTTTAATACTATAGTTCACTCATAACACATTTAGTTTACTATGTTCGTTTTATTTGTTTTACCCTTAACTTCCCCTCGACTATCATTTTTGTTGAACTTTTAATATAGTTCACTTATTATATTTTTAGTTCATTTTGTTCGTTTTATTTCTGTTTACACTTTTGATCTGTGTTGTCTTCTTAGTCGGTTGTTTCTTCCTATTTCAGTTTTTTAAATTCGGTTCTCTTATTAGGGCATCGATCTGGTGTCTTGGTTGGTTATTTCGTTGGTTGGGTTTGTATATACTCGGGTAAATATCTTTATCGTTATACTTGTTCCTTCTCTTTTTTGAATTTCTACCTAAGTAAACATGGAAACCTCCTTGATTCTCAGCTGTTGTCTGCCGTTGGGAAATCGAGTGTTAAAGGGGACTCCAGCTCTGGTGTTCGTGTGCTCTGCAAATATAGGAGGTAGATTGTCTATCTTGCTCCATATTTTCTCCGCTCTGTTCCTGATGTTGATGTTGAGCATTTCTAATCCCTCTTTTTGGTGTAGATCCTGTAGTCTTCTCCTCTCTCTCCTACGTGTGTTGGTGATTAGGTTGTGAACTTTATTTTGTATTCTCTAGGGTTCCAATTTTTGGTCCTTGTTTCACCATTGATTGAGGTTGGTGGGTATAGTAGTACCTCTCTTTCTAATGCAAGATAGATTTTTCTTTTATTTTCCATGCCTAACCCTCGTAGATTGTACAATAGGTTAAGCATCGGAGTCGCCGTATTCTTCCTCTCCGTATATGTTGTTTGTAGCCTCTTTTTGTTATTCTGAGTCCTAGCATTATGATATCTGTAGTTCTGATCTTCAACTACAATTTCAGTTGTTTTGTTCCTGGAGATTGGGATTATTGTAGATTTCCTCCTGTTCGTTCTTATCTTCCAATCTCCTTCGTAGTTACTGATGTTGCTGATTTCTAAAGCTGTTGTCCTTGCCTGAAAGCGTACGCTCCTGCACGGAGTGACGACGAGTTGGCTTATGTCGTCCGCGAACTGTATGTTTAGGCAACCAGTCATTATTGGTGGTAGCAGGTCTGCTGTATATATTGAATACAGAGTGGGGCTGAAACAGCCCCCCTGCTGGGGTCCAGCTTCCAATTCGAATTTTGGTCCTTAATAACCATTGATCTTCACATATTCTCTTCTCCCTGTGACATAATCGCAGATTGCTATTCATCTAGAGATTTAAGATCTTATGTTGCATTTCTCTGACCCAGACTTTGTCGAATGCTTTTTCTACATCTCTCAGGACCAGATCGATGTAATTATTCTCTGCTTTGGCCTTTTCTATTTTCGCTGTTATTATACCAAGTGCCATTGTGGTGTCTCTGCCTCTTCTGAATCCGAACTAATAATCATTATAAAGGTCATTTTCTTCAACATATTCGTTTAGTCTTCTGTTAAGAATTTTCTCGAAGACTTTGCCCATGAAGTTCAATAGCGATATTGGCCGGTAACTGCTGAAGTGGTTTGGTGGTTTTCCTGGCTTTGGGACGAACATTATTTCAGCTAGTTTATAGCAATCAGGGAAGTAACCGGTGTTTAATCACGTGTTAAAAATATTCTTTAATGTCCTGAAAATTATGTTAGGTGCCTTGGTAAGATTAGTTCTGTTTATTCCTGAGGGGCCTGGCGCTTTCTGTTGGAATGATTGTATTACACCTTTGATCTCTTCCGTTTTTATGTAGGCCCCCTGTACCCAGAACTCCCTCCCTTTCTCGCTCTACACTTGGTGCTGAAGTGATCTTGTTTATGTTTTCTCGGAACACTGTGTGGACCATTTCGTTTATCTCTGGATTGAAGTTTTCGTCATCCTCTGGTGTTATGGAAAACACTGATTTCCAGTGATTACGAAAAAGTTCTCCTGTGGTCCTCTCTTCTTGGATCATTTCTCCCCGTTCATTATTAATTGTTATTTTTTTCTCTTTTTTTCGTCTATTTTCTCTATTAGTCTATCTCATAAGTGGCTTTGCTGTTCTTCTATGAGATGCTTCAGTTCTTCTCTCTGTCTCCTGATTTCTTCGTATCGCTCTCTATTTGGTCCCTGGAGAATTATTTGATCTAGTATTCCTCTTAGTTGCCTATTCTTTCTCTTCATTTCCTCTGTCCATCGAGGATGTGGAAGAGTACGGTATCTTGTCTTTGGTATATATCTTTCGTCCGCCTCAATGATCTTTTTTGTTAATCTTGAGTTTTCCTCATCAATATCTTCCAGGTTGGCGTCTCTGAGATCCTTTGGGACGAAGTTACTAAGATCTTGTGTGAAACCTGCCCAGTTTTTTCTCTTGTAGTCCTTACTTGCCGGTACCGGTACCTGTATCGGGTGTTGATTCATGAACAAATGTGTTCCAACGTGGTCGCTACATACAAAGGTAACTGGTTGCATGTTGATGTTGTATGGCATATTTAAGCTACTTAGCACGACGACTGTTTTTTTAGCTGCATTTCCTGTGAGATATTTTCGAAAGTCTGGCCCTATTCTCTTAAAAATGTTTCTTCCCAACATCATTTCTAACTTGGCTCCTCTGTTATTTCTGGAGCTGTATCCATTTGCACTGCACCTGGCATTGAGGTCTCCCATAAAGATGGTTGGGAAACCTGTGCCAAAGATTTTAAATAGGTTGTACAGAGGAAGGTTATTTTTTCTTGGAGCTTGGTATCCCGTGGCTATTATAATTGGCGTTAATTCCGTTTCAATTTTTACGGCCAAGTATTCTTCATTCAAATTATTAACTTCTTTGAACTTCAGCCCTCTTCTTATTGCTATGGCCGCCCCATAATGACGCTCGCCTGAAGGGTTTGCGTTTAGGACGGTGTAATCGAACAATTTCATTGTTTTTTCTTCTGGATTTACTCCGTGTTCTGATATTAATATTAATTCTGGATCGATACCTCTGAAGTTATTTCATAATGTCAATGTTTTACCGATCCATCTTTAAGTGTTGATGTGCAGAATGCTGAGCTTTCTTCTCCTTTCGGGTTCAATGGTTTATTAAGTTTGGTCGTTTAGAGTATGCATGGAGTATGCATGTGAGCACTTCTGTTGATGCCCCTTGTGTCACAGTTAGATGAATATGTGCTTCCTGCATTAGACACTCCTACGTATGTTGCATTTCTTCTATTTTATCTTCGTTTCTCGCTTCTCTTTCCTTTCGTTCTATTATCTCCTTTCTTTTAGGGCATGCCATTGCCATAGTCCTATGTGGCCCATGACAGCTCACGCATTTCTTAGTACTTTCCTTGCACTGTCTCCATTCGTGGTTCTTCTGTCCGCACTTAGAACATACTGTATCTTTCTCAGTGCAGTCACGCGTCAAGTGGTCCTCCATCTTATAGCAGCGGAAGCACACTTGAATATTAATGTTTCTCCCGCTCCATGTTCTCTGGTGGAATTCTCATGATAAACATGAGCAGTCCTCGTTGAAATATATGTTGCTGCACAAACAATTTTAAAGACATTTGTGTGGTGGCCAAATTTAATTATTTGATTTATTTTTATGCCTTCATGATTTTTTTATATTTCTTCTTTTATTTCCCCTTTGTCATGGGAACCCACCCAAACGTGGACTTTTCTGCATATGATACTTCTGTTTGCAGTTATCTGGGGCGGGATTTTGGGCGTTAGTACTATTCCCTTTAGTGTCTCTATTTCTTCCTGGGATACTAATTTTTCTACTTCTTTTCCTTACTTTCAATTACCACGTAGCCATTTGGGATGTCGATAATGTTGACGAGGGCTACTTTTATCTGTCTAAATAATGTTTCGCAGAGTTTTCCTTTATCCGGTTTGATTTCCAGGTCAATTGTCCGTAGAAGTACTTGTAGGCATTCCAGGCTGCCTCCTTTCCCTAGAGGGGGATGATCCCCCATCCTTTTGCTAGTTCAGTGCCTAGGCGCTCTTTTATTCGTTCCTTCCTCCGAAGTCTATGGTTCCCTATTTACCTACTTAGTTTATTCCTTCATGGACAGAGCTGAGAAGGCAGAGTGAGCTCTATGGTGAACTGGAGATAACCCCAATAAACGTGGAGCTTCACCTGAGAGCCATTAAGATCTGGGACAAAGTACACCGGCACCTCCTTCCCGAGTTTGTACTCGAGCACATGGACTTTGATGACATAGGACGCGCGCGCAATGCCTTTTAAAAGCAGCAGACTACTCATTGACGATGACTTAGACCCAAGGTTTATTTAGATTTTTCACGATACCCAACAGAAACAAAGCCATACAAAGTGCTAATTTTCTAAATTTCCTCCCAAAATTTTAGCGCGATAAACTCGTCAAAAATTCATAAAACAAAAAAATAAACAAATTAATAAAAAATTCAAAGTCTGGGTGTAAACAACCCAGATAAGAAGATACAAAGTCTTCACAAAAACGTAAAGAGCAAAAAACCCGCTGCTATAGAGGCTTAAATGCCTTCTATATATATTTATATATATAACAAAATATATTTCAAAACGCAAAGAAAGCCAGAGATGCCCTATCACCAGGGACCTATCTTTCATCCTACCTTTCATTTTAGCTTTTCTATAAAATTCCCCATTTTTACCCACTATTTTCTCATACTAAAAAAAAAAACCGTCATTATTATTCAAGAAGAAAAGTTGTCATTACTGTTCGACATTTCGAAGCTTATTCCAGCTATTTACCTACGAAACCAACGAGAGAGAATACATTACCTCGGACCCTATAGGTTATCCCGGGAATTATATTGTTTTGGCAATAACATCATAACTATTGGGCCGATTCTAACGAAATTTGAAACCCCTATGTTGTTTTACATTCTCGTTCAAATGATTTAATTGCTAAGGTCCTCCCAAGGTTATCCCGGGAATTCTTTTGTTTCGGCGCTAACATCATAATTATTGGGCCGATCCTAATTATATTTGAAACCCTTATGTTTTTTTACATTCTCTTTCGAATTATATAATTGACAGTGGCCTCCCAATGTTAGTTCGGAAATTATTGAAAGTTTTGAAGGTCGTAAGGTCATAAATCAGAATAAGTGAGATCGCGCGATTTTGGTCAGCAAACCTTTAAACCTACTTACAAGAATCAATTAATGGAGAAAAGTAAGCTTCCTTTGTAATCCAAACATACCCTTCATTCCCATGCCTCACCTCACCTCCGCTGAGTGTTGGATCTTTGCAAAAACCTGTTCGGTCTCTCGAGGACCCTGAGTTGAACCTTAGCCAGGGTCAAATTCACTAAAAGAAGATTTGTCGCTTTCACAGCATTATTTTCTGAAAATCTTCCTCCTTAAGCTTAGGTTTACTAGAAAAGATCTTTAATTTACAGGATTCCTTTAATGTCTCCTGCCAAACATTTTGGAGTCCCTACGGTCATTATGTTAGCATTTATTTAACCTGTTGAGGATTTGCACTAACATACTATATATATTTAATTAAATTATTCAGTTATTTTGAAGACAACAATTCGAGACCACGAAATAAATTTGACTTCCCCCCCCTTTCTCTCTTTCTATATATTATATATATATATATAAGGGAACGCCCTCGAAAGACCACCGTGAGAGGATGCCCCTTGGCGATACCCCTCTATTCTTTCAAGACCACGTGAACCAGCGTGAGAATTTTAGAAAGTCGAGGAAGAATCAGCCACTCGCGTAATCACCCGTCCCAGCTGTGTTTGTTTTCAGACGCTGATTGCCCCCCCCCCTCCTCTCTCCCCTGCGAAAACGCCGTGCGCGGCCATATTAAACCTACCCCCATATCGCGAAGCGAGTTTGATCGTCTTGAACGACGCGTTATCATGAATTGTGTTTGCTTAGACTTGCGCCAAGAATTCCTTGGGGATCGCAAGGCCCTGAGGCGTCTAGCAGAACAGTTACCCGGCTATTTAACCCAAAGTTCACCATCTTTCGAGGAGATTGAAAGCCCACCATTCACTCCGTCCAGAGTACCGTCTGTTTCCCGTGACCCCCCGTAACTCGTCGTCAAAGATCTCCTCAGCAGATTTACCGTCGTTAAGCTTTGGCCCCTGTTCAGAGGAAAGCTATCGAGACCCCTTCTTCCCGGTGAGTCGTGCAGCCCTCTCATCTTCATCAACCCTTCAAGATTATCGTTCTTTCGAGACTGAGACTCACTACGGATTAGCAGAATCGTATCGAGTTGAGATTACCTCTCTCTGGAGCAGAGAAAATTTCAAACTTCATCACGAAGTAATCCAACACCATCTTTAAGTCCTCCGAGGTAGGACCCCACGAAGTATCTTCTTGAAGACCTGCGCCGTGGTCTTCCACCCCCCATCCAATTCGCACCCGCTCGATCGTGTATGGTCATCCCCAGATTACCTCGTTAATCTTCACATAATTGATTTAACTACCATAACTAACTTGTTCCCCCTTTTGTGCATATATATATATATATATATATATATATATATATATATAAATTGCCCCCATTTTGTTATATTTATTAAAATTATATTTTGGGGGTATTGTCTTTATATATCCTTTGATCTGCAACTTGGCAAGCCATCAATCTAAACCCGGTCAACCGTAATTTGCACTCTTTATTAATCGCCAGACATAACTCAAGCATCCTGTGACCAGCTGTCTGCCTGTCCTTGTGCAAGACTCTGAGCACCGAGCTAGACTACACAGGTATACCTCGACAATATATATATATATATATATATATATATCCATTTCTCCCTCTCGGGTTAATAAAATTAACTATCTCATTAATAATGGAAAAAACACAAATTTAATATAAATTATCAAATAGAAATACAAGCATCCAATTATTATAGGAACGAAGGCCCACTGAAAATGTACCGTGAAATCAAAAGGAAAAGTGAATTAAGAACAAAATAATAAATCAAATGAATACAAGAATATCAAATATTACGTGATTACGATCATATTTCTGTTTACATATTTAAATTATTTGGATTCTGTAAAGATTTCTTTTAGGGTAGAAGATTAATAGCCTCTTTCCCCCTTTCATTGACTCTATTCATTCGTTTAAAAGAATTAGGGGAGAACAGACAGAGCAAAGATAAAACAAACCCCAAAACACTAAATGCTAGAATCAGGGTGGGAGATTAAGAGCCTCCAGGGACAAATTCCTACAGGATAAACCCCAAAGTACGAATCTGAACCCAATTGTAGGGTCGAATAACGAATAATTTCCTCTGCTATCCCCCGCAAACCCTCCCGGCCTGCAGTGACACCTTGGGGAGCAACACGTGTAGGGAGCTCCTCTGGAACGCACGGTCCATATTGGCAGAAAACGGCGCTTATTTTGGCTCTGGATCAAGCGACGTTGTCTTTGCCCAAATGAGATGTGAAATTATCGCAAAGGAGTTCTTCGTTCGTCTTCGCGAAAATGGATCGTAGATTTGAATTCGTAGTTTGAGTACTTGTGTTTTATTATACGAACTTGTTAATGAGTAATATGCCCCTTTTAATTCAAGTATTTGACGTTGACGAAGTTTGGTTATTAGGTTTTGGTTATTTCTAAACCTTTTCAAACTTCGAGTTACTCATATTTTCCCCATCATTTTTTTGCTTATCTACCTCCATCGAGCCTCATTTCTCATTGCTCTCGTTAGTTAAACTAGAATCTTGCCTTTTTAATTAATAATTATTCGTTAAAGCGAGTAATTTAGAATAAGATGATCATGGCATTAGCATTGCTACTTCACCATTCGACAAATCTACTGACCACATTTTTTATCAATAAAAGAAAGGTAATTTGCATAACCAACAATTAGAGGCCTCTAGGAAAATAGAAATGCAAAAAGGAAATTAGTACAACGGACAAAAGCATTTATTCTAGAATAAAAATAATGCGAAAAGGAGACACTCCTAAAGAAAATATGGACAAATAAAAAGAACAAGAATAATAAAAATAACGATGGTGGAGAAGGAAAAGCAAACCTAAAAAAGTTGGTGAAAAAAAAGCACAAGTATCATAATTATGAACCAGTACTCAGCTAATGATATCGAGTGATCACAAATGAGAGGCGAGTAACCCTAGACCTAAGGTTCGTAACAGGTGGCACATGTACACCTAGAGCTACATTTGGACCGCTCAAGGGGTGAACGAGATTTTATGGCTATGGCCAGCCATTTTTACCGCCAGTGCCTTTGCTGGGTGTTACACCGCGTCTCTTCCACGCTAGTTACATTTGCTTATAGGTGAAATTATTTAACAAAATTCTTACTAAAATTTTTAAAAATATTTATATATATTTAATTTTTAGGGGTAGATGTTAGAATGCCCAGGGGGTGCAAAGGAACGAGCAGGTTGGGAATCCCTGCTCTATCCCGTTAGAAATGGCTGCCATTGATCTTTGATATATTCCTAAACTCTTTTGAGTTCGGTCTTTTTAGAAAGCCGCGGGAGGAGTTTGGTACTTATTCGCACTTGGTTCAAAACGAAACCCTACAGACCAGACATCAATGGACGCTACAGGCGGATTTATGTTCGCAATTCAGAGTATATATACTCTTTGGACTGATTTAACTGCTAGGGCGGGGGGGGGGGGAGGCAAGCTCTTCTTTGTCTCCCACTTTCCTTTTTATTTCATTTCATTCACTGCAACCTCCTAGCATTGACATGGCTAGCATGAGACCAACGAGGTTATTCACGAGCTGCAATCCCACTTTTCACGAAAATATTCCACACCCAAGCATAACACTAATCACAACAAAGCCAAACATTTCCATAGTAATATACATATATTCTGAAAAAATCTATATTTATATTAATCATTTAAAATCATATAAAATCACCTAATAAATATTTAACCGTCCATGGATCAAACCCAGATTTAAACTTCACCATAGCGGCGAGGACCTAAACTCGCTTGAATGACCTTCTGCAATCCGTCCTCCGAAAAAAATACCGGAAAGAAAGCCAGAGATACCCTTTCACCAAGCAATTGTCCTTTCATTTGATTTTTTACATTCTATTCTATTTTTTTCTCAAGTTTTCTCCACTATCCTCCTATCTATAAAAAAATAATATTACTATTACTCAAAAATATTTCCTCTCTTCATAAGTCCAATCTCCAAAAAATAACTGCGTCCTACTGGTCCAAATTTAGAACTTTTGATGTTTCCTACTAAAACTTTTTTTAGCATTGATCTTCGTTACCTTTCAGGTAATAAACCCTAAGGGAGGGAGCGGGGGTGAAAGATCTGGTCAAACCTTCAATACTATCCACTATTAAATATCAGACAAAATGAAATCAAAGCGACACCGTACCAAAAATATTTTAGATCAAAAAATACCATAACAAAGTTCTTTTGGTAGTCTCACCAGCTGGTTGAGGCCTAACACCATTCAAGTCCTCACTAGTGTGAGAGATGACGATTAGTGGATTAGAAACTTCTAGAGCCAGAAATGAGTCCTACCACAAAGCATTTAACAAATAAAGATAGTCATCAAACACGGTTGATAGTACGAGTAGTTATCAGTTTTCAACTTGGATAGTATCATTCAGTAAGTCTAAATCCTCCCAAAGTCATATCTACATATATGTGTCACAAACTTTTGTGAGCAATTTTCAATACCTCATTTTTTTTTTCGTTAATGGTAGAGGTTTTGCTACCGATCTCAACTCAAGATACCTGTATTTTTCACTGTGGACCTACTGATTAACGTGAGTTCCGAACCACGGACAGATAGTTCGTTTTAACTTGGGAATTGAGAAGGGTAAAATAACTGAGAATGCTGAAAAAGTTCCAAATTTTCATAAGGGAAATTATATAAAACTTCGAAGCTTGCTAAATTTGGTAGACTGGGATATAGAATTCAGAGGTAAAAATGCTCATGGGATGTGGGATACTTTCAAGCATATAATAAATGTAGTCCAAGAACAATGTATCCCAATGAAGGCCATTAGGAACAAAAGTAGGAAACCATTATGGTGGAATCAGGAGATAGCTAGAAAAATTTCAGAGAAGAAAAGGGCATATAAAAAATTAAAGGTAGAAAATAATATTCAAAATTTAAGTGATTATAGAATGGCTAGGAATGAGTTAAATAAGATTATAAAGAAGAACAAAAGGGTGTCAGAAATTAAATTAGCTCAGGATAGTAACAAAGATCCTAGAAAGTTCTTTAGTTACTATAAAATTAATAACAAGTCTGGCAGAGTTAAAATAGGACCTATCAAATATGAAGGGTTTGTGAGAGAAACTGATGAGGGAATAGTTGAGGTACTAAATGGTCATTTTGCATCAGTATTTACAAAAGAGAAACTAAATAGTCCTATGTATAGTACTCATAGGTCAGGAAAAGAGGTGTTTACTAACATTTGTGTGGATCGGAGGATGATAAAAGGACTAATAGGTGATTTAGATACTACCAAGGCTTCCAGCCCTGATAATATTCATTCTAGGATACTTAAAGAAGGTGTAGAAAGTATCTCAATAGCTCTGGACAAGTTATATACTAGGTCACTGGAATATGGAGAAATACCCGATGATTGGAAGAGAGCGAATGTAGTCCCCATTTTCAAGAAGGGTAGTAAAGAGGATCCAAATAACTTTAGACCGGTTAGCCTAACTCCTGTAGTCTGTAAAATTCTTGAGAAAATAGTTAAAAAAGGGATTTGCCAACATCTAGAGAGGGAGGGGTTAATCAGCGATGCTCAGCATGGGTTTAGATCAGGTAGATCATGTTTGACTAACTTACTAGACTTTCTGGAGTTTGTAACAGATCAAGTAGATAAGGGAGAGAATGTAGATATAATTTACTTAGATTTTAGTAAAGCATTTGATAAGGTACCACACAGGAGACTAGTTCATAAATTAAAAATGATTGGGATATGTGGGGGTGTTTCAAATTGGATAGCTGAGTGGCTGAAAGACAGGAAGCAAAGGGTAGTGCTAAATGGTGTAAAGTCAGAGTGGAGGGATGTTATCAGTGGGGTTCCTCAGGGATCAGTTCTCGGTCCATTATTATTTGTCATCTATATAAACGATCTTGGGGAGGCAGTTAATAATAAAGTGTCAATTTTTGCGGATGATACCAAATTAGCAGCTGTAGTTAAAGATATTGATGATAATTTTAAAGTGCAGGGGGACTTAAATAAATTGTTATCCTGGGCACATAAGTGGCAAATGACTTTCAACCTTGATAAGTGCAAAGTTATTAACATGGGAAAAGATAATAGAGAATTTAACTATGAAATGGATGGGCATTGGCTGAGCTCAGTAGAGGATGAGAAAGATCTAGGAGTAGTAATAGATAAGTCATTAAGGTTTTCTAAGCAGTGTATTGAAGCAAGAAGTAGGGCAAATAGAGTGTTGGGTTTTATTAAGAGAAATGTCAGTTACAAAAGTAAGGAGGTTATTCTTAAACTCTATAACTCTTATGTTAGGCCACATCTAGAGTACTGTATACAGGCATGGTCCCCACATTTTAGACACGATATTAACCTTCTTGAGTCAGTGCAACGGAGGGCAACAAAGATTATTCCTTCCCTGAGGCACCTTGAATATGAAGATAGACTGAGGGTATTAAATATGTTCTCGTTCGAAAGGAGGTGTGTGAGAGGGGATATGATTGAGCTCTTTAAAAATTTTTCCGGGATAGATAAATTGGATGTTAGCAAGTTTTTTGAGTTAGATGATGGAAATCGGACTAGAGGTCACCACTTGAAAATTAAAAAGCAAGGGTGTAGGTTGGATTTAAGAAAATATTTTTTCACCAATAGAGTGGTAGACTTCTGGAACAAATTGCCGCAGAGGGTAGTAGGTAGTCCAAATCTAAATGTATTTAAGAGTAGGTTGGATGAGTTTATGAGAAGGGAAGGTTGTGATGGTTCCTAAGTTTTGTATATATTAATATTGTTTGTATATATCTAAAGCTGCATGATTTAGTTCTTGACAAGCCTTGATTGGTGATACCCTTGTTTCTGGATGCAATCCTCTGGATGTAGTTTTGCTGGGAGTTTGGGTGCCTTGAAAAAGAGGCCGCTTGACTCGGATGACCTATGATGAGCCCTTGTGGCTTTTGTCATCCGTTATATTATATTGTGGGGGACTTTGATTTTGTCTTCCCCTGGTGATGGTGCTTTTTGTGGGTGGGTTTTGACGGAGGCGGATGACCTTTGATAGGCCCTTGTGGCTTTTGTCATCCGTGTAATTATGTTATGTTATGTTATATAGCATATGGCAGCCATCGGAAAGGCGACGTGAATCGGGACAAAATCTGGTGACTAGCCATATGCGATGTACTTAGATTAAGTTCGCTAAAATCGGAATCGGGATTTTCCCTTGATTGATCCGTCTCTTTATCGGTGATTTCCACTAGTCCTAAATGGGTGCCTTTCTCATGCTTGTTAGAAACAATAAATAGGCATAAATTGGAATGAATCTGTTGCGCAATATTATACCAATCATAATTAGCTGTTTAATATTCAGAGAAAGGTTGAAACAAGAGAAAAATATATAATTCAACAATCCGAAGCAACGAAACATTAAAAATTACAAAGTTAAAAGTAAAGGAAAATGAGAATAAAGAAAAACGAACAGTAAAATAAAAGACAAGAAACATTAATGGCAAAATATTGAGGAAAAACACATTTCATCTTTTTACTATACCAATCTACCCAAAACTCCATTCTCTCCCACGGAGCATCGACGGAATGTTTAAAAACGATCAGAAAAGCACAACTTTGATATTCGGTTACGATAGAGTGGATAGAGGTGTGAAAGAAAAATCCAAAAATATCTTCAAAATAATTCGCCATTTTCTTTAGATCCGATTAGGAAATTAGTGACGTTGAAAATTAACAAAAGAGCGAAATGACACGGTAAAAAATGACCTTGGAAACAAGGAGTTTCTCGCCCCAAAACAGTCCCGAAGAAATCGAGGAAAAGTAGGCATTCTAACGCCATGGCCCACTTGTGTTCGGAAAGAGTGGATGAGTTCAGCTATGGAGTAAAATAGAGCCATAGCTTTATAGCCGAGCTGTTTTGGTAGACTGAAAAAGTGGACGTAAGTATAATGGAGAGTGGAGTCAAGTCATGTCTTCATGACACAGTTGTGTACGGAGCTGAAGAAGTAGACGTGAGTTCAGATGTCTTAATGAGAGTTCATAAGGAGAGTGAGTGAAAGCTCAGCTGTGGATGTGGACTCGAACCTATATCTACATAACCGAATTGTGTTTGGAGGGGCTGAAGTTGTGGACTTGAGTTCTTCTACATAGTGGACTCAAATCCATAACTCTATAGCCGAGTTATATTCGAAGACTGAAGTAGTAGTCTCGACTTCGTAACTTCAGCTGAATATGGCCTTGAACCTATTTCTTTTTGACCTCACTATGTAGGTAGGAAGAAGAAGGAGACGTAAGTTCGGCTGGAAATGGACTACAACCAATGCATACATGGCCGGGATGTATCCGGAGCCAAAGAAGTAGACCTGAGTTCAGCGATTAAATGGTCTCGAACCCGTCTTAATGGCCGAGTTGTGCCTAGAAGCTGAAGTAGTGGAGCTGAGTCAAGGTGCCGAGTGGACTCAAACCGATATATACATCGCCGACTTGTGTCCGGAAGCTAAAGTAATGGAGGTAAGATCAGCTGCAGATTGGAATCGAACCCGTCTTTATGGCTGAGTTATGGCCGGAGGATGAATAAGTGACGTAAATTCAGATGGGGAAAGGAATTGAACCAGTTTATTCACGGCCCAGTTGTGCCTGGAAGCTGAAGGAGAGGACGGGAGTTCAGCTGGCGTGTAGACTTAAACTCATGTCTTCAGTCGATTCAACAGAGACATTGCGAGAAACGAAGCAGATCTTTCGATACTAGGAACTTGCAAAGACGGAAAGAAATGAGAGAAAAGGAGACAGATTCCTTCTTCGAAGCGATACTGCGAGGGAGAATAAAAACATCATCAGTAAAAGAGCTGCGTGTATTCCTAGCTAACCTGGATGTAAGAAATTAATTTAACACACACGTGATGTTTACGCAGTTTCGAAAGGAAAGTGTAGTGGAAGTGAAAGTGTAAGGAAGGTACATAACGGGAGTACACTACTTGGGGAGTATGGACCAGGGGGTGGGGGTACAACTTTCCTGACTTTGCCTCCGTTCTTTATCGAAAATCCTCTCGTTGAGAGTAAAGATAGACAGAAGAAACAGGAAAATAAAATGTAAAAATCGATAAGAAATCACTTAAAGTATCGAATTGTGGATATGAATATCGGAACACCCCATACTCACGCGAACTAATTCGAAGCCTCCTGCACAAGTACATACAACTGAGCACGGACTCATACTTACAAACTTAAAATCTAAATGAAATGAGAAACCTGCGGGGTGTCGATTGCGGCGTGGTTTGCTTATAAGCTTGGTGCGAACCGAGTCTTTTTGGCTCGAATTTTGCCGAGTGGAATAAAATCTCCCTCTCCTCATTTCATCGACGTGGGATCAATGGTTCTCGCCACCGATTCGATGTTTCTTTCTTTTCCTTCAGGCCCTTTCCTTAGAGCACCCCTCTATACATTTCCTTAGAGGAAAATATGCATTAGTGACGTAACCGCGAAATGGAGGCGCCTTTGCCCCATTCCACATTCACCAGTATTATTTTTTTCAAGTATCGTATCATCAGTGGTGATTGTAAAAATCATTAGTTTCGGCGCCCTTAAATGTTGTTTTCCCTGAATCCGAAACAACTGCTTCCGATTATAACGAAGTTAAGCCACATCGGGCGTGAAGTCACTGGATGGAATCCCCATTCGCAACTCCTTTACTGCAACTGCCATAACCTGTAGATACCCCTGTTTCGGAGCCCACGTTAAACTGTAGGTTCACTAAAAATAAATAAAAGTCATTTGATAGGAGTGCATATCGGTCGTAAATCCCTATCAATTTTTGTATTCCTTTATAGCTTGTCCACCGCATCGCAAACCAGATGAGAGGAGAAACGGAGGTTGTTCCATCCCGCCAGTAAGTCATCGAAAGCGGCACTATTCTCCCGACTATTTTTCGATCATTTGAGAGAACACAAATAATGCTGCCAATTGGATCCGCTATTTCCATTTTCAAGTTAGTACTTAGGCGTTTAGCCAAAGAAATGCTTGCAAGCTTATCATAAATTGTGTGTTAGATGGCGTTTCAATGTTTTTCTCTAGGTAAGACCAATAAGCTCCTGAAGAAACCTCTGAAATGTCATTTTGTTAGCCCTTCTAAGATCTTTTCCGCTGATGTTCCAATGAATACCAATCCTATCATTTACTTTACTGGGACACATGAAATTGACTTCCGAATTAAGAGCACAAAGTTGGCAATGATTCGAAATCTCACCCTTAATAGTTTAGTATGACCTTATTTACTTTAAAGATTTGTTCACTTATCCTTTCTTGTCTTATTACTCCAATGTGCATAGCCATCTTCGTTTGTCGATCTTTTTTTCCGCCACACCGCTCTAACCTTTTCCGATTCTCTCTTGTTCATACTCGAAGTAATCACGATCGATTGATCACTCTAGTGTCTCCGACCCGTTCACATCATTTCCACCGTCCGTGATGTGCCCTCGTTTATATTACCTCTATACTGCCACTTTCGTAAGCCCTTAGTATCTACCAAGTACTTCACAAAGCAGAAGCACGAACAAAAAGAAACAATCTTTTCTACCTCTCACCTTACCAGTTAATTAATCCATACCAGTTAATTTTTTATTTACCTTAACTCCTTATTGTGTCGGTTAGTTCAACTTTCAACGTACTCCTCTGTGTGCCATCTTTTATCGCTTTGTTTTATTATAAAATGATTAAAAGTATTTTATATGCTTATTTTTACTAACCACGGTATAAATAATTATTTATAGTTAATGAATTTAGCTCTAATAGTTTTTTATCAGGCATCGTTTTCACTAATTTTCTTTATTATTTATTTTTATTTAAATGGTTTCCATTTTCTGCTACCTTGACTAACCTCAACTTTCGAATTTTTTTCATAAGCCAAAATTAATATTTTGTAATATGAGCGATCATAATGTCTACTAACAACATAACAAATATCCAATAGGAAAAAATTGTAGGCCACCATTCAATCCGGTGGTTTCACATTAAGTTGTATCTTCAGAAGTAGTATCTTAAGGTGCACTTCCTTCAAGAATCATGTGATGTCCTTTGCTCGTAGCCTCTAAACCCTCTACACAATTCCCTACGACACATTGTGAGATCATTAACAATTTTATAGGTCATTTTGAGCTCACCTTTAATTGCCCCCTGGACACAACAATGGATAATGGAATCTTGGTATATCACGCCAACCCCCCACCCCCTAAATACACAGTAACCCCATTTGACAAAAGCAAATTTCCTTTACCGAGGTGAAAATCTTTGTGATCAATAAAAAATGCAACGTGCCTCTATTCATGAAAGCTAGTCCGCCATTCAAGGTAAATCTGCCTCTTCTTCACTTGACTTCATTCATTCAATCAAAGTGTATCCAAAAGTGGTTAAAACTACCCCCTACCCCTGTGGTTCTACTCTTTTTCTTGCAGTCAGGTGTTCAATATGATTAGAGCAATCGGTACTAAAAAAAAAGACGTAAATATGTAGGTCAGAATGAAAATAAGATTAAATGGATGACCCTGAAAGAATTGTAAATTTTTGTTTGAATACGAAACCAGGAACGCCATTTTCGCCAGAAGGAACGTTAATAAAGCAGACGATAGGAGATACTAAAATTAAGAAATATATAGGACAGTATGAAAATAAAGAATAGGTCATGCTTGCCCAAACGTCTTCCGAACCATTATGAGGGGGCGGATAAGGCGCAATCCACAGACTCATTAACTATAGTTGGTCAAATAACTGATAAAACTAGGAATAGAAAAGCCTTTACCTCCCCAAAACAAAGTTCCAGATGAATCAAACAGACAAACAAGCCCAAAGAACGTACTGGACACAAAATCTGGAATTCGCACTGGATAGAAGGATTAAGAAAAAGGAACAGAGAAAACCACAAGTTTTAAATACAAAACTCTGTGGTACGGTGGTCGGAAATGGAGCAAAGACTCATTTGAGATAAACTCAGAGTTTCTTTGTATTATCCAAAGTTGGTACAAATGTTCTGTCGAGGTTTAACAAGAAAGTCCATCCAATAATCTGCGGCGTTTTGTGATAAGATGATAAATGGTTATTGCATTGATGGTTTTCCATGGTTCAAATCACTTACAAGTGCCTGTAAATGGCTAAATCAGGCTTCTGCCATTAGATGGCGCCACCCAGCGTCAAATCCAATGGCAGATTTGAAACCTCCAGGGTGAATAACCATATGTCCTATGGTCATATGGGTCATTTCATGTCTATAAATGGGTACAATTGAACTTTACTCCTTTTGAAAAAAAAAGCGACGCTTTGACCTTCGCTTCACTGCAGATAAAAAGAGCACAACGCCCTGGAATCTCATCTTCGCCCAATCCTAGATTCCAAACTCCGAAATTAAGACCATAAAAGAAAATAGGTGCAGCAAGGGCGTGTGGTAAACTCACCCACATCCCGCCCATAGTGTCGGGACAGAGTATAGCGCAAACAACTCAGGTTTCAAAAGCTTCCAGGGCTTGGAGTACTACAACAGCCTGTGATCAGACACGGTTTCGAAACAATTTTATTCAGTGCATCAAACAAAACATTAATATTTATAATGACACAAAGGATTCATGCCTGGACGAATGCTTAATTCAACTTTTAGTAATTCAATAGAATTAATCGTTGCGTAAATTTCGATTGTTGAGCGCATTGTGTTCGACTGGTCTAATTTTCCTTTAATAGGCCCTATACAGATGCAGGCAACAATACTTCTAGGAGTAGCATTTTTAAATACTTGTCTCTAGAAGTCTCAAAACCAGTTTTCCTGTTATAAGGTTTTGCCTGACAAAGATTTTTAAACCGCTTCGGTTTCCATAAATCAGTTGCATGGTTAATCTTTTACTTTCTTTTTCTTCGGTTTTAATTATTCCTCTAATCATTTCATGTTAAATATCATAGGCCAGATCACATGGAACATTTTTACATATTAAAAGAGTGCATGGGCAATGAAGACGAGAAGGTTCATTCGAGATTAAGACTTTTAAGATGGCGGTTTTAAAAGAACAGCTTGATGCTTCTATGGTGAAAGTCGAGTGACAATCAGCCCTTTTTAAATAGCTGATTAAAATAAACATTTTTAGGGATCGACCGGAATAATGCAGTTGGTAGTAGGAGCTTTATGGAGTAGATTATTGACTTGATTGCAAGCATCAAATAATATTTAAATGGGTGTGTTTTAAGAACAGAGATCTATCCTGCTTAATTTACCATTATGATTATCTAAATATAAAAGTTTCTAATCAGAAAGATTTACATTGTTATGAACACTGTTGGCTTCTCTCTCTTATTCTCTCCATCTCCTTCCCTATCAAACTCTATACCTCCCTCCCTCCTCCCCGCAGAGGGTAATCTGTTTAGCCTGTTCCACTTTGTACATAGAAGAGCTGCACTTCTTCCGGACAGAGTATAAATAGGAAATACCCCACGCAATGGGTTGACTTGAACTCTGACGGGGCCTTGGGTAGTTGAGGAGTTTCCTACTGGTCCCTCTCAGCACCTCCTTTTTTCTACGACTATCCCCTCAACTCTTTGTCTAGGCTTAAGGATCTGACCAGCTACCTCATTCCATATCAGAAGACAGGCTTTGAAACCTCTATAAACAACACCCTTTAACGTTCGCAGATCGCAAGAAAACAGGACTTGATGGGTCCTGAGCGTTGGGGCGCGATTAATTGGAATATCGGTTTTGCCATAATAACAACGTCCTTACGTGTAATGGGCTAACCACCTCCCTGTGGCCGTTCTTGGGTTCATAAGGC
The DNA here is from genome assembly GCA_963969495.1 of Ceratothoa steindachneri. Lineage (NCBI taxonomy): Eukaryota > Metazoa > Arthropoda > Malacostraca > Isopoda > Cymothoidae > Ceratothoa > Ceratothoa steindachneri. Next base: position 179,021,204 of record OZ018326.1, read on the forward strand.
TGTACTTCTTGTGGCAGGCAAGCTTTATTGCCTTGTTGTCTGCCAGACCAACTTAAAGTCTGGAATCCCCTATCTCGGTCTACCGCAACAGATATTCAGATCCGACACATGTGCGAACACCATTCTTTAACGTACCCAAAGTAGAGAGACCTGAAAAGTTCGAAAACCAGAGATTGGATAGGCGGGAACCAATGGGCTCGATATATAACATACCAACACCATCCCCACACACACCTTTTCTCGTTGTAAATTTCTTTGGGACATTCTTGTGCGTTGGTAAACTCAAAAAAATTGATGATGTTCGTATCAGTGAAGCCTCGTCCAACTTTATGGATGTGGTTTGGCGAAGAATTCGATAGCACCTCTCTGACCAGTGGAGGGGCTCCACTCCAACCATTTTTGTGTGATTAAGGGGTTTACTTTTTGCCATCTTCGTATCCGTCTTCGGGCTGCTACATCTCTGTGATGGAGGTGGCCTCACCTTGTGCTTTTTCAGGGTGCCCTCAAATAATGTCTTAGTGGACAAGGAGTTTCACCCTCTCCTATATCTAGATGTGAAGCGGCTTTTCCCTTACCCCCTTCTTTGGACCACTCCACCTCTAGAGCAGCAGTTCCCCCCCCCCCTTTCTTTTACACACATGCTTGCCAAATAAAACAATGAGCAGGTGCCCCGAAATCGATCGTACCTGGTAAGAATAGCTCGACAGGACTAGGAGTTGGGGGGGAGGAGTCCATTGGACCATGCCTGCCACTGTAATTGACTAGTGTGTCCTGTCCAGGTCAGCGGACCTGCTCGCTTTCTTTCTCAATGTACGTTGTCCCGCCGCCCCCAAAGACGATAATTAAAGATCATACGTCTAGAAGAGTCCCCGGTCTGGATCTGCGATACATCGGGGTCAGGGTTGCCAAGTGGAGGGCTCATCTGAGGTAAAAATTAGTCTCGGAGGGTCCATGGCCCAGATGTTAGGGTCTTCCAAGGTATGAACAATGACTCTGGGATGTCTCGCACCGAGTCTATGTCTGCCCCTGTGAAATATCTGAGGACTCGCGAGAAAAAAGAGAGGATCTCCTTCCCTGGTTTGTTTTCCCCTATCAGCAATGGACTTCTGCATTTAAGAGTACCGGTAAGGCTGGTTCATCCCACCTTGAGGCCCCTTCCGATAGTAAAGGAAAGGGCTCTCACCCTCCGCCCTCCTCTCCTAAAAGGAAGAAAAGGAGAATGGTTCTAATCTTTCGGGGAGAGAGTCCGGGGATGGACGCATTCCCTGCTGTTACGGCAGATGACCGGGCCACAACTTGCACATCCCGACCAGAGGTGCCCTAGTGTGGGGAGACTCACAACTAGGGTGATGATTTTCGATGGCTTCAAGCGCTTCTTACCGGGTATTGCACAACTCCTGTTACACTTAGTACGACTAACTCAACAAAGGGTACAATGCTAGTTTGTATGCAGCTTTTAATGTTTTAAGTGTGTGTTTAAATTTGAATAATAATAATCAATATGGCCGCCCTCGGGGGAAAGCACGCTCTCCAGGCAAGACCTGAAGTTCACGCACACGGAACTGTCGATGATTTAAGCTCGTCGGCGTTTGCTGTGGCAGAGCTTGCAGTCCTTACCCTCGATATGCGCCCACAAACTCTAGTCAAGAGGATCGAGGTTGGGTGACTGCGGCGGCCAAAATTCCTTCGAACAGTTCATGTTCGACCCCAATCACTCTTGCTCGGTCTTGGCCGCGTCGAGCGGGTCACCGTCATGCAGAAGATTTAGTCCGCCTTCTTTGTGACTAAGATTTTCCTGTAATCGTTCAAGATGAGCCTGTAACTGGCCGCTAACCAAACAGGAAGCATCTTCTCACCATTCAAAGCCACGATACCGTGCATCATCACAGAGGCCGGGTGCTTGGTCGAAGACAAGTAGTGGGTGTCTTAGATGCCCTAGCCGAAGCTTAAGACGTGATTATTCTGCTTGTTGATCACCTGATTTACCGTGATTTTTCTTCAGAAAAAAAAATGAGAATTCGTTTCTCATGATTCTTCCTGTCGTTGAGAAGGGTAGGACAACGTTCCCGTCGTTTTTCTTTTATACGGTCGGTGAGCAGAGATCTTCACACGTAACTCAAGCATTTCCGCCCTCCTCTTTGATGGTTCTGGACACTGTGACCAATGAGATGTTCTTCTTCGTGATTGCAGTCATTTAGAGCTTCAGAGCACTTTTTTTAGGCCTTTCTCACAGCCAAACGGTTTACAACTTGAGGTCTGCCTGAACGAGGTCGATCTTTTAGGTCTTACCCGAATTTATCTTCTCCGCGACTCTTTTCACAGTCATCCAGCTGACGTTGAGCCGCTTGGCTATGCTGAACTTGTGGCCTGTGCGTAGGAGAACAGATATATCTGTTTTAAGCACGTGCTAAAAAGTAGAACTTCGAGTTTGTTTGACGGAACTTTTTCTATCAGACACGTAAACCTTTTGAAAGATCAAAAACAAAATCTGCTGACAAAAAGTCGCGTGCTCTCACTTATACTGATTTATGAGCTTACAACCTTCAAAACTTTCAATAACTTCCGGATAATGTTTAGGGGACCTTGGCAATGATATCATTTGAAAATTAATGTATAACACGCTAAGGGCTCAAATATATTTAAAATTAGCCAAATAGTTAAGATGTTATTTCCAAAACAAAATAATTCCTGGGATAAATTTGGATGGTAATGGTGTAAGTGGTTTAGGTGGTTGTAGTTAGGTGGTGTAGGTGTAGGTGACAGTGAGTGGGTGCGATTGTGGTGTAGGTGGCAGTGTCGATGGTTGTGGTATACGCGGTGCAGGTGTAGGTGGTTTAGGTCGTTGTGGTGTAGGTGTGTGTAGTATAGATGTTGGTGATGTGGGTGGTGGTGTAGGTGGTGTAGGGGTGGTGGTGTAGGGGTGGTGGTGTAGGTTGTGTCGATGTAACTAGTGGTGGTAAAGCTGGTGTAGGTGGTGGCGTTGTAGGCAGTGGTGATGTAAGTTGTGGTAGTGTAGGCGGTGATTTTGTAGTTGTAGGTGGGTGCGGTAGAGGTAGTGTAGGTGGTGGTGGTGTAGGGGTGATGTTTTAGGTAGTGGTGGTGGTGGTGTAGGCAGTGGTGGTGTAGGAAATGCAGTTGGGGTGGCGCATATGCAGTGGTATATGTGGCGGTAGTGTAGGCGGTGGTGGTGGTGTAGATGGTGTAGGTGGTTGTTGTGTAGGTCGAGAAGGTGTTGGTGTTGTAGGTGGTGGCGTTGGAGTTGGTGTAGAGGGTGATGGTACAAGTCTGGTCTAGGTGTAGGTGGTGAGGTTATAGGTGGTGGTGTTGAAGTTGGTGGTGATGCTGCTGTTAGTGATGTAGTTGTAGGTGTTGGTGATGTAATTGTAGGTGATGTAATTGTAGGTGATGGTGTTTTGGGTAGTGGTGGTGTAGGGGGTGAAGTTAGTTGTGGTGGTGTAGGGTTCGGTAGTGTAGGCGGTGGTGGTGGTGTTTTAGTGGGCTAGGTGTTGGTGGTGTGGGTGTGATGTAGATGTAGGTGGTGGTAAAGTTAGTGGTGATGTTGCAGGTGGTGATGTAGGTGGCGATGATGTAGTCAGTGTAGGTGGTAGTGGCATGATGGTAGTGGTGTAGCTGGTGGTGGTGGTGGTGTAGATGGTAGTGGTGTAGCTAGTTTTGGTGTAATTGGTGCTGTCGCAAGCGATATGGTGTAAACAGTGTAGGCGTATGTGGTGGTGGTATATTTGATGTATGTGTAAACGTGTGGGTGTATGTGGTAGTGGTGTAATTAGTAGTGGTGGTCTAGGTGATGGTGGTGTAGTTATTGTTGTGTAAGTAGTAGGTGTGGATGTGGTGTAGGCGGTGGTGGTGTAGGTGTTGTAGGCGGTGGTGGCAGTGGTTCAAGTTACCAGGTGGTGTAGGTAGTGGTGGTGTGGGTGTAGGTGTCGGTAGTGTTGGTGTATATGGTGGTGGTAGTGTAGGTGGTTTAAGTGCAGGTGTCGACTATATAGGCAAATATGGTAGCGGTGTAGGTTTTGGTTGTGTAGGTGTTGTTTTAGTTAGTGCAGGTGGTCGTATTGTAGGTGGTGGCGTGGTGTTGTAGATAGTGCAGTTAGTGGGGATATACGTGGTACGGGTGGTTTAGGTAGTGTAGTTAGTGGTGGTCTGTGTGGTGAATAGGGTGTAAGTGATGGTAGTGGTGGTGAAGGTAGTTGTATAGGTGATGTAGGTGGTGTCGTGTAGGTTATTTAAGTGATGATTCGAAAGAGAATGTAAAAATACTTAAGGGTTTCAAATTTCGAAAGTGGCATTGTTTGTGTAAGTGTAGGCGGTGTAGGTGACGGTGGTATAGGTGGTGGTGTTATAGTTGGGGTAGTGTAGGTGGTGTAGGTGTATGTGGTTGTATATCATGGTGGAGGGGGCGTAGGTGGTGCTGGTGTATTTGTAGGTGGCGGTGTTTTAGATTGTGGTGGTCTAGTTGTAAGGGGAGGTGTAGGCGGTAGTTGTGTAGGAAGTGCAGTTGGTTTTGGTGTATCTTGCGGTGGTGTAGTTGGTGGTAGTGTAGGCGGTGGTGTTGGTGTAGATAGTGTAGTTAGCGTTAGTGTAGGTCGTGGTGTAGGCGATTGTTGTATAAGTGATGCAGGTGGTGGTGCAGTTGTGGTGTAGGTGTATGTGATGGAAGTATAGGTGGTGGTGTTGAAGTTCGTGGTGATGTTGCTGGAGGTAGTCTAGTTGTAGCTGGTGGTATAATTGTAGGTCGTGCTGTTTTAGGTGGTGGTGGTCTAGTTGTAGGTTGTGGTGGTGGTATAATTGTAGGTGGTAGTGGTGTAGGTTGTGGTGGTTCATGTTGCGATGGTGGTGTAGGCTGTTTTCGTGTAGGTGGTGGTGTAGTTGGTGTAGGTGGTGTTAGTTGTGCAAGTGTAGGTGTAGGTGGTGGTGTGTAGGTGGCGGTTGTGTAGTTAGTGTGGGTGGTGGTGGTTGTGCAAGTGTAGGTGTTGGGGTTGTAGGTGGTGGTGATGAAACTTGTAGTAATGTTGCTGGTGGTGGTGTAGATGCAAGTGGTGATGGTGTACTCGGTGATGGTGTAGTTGGTGTGTGTATAATGTGTAAGTGGTATAGATGGTGGCGGTGTAGGTGTTTTTGGTGTAGTTGGTGATGTTGTAGGTGTTGTAAGTGTAGGTGGTGGTGTAGTCGATGTAGGTGTAAGCAATGTATGTGTAGGTGGTATAGGTGGTGATTTTGTAGTCGATGCAGGTGTTAGCAGTGTGGGTGTAGGTGGTATAGATGGTAGTGGTGGTATAGGTGGTGGTGTTGTATGTATTAGCGGTGTAAGTGTAGGTGTAGGTGATGGTGGTGCAGGTAGTGGTAGTGTAAGTGTTAGGGTGGTAGAGTAGGCGGTTGTGGTGTAAGTGGTGGTGGTGTAGGTGGCGGTTGTGTAGGTAGTGGTAGTTTAAGTGATGGTTGTGTAGGTGGTGTTGATAGTGTAGGTAGTAGTTGTGTAGGTGGTGATGTAGGTGTATTTGGTGGTGGTGTATGTATGTAGTGGTGGTGTAGGTGATCGTGGTGTTGGTGGTCGTGGTGTTGGTGGTCGTGGTGTTGGTGGTCGTGGTGATGGTATAGGTGATGGTGGTGTATGTGGTGGTGATGTAAGCGGTGGTGGTGTAGGGTGTGGTGGTGTAGGGGAAAGAATATTAACGATAACAGTTAAAAGAATGCATTATATAATGGTTAAAAAAGCGGATGAAGACAAGTTAAAATAATAAAATTGACAATTATTGAGATTAAAGTAAAAACACATATAACAATATATAAAATTAATTAATACTTTAATCTCAATAATTGTCAATTTTATTATTTTTACTTGTCTTCATCCGCTTTTTTAACCATTATATAATGCATTCTTTTAGATGTTATCGTTAATATTCCTTTCCCTTCTCATTAGTCGATACAGTCACTGAAGATGGTCCTAGTGAAGGTCCGAAACATTCGGCCAGTAAATGATTAGTGCAATCACGTTGGTCTTCATATTCCTATTATATATATATATATATATATATATATATATATATATATATATATATATATATATATATATATATATATATATATATATATCGCTAGCTTGCTCTGAGTAGCTACTTATGAACTTATGATTTCCCTCCTTACTCTCTCTCCCTTCACTTTCTGCTCACTAAGATCATTATACCTATTTGCTGATTTCTAAAGTCTTCGGGCCAATCTTTCTCTTCCACCAAGCTTCCTTAACCATATAATAATAATAATGATATGGGTTCATCGATTTTAACCTTTGGATTTCATCTAACATTTTTTTCTGCATATCGTATGACCATATTTTCTGTTCCTCAATATTTTATTTTAAAAGTCATTGGCTAATCTTGATTATATCTTGTTCTTCCTTTCTATTTTAACTGAATTGTTCTAGTTAATATTTATACAATCCCAACACATTTGCCTGTGTGTTCTCAAGATTAAAAGTTTGAGATGCATTTAAAAACTATTATTTTTTACTTCAATTTTTTTACTAGAAAACAAAGTTTTAGTCAAAGGTTGTTTTTCATAGTTTGGGGTAGGGTTGGTGTGTTTACTTTCATTATACATGCATTGGACATATGGATTTTGATTCGAGAAATGAGTTTTTAGTTCAAAGATATTTTAATTTTCATTCTTATCTATATTGCCTCATAAAAACACGTTTTTCTTACCCAATAAATCATTTTTTGTAATACCAATTAAAACCTACTTTTGGTGCAAGATCTTGGAACACATTTTCATGAAAATACAAAGAAGATGTCTTTTCCCTATGCTGCACACACCTGATTTAACAACACGGGTAAAAATACAAGACAAAGGCAAAATAACTTACTTGTTTTTGTCGAGTTAATATGTCTGATGGGCATTCTCTGAGGATCACGCTGGAGGTTTCTTTCTGTCTCTCGATCACTGCCCTCCGACAAAAGTAAAGCTCGACGCCCCTCCAGCATGTTCGTCCATTCACTGTTTCCTTCTTCTTTCAATCCTCCATCGGGATTAGGATCTACAGAGCTCTCAGGGAGGGTATTAAAGAGTTCCTCTGGGATGTCTTTATAGCTCTTGATTGCGGCACCGATCACCCTGGGCACAGAGGCTGTCTCTTCACAAAGGCCATTCATGATGCCAGCATCGTTTGCAAGTTTATAGCGCGCACCTGCCGAGTTGAGATCAGCGTGGAAAGAAGGGCCACGCAGGCTGATGCCACCACAGCCGTCCACAACGGCATCTGAGCCAGAACTGTCTGGAATAAAGTCTGTGTCTGGAACCTCACGAGATCTTCGCCCCATGTGGGATGATTCCAGGACCCGCTTTTGTGGTGATTTCGTCTCAACGTTTGGCGCCGCTGGAATTTCGTTGGTTCTCTGTGCCACTATCGGGAGCCGCGGAGACACGTGAGTTGTATGGCGTCTTACAATTGGATTGCGTTTAGTAGCACGCTTAGGACCGTTCTCTTCCTTGGATATTTTGGTGTCCACGAACTCGAATTCGCATCGGGAAAAGTCACCCACAACAGTCATGGTTCTGCGAAGAGAGGAAGGCTCCGGGTACCCAAAGCAAGACTTTTTCACACGGTACTTAATAATTTTGGACTCTGTTTCTTGAGGTTTCGGTTTTTCCTCTTTCTGGGGTTGGGAAACGTCTAGGGGTTGGCTTTCAAAATATAAGGTTTTGCGCTTCACGTAACCTTCATCCGGTATCGTTTCCACGGTGGTAACAGTGTCCGAAAGAGATCCTTCAGTGAAATTAATGGGGTCCCCGGAGTGAAATGATTTCCTTACCCAAGAATCTTTAATGACTGTTCGTTTTGGAATGGTCGAACCAATGCCACATTGTAGGGAATCGTATACTGAATGCCTACGTTGTTGTGCCATTGCTTACGTCGCAAAATGCTTTATAAATATCTATAGGATTTTACCACTCGTTCTTATGCACAAATTATGCTGTAGAATCTTACCGTACTCGATATCGCGATATATTATTTCGTATTTGATACCTACAGTGAATTTCTGAAATTAATAAACTGGAAATAAGATGAATTTTAATATTAATGTTAAAAATGGTCACGTTCAGATCAAATTCGTACTATTTATTTGAAGTTTCGATAAAATGTCAAAATAATTGAAGAAAAAACTTTTTTAGAACTATTATGGGGCTGTCTTATTAGCTTACTTCCAGAGATGACACTACTATGTAAACAATCCTGGAATTATGAAGATCAGAAGGTGGACTCCGCTTGTAAAGAGCAGCAGACTCAAAGTAAAGATTAATTAACCGGAATGATCCTTGGATAAGAAAGCTGTTCGTGGAGTGTACAACTGAAAGATGGTACGTCATGAACAGAAACTAGTACTGTACGATAAAAATAATACAGCTCTCAAACAGCTCAAGTAATTAGGCAGAGATACGTTAATTTGTAAGAGACAAAGCGAAATGAATCGCAGAATGTTTATATTTTTGAACAAACAACAAAAGATATTTCGATAGGATAGGACAATTAAAAGAAAAATAACGATTTAAAGTTAGATAAATTGATTTTAAGCATCAATCAGACCGCAGAAAGTATAATAATTGACTTTCTTATTTCTCTCTCCTATCCTAAATGATGCAATTGCCATTCGAAAAATTGCATCTCCTTCCGCCAACAAAAGGATGTGCAGCTATATAGATACATACCTTATACACATTTCATTTTATCTTCTCAAGTTTTTTACAAAACTCCCCTAACATACTTTCTCCGTCAGCCAACCTCCTTGGTTTTCTTTTTAATTTTGTACCAAATCTGTTTAAACCTTTCTCCCGTTGTTAAAACAAACAATTCCAAAAATAAGCTAGGAAAGATACTTGGTCTAGGTACTCTCAGACCTCTAATCTTAAATCATCCAATATTGATTACTCCATTATATTCTTAAATACAGCCGAACCTTTTTTAAGGATTATTCTCAACTGCTTAATACGAGAGGCGGTCAATAACTTTTGCAATTCGGATATAAGGAAACGAGATATGAGGAAAATTATTTTATTATTTTTCAATATGACTACCCTCGACTTCAATGCACTTGCGCCACTTGTCCCTGAGGCTTCGAATTCCCGACAACCAGAAATCCCCCGACTGCTGTTCACTTCACTCCTGGGGGGCGAGCTGGACATCTTCATCGTCCCCAAACCGGCGTCAACGCAGTGCAGCCTTAAGCTGGCGGAATAAAAAGTAGTCACTAGGGGCCAGATCTGGACTGTAGGGGGGATCGTTGAGGTCCTAGAATCCGCACTCGCGCAGGGCAGCTTGTGCAACTCTGGCCTTGTGGAATTTGACGACGTTAAAGTCGATCATGGGGCGTGAGGTTTCTAGGGACCCAACGGGCAGAGAACTTAGTCATGGCCAAATTGTCGTGGATGATGTTGATAACACTTCCATGTGATATTCCAAGTTCTCGCTCGATTTCTTCGACCTTCACCCGTCGATTTTCGAGGATCCTCCTCTCCACACGGGCCACATTGTCCTCGTTGGTCACGTCTGACAGGCATCCTGGACGGGGGTCATCTTCAAGGGACTCACGACCATGGCGGAACTCCCTATTCCAGCGAGCAATGGTTGCATAGTAAGGGGTGGTGTCAGTGTACACTGCAACCATGCGTTCATGGATCTCTTTTGCATTCTTGCTTTCCTTGGTCAAAATTTGATCACTGCGCGGTGCTCAACCTTCTCCATTGTTTAAAAATTTGTGACTGACGATCTGCGATCAGCTACTGCTTCTTAAATAGATGAGGCAGGAGCGTGCGGCTGCAGGTCCTGACTTGTCATAACTTGTCCTAACACCCCCACAAACAGCTATTCCCCTTCCTCTGTTTTGCTCTACCGATTTGCAAAAATTATTGACCGCCCCTTGTAAATAGAATTTGTGAATCATTCCCAAGTACTTTATAAATAGAATTAGTGGATTTTGCTAACTATTTAATAAATAGTACTTGGGGGTCTTTACCAACTCTTTAATAATATAGCATTTTAAGATCTTTTTCAAGTGCTTAATGAATACCACTTGTGGATCTTTGCAAACTTCTTAATAAATAGCCTTCGAATACATTTACCTAGTACTGAATGAATATCATTTGAGTATCTTTCGCAACTGCATAAAAATAAATTTAAAGATCTCTCATAAATGTTTAATAAATATCATTTGGAGATATTTCCCCAAGTACTTAATAAATAACCCTTCATAATCTTCCCCCACTTGTTATTAAATAGCATTTGAATATATTTACCCAGTGCTTAATAAATAGCACTCGAAGATCTTTCACATCGTCTTAATAAATAGCATTTTAAGATCTTTCCCAACTTCTTAAAAAATAGCAATGTAAGAGCTTTCCCAAGTTCTTAATAAAAAGCATTCGAAGATCTTTCACAAGTCCTTAATAAATAGCACTTGAGGATCTTTCCCAACTCCATAATAAATAACACTTTAAGATATTTTCCAACTGATTAAAAAATAGATTTTGATGAACTTTACCAACTGCTTAACATATACCCTCTAAAGATCTTTCCATAGGGATAAATAAATAGCACTTAAGGATCTTTCTCAACTCCATAATAAATCAAATTTGAGTATCTTTCCCAAGTACTTAATAAATAGCACTTAAAGATCTTTCCCAACTACATAATAAATAAAATCTTAAGATCTTTTCAAAGTGATTAATAAATGTTCTTTGAGAATCTTTCCCCAATATTTAATAGATAGCAGTTGAAAATCTTTCCCAATTACTTAATAAAAAGCTTTTGGCGATCTAAAATTTGGTTAACCCTTTGAAAAAATTAAGAGGTTCTAAACAGCATGAAGGCGTCCCTCGAGCAGATAATATAATTAAATACACGTCGTTGAGGGTTAAAGGACAAAGTGTGCCAAGAAAGAACCCTAGAAACCAATAAAAAAGACTTTAAATAAGAGTATTTACTACCTTTTGAAAAATACTATAAGATCTGAATAGCCAGATATTTTTATTAAAACGTTGACCACGAATGGGGTATGGTACATCGATCGTTACAAATGATTTATACCCCATGTGTTGTTTTATCGCACTTGCGTTCAAAGAGTAAAGGCGATGCTCACAACTCTGCCTAAATAAATAGTTTAGGACTATCACATTGTCAATAATCATATAAACAACGTGTTAAAATAAATTACAAACTTTTTTCAAAATAAATACCGCACCGATCTTAGATTTTTATGCATTTAATTTTGGTAGATAATTCAGCACTTTCTGTGGCGATGACCGAGATTTCGTGCGTATGTACTTTTGTCATTCATGTTCTTTCCTCTCTCCGCCTTTCCATGACCCAAACAAGAAAAGCTCCGCCCACTTTCGGACTAAGAGTGAGACACACGCTATGCCGGTAAAAGTGTTCAAGACTTCGACAAAGACCACTTTCCCACAAAGTGGAGTTGGCGCACTTCAACTCCATTAAAATAACCACCCACCTTCTCTCTCAACACATTTATGCTTTATCAAACACAAAGTTACTCTCATTTTGTTCACGCCGGAGAACCTTGCATAGGAATGTAGTGAGTGTGAGGTCCAGTTAAGATTCATCCGTGGGAAGAAGGCCTTAAGCCCCCCCCCCCTCTCCCCCCTCCCAAACCCGCTCTCCGCACACCTATCACACACGATTTCAGCCATGCAGTTGCTCTTCAGCCAGCCGCTTCCAACCTCACACACTCACTCTCGTATATTCTCTTCACAATTTTACTTCCACCCATTCTTTTTATTTGCCCATACAATCTTAGAACCCTCTCAGCCACAACTTCGTTCTCACACTTCTACACACCATATACATAGATCTCTTACCTAGTTGTAACTCACTCTTTACCTACCCTTTACAGATCAAGCATTCTTCTCAAATTGCCCATTTAAACTGCCCTCACTTCAGACCTTTCTTTCTTCCATACCATAGTGTTACTCCCATAAGCCAACGTTGACACCAGCATACTCACATACATCTCCCTGCCTATTCCACACTCAAACCATTGTCATTCATCCCCTATCATTTAAATCTTGCGGTTGAATCCGCTTCATTCGTAACAGTAAAAATCACCATAAATCTTAAATACTTAAAACTTCGCACTTTTTTAAGGGTAACACTACACACTCTTATATCACCTCCAACACTATTGGTACTCTCAAATACCATTATCTTACCTAACTTCTAATGGCTCAAAATATTTTTAATGAATACAGATGGGAGGGTTACGTCATATGTGAGGATTGAGATATGAAATTGAACACTAATGCCCTTAAGTAACCTCAGCAAAACCCAGATACATTATCCGATTATCCATTGGCCACGCCTTTGAGTACACCCGCTCCTCATCTCTATTCCTTTATAACCTCATTACGGGACGAGGACGGTGTTATTTTTCGAAAAAGAACTTATCTTCCTGAGAAGCAGATATTCCAAGGTCTATCTTTCTATCACATCTATGTAATTCATTTATGGAATAAAAATAAGTTTGCTTATATATATATATATATATATATATATATATATATATATATATATATATATATATATATATATATATATATATATATAGTAACCAATGATGAACTTTTCTGGAATTTAATTCTTAAGAATATGTGAATACGTAGGCGATAATGGAGATCATCCTTTATTGAAATTATTCGTTTCGGATCAATTCCTGTTCCATCTTCTATGATTGATTATTTTGATTGGCTAAATGATTATATTAAATATTGTATAATACATATAAATATATTATGATGTATTTCTTTAATGCTATAGCTACTGAAGATGCAACATGAATTGGTCCGAAACGTAGGATTTCAATAAAGGATGATCTCCATTTTTCCTTACTTCTTCATTTTCCTCTTTAGAATTATATATATATATATATATATATATATATATATATATATATATATATATATATATATATATATGATAGTGAAACTACTGTATAGGAAACAAAAGTTTAATTTACGAGACTAGTTTCAGTATGTAGTTTATCATACCCTCTTCAGTCGTATACTGAGAATGCGATTGTTACAAAAGTCGATAAATAGCGTACAGATCAGAAAAAAAGAAAAGAAATAAACACAAAGAAACACATAACAGGGGAAAAAGGTTATTAATCAGCGGGTGTAAGTCTAAGATCGTTAACTAAGCTGTTTACGATGAGGTTACGAGAATGGGGGCTGCATTTCAATTTCCCATTTTACAAATTAAAATTGGGAATTTCTGCTATTAATATCGATTCTACTATTTTTCTTTTAGGGAAATTTTTACAATTATATATGATTTGTGCCTTTGAATATTCAATTTCGTGGTTGAAATTGATAATATGATTAAAGATACTGGATGTGGTACTGCCTCATCTGACAACATAAATTCATTTTGTTAAGGTTCTTCCGGTCTCTCCTATGTAGAATAAGGGACAGTATGTAGAGCCACACTGGATTAAGTATATACCTGCTTCATTTGGCTGATCCACGGGCAGGTCAAAGGGAAAGATTTAAGGATAGAAAAAAAGGTATTTAAATGTGGTTAGGCCGAGAGAAATAACTTTGATCACTCCTTTGAGGAGGGGAGAAAAAGGGAGGGAAGGATACTTCGTATTATTAAATTTGTTTTTATCCTTGGGACGGTAATGAGTAGATTTTGCTTTAGATAAACTTTCATTACGTGGAGGGGATCTGTACGCTATTTATAGACTTTTTAACAATTGCATTCTCAGTATACGACTGAAGAGGGTATGATAAACTACATACTGAAACTAGTCTCGTAAATTAAACTTTTGGCTCCTATACAGTGGTTTCACTATCATATACCATAACTCGCCATTGAGTTATTTTACCTATATATATATATATATATATATATATATATATATATATATATATATATATATATATATATATATATATATATATATATATATATATATATATATATATATATATATACATATATATATATATATATATATATATATATATATATATATATATATATATATATATATATATATATATATATATATATATATATACCGGGTGTCCCAGAAAAAAGTTAACCGTACTTTGAATTAGTATAACTCAAGAACTATGGGAGATTTTGGTGTCTTGCCAAAAGTGTTTTATTTATCAACTATTGATCTGTTGATCCTGAAAATTTCATTAAATTCCCTTTTATGATATTGATACGCTAATGGGTTTAGTGGAGGCTATCAAAAATATGTTTGCTCAAGGAAGTAAAATAATGAAACGAAGCCTAGGAAGGCTAGGCCACCGTGCACTTTCAAGAGAAGCGAAGGGAGCTTAGGATGCCTAGGTCACTGTGCGATTCTTCAAGCAAAGCCTAGGCCATTTTACGGTCGTTTTTCAGCTACGTTGTGGTATGGTCTCGTCATTATTGCTTACTAAGCAAATCAAAGCGTTTCTGTGTAAAAGTTTACTTCCATAGAACCTTTTTAATTATGCTGTTAACAAAAGATCAACGCGTATTTGTAGTCACAAACTTTATTAAGACTGGCAGTATTAAACAAGTACAAGATTCATTTGAACAACGTTTACCAGGTAGGCACCCATCAATCAAGCCCACAATTTGGAAAAAATGTTTGCAAATACCAACATGAAGGAACATACTTAAATCTAAATAAAGGTCGTTCGGGTCGTATGAGAACCATAAGAACAACAGAAAATATTGAAAATGTTCAGATGCCACTTCTACAAAATCCACATGTATCAGTCAGAAAGAATAGATTACAATTGTCAGAGTCAACATTTAACCGCATTATTAAACATGACTCAAAATGACATCCCTATAAGATGCATGCAAGACACCAGCTTCTTGAAACTGATTTTTCTCGTCGTAGACAATTTGTCGAATGTCTTCTCCATAAACTTGCTCGTTTCTTTAAAACATTGTGATTGGTGACGAGGCAGCCGTTTTCATGAGTGGAAAGGTAAATAGCCATAACATTCGGCAATATTCGCCGCTGATATCTCCCCCCCCTCCACATTCAACTTTGCACACGTATTTGTCAGCAGAAAGTGTCTCTGTGGTTCGGAATATGCGGGAATGGATATCTTGTCGGCCCATTGTTGTACGAGAATAATTTGAATGGTGCTGCCTACTTAAAGATGATCAACGAAAGGATTTTCCTGGACATCCGCCAGATTTACGGCAATCAATTCAATAGACTTTGGTGGATTCAGGACGGCGCACCAGCTCATAGACAGCTTGATGTAAGAACAAAACTAAGAGAAACGTTTGACAACCCCATGCAATTGAATGGCCCCCAAGATCCCCTGACTTAACACCGTGCGATTATTTCTTATGGGGATATCTAAAGAATAAAGTGTATTCTACTCCACCACAAAGCATCAACCAGTTAAGAGATAGTATCGCACGTGAAGTTAATAGACTTAAGGAAAATCACAAGTTAATCAAAAAAAGTCGTTCAATAAATGCAGTCGAAGGCGCAACTGTGCTTGGAAAGAAATGGAGGACATGTGGAAGGAAACGGTGCTTAGAAAATTAAAAAATGAATTTGTATTACCCATATGAAGAGGTGTTTTGGTTAAAAATGGATTTAAATATATTTGTTGATTTTAAACTTCCAAGTTTCATTATTTTACTTCCTTGCGCAAACATAATTTTGATAGCCTCCACTAAACCCATTACTGTATCAATATCGTAAAAGTGAATTTAATGAAATTTCCAGAATCAACAGATAAATAGTTGATAAATTTCTTTTGTTTTGCAGGACTCAAAAATCTCTAATAGGTTTTGAGTTAAACTAATTCAAAGTACGGTTAACCTTTTTCTGGGACACCTTGTATATAGATATTATTGGTATCATATCGATCAGAGAGATCTACATGTCCTAGAGGACAATTCGATACATAGATTCTATATGGAGGCAACAAAAAGAGAGAAAAAGTGAACTAACATTTTGAATGGTTGTCGAAGTGAGAGAATTAGAGCACACACATCACCTCCAAACTTCACTTTGCCTGATACACCACCCTTGCCCCTTCAAACCACTGCCAGGCTGTTCTGTGTAGTACAGGTTCCTCCTCCTTGTTCATTAATCACCACCCTTTGGGTTCACATTCCCTCGAGGACATCTGCCTTGGCTAGAGAACGCCCCGGGGGTTATCACGTGTATTATGGGGAAACATGCTACAGATGACATCTGGGGGATTGCATGCTATCTCGGTACCAACGCTCGCAGTTTAGTGCCCCCCTGTCCCCAAAACCCGCAGTAAGAACTGTAACTATATGTATATCTTCCACACATTTTCCCTACTTTCACCATTTTCTTTGGATGTCTGGCCTTACAATTGTTTTAGCTATAGATCTCCCCACTCATTTTCACTTTCATAACAACACTTTATTTCCAACCATTTTAAAACTGTCTGAATGTTCGTTTTCGAATGATTTTAAAATAATTGACACTTTCGATATCTGCGCTGATGCTTTCATATTGTCCGGTAAACAATATTCTCTTCCTTGCACGTCAAAACCACTTCACTCCGACCTGTTTCTGATCTGCGCCACTTGGGGGAAAATTCTAGGATGGTCGTTCTATCGCAGCTCCCAAGCCTTCTTTCAACCGGGGCCTCGCACGACCCATTAAACCTCTCCTCGGTATCAGCGCCTCGCGCCTTTCAATGAATTGGTCCTGCCTCTTATCACACGGATGGGCCGCCGCCTGCGCCCGATTCTGGCGTCTCTCTCCAAAAGGAGAAACGAAGGTTCATCTTCGATCTTTCATGACGCGTCGCTAATTTAAATGTTGACGTTCGGTAACGTTTTTGGGATCAATACTTTTACATTCTTAGTCTTTATAATCCATCTTGTCACACTTATTTTCTATTTATGGTATTTTCTTATCATTTGTATTATCAGGGAACGAATGTTACTCTTCGACCCTTTGCGACGCGTCGCTCCTTCAAATTTTGACGTTTGAAAATTTTGAGGCTCGATTTTTACACTTCTTTCTCTGTATATTCCATCTTGCGACATTTCCTTTCTATTTATAGTATTTCTATCATTTCTATCATCAGGTGACAAAGTTCCTCTTCAACCTTTCACGACGCGTCGCTCGTTCAAATGTTGACGTTCGGTAACATTTTTGGTTCCATTTTTACACTTCAAAATCTCTAAATCAATCTTGCCCCATTTCTTTTCTATCTATGGTATTTATATCATTTCTATCACTGCTGCTCCTAGATCCCCTGTTGATTTCGCCTGGGGTTACGAGATACTCAACTACCTTGTGTGACCACGAGGAGGCACAGCAGGAGTCTTGGCAATGAAAAGGATATGTACTGACAGGAGAAGGCTTACGCACTCGGCCTTCCTTTTCACCTCAAGGGCTAGCGAGCGGCAGGAGCTGCAAGCGACAAGGCAAGCAAAGCAAGCACTTAACACTAAAGTGCAGGCCCACCTGTGTGTGGACATGCCCTGGCGCCTACCAATCACTGCATCCCCCGCCCCAATGCCTTGTTGGTTCTACCTTTTAGGCAAAGGCTAGATGAAGGATACCTCGATAGTACACCATGATCGGGAGTGCCTATAGGCAAGCACCAAAAGCTCGGTGTCTCGGCAGCTCCCTGCGGACGATGATGAAGCCTGGTCGTATCGAGCCTCTCCTATCACCACGGTCCTACTCCCCTCCGTCAAGATACGGGTCATTAGACTGCACACATTCTAACCCGCTTAAACCTAGTGCAGGTTGATGCCCTCGGGCATCCTTCATCATCGACTTCGATGGACTTGCCAAAGCCAAATCATCTGGTAACAAATGTTTCTCTTCGACCGTTCATAGCGCGTTGCTCGTTCAAATGTTTACGTTCGGTAATTTTTTTTACTCGATTTTTGCACATTCTATGTCTGTATATTAAATCATGCGACATTTTTTCTATTCATTATTAATATATAGACTATGCAAAGAGCCACACTGAAAATTTTGGTAATTATACCAGCCAGAGGTGTCAGTGCAGGTCAAAGCACAGCAAGAAAGAAAGGGAAAAGAATTTTACAGCCAATCTTTTAAACTTATTAAGCGTAGGAGATGTCACAATATTTGTGGGTGAGGTATTCCGCAATCTATATATACTCGGTAAAAAGCACTTAGAAAACTGAGATGTATTGGGTTGAGGAATAAGTTCTTGCGGTTTTATCAAATTTATTCATTACCATTAACAATTTTAGAAAAACTTAATTTCTAATTGATAACAATATGCAACTTAATCAGCAATGTATTCTCCGTTGTTATTTACGACTTTTCCCAACGTTCAACTAGTTTTCCGAAGCTTCTTCAATAAAAATCTCTGGATTTTGATTCGAAGAATTCGTCTAACCAGGTTCTTAATTCCACATCAGTATTGAACGAAACGCCGCGCAAATTGTTGGAGAGCGATCGGAACAAATGGAAATCTGATGGAGCCAAGTCTGGCGAATATGGAGGATGCGGCAGGATTTCCCAATTAAGCGTTTGGATTGCGTCTTTTATCATATTGGCAATGTGAGGACGAGCATTTTCGTGTTGCAGAAGGACTCCATAACGTCGATGAGGTCGCTTTTCACGAATACCTTCGGCGAGTCGATAAATTTGTTGAACGTAGAGTTCTACATTGACAATCTCGTTGTTTGCAAGGAGCTCATAAATAATGATGCCGTCACAATCCCACCACACACAGAGGATCGTCTTTCATAGATGAAGTCATTGCTTTAATCGCGGAAGTGTTTTTTATTGGGGATAAGCCATTGTTTTCGATGGTTCATGTTGACATAAACACACCACTTTTCTTCGCCAGTGAGGATGCGGTGAAGAAATCTGTCCTTATATCCACGAGTAGCCTTGTGACGAGCAAGCAAACCTGCGGCAATCGTGGAGCGTTGAAGTTTGTTACTTTCGCTCAAAGAGTGCGGAACCCATGCACCTAGTTTTTTTAACTTTTCCCATCGAATGAAGGTGATTTACTACAGTTTCTGATCACACGACAATTGTACAGCCAATTCTCTAATCGATTGACGAGGATTTTCATGAGGAAGGTCGTTCAATCGATCTTCATCCAACTTAATGGGGTGACCAGAACGTTCTTCGTCATTAAGATTGAAATGAGCGTTTTTGAAACGTGAAAACCACCATTGAGCTGTCCTTTCTGATAAAGCATTTTTTCCGTACACAGCACAAATATCGCGACGAACTTTGGCTGCGTTTGCATTGTTAGCGTCTCGATTGAAAATAAATAACAAGTGTCGAAAATGCGCCTTTCTTTCAACTTGAAATTCCATTTTGAGGGTACAGAACAAAAATTAAATAAACACAACTTTTAAATAAACCGCAATGACTTATTACTCAACTTCAAGACGTAGCCTAAGCAAAAGCCTAATAATCTACGCTGTTAAGAGACGTAGCCTAACCTTCGCAAATTTTGCTCTCATTATTTATTATTGTTTCTTAATATGTGCACAAATCACGTCAACAAAACTTAAATCAACACGGCATTAAAAAGAACGCAAGAACTTATTCCTCAACCTAATAAAATGACGACCAATTTTGAATCCATGGAATTTAGTCTCAGAATACCTAGTAACTCTGGCTGGTTGATAAAATCTCGGCAAAAATTTATGCAGGGGATGATTCACATTGTTTACTACTTTAAATAAAATACAAAGAGCTCCAACATCTCTACGATGTCCAATGTCTAAATCCAAATCTGATAGTAAATATTTTACAGAATTAAATGCACGATCAAGCAATCTCAGATGAGAATCTGCAGCAGAACTCCATACAGCAGAGCAATACTCAAAATGTGGTAAAATAAAAAAAAGAAACACTTGCGAAGAACAACATCATCCTCATAACTTGTCTTAGATTAACGAAGAATGCCCAATTTCTGCGAGATATCCCAAGACTTGTACCTTAGATGCGTTTCAAAAGTGAGTTCCGAATCTAGAGTTACTCTCAAGAGCTTGAGCTGGTCAACCTTGTTAATCAAAGCTCCATTTATTAACAAATTTGGATGTTCAGGCTAAGAGAGATCTAAAACGACTCACAATCGTTTCTTTAGACTTACTAGGGTTCAATTTCATACCTCACTGAAGATACCAGAAATGAATTCTATGAAAATCCTCAGTGAGGCTCTCTGCAACTCTCAGTCTCGTTGCAGAAGAAGGAACATGAGCATAGAGAGAGCTGTCATCAGCATATGCTAGAATTTTATTACTGATATTAAACCACATGTCATTAGTATATAATATAAAAAGCAAAGGCCCAAGAACGCTACCCTGAGGAACTCCAGAATATACTCTAGAATAAGGACTAAAACACCTATCGACAATAACACGTTGTTGTCTTTTAGTTAAAAACTCTGTTAAAGTACTAAGACTTTAATTTAAAAAATCAAACCATTATGGTTGACAGTGTCAAAGGCGACATTAAAGTGGAGAGAGACAAGCCTAGACTCACAATTATTGTCTAAAGCAGACTGCATTTCATGTACCAGCAATAATAGTGCATCAGTAGTGCCTAGCCCCGTTCTAGAGCCAAACTGAGTCACTGAAAGTAACTGTCTCAAATATACAGTAAAACATTTGGACAGCAGACGTTCAAAAGTCTTAGATAAAATCGGTGTGATGGAAATGGGCCTATACTCACTGGCAGATGGAGATGATGACAGTCCTTTGGGAATTGGGGTAATGTTGCCTGAACGCCAGCATTCAAGAAATGACCCCCGGCAAACTAAAATACGAAATATATCAGTCAGTTTTCGAGCTAGCTGACTGCTAAATATTTTTTAAATCAATGGAAACAGACCAATAGGATCAGTTCCCCCATACTCGTCCAAATTAGATAAAAAATATTTTATTTCAGAGGATCTGAAGGCAAAATGTATTAAAACTAGGTACCGGATGACAGCCTAACGGCAGCTGAATCTCATCCCTACTTTGCTTGGAATTAAAAATGTCAGCAAGAATGCTGGCTTTATCAAGATGATGATATGTAACGCTACCATCAGGCTTCATTAAGGGTGGAATAGTAGGCTCAAACAAAGCAAATTTAAGTGCTGACCACCAAATATGCGGCTAAGCCGCACCTATGAGGACAGTCTTCAAATGGGCATTATGTTGAGCTTCAACCTCTTTATAAACATTATTTGTCCGTGTTCCTCATCGCAACATAGTGCTCCCAACACAACGGAGAGCGTCGAGGTGCACCAAAGATTATAGGCAGCATGCTTATAACGATAGGCCATACGATACTGATCATTAAAACGTGTTTTATCGTGTGATCGAGCTTTAAGATATTTCATTGGTACAAACCTACTTTTCAAGTCTAATAACCTTAAATTCAATGCTGTAATGGGACAAGGAGCATCATAGATATCTCTCCAGATAATACTATTAAACGCACAGTTAATCCCATCCCATTTAATTTTAGGTTTGATAACAACCTCCCTGGAGCTGGTAAAGTCTGGAATAGGGAAATCTAACTGGATTTAAAAAGTCAAACCTCCATGATCTGAGGAACCAATTGATGCAGTGGTTTGAACCTCAACAATCCCTCCCACATCAGTGACTAAAAGATCAAGACAATTGCCGGATGTGTGAGTTGCACCAGTAACTAACTGCTCACAACCAGTAATATCAAAAAAATCAAGAGCAGCAATACCATGTTGATTGGTGATGAGCATTCAGATCACCAATAAAAATGAAGCAAGATTTCTTATCCCCCTCCTGAATAGTAATATATGAGTTTGGAAGGCAATCATAAATGCTGTCATCTAAATCTGGGTTTCTATAAAGGGTAAAAATATAAAAATTATTTTAAAACGGCTTCATACTCTAATAATCATGATCTCATGACATCCACATTCATACTAACTAAAACGTGAAGCATTAAATCCCGCTTGAGTATATACACACAAGCCTTGCGCTCGAGCTAAAGAGTTCCTCAGAAATTGCATAGGCTTATTAAATATTAGCAAAAGGAGTTCTGAGGTATGTCTCCTATTTAATACAAGAGTCTCAGAGCAGCAAATAATATCATATTTAGTTGAGGCAACAGAAAGCTCTCTCAAGTTACCATAGAGACCACGCATGTTGCAGTAGAATAAATTGCAGAAGTTACGACGGATAGGGCCAGGGTTAGATTCAATGTCGCCAGACAAAATAAGAATATGCCTGACAAAAACTGATATACAGAGGATCTTAGAAAGTAACAACAAGAACAACTACTAACTACCAACCCAGAGATTCTTAGCACCCCCCGACCACTGAAGGCCTGCTGGGAACTGGGGGCCATGGCTAAATGTAGTACTTTCATATTTCGATACAATGAATTAAGATAGAATAAAGTTTAGGAAAGTAAGGAAAAATAAGAGATGCAGGGCTGTGTCATCCAGAAGAAGGGAAGTGGATGAATTCAGGAATGTTGGACACACAACTATGGCTATACTCATTCGCCTTAGCTAAAGCAGGGATACCTAGAGCCCTTAAACATGAACACAGGCGCCCACTGAAGAGAGTCAGTGACCGGTGGTGTTCAAGTGAGGTCAAAGGGGACATTTTCTGTATTTATGGTATTTCTGTCATTTTTTTTGTATATTTAGGTAGGTAGCGGCATTGGCTACTCGCGTGGTTGAGAAGATCCCCTTAGCGGATAAAGAAATGCGCATAAAAATCAGGATGGCAATCACGGTTGAGCGCGAAAGCAACTGAGGTCGGTCTTCAAGAGGGATGGAGAGGTAATCTGTGTCTTATTGTGTTTTTGATACGAAACAGCGATAGTGGAACAATCTTGCCCCCAGGGGAAATATTTGTTCTGCCTCAAGGTTAGGTCGATATAAGTAGCTTCTTTGAAGATTCTAGTGCTCCATCGTCAGTGCTCCGTAACAGATGAGAGGTGGGTATGCTGTTTTCTGAAATCAGAAAATGTTAGCGGTGTTGTCATTGGCTATGTGCATGATGCTGTGTGTAGAGACACTCCCACGCGTGGGTGAGCATCAGCTCGCTGGAATTGAACTCCTGCCGCAACGTCAGAAATCCAACGCCGTACTCACGAGGCTAGCGAACGTTACCTTTTTTTATGTTTATTCATATATTCATTTTTCTTCCTCTATCCGTCTTGCAGGATTTTCATGCTTTACACTGGATGAAAATAGAAAAGAAAGTGAATTTAGTGCGCAAAATGCAAAAGATACGAGGACAAAGAATACAGTACATGACCAGGTATGGCATAAAGTGGTGCAGAAAACATATGTTTTGCTCCTGTTGGTTAAAAGTACTTTTTGAACATCATCAGAACCACTTGGAATAAGTCTCACAAGATCTGATATGTACGAACATTTTTTTTTCCTAAATAAATCAATGGATGAAATTAATAAGTAATAGCTTTGTTCATTTTATACCGCTCATTTTTAAAAATATATTATAACATATGCCATCTGAAACCATTCACAAGTACCTATAACCATAAAATAGCGAATCCCGTTCGCTGTAAACAAACTATAGAATAAGTCAAGCGCTTTAGCTTCTATAAGAGGGACACTCTGAATTGTAAATAAACAGCGTTTTAGTTTCTCCAAGATTCCTCCTTCTTTGACGCGTCCGATGTTATTTAGAGTTTTTTTCCCTCAAAATTAAAAGCAAAAACCAGCGAAGGTCTCTCCCTCAGAACTTTTGTCAAGGCCGATCTGTATAGATGTGGCAATGGGGGGGAGAAGTGAAAATATGTGGAAGATATATAGCCACAGCTCTCCTACAGGCAATAGGGTGGGAAACGCTTCTGCCGGCGTTAAAGCGGAGGGCATTATCTGCCCTTTCATATGTAAGCCAGAGAATGCCAGTTGCCAACACGTCGCCTATCAGCAATTCAATAATGAGTCGCAACCCTCAAGCACAGCAATCTTTAGTCATGTCTTACGATATACAGGTGACGCTGCAACGGTTAGAACTTTATTTCATTTTACACATAAAAATGTTCAGTTTATCAACGAGGGATTTTCCCCCCTTTGGAATGCGAACAGCCCAAGAGTTCCACAATGGTAATAATGCCCCTCCAAATTGGTGGTAACTTAAAATCTAAATAATTTTTTCGATCATTTAAAAACTTCGGATTTCTTTATTATCGACACTTTCTCTTTTTTTCCATTTATTTTTCCTTGCCTAACACCAGGTATAATATTGTTAAAAAAAAAGAATTCTTTTAATGTTTGCAACACAATAATTATTAGCAACGTCCCTAAAATAACTATTTTCATTACGTTGTTATTATTATTATTATTTGTTCCGTTACAAGTCCTCTTCCTTTATTATGGAACAGTGGCAAGCGTAGGAAAATTGCGCCCCTCCCCTTCTAGTGCCTCCCGAATTCGTGATTTGTCCATTTAAATAATTTTAATTTCTCTTAACTTCACCACTTAACGAAATTCTTTTTACCCAAACTGTCGGAGATGCCCCCATTAATTTTCGGAGGGGGGGGGGGTAGATAATTAAACGAAAGGACGACCTGTTCAATTGCTTGATTAAGATTCAAATGTCCAATTATTCGAGTGTCGCTCAATTGGAGACATTAATTGAAATCAGAGGGTTTTTATTCTCAATGTGGGGTACCAACACTACCTCAGTTGCACTCATAGCTCTGTATCACTACAGCGCCGGAAAATAAACTCGTCTTTGTCCACTCGTTCTTGGAATCCTTCTTCTGACACTAACAAAATTGGCATTTATTGCCTTCAGATACCTTTCATCTCATTTTCCCCAAAAAGGAGTTAGATTCGGAATTATAACTTCTTTTGGGTAGAATTGATCACACGAGAAAATATTTCTTGCACATTAATTCCATATATTAACTATAGGAATTAAACTATAGTGGTCATTGTCAATCCACATTCACCCTAGTAATAGTTGTTAACATGCGAATTGTATAGCGTAGACACCAGCACTGCCAGAAGGAAAAACTAAACACAGGCAAGTATGGCCTGTAATCAGGTACGACTAGGTGATTCACTCAGCTCAACGGCACAACCAATTGCCGTAAAATGAGTGTCGAAACTTAATACTTCTTCATCCATATTCTCCATCTCACTCTGTACGATGTTCATAGTTGGTTATTTGCGAATGTGTACACACGGAAAAGAGAACCCATGTATATGCTTCGTTAAAAGGAGATTTGTTCGTTTGGTCAAGGAATCAATGTCATAAATGGTTTTGTAATACGCATAGTAGCTTTTAATAACCTCATTTTGTGACAATAGCTGTACAAACCAAAGCGTCGGACGTAGACGAGAAATGAGGAGTGATATTGAATAAGGTGAGATGTAATATACAACGTGGAACTTGCACGATTACATGATGGCTTAAAAATGCTGCTTGCTAATTCGGAGGAGTGAGTACGAAGGGTATAATGTCTATAGGCATCCGGGCATCATTAAGTGCTATTCGAACGGGCAGTGGGAGGCGTGCCACATACCAGCGCTCGAAAACGATACCCTAAACTCAATCCACATCCTTCTCCTATGGCTCACTTGCATGTTTGCTTTGTTCTTTTATTACACCGATCATAAGTGACAGAATCAACGTCATACGAAAAAAATACATCTTTGAATTCTACATAATACCCTTAACTTAAGCAAAGGCTCTTTGTTTAATGGAGCAATAAGGTATAACTTTGAGCACTTACCAATATGCTGGTACGATACCATGTAATATGTACATTCTTTCTTAAAGTTTCCTAAAAGAGTGTGAGTAATTGATCTTTTTTAATAATGGCCAAGTTCTATCATGACGGTATTTATCCCTTTTCTCAAATTTTCAAATCCTTTTATACCAAAGTTAATAAAGCTATCAACCAATTGAGATATGGTCCCGTATCGCTGTGACCTATTTTAAAACGAGACTCTCAACATTTAACTTTAAAAATATATAATAATGGCAAATTTGAAAATAAACAACCCAATTCCTTACCTCAAATAATCCAGTCTTTGTTCTACCAGAGATGAGTGATATTTTGATATCTCACCGTTAATTGGACACCGTTTCACTAAGACTTAAATTTTTATTTAATAAATAATGTTCATTAATATTTGCTCCATTCTAGCAACTTTGGAAACTAAACAATACAACTTAAGGAATTAATAAAGGCTTAGGGATAGAGACGAATTTCTGCGTGAGCAAGCTTTCGCTGCCTGAAGTGAGAACTCTTCTAAAGTGTTCCCTACAACAGAACTGGAATCATGTTGAGTGAGGATGTAAGAAATGTCACGATTGTGCTGGGAATATTCTGTAAGTGGAAACATTGACAAGTTGACCTTCCATTCAGTTTGAGAAAAAGGAAGCTACAGTTCTCCTTTAATTGTGCAGAAATTGAGGAATCATAAGCCATTATTAATCTAGTGAACCAAAGAGAATTTTACTGTCGCGAGACGAGTGGAAAAAAATAAAGGATTTTGGATAACAAAGAAGGAGCTTTTATAACATTAAGAATTTTGTTGTCATCCAAAAATTACTCTTCCACACCTTTCAGAACTGCTGTAATTTTATGTCTTTAATGTATATGGTTGGCATTTTACGACATGAAATTAAGTTTACATAGTACCCTACCACAAAAAAGGGCCTTTTGCGTGAACAAAAAGATGGGTGGCCTCGAACTTAATAAGGCATAGAGGGAGCGGGGAAAATAGATATCTTTCGGTGGTGTTGAATCGCGACGACCCCAATTTGTGGGAAACTAGTAGGTGTTCAAGTTGAAATTAAGGTTTCTGGGATGGGATGCTCCATTGCAAATCGCAAAGCATATAACATATATCACCCACAACCTTTGTTTGGAATGAATGAAATACATATGAAAAGACTTTTTTAAATTCAAGGCAGTCTAAGGAAAAAGGGTCGCTTCATACTTTTTAAGAATTAAACTCGCGCAGGAAGCTGGTATGACTGAATTAAAGATGATACGAAATGCGGTGTTTAGACCAACTGTGATCAGAAGCACAGTCTTATTGCCTTGTCAATGCGCATTCGCCCTTTTTTAAAATCAATAAATTAAAGATCCCTTCATACCAATAAAGTTAATTAATAATAGTATCATTGAAGACAAAAATATAAATTTCGCGTCCTACTTTATCGCAGCCCTCAATATCACTATTCATTAAATATTCATTTGTTTTACTACCATTTGAAAAGCGAGAAATAAGGACAATTTTTTTACTCAATGTCACGTTAACTGCCTTTGAGTTATCTGCTTCCTTTGCCGCTCGAATTAACGTTTTCCGTCGCTGGCCGTGATGCAATGGCACACAGTCATTGCTCTAATTATTAAAAGGTTACAGAGATCATGATCGTGATTATTCAATTTATCCATTGAAAACGGATATGGTTTGAACCTGAGAAATGATGTGAAACTTCTTTAAATCTGAAACCATCTTATTTTTAGCAAACATTATTTTATTGCTCAGAGAAAAATAAAAGGAAAAAATTGCTTCCGAATAAATGTGGAATATGTATATATCGTCACATTCGGGGTGATTCAGAAAAACATTTAGGATTTATTGAATTTCACCCTAGGGTTATTTTCTTTCTCACAATATATTTTCAGCTGGGTGATTATGAGACAGCGGGTGATACAATTTGCCCATTAAAGCCTTTCTTTGGAAGAGGACCTAAATTGAATGTGGAATCGTGCATTGAGGTTTTCACGAAAAAATAATCAATTTTGGAGGTTTTATACGCATAAACTCACTATATGGAGTTCAATTTTATATGTGTGGCAGTTCTTGGAATGCACCCGTCACAATTATTAGGTTGAGGAATAATTTCTTGCGGGTTTTTTTTAATGTTGTGTTGATTTAAGTTTTGTTGACGTGATTTGTGCACATATTAAGAAACAATAATAAATAATGAGAGCAAAATTTGCAAAAGTTAGGCTACGTCTCTTAACATCGCAGACTATTAGGCCTTTGCTTAGGCTACGTCTTGAAGTTGAGTAATAAGTCATTGCGGTTTATTTAAAAGTTGTGTTAATTTAATTTTTGTTTTCTACCCTCAAAATGGAATGTCAAGTTTAAAGAAAGGCGCATTTTCGACACTTGTTATTCATTTTCAATCGAGACGGGAACAATGCAAACGCAGCCAAAGCTCGTCGCGATATTTGTGCTGTGTACGGAGAAAATGCTTTATCAGAAAGGACAGCTCAATGGTGGTTTTCACGTTTTAAAAACGCTCATTCCAATTTTAATGACGAAGAACGTTCTGGTCGCCCCATTAAGTTGGATGAAGATCGATTGAACGACCTTCCTCATGAAAATCTTCGTCAATCGATTGGCCTGTGATCAGAAAACTGTATTGAATCACCTTCATTCGATGGGGAAAGTTAAAAAAGTCGGTGCATGGGTTCCGCACGCTTTGAGCGAAAGCAACAAACTTCAACGCTCCACGATTGCCGCAGGTTTTCTTGCTCGCACAAGGCTACTCGTGGCTAAAGGACAGATTTCTTCACCGCATCATCACTGGCGAAGAAAAGTGATGTGTTTATGTCAACATGAACCATCGAAAACAATGGCTTATCCCCAATAAAAAAAACACTTCTGCGATTAAAGCAAGGACTTCATCCACAAAAGTCGATGCTGTGTGTGTGGTGGGATTGTGAAGGCATCATTATTTATGAGCTCCTTGCGAACAAGGAGATTGTCAATGTAGAACTCTACGTTCAACAAATGTATCGACACGCTAAAGGTATTCTTGAAAAGCGACTTCATCGACGTTATGGAGTCCTTCTGCAACACAACAATGCTCGTTCTCACATTGTCAATATGACAAAAGACGCCATTCAAACGCTTAATTGGGAAATCCTGCTGCATCCTCCATATTCGCCAGACTTGGCTCCATCGGATTTGCATCTGTTCCGATCACTCTCCAACAATTTGCGCGGCGTTTCGTTCAATACTGATGTGGAATTAAGAACCTGGTTAGACGTATTCTTCGAGTCAAAATCCAGAGATTTTTATTGCAGAGGCATCGAAAAACTAGTTGAACGTTGGGAAAAGTCGTAAATAACAACGGAGAATACATTATTGATTAAATTGGATATTGTTATCACTTAAAAATGAAGTTTTTCTAAAATTGTTAATGGTAATGAATAAATTTGATAAACCGCAAGAACTTATTCCTCAACCCAATATTAGAAATTTATATAGTTGTACTCATACAGTGTGGAAGCATTATTCATTTTTATCTAATATTCAATTATTTCTTTGTCTCCCTTTTAACCTCAGATCAGGTTGTACCAGGTAACCGATGCATATGTCAGGGGGGTAATTCTGAATATGTTGCCACGATATGTCGCATGGGTAACAAATTCTATACAAATTTAGCTCTAATTTGACAGTAACCATAATAACATCGTGTAGCCTAACTTGGGCTCATTTGAAGAACCTGCAAATCTCTTCGGGTAAGAACTCACGCTGCTAAATCTTGTAGGAAGCTTATTAAAAAAAAGGCAAAATATATATTTTTAATTTAGAACTTAATAAGAGAGTCACAGTGGCTTCAGAATGCACTTATTTATAGGTTTGTCAGGTACAAAATTGTAAGGGTATGGAACGTACATACTCGCATGCCACCAGACAATCGTGGGAACGAAAGAAATTTGTCGTTTGAGTTGACCTTCGTCTCCTCTCCTCCTCCCCCCCCTCGCCTTCCCCAACAGGCGACAGGAAGTCTGACGAAAGAAGGCCTTTCTCACAGAGAAGCCTAAATTCTATTTGCCTTCTTTATGATACCATGGAGATTGTCCAGGAGGCGCTGCGATAAGCGAATTTTCGTAAATGGAATCTCTTTCTCGATTTCACACAGTGCGCGGTATAAATGACAATGCTGTTCATCCCTCTAGAGCAGTGTCCCAAACCTACTCGCGTAACCCTCACGTTGAACGAGAGTCGTTGCCGTAACGTATCGACTGCCAACGCGCCGCCGAGTTAAGTTGGTCGCTGTCTCAAAGTGTTCTTGAGGCGAATCCCGCCCCGCAGAGTCTGTGACTAGAAGAATACGCTCTGTTGCTCAACGTAACTTGAGAAAGAAAAAGGAACATCCAAATAGTTACTGGAAGTTACTATTTGTTAGTGTCACATTCAGTTAGGAGTGAACTAACCGGAACTGCAGTCAGCAGCCCCGAACCCGTCGTCTTATCCCCCCTCTCCCCGAGAACTTGTGTTAACGCCACCCGAACCACCCCGTCTGGACCTGAGTAGTCGTCTCTCCAATTGATCACAATTTATGGTAATCTGTAAACACAGTGTCCCTCTATTCTTAAATTACCTATTTAATTAACAGTGATTGATACTCCCATTGAGTCATTATAAATCTAGATGCTTAACGTCCGTATTTAATATTTAATCCTTATTTACCTAAATGCCCGTTTAACTATTGCTACTACTTATTATTTTTGTGTAAAGTAAAGTTTATTTTTGTTCGTGTGTTTATTTGTGACTTCTCCTTTTTTACGTACCCTTGGCAAGACTTTAATTAAGAATCCCTTCGGCTAATTTATTCAACCTGTATTAGGCACTCTTAGAATTTAACAATCACAAACCTCCCCCCAGTAACAAGTGGGACTTTTATAGTGAGAATCCTCGGCCGTGGCACAACTCGCCTCTAACCAGCTTTCGCACGTCCAGTAGGAATTAAAGCATATATATATATATATATATATATATATATATATATATATATATATATATATATATATATATATATATATATATGATCGTAGATTGACTCATAGGGTCAATACCATCGACTTAAACAAAAGCGGTGTGTCCAGATCAAGGACTAGAATAATTATTGGACCAGACTATGAGCAATTCTACGACAAAAATATAACTATCGAACAAATCTTACTTTCCGAACGTCTTTTATTTCTTCTCGTGATGATCAAAAGTATGTAAAATCTTATCTCTGACGTTTTATGATGCCCATCTTTCAAACGACTTCTGCGTTCGTATTACCATTGCAAATGTGAATAATAAGTGAATAAACAAATCCCACCGCAGTAGAGCACTTTGTCTAGTTCACCAGTGTCCGCAACGAGAACCTCGTCACTGAATGGACAAAATACACAACGCTCAAATATAAATTCATTTCAGCTTGCTGGTCACGATTTATTGCAACCATAAACAAAGAAAACGAAAAGTTCTGCTCCTTTGAAATTCGAGAAGAGCTCTAAGAGATTGCAAGCGCAACAAACCGAACTTTTAATCAGCAACGACCGCACAGAACTCACAAGAAAATCAAGATGAGAGGCATTCTAAAAGTCTTCTCTCCTCTTTCAATCCATAACAAGCAAAAAAATAAACTCAACAGATAATAATAACTACAACACAAGGGTAGGCAGCGTACTCCTAATTCAGTTTATACCAGATCCTAACTGCACGGAGGAGTTTATCTGTTGTAGAATTAAAAAAAAACTTTTGAAGAAGATGGCCACAAAATGAAAAATGTAACGATATGTAAAAGAAAATTACCCTTATAGGGGAAGAGCTTTCAGCGCCTTTATAATGCCAAAATGATTGCAATTTGCTCATCAAGCCAAATACTGCAAAACAGAAAAAATTTTAAATGTTCATGTTCCTCTCACGAGCATAAATAGCAAACATGCAATAAAACGAAAGATGCCGCAGTAACTGCTGTGTAAATTACCATGCAATCAAGGTAACATATGAGCATTGCACATATAATCAAGAGGTAAAGATCCGCATGCTATGATTTGCTATTCAGCGCCACCAAATGGTGCAAGACATAGCAGAAAAGGGAATCCTTCTAAACACCCTCATGCACTAATATCACTCAAATCGGATAAACAACCTCTCTGGATAAAGATAACTCTAGATCCACTCCTGACACCACAGTGGAATCACAAATGACCCCCCCCCCACACACACAACAATTATACACTGAAACACTGTGGACACGCTCCTTCCCCCTCAATCATTGTTCCCTTCTCAAAGTAGGTGGAACAAACGTCGACGAAACTCCAGAACGTCCAAATCCCTAAGCCATGACACAAGACTTCCAAAAGCCACAAGCAACTCAAGTTGTGAAACGGTGTCATTTGACTCGGAGATACACCACTATCCCAACACCGAAGATACAAATAGAACAAGCCAAAAAGCTCACCAAGAAGCCCATGACACACAAACATCCAAGGTAGCTCTCATGGACCAGACTTCTGATAACACAGCTAAAGTAATTGAAGCAACACCAGATAAAGAGATGGACCACAACCTCATGAACAACCCGGTACACATGACAGAGCCAAAAAGCCCCCATATGGCTAAAAAAACAACCATTAAAAAGAAAGCCACAGTCAAGTTAATAAACTAGCATAGAAAGCCCCAGACAGACTCTTAAACACACTCTCTCTCTCAAAATAATACCAATCCCATCCTACAGACGAGCAAATAAAAACAGCACTTCAGATATATAACCGCCTTGGAAAGGAATATTACCACAAAACTCAAAACAAGTAAATATAAGCTCCAAAGACCTACGGAAGTTCCAAAATGTCTCCTCCCCCAATGCAGCTAGCGAACTTCATTAGAATTAATGTTATAACCCAAATCTCAGAACGCCCCGTTAATAGCTCCGAAAAGCTAGAATATCCAGGATGCAAAGATAAACACAGAAGACATAATGAAGAGCCCAATCAGGTTCTTGCCTTTTAATATCCGTGGGTTTAGAGCTAACTACGAGTAACTGAAGAACTTTACAAAAATAGAAACCTTCATACAGATGTCTGAACGAGACAATGTGTTCTGACCTCACCCGCTTCTTAAGCGATAAGTTTAACTCATACCACCAAATAACCAACGTCTCCGACTATAACACTATCTACAATTGGGCCTACGCTCTGGAAGACGCCCGGCTCCAGGCTTCACAACAGGTAGTGATAGGTATAGACCCGGTAATCTATAATAAGACCACATTAGCCTAAGAGTATACTTTCTCGGCCGTTCGGAATGCATAGCCTATACCTATTTGGACGTCGTTCTTTTCTTGGGTGCCCCCGACAACCTGCGTCTCATAATATCCGCTCTGAAAACCTCGAGCTTGAAGATAAACGAGCGAGAGAGCACGCTCAACCCCATGCAAGGCCCTGATTTACCTCGGGTTGGAAATAAACTTACGCAGAAGCCCTCCCGTCTCACCCCCTCCATGGGTTCGCGCGTAAAAAGGGCCCTGGAATGGGCCCCGAGTTTCGCCTTCTCTTCAGACATCTGGGGACGCCTGGGTGGCCTATTGAACTTCGTTTGCGGCGCCACCTCCCTACCCCACTTCTGGGCCCAGCTAGCCTACTGCCGCAGAGTCCCCGAGTCTCCTTGCTAAAGCCTCTCCTCGCCTCGCCATGGGTCCCGTGGCTCCGTCCGGATCGGACATGGGGCCATGCTTCTTCGGACGCTTCCGAGGGCGCCCTTGGGTGGATTTGCCCCTGGGCGCCTCTACTTCTCTCATTCTAAGACCCCCGTGCACCACTTATGTCGGGGAATTCATCGCCCTCCTTGCCCTCTTCACGTACGCACGGCTCTTCTCCGATTCGACCTTGTCTTTATATCTCATTAATAAGGGGCGTATTTTAAAATGTTTACTGACAGACATCCCCACAAATGTCCTTGTAATTTTCCATTATTTATTTAGGTAGTGACGGCCAGCTTTAACCTGGGTCCCCTCCGAACAGAACCCCGCGGATGTTCCTTCACGTTCTAAATTTTGGGGCACGGGCACTGACGTCATGACTCCTGGAATTATGGCGTCACCTCCCATAGTCGGTACTATATAAGGAAGCCCGGTGGGTCGGACGGAGGAAAAATCATTTTTAAACAAACAAGAAGAAAGCATGGTAGTGATGCCCTAACACCAGGGCAAACTAGTAAATATTTTCGCACCTATGAAAACCTACCACACATTTCATCACTTTCATTAACTTTAAACTTTGGATGGGACTCGTTGGCTCTCCGCCAAATTAAACAGTCACTCCATGTGGATT
Organism: Ceratothoa steindachneri; assembly: GCA_963969495.1. NCBI lineage: Eukaryota > Metazoa > Arthropoda > Malacostraca > Isopoda > Cymothoidae > Ceratothoa > Ceratothoa steindachneri. The sequence continues at coordinate 179,055,313 of OZ018326.1, forward strand.
CCTTTGTGTATATACTTTCAAACAATTTGTACTTTGTGATCAAAATAAAGGGGTACATATATGTGTACAAAGAAAAAATGCTGTACATATGACAACAACCTGAATACCACACTTAATACCATCGTAGTCAGAATCCACATTAAAGAACAAATCACCAAACGTTCCCTTCTACCTGACCGATTTTAAACTTCCTATCTTCCAACTCCCAATTACGTCCTTAGTGCTGGAAGACTAGAATGCTAAGCAGACCTACTAGCACGACATTAAGGAAAATAGTTGAGAAAGAGAGCTCTTTGGGTTCATTCAAAATCACTACCCAAAAGTTATCAACAACGATCAGCCAACTCACTACTAACAACAAAACAACAGTTTCTTCAATATAAAACTATCAATCCACCCAACAACCTTTCCAACAGACGAATACTGGCAAACCCATTTAAAATTATGTGCAAGTAACCAGTTCTTGATCATAACAGAGATTCTTTCCAATATTACCCTCGCCCCAAGATCAAAATGTAGCTAACACCGTACCAACTGGCCTCTATGACAGCTTCCAGGCGACCTCGGAACCGGCCACAGGTTTTCCGTCACTCTCTCACGTTTTAGATCCTTGAAGGCCGTATTAATCCTGGGCCTCAGCTTGTCATTCGTGTTGCAGTTGGATTTGTTTGACTCTCGTTCCACCACACCCCATACAAAGAAGTCGAGGGGTTTGCACTAAGGCTAATTGGGAGGCCATATGTTAGGTGCAGTGTAATTGAAGAAATTTCTCCAATGGCCAGACCTGTGTGTTCCGCTGACAAAGCACTGATTCTTGCTCCCACACGTAAGGACTCTTTGCAGCTACCCGGTCGATCTAAAAGCCTTACCACAAATGTAACCTTCGGTATTCAGCCTAGAGCACTCAGGGAAGAAGTAATTGGTATGATACAACCTTCACATCTGATAACACCGAAGACCATGATAGTCGTTGTAAATTTAGTTTGCATTATTCTGGACAATTCTTTGGGGCCAACAGCGCTTTGGGAGTTAATTTTCTGATCTTAGCAGAAATTCTTCTCGTCTGAGAAGAACCACATCGTGTCTTGCTCCAACGCGTGTTTCAAATTGGTGACCAGCTTCTTGTTGCGCATGAGTTGCTTTTCCTGGACAGAAATTGTACCTTCCTTATCTTGTATGAAAAGTAGGGAATGTCCTTATGTACCACCAGTTACATGAGCTTTCAATCTACACCTTTTTCCTATGCATTGGCACACATCGACTTTCTGAATTTGAGCAACGAATTCCGGCGTTATGATGGCGTCAAATTGTCGACCATGGGTTTTCCACTCTGCTTTCGCCTAGAACTCAAATCCCTGAATCTTTAGCTCCTTTCTGACCTTTTCCACTACACTTCTGCTGATGTTGAAGATGGCTGAAATCTCTTTGTTTGTCCTTCCGGTGCGGATTCAAAAGAAAACTACGTCTCTTCCACGAATTGAGCAATTCAAAAATTTCCATAGGCAATTGAAAATTATGATTTTAACAGCCTCCTGACGCCTGCCTACTTGGGCATAATTCACTGTAATTCTTTAAAAGCCTACTGTTAAGCTAGATTAAAAAACAAACGCTCAAAAGGCACGAAAAAGCAAAAAACACAGAAACAAAACAATCAAAAGCAAAAAAGGCAAGAAGAAGGAAGCACCCTCCGCTGTCGGGAGGAGGCCTGCCTCTGCCAGGTGCAGGAACATGCGACCTATAACAAAGAGTCGAATAAAATTTAGCAGGCCAGCCTCCTTTTAAAATTCAGATATTCCACAAGTCTGTGTAAACGAACCCATTTCAAGTGCAAGAGACAACCCTGCTCGTCCTGATACCGGAACCGTTAACGTGCGTGAAGCTCACCCAGACTACGACGTTCAACAAGAATGAAAATTGCGAACGAATACCGCCCACACGCTGTACACTTAAGAGTTAATCTCACACTACAAATCCTCCTTCTCCTTGAAGATAATACCCTGCCCCTCCTTACCCCAAAAGCAGATTTTCTAATAAAATACCTTAAGGCAACAAATCTCTGTAATCAAGTATAAATCTTAAAACCTAAAACATCAAGCCTGTATAGATCCAAATAGGGATGAAGGAAGGCTTTAAACTGCATTGTGCTGAGACGTGTAACCAACGATTTAAAAGCTTCGCTTGAATCCATTTTTTTTAGCCTCAGGGCGGTGCATTCGATACGTCACTCGCTACTTTCGGTCCTTATTTTTTAATTGACCCTTTTCCTACATCACTCTATTGACAATGGTTCCCAAAGTCTGGGATGAAAAGTTACGCCTTAGATAAGGTTTCCAACCGGCGTTCATCGTCTTCATTTCTCCCATCCCAGCGTTCTTCGATTTACTCTTATAGGGGGGGGGGATGAGCCGTAAATATCGAGAAGTGCAAGCGGACGGTATTATAGCTTCGCTTAGATTAGTCTTTTTTCGACTCAGAATGGCATAGCCGATAAGCAGCTCTCCAATCCTAGTCCAGCGCTACAGGAATCTGCTTGCAACTCACCACAGGCTATTTTCATTCTTTATATTTCTTTGGGCGAGTCAGTCCCTTGAGATGAATCCAAAAGAATATACATGGGTAATACCCAAGAAGGTTTCACGAAAAAGGCTCCCAAACTATGAACACGATCATAACTGAAAATCACACGCCAAACATGGCCGGAAATTCCGCAAGCTGTAATTTCATATCTATAAATATCACTGATTAAAAAAAAGTTCCATGTTTCTTGGGTGAATCGATGTAAACTTAGGCTAAATCGACGATCCGAATGCGAATAGGACATCGGTTTTTTATCTACTACATGTAGCTTTTGAGTACTAAACCAGTTTATCTTATTCATTTGTTTTACTCAATCTTTGTTTTACTCAATCGTTTTTTTCTGCTGTGTTACTTCACATACATCACATTTTCGCTTGCTACAGGATGATTATTGGTTGCGGTGCCCTTTCTTGTTAAGGGTCGATTTTACTGACTGTAATACTCTCGCTCAAGTTAAGCCTTCTCTGACTGTGTAGAGGAAGTCACAATGGAACGTCGTAAATATTTTAACTAACCAGAACACTTCTGCTACATAGTTGGTTTGTTTACACTCAAAACTCAAAGAACTATCACTTATAACGTTCGAATCAACTACAGGAACTACTTGAATTGCCCACTGGGAGATAAAGATAAGGGCTGGGCCCCTCCTGCACCTTGTCAGTCATGAGTCAATTACAAATTAATGTACCCAGGGCAAACGTGTTCTCCGCTTGGCATTTGCCGTACCAAAGATTTGGTAAGAACCAAAGGACCACAGCAATGCCTGTTACTTCTGCCCATGCAACATCAAGAGCGATTCATTAAAGACGAGATGTCGAATCAAGTATACCAACCCAGGTATTCACAATTCGACCAGTGCTTCACAGTGGTGCGCTATTGGATCCAAGTCCACCAGTTACACAAGATCACAATGAAGAAAGTGATTACGCCAGAGCCGGAAGCCAAGGTGGTAGTGAATACACCAATGAGTTCAAAACACGGAAGTACAACTGCTCAGTCATTAAGATGTATCTGACCTAATTAGTGACCTTGATCTACCAAAAAAAAAGCTGAGCTTCTTAAATCTCGGGTGAAACAACGGAATTTACTAAAATATGGTATGCGGATCAAAGAACTGTTTTCACGCTACAAAATAGATAAATAGATGGGCATCTTTGTTACTGTGGCCATACTCATGTTTTGATGCCGGACAGCTGCAAATCCTACCCATACAGACCAGAAGAATGTAAGCTTTTCCTAGATTCTGGTAGGAATTTTTAAATTCTCTTCTTCTGCCCAATTGCAACTAACTCCCGTTGGTTCCTTTTGCACATACGAGTGGCGGTCAATAAGTTTTGCCAATCGGTAGGGCAAAACAGAGGAAGGGGGATGGCTGTTTGTGGGGGTGTTAGGACAAGTTATGACAGGGCAGAGCCTGCAGCCGCACGCTCCTGCTTCATCTATTTAAGAATCAGTAGCTGATCGCAGTTCGTTAGTCACAAATTTTTCAACAATGGAGAAGGTTGAGCACCACGCAGTGATCAAATCTTTGACTAAGAAAGGCAAGAATGCAAAAGACATCCATGAACGCATGATTGCAGTGTACACCGACACCGCCCCTTCCTATGCAACCATTTTTCGCTGGAATAGGGAGTTCCGCCATGGTCGTGAGTCCCTTGAAGATGACCCCCGTCCAGGATGCCCGTCTGACGTGACCAACGAGGACAATGTGGCCCGTGTGGAGAGGAGGATCCTCAGAATCGACGGGTGAAGGTTAAAGAAATCGAGCGAGAACTTGGAATATCACATGTAAGTGTTATCAACATCATCCACGACAATTTGGCAATGATTAAGGTCTCTGCCCGTTGGGTCCCTAGAAACCTCACGCCCCATGATCAACTTCAACGTCGTCAAAGTCCACTAGGCCAGAGTTGCACAAGCTGCCCTGCGCGAGTGCGGATTCGAGGAGCTCAACGATCCCCCCCTACAGTCCAGAGCTGGCCCTTAGCGACTACTTTTTATTCCGCCAGCTCAAGGCTGCACTGCGTGGACGCCGGTTTGGGGACGATGAAGATGTCCAGCTCGCCCCCCAGGAGTGAAGTGAACAGCAGTCGGGGGATTTCTGGTTGTCGGGAATTCGAAGCTTCAGGGACAAGTGGCGCAAGTGGAGGGTAGATATATTGAACAATAATAAAACACTTTTCTTTATATCTCGTTTCCTTATATCCGAATATCAAAACTCGTACTTACAGAACACTGAAAACTATGGCAGCATGAAAAGTTTCCTTGCTGATGATATCAACTACGAAGCACACCAGTGGTGGATATGCACAGACTTGAAATTCATTAGCCTACTCCTCGGTCTTCAAAGTGGTTATACGAAGCTTGTGTGCTTCCTCTGTTTATAGAAAAGCAGAGCCGATCAAAAGGAGTAAATTAATAATGAATGGTTGTAGTCCTATAAAGTCTTAAAATGGACATGCACATGAATTTGCACATGCAATTAATCTACTAAAACTGTAAAAAATTTTGTCATGTAAATAATAATATATAACATTTTGTCGTGTAAATAATAATATATTCTTGTAAGGGATAAATAGGAAAAAATTAATTCGATACGCTTTCACAAGCATACACACTCACACGCATACATAAGGTCACACGCATACACGACCAAAGGACGCTTCTTGCGCTATATTTGCTAATTATTCGGGCCACGCCAAAATTCTGGGAGATGCCGAAACAGCTGTGCAGACATAATTATCAAATCACACCAAGCTGATAAACATGATAGACGCTGGCTTTTGCTTACTCTCACAAAGCCATGAAACACAAAATCATATTTCCTAAAATGATTTCTGTCCCAAGAAAAATTATCTAGCTGAGACTTGAATTAAAACGCCCTGATTACCTTCTCTCTATCGCCATGTACACACGAATAAACTTCGATTTGAGTAATCTCCGCCCAACCACATGATTAGCTAACAATGAACCACACCTACACTTTTCGACACATCAAATACCATCTGAAGTAGACCCCCGGGGAGAGTAAGAGAGTAAAACAGAAGGAACCAGAAGATCAGTAAGAACAGTAGGAAGTTTCGATGGAGCCTAGGCCAAAGTAGAACCAAACATTAGTAAGCCAGCCACAAATACCCAACATACGCATAAACGAATTCATCGCGCCTAAGCCGACCAAGACTCCGTCCAATAAAGAGTCCTTGATCGAACCTTCCAGGAATTCTTTTTCTTACGGGTAATCCCCTTGTCCTCTTACCCAGCCTACAACTCAAAATTCAAACGAGACGATAATCTTCCCCAATTGGAGTCAGTCCAGGGTTAGCGCCTAATAACCAATTACCCCCAAAAGTGCTACATTCCATCAAAGAAACTTGTAGCCTGTACCTAGGCCTTCAATCACCTATAAGTGGTAACTCGGATACCCGCAACTGGTAACTTTCGGTACCCCCCTATATGGTCACTAAGATCTAAAAGTCCCTAAGGTAGATTCAACTGCATTCAAAAGCAGCTAGTTTATCCTTGATTCTTTATACCACCAATACATCTGTAAGTAACTCTTGTAAGGAATTTTATTAGTGCAATGAGCCCAGTCAATTCAAGCTTTCAATACCTGCCAACGAATTTTAAAGGTTGATAGCTGAAGCCAAATTGAAGGCAGGTATAGTAAATGGTAACAACAAGGAGTAACAACAACGAAAGAAGGTACCCTAGAAGACCTTACGGTCTATTCAATGAGGGTACCTTGGGACTAGCAGTCGAGCAGGCACATCTCTGCGCAAATGCTTTACGTCCTTTCACAGCCATTTATCAAGACACTGTCTAGTCTTGACTTGAACTGGTCAACAGATTCACTGTTGACAACTTCCACTGGAAGTGCGTTCCAACTACCGCAGATACTGTACGTGAAAATTTTCCACACAGATCGCGATTGTAACGCTTCAGTTCAAGTTTAAAGCCGTGATTTCTTGTTCTGCTCTCAACAAGTGTGAACATATCTCGGTAATCAACATTGTCGAACCCTCGAAGTATTTTGAAAACTTCAATGAGCTGACCACGCAGTCTACGGGTTTCCAACGAGAACAGATCTAATACCCTTAATCTATCTTCATAACTTTTATGTCTGATAGAGGGAATCAGTTTGGTTGCCTTGGCTTGCACACGTTCCGATCTCGCGATGTCCTTTCGAAATGAAGGTCTCCAAAATTGTACGGCATACTCAAGGTGCGGTCGGCCAAGTGAATTGTACAAACACAGCACAATCTCCTTGTTCCGATATCCAAACTAGCGCTTTATGTAGCCTAACATCCTTTGTGCCTTTTTTTCCGCCTCAATGAACTGTTTCGAGAACTTGAGGTAACTAGTGATTGTTACACCCAAGTCCTTCTCAGTGTCGGTGGATTCAAGAGCAGTGCCCTTAAGGATATACTGAAATTGGGGGTTTTGGTAGCCGATATGCATCACTTTGCATTTGCTCATGTTAAAAGGCATTTGCCACGTGTCCGACCACTCCCCAATCTTCCCAAGATCATCCTGCAGGCTTGCAGTATTTCTATCCTTTGCAACGTTCATACCAAGCTTTGTTTCGTCGGTAAATTTGAAAATCTTGGCAACCATGTCACCGTTGATGTCGTTGACGTAGATGATGAATAGTAGTGGGTCTAGGACAGAACCTTGAGGCACCACGCTAGTAACGGGCACCCACTCAGAAGCCTCTCCACTCACCACCACCCGTTGCCGTCTGTCACATAGCTAGTTCTCGATCCAGCCGGCTACTTTTCCGTCTATGCCCAGCGCTTTTACTTTCCGGAGAAGGCGGTGGTGTGGTACCTTATCAAAGGCTTTCTGAAAATCTAAGTAGACCACATCCACTGCCTTGCCCCGATCCTACTCACTGAAGACGAAGTGGAAGAATTCCACAAGGAATTCTTCCACTTACCGTTACCTTCGGAAGCCGTGCTGGTAACTCCTCAATAGCAGGTTTGACTCTAAATGTGAAGTCATTTTGTCCACCCTCATGCTTTCCATGAGTTTACAGACTATCGAAGTCAGAATGATAGGTCGGTAGTTCGACGGTTGGCTACGGTCTCCCTTTTCGAAGATAGGAGTCACCTTCGCCTCACGCCAGTCTCTAGGAACGCATTCGGTCCGGATTGACATGTTGAAGATCGCGCTCAGGTGTCGTGACACTTGATCGTGCACTTCTTTCAACACTTTACGTAGAAACCCATCCGGGCCAGGTAACTTATTCGTCATTAGGTGAGTGATCTTCTTTTTTTTATTTCTCCTTCGGTGAAGTCCTTATCCTCCAGCTTTTGCCCCGAGTAGGAACTCGTTGTCTGGGGGATGGGATCACACTCTTCAGTAAATACTGAAGACAAGTAGTTGTTGAGGTGGTTAGCATTTTCGGCATCTCAGTGCTTTAATGTCCCTACCTCATTCATCAAAGGGCCAATCTTTTGACGGATTTGTTTACGGCTGTTTACATATCCAAAGAACTCCTTGGGATTCTCTTTACAAAGTTTCGCCACTCGGAGTGCCTCAGAGCGCTTAGCGGCCCTGAAGAGAAACTTCACTCTCCTGGCTAGCCTTCGGTATTCGTCATAGTCACCCAATATCTTCGAATACCGATACACACTTCTCTTCTACCTAAGCAGTTGACCGATTTCTCGTTTAAACCACTTCGGTTGAACAGAAGACCGACGGGGGCATTTCAAAGGGATGAAATTCGATTGAAGACTCATGACTATGGTTTTAAAACTGTTCTACGAGTCTTCAACTGCATCGCACACTTCTAGCCTCGCGTCAGTCAGTCCAGCACGAAGATCTGCAGAGTCTGCTCTTCTCAAATCAAGTTTCCTCGATTTACTAGTTGCAGGACCTGCCTTCGGAACTTTGACCACAAATCTAATTAGTCGGTGGTCACTGCCACCGACCTCTTTGCCAAGAGAGAGGTCCTCAACAATGTCATCCTCAGAGGTGAAAACCAAGTCGAGGATATTGTCTCCTTTCGTTGGCGCTCTCACCCATTGAGTCAAGAACTCGTTGTTCGCGAACTCCAGGAGTAGTGCGTTCTTGCCACAGGGTTCTCTGGTTTTCCAGTCAACTTGTGTGTCGAAATCCCCCATGACGATACACACCTTGTTTTCTACAAGTTCTCCTAGTAGCTGGTACAGATTTCTGTCCTTTTCAACGAGTTGGTCAGGAGGTCTATAAAGCACCAAGGTCCTGTATTTGGCAGACCTATCTCTAGATAAACACCTAGTAGTTCATGGTCGGATACGATGTTGCAATCCGTTGAGTTGAGAGTATCCTATCCTTGACATACAAAATCACACCGCCACCCTCTCTGTCTGGCCTATCTTTCAGGAAGAGCTGGTAACCGGGAATCATGAATTTACCTTCAAAGTCTCGGCTTGTGGTTTTTATCCACAACTCTGTCATGGCTACCATCTCAGGTTGTTCTGTAGCTACGAGGCCACGAAGTTCAAGAAACTTGTTTCTGATAGACCTCGCATTAAACAGAAGAACCTTGAGGGTGTCCCCGACTGTAGGACTCCCTACGCTCTTCCGTTTCCCGCTTTGTTTCTCTGTGGCGGGGTCACTTCCCTCTTTGTGACATCATAAAAGGTAGTTCCTGGAGTAACACGGGTGTACTGTCGTACGTCCTCCTTTACTCGGGGCCTGACACTTCTTTTGGTCCGCTGCACATGTTGATCATGTTGACGAGTACAGCTTTCCCTTTAAATGAAAGATGCACCCCGTCCCTTTTATACAGGTTGTTTCTCCCGTAAAAGGTGTGTTAGGGGTCTACAAAGAAGACTCCTTCTGCCGTGCAGAGATCCGCCAACCGTCGGTTTACTGCGACGTTTCTCTCGTGAGTGGTTCGGGATGGACCTCTTCTCGAAAGCATCCCAACCACGACACGTTTTGGGGTTTTAAGCCCAATGTCATCCACGGCTCCCATCACCGTTTTGATGGTCTTTCCACTAAGGCCAACATTACCCCCTTTGAGGTAGAGGTCGTTGCCACTCACCATCAGAGCGACAACTGAATTCTCAGAAATCTGAGCTTTATCTGCATCTACTCTGATGTTGTGGTTACCCCGTCCTGGCAGGCAGATTACCTTCACTGAAGTTCGTTGACTCATTGACGACGGTGAATTCGTAGAAGCCCTAAATTAGGCTGATAACAATACTTGGCTTGCATTAGTTGATATCGTACGTAACTTCCTGCGCAATCACCGTATAGACAACTACGAAGACATCGTGCACCGGATGCTGCTGAGTTACTAAGCTCTTGAGGCGAAGATGCCGCTGAAGTTGCCCTTTTTTCACTCGTACTTGGACTTTTTTGCACCAAATCTTGGAGATATTAGCGAGGAACACGGCGAAAGATTCCACCAGAACATTACAAAGATGGAGTCACGTTACCAACATGATGGGTTATTACTTTTGGATGCTAACGCGTGAAACTGAAGAAAATCACAACCTAAAAGCAAAGTGCAAAAACAATTTTGATTTAAATATCATCAAATTAAATTGAGATAGATGTCAAATATAGTAAATTGCTCTATTTATGAGATGCTTATGTTCAAAATAAATGATTTTTTATACACTCGAATGTTAATTTTTGACGCTTGTTTTAATTGCAACTTTAATAAAGACAACATTGTTATTGATAAATGAATCTATAAAATTGTACCTGATGTAGAATAAGTAATAGCAGATTCAAAATCAGCGCTATTAAATTAGTGAATAAAATGTGAAACCCTTTCAGAACCAAAATCACTGTTGACCAGTGTATAATCTATGCCTAGGCGAGTTTCAGCTCTTTATAAAAGCCTTTTCCTACCCCCTTTTTCTCGACAAAACAATTAAAAATCTTTAAAAATCATCTGTTAATTTTTCGTATCCTGGTTATCTTATACAAATGGAAATAAATCAGGTTTCTATAATTTCTTACAAAGTTCTTCTTCATTTACCAACTTTAAGTTATAATTTACTTTACCGTAATTACCTTTTTTGTATATTTTATTACTGTAGCATTTCTTGCCCTTTGTCAAAATAGGTTCTTTTTTGTGGGGCGGATGGCGAATGGAAACGAAACAGAATTTGTTTCCAATTCCGTAGAAATCGGAGTAAACCTCGATTTTGCCGCATTTTGCTTCATTGACCTAATAAAGGATGTTCCATAAAGGGCTCCGAATTTGAATTGGGCGACACTTTTGTGTTTTGAAGCTTGACGGCAGGCATGCTTTTATCCTGCCTTCAGAATACTTGTGTACGATGCGTCAGGGAGCAGTGTACAAGAGAGCAGAGCGTTCTCATCGAGAAGAGATTTTACCAAAACGGAGAAAGTGCGACGCAAACAGTTCAAACAAAAGGTACCATTTTGGGGAGAAATGAAGCATCCAACGAGTCTACGGTTCGCAGACTAATGACGAAGTTTAAAACAACTGGTTTAGTTTCAATGGCCAGATCGTCTGGGTGGAATCGTTCTTGTGGAGAGAGCAACAAATTGCTGTTGTGCGAGGCAGTTTCACTCTGAGTCCGGGAAAATCGATTCGCCGACGTTCGCAGCATTTGAACATCCTGACCATTTCGTTACATCGAATTTTGCATAAAGATCTCAATATGCCTGCGTACAAAATTCAACCTACGCAGCATCTTCAGCTACCTGACCACGGGAGGCGGAAGCAATTTTCTGACTGGGTTGTGTATAGACTTGCAGCCGACGAAATTTTGCTAAGAAAATCAACTTCAGTGACGAGGCTTACTTCCACTTGAGTGAATTTGTCAATAAACAGAATTGCCAAATTTGAAGAAATGAAAATCCTCGAATTATGCAAGAGCGTAAAATGCATCTACTGAAAGCGACTGTGTGGTGAGGTTTTTAGGCAGGTGGAGTGCTTAGACCGTTCTTCTTTGAAGATGATGAGGGGAATGCAGTCACCCTTAATGGAGAACGTTACCGAGACATGATATCCACTCAGTTATGACCGAACTTGGAAGATACGAAGATTGACAACCTCTGGTTTCAGCAGAATGGAGCAACCTGCCACACACTTCGCGCCAAACACTTGCATTATTCTATCAAAAATTTCCACAACAAGTGATATCCTTGCATAGGAACTAGGAATGGCCACTAAGGCACTGCGATCTTACCCCTTTGTGATTTCTTCTTATAGGGGTATATGAAATCACAGATAGACGCCAACAAACAATGCACAATTCCTGAACTCAAGGACGAAATCAGGCGTGTGATTGGAGGCTTCGAGCCACACATCTATGAGAGAGCTATCGGAAATATCAAGAAACGCATAAATGTATGCAGACTCAGTGCAGGTGGACATATGGCCAACATTGTGTTCCATACCTAAAAGGGAGACATAACTCATTAGAAATATGCAGAATATAAGCAGGTTTATAAAAATTCATTTTAATTATTCAAATCGCCGTCCTTTATGGAACACCCTTTATAACCGACCTTCAATTTCAAATTACCAGTTTGTGAAACTATAGACTATAGAAGCCTTTTTTACCTACTTAACAATGTTTGCGGGGCCCCCATACCTCCATTTTTGGTGGTGGGTTCTACCTCCCACCCGCAGAACTTTTCATCAACTAGTTGTATAAACAACTCGAAAGCACCATCAAGCCCCGATTTTACGGCATTTCACCTTACGACAACAAAATAAAATTAGGAGCAGACTGGGATGAATAACCTGAAATCGGTTTCCAAATTAAGAGGGAGTAAACCCGCTAAGCCAGCGGTGATTTTTATTATACACTCCTATATTTGTGCCTTACACTGCACCCCACACTCAAGATAGATGAAGGAGTTGCGAATTACACTGTGTTCTCTGTGTTCTCCCCCAAATTCGAAGGCACGATTAGGGTTGTAGGGTCCTGACACCAAAATTGCTAGATTAATACGCTCAACGAGAAACTCCACAAAATGGACGCTCGGTGGACTAAGCAAATCCGAATAAATTGCCTTTCATGTGCATAACAGGATCACTATGTATAATATGAGAATAAGTAGATGAAAACGCATATGTCAATTTGTGTATATTAATTTGTATACATAAATGGAGAATATATATATATATATATATATATATATATATATATATATATATATATATATTAATTGGTATGAATAAAAGGAGACAAGCGGTCGTCGGAACTAGCGCGCGGGTAGGCACAAATATACGAACACGAAAGCTATCAAATTGGACACATGAGTCAATAAGAGGAAAGTCATAAACAAACAATTCGCGTCTTGGGATAGAGTTATCAGAAGACGGGAGTTTACGAAGCAGCTGGGTAAACACAAATTCCAACCAAAGGAAATTATAACACAGATCTGTAAAATCTGTTCATAGAATGGAAATCAAATTATCCTAAATATGTAAGTATATTGTAAATACACAGCTATTCAGTATCTCCGCTCAGGGGGTGTAACTAATGAGCCCGACGACGGAGGCCTGTTCCGCAGACGAGTCTAGAATATACCTCCCTGGAAATGAAACCGTATATATAGTCGTGCAAGAGAAATTATTATCAATATGATTATTAGTATCTTGGAAAAGAAGTAGTTGGATTCAATTAAGACATTAAGATCAATTCGTTCTCATCTTAGCGTTACGGAACCCCCAGAATTCAATACATCGCGTTGAATAAGAAAACATGCTTGTCGCCCGCAAAGTACTTCTTGACGTGCCGATTGTCACTTTAATAGGCCCTTATTAGAATAAAAGTATATTTTTGCTACCTCCTTTCTCAAAGTCCTTCTTTACCTCGATTATCCGTAAACCTTCGGTAAGCCCAGCCAACAATAAAAATACCCTTAAAGAATCATCTTTGAATTCAGATAATTTTCCATTCATATAAACTGGTAACTCATCGCTATAAACTGGTTACCTCACTATAAATTGCAACAAATACCCCCCTAGGTTCACTGTGAACCTATTTTATGAGGTCTTGAAAATATATTTCATATCACTACAAGTCATTGCGTAAGGCTGCCTAATCCTAAACAGAGGCAAATGGGAAAACGGGTGACGACGTAAGCTCTGTTGAAATTATGTAGACAATGTGACGTCACAGTGTCAACCTTTTTGCAAAAGTACTTTTCACAAATGAGGAAGCGAAAGAATATTGAAATTTTAAATGTTATTATAATAATAGAAACATCGAACGACCAAAATTTCTATATAAATGGATTCGCAAAAATGTGTTTGACATAGTAGGAGTGATTAAATTTGTTTTATGCGATTACGTTTTTCTAAATATTAACTCAACTTTCTTGCGTGGTTAGTTTTCAAATATTTTCTCGAAGTATGTTGTGGTTTAAATTATCACTTACGTATTCAAGGGGTACCAATATATTAGATCTGGTTCTTTCAAATGATGATCACTTGGTTCAGGAATTGACTGTTGGGGAAGCATTAGGAAATAGTGATCATCAGATGGATTGTTTTAACTTGGGAACAGTGAAAGGTAGAACATCGACAAACTCCACGAAAACTCCAAATTTTTTATAGGGGCGATTATGATAAATTACGCTACTTGCTAAATCAGATTAGGTTGGATATAGATTTCAGTGGTAAGAATACTTTTGAGATGTGGCAATATTAAACTTATGACAATATTAAACATAGTCCAAGAGCAGTGGATTTCAATGAAGGCTATTAGGGAGAAATGTAGGAAGCCGTTGTGGTGAAATCAGGATATAGGAAAATTTCTGAGAAGAAAAGTGCATACTAGTGATTACAGAGAGAAAGTATTTTTGACAATTTAAATCATTAGAGGTCGACCAGAAATGAGTTAAACAAGATTATTAAGAAGAGCAAACGGGCGGCCAAAATTAATTTAGCTCAAAATAATAATAAATATCCAGGAAAATACTTTAGCTATTTTAGAATTAATAACAAATCTAACACTGATAAAATAGGGCCTATTAAATATGAAGGGTTTTCGAAAGAATCTGATGAGGAAATTTAGAGGTTTCTAATGATCTTTTTTCTTCAGTATTTACAGAAGAGAATCAAGATAGATTAATTGATGATAATTCTAGTTCAAGGGAATTAGTGTTGAATACCATTAATGTGAACAGGGAAATAATTAAAGGGCTTATATTGGAGTTAAATACTAGTAAGTCATCTGGCCCAGACAACATTCATTCTAGGTTACTTAAAGAAGGTGTAGATAGTATTGCAGTAGCTCTTGAGAAGATATATACTAGATCACTAGAGTTTAGAGAAATACCTACCTATGATTGGAAATTAGCAAATGTAGTGCCAATTTTTAAAAGAGAAATAAAGAGGACCCGAATAACTTTAGACCGGTAAGCTTAACTTTTATAGTTTGTAAAATTCTTGCGATGATAGTTAAGGAGGGAACTTCTGACCATCTAGAGAATGGTAGGTTAGGTTAATAAAGGATGCTCAGCATGGGTTTAGAAGAGGTAGATTGTGTTTAACAAATTTACTGAATTTTATGGATTATGTAACTAAACAATTAGATACTGAAGAGAATGTTGATGCAATTTACTTAGATTTTAGCAAAGCTTTGGATAAGGTTCCACATAGGCAGAAGTGGATTGTATTTAAATACATTTAAATGCTGTATTTAAATACATTTCTGTATTTAAAATTTTATTTGTAAATACATTTGAAATCATGTATTTAAATACTTTTGAAAGTCTTTAAATACAATGTATTTAAATACTTTTTGCGAATAATTTACTGATAATAAGTTTATATAGCTATTAAGAATGTGTAATGCATGTTTTAGCTTGTCGCAACTTGTATGACACAAACGGTTGACTGAGTGAGCCGGTGAGGGAAGATTGCTTGCATCAGTTCAAATTTAGTTAACAGATGGTCACAGTTGTGTTTGGTTGTATAGTGAGAGCGCTCAGCGTTATTTCAATGCTGCATGGCAACTTCAGCTTCTTCGAAAGAGTGTAAAATGGAGAGATTAGACAATAATAAAGACGAGGAAGATAAAGAATCATGTAATTATAGTCATCCTTTACTAGATGGTAAATATTTTAGAGTGAAATCTTCTGACGGAAAAAAGTGAAGCGTGTATGTACATCATACAATGGCGAAATCTCTGCGGTGAACAATGCTACTTCCCAATCTACGCATTCATTTGAAGGTAAAGGCATATGATAACTTAATTGAATTGACAAGTTTCACTATTTCTTATTTTTTTAAAGAATGCCAAAATTGCTAGTAGCTAACGATAATGTTAAGTAGCGTAGTTTAAGTTTACCATGCGCGAACCTACCTGCTTCCTTTTGAAACACCTGTATTTATAGTATATGCTGATTGAATTTAACGTGAATTATGGCAACGTGAAACAAATGTCCTTCAATTATCTGATCATGTACATTTATCAAAAGAGAAAGCATCCTGATTTGGTGCAAAAAGCGGATAACTACGTGACAGCTTAAAGAAAAGATTCAAAAATAAAATGTTCAGTATTAGACGATGGTCCTTCATGCAGCAGTGTTAAAGTAAAAGCATTACCCGAGTGTTTTAGGGTAAATACTAAGAAGCTCAAACAATCTGTTGTTGATAAGCTGATTGCAGATTTTATCATACAAGGTGTGCATCCCCTATCAACCATGGAGCAACCAGCTTTTGTGAGATTAATTAAAGGTGAGTTCTGAGTTACAAATATTGTTTAGAATTATAGTAACGACCGAATACTAAAGCGTTCGGATCATTGATCACTACGTAGGCTATATAATGAAGTTAAATAAAGAAAGACATATACAAACAACAGAGGTTAATATATTGCAATAATTTCATGAGAATCCACATACATATATACTTAAAGCGCGCTATGATTTACTTGAAGATATTACTGAATAAAAAAATTTCATGATTAATTAGTACAATTATTGATCGATTATATGTGGTTATTAGATGAATTCCTATAACGATGTATTTGGTTATAGTAACAATACCTCTATATCATTATGTCAAAATATCATGCCCGCCCGTCAAAAATGTAAGAAATAAAGCTTGATAATGTATATATTCTTAACAATACTGAAAGTCAATATTTTACTATGTAATTCTGAATATGAAGGACTAATAATATATTTATGAATTAATGTACCAGTCCTATATAGCTATAGGATATTCATATAGTTACATTTAATATATAAAATTTTATATGCATACCATATATTCTCATTTCAGTGTGAAAATCAATTTCACTCACAATAATCACATATTCCACTACCGCAGGTCTAAATTCTTCATTTGCTGTCATTTCAAGGCGGACGCTAGGCCGAAATCTTATAGAAGAAGAGAAAGTGACAGGAGCTCTACGGAAGAATAAACTAGACAGCACCTCTTACTTATGTCTTACTACAAATATTTGATCAACTCGTCACCGTATTTGGGGGGGGGGGCGTTACAGTTCATTGGGTATGTTAAAATTTTGCTCTTTATGAAATATGAAATTGAAAATGTCCTTACAGTTAGGGAGTTATCAGCTCTTTGCTGAAAGCAGACCTATTTGTTCGTGGAATTTATCTCGATTATATTAATATGTAAAATTTATGGAAACATTTATGAGACAAACATTAAACTGTTATTTCATTTTTTTCAGCTTGAGGAAGCTGTTTTTGTCTTTCACAGTGGAGTATTGGCATGCTGTCGCTTCAAAGGAGAACATAACTACATCAATATTGATGAAAATATCGAGAATATCATCAATGAATACGATATCCCCCTGCAGAAAATCACGAGCACTGTCACTGATAACGGCTCTAATTTTGTTAAAGCGTTTAAGGAATTTGCAGTTACTGCTTCAAATGTGTTCACAGATTCAGAAGATGGAATCTAAGTAGGTGAAGAAGATCAGGGTGAGCACGAGCTGTAGGGTAGTTTCTTAATGAGAGGTGCCTAAGATCAGGAAGAAGACCTTTCGTTTGACCCATGCAGCTTCAGCCTACCTAAGCATGTGCGCTGTGCTTTACACACACTCAGTCTCGTTGCCACAACTGATGCAAAACAGACACTGAAAATATCTTCTTTTGCAAATATCAATCATGCTGCGATGGGAAAATGCTCAGCATTATGGAACAAAAGCGGTCGTCCAAAATCAGCAGAGATTATCAAAACTGTTATCAACTGCTTATTTAACTTGCTTTGCATTACAAGTTGGAACTCCCTGTTTGATGCATTGTCATTACTTTTAAAACACAAGGACAAATTACATCAACTCATGACATCCCTTGAACTTCCATTGTTCAGAAGTCACGAAATTAAATTTCTTGGAGAGTATGTTTCAGTTTTGGCTCCTATTGGGGATATGTCTCAGTTTTGGCTTCTATTGCAATGGCAATTGATCGCCTACAGGGAGAACAAAACTGTTTTTATATAGAATTAATGCTTACCTTGCTGACTGTGGAGAAAGGGCTGTAGAGCCTTCAGTCACGTTCTCTGAAATTCTGCCAACCTCTTATAAAGGCAGTCACTAAGGACTTTGGAAAGCGCTACCAATCTTATTTGACCTTGACAAATGAAGCCAGCGTTACAGATTCCATTATTGCAGCAACAAGCCATCCATTCTTCAAACTCCGCTGGTTAAAGAATTTAGCAGAGGGAGCCGAAGCTGAATCATCCAGTGGTGTATCGGACAGTGACGATTATTTTGGATTTACAAAAGCTAATCAAACACAATCAACCGCAGATTTAGAATTGTTCAGTTAGCTTCAGGATTTAAATAAAACACTTCAAAGTTTAGATAGATATACAAACATAAACAAATTATTTATTAAATACAACACTACCCTTCTGTCGTCAGCTCCTGTGGAACGGCTCTTCTCCTTAGGAGGATTGACCTTATCTCGAAAACGGAGTTCTTTATCTGACGAAACATTTGAGTAACTGATATTACTTAAATGCAATGCTGATATAAATATAATTTCATTCTATGGAACTTTCTATTTGTTTGTAGTACCTAAGTCCAATTGTCATAAAATTCTACATTAGTAAAATAATATACAATTTCATTTTAATGGATATTTTTTTGTTGTGATACCAATGGCCCTTATCGATTGTCCTTATATATCATGTATTTGAAATGTATTTGAAAATGTATCTGTGGAGAAATTGCTACATTAAGCCTCCTGGAGGAGTATAGGTACATTCAAGCCCCCCTCCCTTCATGAGGAGAAGCGTGGGAAAGGTAGCCGGCGAAAATGCTTACCATGTGTGATCTCCCCGCCGCTGTGGGCAGTTGGAGCTAACATATGTTTGAGGGCGACCACCTAAGGTCCTTAAACGACGCTCTAACGATCGCATGACCTACGAGACCCATAAACCCGTGGTTAGGAAAAAAAAAACGGTGCGAGTCAGAAGGCACGCCAAGTAGCGGTGCGGTTACGAGCCTATAATTTGCGAGCTGACTTGGGCACCCCAGTGCCACCTCAGGAATTCTCGCTCTCCCCAGATGCTAACTCACCATTCGCTCCCCCCCCCTTTTGCATCTGTGGCCTGGTCACTTCCCCCTTTAGATGGTGCGGCAATCCGCCTATATATAAGCCCCGCAAAGAAAGAGAAGAGGATTATTATCTGAAGTCGATACGCCAGAGTAGGATTAGGTCGTGAAGATCGATCCATCGACTAGACAAGAAGATTATTAGAAGTCGATTCGCCAGAAGAAAGATTAGTTCGTAAAGATCGATCCTTCAGCCATACAAGACTATTTCCGTGAAAAACGATAGGATCAGATTGAGAAAATCGATCCCCCCTTTCAGGGCCGTATTAACCTAATTAGTCAAGTTTTATATCGGTGCCATACCGAAGAAGCCTTTTCCGTCTGCAAAGAAGCCCGACTGAAGAAAAGCAAAGCCGCTCACACTCGAGTGATTCTCACATCTCAAGCACCGTAAGAGTGAGAGGAGAAGAACCCTGCCCCAACGAGCTCCCGTTCTTTAATTACGTTGAAGAATCATCACCCGGCACAGGCGACAAGCAATCCCTCCTCGAAAATTCAAGCAGCGACGAAGCAACACTTCAAAGCGAGAGATAAGTCCTCCAGCGACATCCGGCAATCCCTAATACCTACCTGTAAGTTAACAATAACATTTATATCTCTATTACGATAGTAGAAGTTTAGTACGTCCCACGTTTTAAAGGAGAGTAGAAACCATTATTCTTGAACCTAGGTCATATGTGTTTGTAGATGACAGTACATCAATTTAATGTTTTAGACTAAACAAATAGGGTCGTGATAAAAATACTAATTGGCAATTGGTTTGTTTTTTGGAAGCCTACTTGTTTATATTTTGTCATTTGAGGCCAAATATAGAAATGTTTTTACTGTTGGTTTGTAATATTTAATTTAAAATACATGTTTATTTTTGGTAGATTCTGGTGTTTCCTCTTATCCTTATGTGTTTAAAAATAGCTCTTCCTTAAGGACTAAACCACAAAAATAGCACTCTTAGAACAAAGCCTACTTCATCATAGAAGTAACTCACGCCCCTTAAAGCATACCGCTACTAAAAGGGTGTCAAAGCGTAGAGTGATCAAAGCCAAGGGTCATTCAACGACATATTATAAAAGTGGTGTCAGGTCTAGAGGTTTTATATTAGAAAGAACCCAGTAGTGTCTATTTAAGGAAGAGCTAACACATAAAAGGAACACCAGGAATAATAGGATATTTGACGAGTGGGAAATTGGTAAAGTTAGAGGGGGATACCATCTAAAGGTAATTGTTAGGCCAAGTGGTAAGTTTCGGTGGTGGAATAGGTAAGGCTTGATTAAAAACAAGGTAGATGACTGACATAAGCACGATGGCATTGTTTGACCTTTATCGGAAGCAAGGTCATAGCCTCGGACTGGAAGGAACCGATCTGAGTTCGTTTATTCAGGAGAAAGAGAGAAACGAAAGAGAAGAAAGAAGAGAAAAGATGAAAATGGAAGCAGAAAAGACGAAAATGGAAGCTGATGAAAGAGAGAAGATAAGGGCCCACGAAAGAGCTCTTAGTAAAGACCAGTTAGAGGTGCAGTCAGTGTCATCTAAAACAGGAGTGTCACCAGTGGCCAGCATGAAACTCCCGGAGTACAAGGACGAAGAAGATTTATGCTCATATCTCTCCCATTTTGAGAAAATATTTGAAGTCAATAATTGGGACCTAGAAGAAGATGGGGTCGCCAGACTGTTACCGCTACTCAATCGTAGGATGAGAGAGATATTCGTATCTTTACCCTCAGAAGCGACTGTGGACTATTCCACTCTCAAAGCCGAACTTCTCTCAGCAACAAACCTTAACCCGGAAGAATATAGGATGAAGTTCAGGCATTCTCGTATAAGACCTGGACAAACATACAAACATTTTGGCTTTGAGCTTCGTCGAAGCCTACAGTTTTGGATGGAGTCAGAAGGGGTAGAGAACGAAGTCGCTGCGGTCGTCGACTTCATGCTTAGAGATCAGTTACTAAGTACACTACCCCAGGAAATCCGTGCATTCGTTAAGGACCGAAAAGCTTCTACCTTCAACGAGTGCCTGGACGAGGCTGACCTCCACGCGGTAAATCATCGGTTATATCCTAGGGAGCACAAGAAAGAGAAGGCTCCCTCCCCAAAGAAAAATGGGCCGCCACCCAGGCATTTACAGAAGAAGCCCTTTAAGTTCTCAGCAGCAAAAGGAACTTATAAACCAAATTTTAGAGGAGAAAAAAATCAAAAAGAAGTTAGGATTCCACAAGGATCATACCCTAATACCGGCACGTATCCCAGGAAGCCCGTCACTTGTTATACCTGCGGGATAATAGGTCACCTGAGTTTCCAGTGCCCACAGAACTCCCGACTGAGGGAGACCTCGAGACAACAGGTGCAAAACCTGACTGCCGCGATCCCAGCAGGACAAGCTGATGCGTCCTACGTCCCCGCGCCAACATCCGAAGGGCCCCAGCAACAGGTAAACTTTCTTTTCAACAAAAGTTCGCCAGGCGGCCTACAATTTGAAGAAGGCACTGTTAATGGGTGCCGAGTATCCACTTTAGTCAGAGACACCGGATGTACGTGCATAGTGGTATCCGACAAGTGCTGCTCCCAGTAAACCCTGCCCATAAGAAATTCGCAATCGTCCACGACCTTTTAGGACGCGACAATCGATTCCCCGTCGTGAGATGTCACATACAATGCAGATATTTCACCGGTTGGACGGACGTGGCAGTAGCCCCGATTAAGTTCTGCGCAGTACTAATCGGACAAAACCCCCTAATTCCCCAGCAAGAAAGTGGCCCAACAAGTAGTCACCCGGGCACAAGAAGCCCAGAGGAAAGAGCAACCTGCTAAGTTGACCCCGAGGATTACCCTCCAAGACAATGGGTTCAAATTGACGTCCTTCGCCAGTGCTCAGAAGGAATGCCCCACTCTTAAACCTCTATGGGAGAAAGCTATTAAAGGTGAAATTCTCCAAGTGAAAGGAAAGAAGCCTATCCAGTATATCGTAGAAGACTCACTTCTCTACCGTACTATCAGCGAGGAGGATAAGGAGAACAAGAAAGCACTGTGTGTACCTCAAGAATACACGCAAAGAATTTTGAATACCGCGCATGATGGAATATTAGCCGGACACTTTGGGCACAACAAAACGGCGCAGCAGATATTCCGACACTTTTATTGGCCCCAGGCCGCCAGGGAAATTGTGGCCTATTGCCGATCATGCGACGTGTGTCAGAAGGATCCCTCCAGAGGACGGGTACCTCCCGCTCCCTTACAAAAGGTGCCCGTTATAACCGAACCATTCTTTCGAGTGGCAATTGATTTGGTGGGACTAATTCACCCCCCTTCAAGTGGAGGACACTCCTACATCCTCACCCTAGTGGATTGTGCCACCCGGTTCCCAGATGCTGCGGCCCTACGGAAGATTGACTCTATTTCCTGCGCGGAAGCATTAATTTCAATTTTTGCACGAGTAGGCCTGCCTAAAGAAATTCTATCTGATAGAGGGCGCCAATTCACCTCAGAACCGATGGATGCCGTTTACCCGGTTACGCCCCTGCAAGTCATACACACCGTGTGTGTGGAACAAGACGAGGAATACGAACTTCCCTCGCTCTCACCTACCCCGGAAGACCCTCGGGTGAATCTAAAGATAAATCCCCACTTAGAAATTCAACAAAAAGCGGAAATGTTGAACTTGCTCATGGAATTCCCAGAAGTCATTTCTGAAAACCCTGGATGTGCCAAGGATTTTTTCCATGAAATAAAACTAAAAACTAATTCAGTGGTTCGGAGCAAACCATATCCTTTACCAATCCACCTACGAGAAGCCTTCAATAAGGAAGTCCGGAATTTACTAAAATTGGGAATTTTAGAGCCATCGGAGTCCGATTATTGCTCCCCCATAGTAAGGGTTAAGAAACCTGATCAATCATTTCGGATGTGTGTGGACTTCCGAAAATTGAATTCAGTGACCGTTTTCGACGCCGAGCCCATCCCACTAATAGATCAAAATATCCATTTATTTGAAGACGCTAAATTCATCACCGAATTGGATTTATGTAAAGCGTACTATCAAATACCTCTCGCTAAGGAGTCCAAAAAACTGACGGCTTTTGCGACCGAGAGAGGTCTGTTACAGTTTACCAGGCTACCCTTCGGACTACTTACAGCCGGTAGCAATTATAATAGGATGATGAGGCGAATTATCGCTGGACTAAGCGACGTGTCGTTTTACTTCGACAACGTGTACGTAGCTACCCGTACATGGGAGTCACACTTACACGCCCTACGCTCATTGCTGGAGAAATTGAAGGAGCAAGGTCTAACCGCCGGGCCGACCAAGTGTTATTTTGCCTACGAATCCATTGACTACCTGGGATTCAAAATAGGACAAAAACACTTGACTACCCAGCAAGAAAAAGTGGACGCCATAGTCAAGATGCCCCGGCCGAAAACCAAGAAACAACTCCGATCGTTTATGGGAGCGGCCTCGTTCTATAGGCGTTTTGTACCACACTTCGCTTCCATTGCGGCCCCACTGAATGATTTGTTAAAAAAGACAGCGTCAGACCCTGTCACGTGGAACCCCCATGCAATAACTCAGTTGGAGATTCTAAAAGGAAAACTCGCAACTGCGCCCATTCTTCGCTTACCAAATCCCAACAAGATCTTCGGTCTTCGCACGGACGCTAGTCGGGACGGGTTAGGCGGAGTATTGCTTCAATACGAAGATGACGAAACAGCCTATCCCATAGCTTATGTCAGTAGGAAACTGTTGAGTAGAGAAAAAGCCTACGCTACTATCGAAATCGAAGCTTTGGCCTTAATATGGTCCATAGGTAAATTCAAATATTATCTAATAGGGCGCGAGTTCAAGTTGGAATGCGACCATAAACCGTTGTCATACTTAGGTAAAAATAAGTGTAAGAATGGAAGACTCCTGAGATGGAGTTTACTCTTGATGGAGTACCAGTACTCCATTCACTACATAAAAGGGTCCAACAATTGTATGGCCGACTCGTTAAGTCGGAACCCTGTCGACGATTAAGGAGCAGCCCAACTATTGTATTATAGCAAAGTTAAGTGTAAATCAGTAGAATTGTAAGTAAGTAGGGGCGAGTAACCCGAGTGGTAGGTAAGAAAATCCTAAGATGGCACAGTAATATAGGAATTAATGTAAGGTCAGGTGAAATGTTATCGAGGCATTCCCGAGTGAACTAGAATTTATTGTATAATATAATGTTCCGTAAGTTACCCATGTATATTATTGTAAGCGTCGGATTGGAACCCCCCCCTCCCGTTATTTTCTTAAGAATGGAGGTAGATGTGGAGAAATGGCTACATTAAGCCTCCTGGAGGAGTATAGGTACATTCAAGCCCCCCTCCCTTCATGAGGAGAAGCGTGGGAAAGGTAGCCGGCGAAAATGCTTACCATGTGTGATCTCCCCGCCGCTGTGGGCAGTTGGAGCTAACATATGTTTGAGGGCGACCACCTAAGGTCCTTAAACGACGCTCTAACGATCGCATGACCTACGAGACCCATAAACCCGTGGTTAGGAAAAAAAAAACGGTGCGAGTCAGAAGGCACGCCAAGTAGCGGTGCGGTTACGAGCCTATAATTTGCGAGCTGACTTGGGCACCCCAGTGCCACCTCAGGAATTCTCGCTCTCCCCAGATGCTAACTCACCATTCGCTCCCCCCCCCTTTTGCATCTGTGGCCTGGTCACTTCCCCCTTTAGATGGTGCGGCAATCCGCCTATATATAAGCCCCGCAAAGAAAGAGAAGAGGATTATTATCTGAAGTCGATACGCCAGAGTAGGATTAGGTCGTGAAGATCGATCCATCGACTAGACAAGAAGATTATTAGAAGTCGATTCGCCAGAAGAAAGATTAGTTCGTAAAGATCGATCCTTCAGCCATACAAGACTATTTCCGTGAAAAACGATAGGATCAGATTGAGAAAATCGATCCCCCCTTTCAGGGCCGTATTAACCTAATTAGTCAAGTTTTATATCGGTGCCATACCGAAGAAGCCTTTTCCGTCTGCAAAGAAGCCCGACTGAAGAAAAGCAAAGCCGCTCACACTCGAGTGATTCTCACATCTCAAGCACCGTAAGAGTGAGAGGAGAAGAACCCTGCCCCAACGAGCTCCCGTTCTTTAATTACGTTGAAGAATCATCACCCGGCACAGGCGACAAGCAATCCCTCCTCGAAAATTCAAGCAGCGACGAAGCAACACTTCAAAGCGAGAGATAAGTCCTCCAGCGACATCCGGCAATCCCTAATACCTACCTGTAAGTTAACAATAACATTTATATCTCTATTACGATAGTAGAAGTTTAGTACGTCCCACGTTTTAAAGGAGAGTAGAAACCATTATTCTTGAACCTAGTTCATATGTGTTTGTAGATGACAGTACATCAATTTAATGTTTTAGACTAAACAAATAGGGTCGTGATAAAAATACTAATTGGCAATTGGTTTGTTTATCGGAAGCCTACTTGTTTATATTTTGTCATTTGAGGCCAAATATAGAAATGTTTTTACTGTTGGTTTGTAATATTTAATTTAAAATACATGTTTATTTTTGGTAGATTCTGGTGTTTCCTCTTATCCTTATGTGTTTAAAAATAGCTCTTCCTTAAGGACTAAACCACAAAAATAGCACTCTTAGAACAAAGCCTACTTCATCATAGAAGTAACTCACGCCCCTTAAAGCATAACGCTACTAAAAGGGTGTCAAAGCGTAGAGTGATCAAAGCCAAGGGTCATTCTACGACAGTATCTAAATACATTTAATGAATTTAGTATTTAGTATCTAAATACATTTTTTTCATGTATTTAATATTTAGTATTAAATACTTTAAATATATTTAGTGCCCACCTCTGCACATAGAAGACTAGTTAACAAATTAAAAAGGCATGGGATATTTGGGAAAGTTTTGAATTAGATAGCTAAATGGCTGAAAGACAGTAAACATAGAGTTGTATTGAATGGGGTCAAGTCACAGTGGCGTACCTCAGGGATCCGTTCTAGGCCCTTTATTATTCATAGTTTATATAAATGATATTAGGAAGGCTGTAAATAGTAAAGTGTCAATTTTTGCTGATGACACTAAATTGGCAGCTGAACTCATAGAAGTTGAGGGAAGCGTTAAAGTGCAGAGTGACTTAAACAAGTTATTAGTTTGGGCTCAGAAGTAGCAGATGACTTTTAACCTTAAAAAATGCAAAGTTATTAACATGGTAAGGGATAATAGGGAATTTAGCTATGAAATGGATGGGCATTGGCTGAATTCAGTTGAGGATGAGAAGGACTTAGGTGTAGTAGTAGATAGGTCACTGAAGTGTTCGAAGCAGTGTATTGACGCAAAATAATAGAGCAAATATGGTGCTAAGATACATTAGAGGAATGTTAGCTACAAGAGTAAAGAGGTTATACTTAAACTCTACAACTCATATATCAGGTCACATTTAGAGCACTGTATACAAGCATGGTCTCCACTTTTTGATATGATATCAACCTACTAGAGTCAGTATAAAGGAGGGGAACAAAAATAATACCTTCCCTGAAGTACCTTGAATATGAAGATAGACTGAGGGTATCAATTATGTTCTCATTTAAGAGAAGGTGTGTGAGGGGAGATATGATTGAGCTTTTAAAATCCTTTCTGAGATGGATAAGTTAGATTTTAACAAGTTATTTGAGTTGGAAGGTAATAATAGGACTAGGGGTCACCACTTAAAAAATAAAAAACAGAAGCGTAGGTTGGATGTTAGAAAATATTTTTTTACCAACAGAGTGGTAGATTACTGGAATAGTTTGCCACCTGAGACAGTTGATAGTCCGAACTTGAATGTATTCAAACAGAGATTAGATAATTATATAGGGACGGAGGGTTAACTTTGGGGCGTATTTTGGACTCATTCCTGTGGATACAGTTTTTTATTATTGTATATTACGATTGATTTGGATTTTGACGAGTCTTGATGATGATGCTTTTTGTTTTTGACACATTCCTGTGGATGGTTCAAATTGTATATTGCAGATGCATGATCTGACACAATCCTATGAATGCATTTTGTGGGTGGGTTTTGACAGATGCGGATGACTTTGAAATAAGCCCTTGTGGCTTTAGTCATCCGTGAAATTAGGGTATGTTATATGTTATAGTGTAAGAAACCCGAGCCATCTATTGGGTATTTTGTGAAGAGAATGAAGAAATGGGTCATCATGCAAATACAAATGAAGATTAGTCAGTTTTTCTGGTACTTTATAGGAAGTAATTCGAAGGGGTGTTTGATTCTAATGTTTTCTGTCTTTATATAAAAAAAAGTTAAAATATAACTAAAATGATTAGTTATTCTTCAAAATTACAAAGAAAATCTCTTTCAAAATCCACAGAAAACAGTTTTCTAGGGCTAACATTTATTTAATAGAGCACAGAAAATGCGAGTGGAATATAATGATTAAAATTTATAGCAAAAAAGAAAAGATGAAAAAAAAGTCCAAATGATTTATTTCAATACAAAAAAAATGCAGGAATAATCCCAATTTCAATTAAAAATTACTAGTTGGATGGCACGCATGAATAGAAAAAACCCAGTGATTAAGCTAATTTGCAAACCAGAAATTCTAAACCTGAGAGTATGGGGGTGAGGTGGGTGGGAGGGGTGCTTGCTTTTTGTTATTGTAATGTTACCACCCCTTGTATGTTATGGGGCTTGCCTTTGGAGTGGTAATCCTTCGTACCAATAGGGTTTGGTTGCCCAGTTAGTGGTAACGTTGCCACTCAAAAGGGTGAGCTTGGTAGGATAGGGATAACGCTTGCCACCGGCAATGGTAACAAGTTATTTGAATCCGCAACGGAAATATCCCTTTAGGTAGCCTTGTGCTTGATCCGAGGATACCAGCCGGAATGAATAAAAGAATCTGGTTATAGATGTAAACGAGTCTGCGTTTATTTATTTTACCTTGCACTGAAATAGGAAATACTCCGAGTACAATTTCACCATTCGATTTTATAACATAGTAATGCGGGGATATGATAGAGCGACCGGATAATTATAATGATCGACTTATTGAATTAATGAACGCGTAAAAATTAATTAATAATAATGAATGACTCTGGTTTTTAATCTCTCTGCACCCATTTATAAAGAGGGAGAAACGTCCATCGAGTCAGCCTCACGCCCCACCTACAAATGATTTGGCGCACGTGATTGGCTGCTCATTCCCCTAGCTCGTCTCCTGATTGGCTTAAATTAATCCTTTATCTAATTTTAATTGGATGGCGGCTAAACTGCCGCTTGGTGGTTCACCTGTCTGGGAATCAAGATCAAGATCAAGACCTCGTTATTGGCCAATATTTCTAGAAGGTGAAGCATATTATGAGACATATATTTGTTTAACTTATGGCTATCTTTGTTACAGAATGGTGAAATGCTTTTATCACACGCTCTTTTATTACCGCCAGACATTCTCAGTTTCCGAATATTTATTCTCTGGCGCCTGCCTGATTTAAGCCCAGATACAGAAACTACACCTTTATTACAGTGAGAAAATCGAGCCTTTACCTCGACATTCTAGACTCCCTTTCTCTTCCTTTCGTCGGGTTCCGTTGTGTAGGGTATCTACATGTCCACCCTTCAGGTGAATACATGGGTGCCCTACAAGAGCATCACAAACCTTATGAGCCGTAAGCAGATGTGATTTAGGGGCCTCGCTACCCATAGGTGGGCACGATAACGAAAAATATATCACGATAACCGATACATCGATAACGATAACCTTATCAGCGATAATCGATAATCGATAACTGGCGATAAATTTATCACCTGATAAGGTGATAAACGATAAATCGATAAATCCAAAATTATAATACAATATTGTTTATTGACTATATATAGCGTTATTTTATAATATAATAGTAAGAATATTTGAATACTGTTTCTTAGTTTCTTACCTGGTGAGGCTCTCCTTCATCTCCTCATAGGTTTTGAGGATCCTCCTCACGGCTCGGACCTACATATTTCTGCCTTCAAGGCACGCGCGGCTCGCCCCTGTGCTAAACTGGAACCAAAAACTGAAATTATCGATAGTTTGGAACCAAAAGTATCGGCGATACTGATGAATCGATAACGCGGGGGAAAAATATCGGATAACCGATAACCCGATATCGTTATCGCGATAACCCCCACCTATGTCGCTACCCTTGGCATTGACAATTCCTTGACTAATGTTACAGTTTGAACATTCACATCTACTGCAATTTTAAAACACTTATTAATTTGATTGGTTGGTGTTGCTTACATCGTACTATTGACACAACCTGCATGTTGTTGTTGTTGTTTTTTCTCATTGTATGGTTTTAATCTTAGAAGGAGCCAAATCACAAAAATAGTCCATGTTAAAGTGGCAGTACTAAACGGCTTACTGAACTTGCTATAATCAAAAGTAACAGAATAAAATAGCAGAAAATTCATTTACTGTAAACAAGTCGACCACTTAAATTGATGCTTGTTTAAAAAATGCAATGTACACAACATCAAAACAAAAATCAACTAGAGATAACATCGAATAAATTAAGATAAATAGTATCTAATTAAATAAAAATAAATGCAAATGTACTGCTTTACGCAGTTACGGAATGAGGCGCACAATTGGAATCCGAAGTTCGTAAAGAACTTCTTTCTTTGGTAGGTTTTCATCAGCATCGTGCCAATTAATACCAGCCAATGATAAATAGAATTATTGAAAGAAGTCATTGTTCCTTAAAGGCTTACATAATGGTTAGTCGTCAAAGGTGACGGATGGTACTCCCCTTTGTCCTTTTAGGTATCAGGTCCATACCCAATGTTTCAGGTTTCTGACCGTTTCCAGCCGTCACCGGAACTACCGTTCTCTGTCCTAAACATTTCGTTATTTCGTCTTCTTCAAAAACAGATTCCGAATTTATAAATGAATTATGAAAAAGTATGTCACAAACTTATTATGTTTATATATTGACAAGAATTTTGTACTTTGTAGCAAAACCTTACGTTCCTAATGACGTAAAAGAAACATCTCACGTATGAATTTGAATCGATCGCCTCCGATAACCACTTGAAGCACCCTATGCAGGTCTTTTCCCATTTATCAGGCACAGCGATGTTTTTATTTTAGAATTCCTCGATGGTAAAACTGATTCAGGTTCGAATGATAAGCTCAAAGTAATAAAGATTCCAAGCAGTTCGCATAAAGATGAGAACTCAATCACCCGCGTCCCATTCAAACAGCGTTGAGGGTCTAGAAAGGCTTTTTTAGCAATGAAATAGATTTAACTGATGATGGAGAAAATAACAGCGACGAATTACGAACAATTTTAAACATTTTGACTGATAATGAACAACCAATTACTTATACATTTACTGTTCGGAAGGTAACTTACGCGAAATATCCGACCTATCATGATTTTTAGATTAATATTTAATTTCGTAGTAATAAGCTCCGCTCTCTTAGGAGGAAGTCATGTGGGGCACACACAAAGCACTCGATACAAACATAAGTTTTGTTCGCAATTAGGAGTATCTTCTCCTACATGCGAATACTCGATGGTCAGCGTCAAAAGTTCAGCACAAAATAAATAATATAAAGAACCTCGGACACTCTGATTACTTTTGAGTTTATATATTTATATTCAAAAATACAGCAGAGCCCACAAACTCTTAAGTATATTTCTCCTTCGGGAATTGAGGTTGTCAAAAAAGTCAGGTTTTGGTTAGGATTGAAGTCCAAGCTCATGAAGTTATTGAGCTCTTGCACCACGCAAGCATTCTAAATTATGAGACACTTGTATCATGCTGAATTAGGTCCAAAAAAAGGAGAGGTGGATACTTCAGAGAATACCAAATCTACTCGATTATTTTTTTAAGGGGAAAAAACTGACTCGTAGGTCCTCCTCTCTTCTGTTCTCCACCCATGATTGGGAAAGGGATAAGATAAGATAAGACGTAAAAAGATTTGTGAAAATGTTGGATGGTGGTAGGAATAGGTGGGTGAGAGATTCTTAAGGAGTTTGCCCTAATTTTGAGGGCATCTCTTGCATGCTTATATATTAGCCTCTTCTTTACTCAATATTTTTTTTTAATATTACTTGCTTTTCGATATATATATATATATATATATATATATATAAAGAAGAAGGAGCAAATACAAGTTCTGCGGGTGATAACAACCACCACAAGGCTTTCGCCATATCTATTTTCTGCCTTTCAAAACAATTTTGAAGACAGAAATAAAGGTGCAGAAACCTTGCATTGCAGACTATATTACAATATAGTACAGGAAAGAGAAATTTGACGGAATGAGCAATAAGACAAGAAACAGGAGTTTTTTAGAGGTAAGAGAAAGGGACATTAGAAGAAGACTAGAATCAAAAAGGTGTTTCCAAGTACTTTCGAACTTTATTAAAGAACTTAATAAAGTTTGAAAGTACTTGGAAACATCTTTTCATTTTTTCCTGCGGGACATTGCATTCATTTGCTACCCTCACGTGATACTTTGTGAGTTTTTCATTTTATATATATATATATATATATATATATATATATATATATATATATATATATATATATATATATATATATATATATATATTCTTTATATTTATATAATCATATTTTTTTAAGGTTCCATACATGCTTGCATGTGTCGGCCTTATATACCTAATGGCGGCTTTCCATGCTGCTCAATCTCTGGCTGTTTCTCTATTCAAACTCATATCTCTGAAGTCCCTCTGTATCACCTCATTCCACCTCTTCCTCGTCCTTCTTCTGGCAGATACACCCCCACTCTCCAAACTCCTAAAACCCCTCACCCAATTATTATCCTCCATCCTCTCCACATGGCCGAACCATCCTAGTCTACCTCTTCTCCGTGCCACACTAATGCATTCTATCCCCAATCTATCCCTTAATTCACAGTTCGCAACTCTGTTACCTCCAAGCCTCAAATTCAGAGATGCCACGCACATCCATCTCACCATTCTCATTTCATCCCGCTTGAGCCTCTGGATGTCCTCTTCTCCTTTACAGCCCAAGTCTCGCTGTTGTACAACATCGCACTTTGTACGCACGCAGCGTACAGATGTCCCTTAGCTCGGAGGGAAAAATACCTCAGCGTCAAGAGAGGAAGCAGCTCTCTAAACTTTATCCAACCACTTCTAACCCTTGCCACGGAACTCGCCCCCGCACCTCCCCATGCGCTGATCATATCTCCCAGATAGCAGAACTCCTCTACGCATTCAAGTAACACACCATCAAATATAATCCTCTCCTTTCTCATCTTCTCCCCTTGCTCTCCTCTACACACAGTGCACTAAAACTCTTCATCATTTAGCAGCCTACCAATGATACCCCTTCATCTTTTATGCACCAACAAACCACATCCATTCCACAGGATAGAGTTATTCCCTACCCCTCTGTGACAGACTGCACATGGTCACATACCCTCAATGATGTCATTACCACCACCCAATCTGTAATCATCATCTTTGTTTTATACAAATTCACTCTTAGCCCCATGGAATTCATCCCTTTCCTTCACAACCTGAACTTCTAAAGTGCCGTCCTCTCATCGTCAGCAATCAGCACTAGGTCGTTAGCATACAACAACTCGAATGGCAATCCTGTTCTAAAATTCTGTGACAGCACTTCCAGGACCATAACAAACCTCAAGGGACTCAAAACGGATCCTTGATGCACACCAGGCTTCACAGAGAAGTCATCGCTCAATTCTCCATTTACCCTCAGCTGGCTGGGTTGTCGAACCTTCGTACATAGCCATGACCACCCTAACCAACCACTCCTCGATCCCTAACTTTCTCATTGCCCACCTTACCACATCTGTTGGCACCCTATCAAAAACCTTTTCCAGGTCAACAAAAATATAATACAACGCTCTTTCCCTAGTGATGTACTTTTCCTAGAGCTGTCTAACTATAAATATAACATGCGTGGTTCGTTTTCCAGGCATGAACTCAAACTGCATGTCGTCAAAGTCTATCCTTCCCCTACTAATCATTTCTTCTAGAATACGCTCCATAACTTTCATAACATAGCTACCCCTTTCTAGCGCATCCCCTTTACCCTTCTACACATTCACAATAACACTCCTCAGCCAGTCTTCTGGTACAGCACATTCATATATGACAGCATTTATAAGGTCCGTGACCAACCGCACACCGATATCTCCAGAGGTTTTCAACATCTCAACACTTATCTCAGAAACACCCGCTGCCTTACCTTCTGGCATGTGGTGATGGCTCTGCTCAACATTTTGTCCTCAAACGATGGCCACAGTCAGCCGCAGGTTCTGCGGAATCCACAAGTCTCCTCTCCCAGTCAAATTCTACATTTAATAAACTATTATAATTCTCCCTCCAAGTCTTTTTTATATCGTCCTGCCAAACCACAACTCTACCATCATCATTTTTAAACACCCTTTTTCTGCCCCCAGCACCATTGAGGCTCTAAAGAAAAGGTTTGGGGGCTTCTGACTTAGCCCTATACACTTCCCGACTTGCCCTTCATTTCGCTACCAAGTATACTTCCTTACTCCCACCCTGCTTCCATGACATAAATGATCTTCTTTTCTCCTTCCCTGCAGCTTCAACTTCCTTATTCCACCACCAAGACACTTTGTGTCTAGGTGGACCTCTTTAACATCCATAAAACTGTTTAGTGGCATTTAGAAGGTTATATTTTAGTCTCCCATACTACCCACTCACACTTCCGTCAGTCGCTCTATTCTCCGCCGCTAGTGAACCAAACTCCTCGTTAAAAGCCTCCCTCACTTCCTGATTTTTAAGCTTCCACACCTTCCTCCCAGGCACAAACACCCTCCTCTCGGCCTGCAATTTCCCTAGTCAAAGGTCACACATCAGTAACTTACAGTTGAGGAAAGCATAGGTACTAATAGGTTCTATAAAATACAATAATTTTGAAACTAAGTTAAATTAGTAAGATTATATGGTCTAGGGTAAGGTATTCTCTCTCGTAGTTTCGTAGGCTGGGTTAAGTGATCACCCGCTTCCTTATGGGATGAAGGAAAAAAATAATATATATATGGATTCTTTATTCCTAGGTAAATAGCTGGAATAAGCTTCGAAATGGCGAACAGTGATGATAACTTTCTTCTTGAATAATAATAATTTTTCTGACTGTCTTTTCAACGATTCAACGATCTTAAAAGATAGAAAGTGTGGGGAGAGAGTGTAAAGAATAGATAGAAAAAGTGTTAATATAGTGAGAGAATAAGTGTGCCAGGTTGTCTAGCTACTTCAGTATTTGTTAAATTATAATTTTTGTTGTTAATGTCCTTTGATTGTTTAGCATTCAAGCCTTTGCATTAATAAATGGTCCTCTTGAAGATGTTGATAGACTTGATTTTGCACTTTGCAACTTGCTGTCTTTCGATCTTTACTTTGTTTTTAATAATTACTTTTTAACATCTGGTTGTCTACTTTGGATCTTTTGTTTTTCTTTATATTCTCATTTTATTTATATTAAGTTTGCCTACTTTAGATCTTTTATTTTTGTTCTGGTTGATACTATTATATATAACTTTATTTGCTTTTAATGAATTTTTCTTAACATTAGTTTGTCCACTTCGGATCTTTTATTTTTGTTCTGGTTGATATTTATTATATGTAACCTTATTTGTTTTTTATAATTTATTCCTAACATTAGTTTGTCCACTTCGGATCTTTTTATTTATTTTATTTAATTCATATTAAGTTTGTCCACTTCGGGTCTTTTATTATTGTTCTGTTTATTCAACTTTAGAAAAGTTTTTAATTAATTTTGGTCTTCTATTTATTTAGATTCATTATTACGTAGATAGTGTCCACTTCGGATCTTTTAATTCTTTGCCTGTTATATATGTCGTTTATGCTTCTGATACAATTGTCAATAAATTGGGGGAGTTTCTTGTTGGGATAGTAGTTGACTACTTTTAAATGCTCGTCTAAATCTTAAGTTTCGTAATGCCTCGTCTGGTAGTCGTATAGGGTGCAGCACCTCCTCTGTCATGGTTTGGTAAGCCTTCTGCCAAATACTTCGTGCCCGTCTACTTATTATAAAATTTAAGGGTTCAATGTCCGTTATCTCGTGTAAGACATTTGAGGGAATGAGGTCTCACATAGTAACATTCGTTATGAATCTTAATGCTTTGTTTTGGCCTACTTGCGCCTTTTTGATAGCAGAATTGCTCAGGGTATGGAGGGGAATGGCGGGGTAAGGAGAACCAGCCTCACTAGCAACATATAAAGCTTTCTTTTGTTCCTTGCCGAAAGATATTTGAATCGGTAGGGAGCCCGTAGTAATCTCGTGGCAGTGGTTATCTTTTCTATGTAGTGGGCATTGTAACCATCGGAGGTTGACCTCAGACCAAAAACCCGGCCTTCCCTCGAGTATTCATAGAATTCCTCATGCACCAGTATGTCCGCTGTTTTCCGGCGGCCCACAGGAATCATTTTGAATTTCTGAACATTGGTCTTTATCTTGATCATCCTTTCGTAGATGTTGATACTATCAATAGCCCTGCTCATCCTATTAGCATCATCATTTGGGTTTTTATAGACGCTAGCAATAATCTGTGATATGTTATCTGCCAGCTGGTCGTACTGGGTGAGTTCTTGGTCGGGATAGGGCAGGTCACCAGTATTCACTGCATACAGCGTGGGGCTGCGATAACCCCCTTGTGGTACTCCAGTTTCTAGATTGAATGCTTCCCCTTTATTTTCACGACTGCGTCTCGGTCTTCCAGGTAGTCGCAGAGTATCTTAGTCAAGTTTCCCTCCAGGCCTAGCTTGTTGATCTTTTTCTTCAGTCCCGGTAACCACACCTTGTCAAACGCTGAGAACACGTCTCGCAACACAACGTCAACACTGCCATTTCTAGCTTTCTCGATGGCTATACTTTCCGTAATCAATGCCAGAGCCGTTTTTGTGCCAAGTTTCTCCCGGAAGCCATGTTGTTGGGGATTGTACAGACCGTGGTTTCTAGAAAGGTT
Organism: Ceratothoa steindachneri; assembly: GCA_963969495.1. Classification (NCBI taxonomy): domain Eukaryota; kingdom Metazoa; phylum Arthropoda; class Malacostraca; order Isopoda; family Cymothoidae; genus Ceratothoa; species Ceratothoa steindachneri. The sequence goes on from OZ018326.1 coordinate 179,091,440, forward strand.
CTTAGTCTGCTATTAAAAAGTTTTTCCAGGAGTTTACCCAAGAACTCTGGCAGATGGATGGGCATATAGCTGCTGATTTCCTTTTTCGGCTTGCCGAGCTTTGGTATGAAGATCTTGCGGGCTCTCTTAAAATGGTCCGGAAAGTAACCAACATTGAGGCAGGGGTTATAAATCTTGAGAAGAGCCTCGTGGATGTTAACAGGGGCGTTAAGCAAATGCACTTTTGTGATGCCAGTTATCTCTGGCGCTCTTTGCTTAAAACTTTTGAGGGCTGCTTCATACTCTTCGTACGAGAAAGGTCTACCTTCTTCTTGTGTGAGATGTGCCCTGTCCACGAAGTGATGTGGCGTTAGGTCAGCTCCCAGGTCCTGAAGTCCAAGAAGAACTTGTTCCTCGTACCTTTCGTCAAAGAACTCATTTTCCTCTTCTCGAATGTCTTTTCCACAAAAGTACACCTATATAAATAGTCTACTCATAACACTACAAAAATTCAACCAATCAGGATTGAGTGAAGCAAGGAGATAGAATAGATAGCATGAGAGTTTTTTTTTGTTTTTTGTTTTTTTTGTGGGGGGGGGGGAGTGTGAGTATGAGTGATTTGTAGTATTATTAGTTGCCAGGATACTGTCTAGTCTTCTTTATTTAGTTATATTCTTCTATATTAATATCTTTCTTGTGTTTCTTCTAATTAATTTATTTTGGTTTGTTCTAAGTCTTTGTTTCTTATATACTCTGTTTCTGCGCCTGGGTATTTTTTCATTTGGGTACCCTTGCGGGTAGCGTCTCTTCTAATTGTTCTTTGTGTTTCTTTTATTTTCTCTTACTTTTATTCTGGCCTTCATGCCTTTGTTTTACTTGTTTTTGCTTGGGTTAAACACATTTTTATTCAAGTGAATATAGGTTGCTCTTCTCGCTGTAGGTGGAACCTACTGCTCGGAAAAGCTTTCTTTATTCGGTTTCGGTTTGCTTCCAGTATTCTAATTTCGTCGTTCATTTCTACGAGCTTTTCTTCTATCTCTGTCCATATTTTATTAGCTCGTTCTTCTAGCGTCTTATTTATGGGTTGAATTTCGGCTGATTCTAATATGTCTCGTATTTTCTTTTTTTCTTTCTCTTCTTCTAGTATTAGTGATTAGATATGCTGCTTTATTTTGAATTCTCTGTATTTTTTTCTTGTTAGATATCGAAGTGACGTGCAGAGGGGTTGGTGGGTACACCAGAACCGACTCGACGAATGCTTTGTACAGTGTTCTTTTCTCTTTTTGGCTCAGACTTCTTAGGGTGTAACGGAGTCTTAAGCCTGAATTCGCCGAGGCGATCCTGGATTTTACGTGGCTGCAGTATCCACGACTTTCCAACTGTAGGCCCAGTACTTTCCCCTCATTTGAATATTTGTATTCTGTACCTTCTATGGTTATTTGTGACTTTTTTAATCTTTGTAGAGGGATTATTTTGAATTTGTTGACGTTTGTTTTAATTTTCCAACGTTTTCCATAATCGTTTATGTTTTTTATTTCTCGTGCTGTTATACGAGTCTGCCATCTTGGGTTTGTGTGGCTTGTCGGAATTATTTGGCTTATGTCGTCTGCATATTGTATATTTATACTAGATGAGATTGGGGCAGGTAGATCGGTGGTAAATATGGAATACAAGGTGGGGCTTAGGCACCCCCCTTGTGGGACTCCTGTTTGTAGGTCGGAAGTGGGGCCTTCTTCTCCTTCCATGCATATTTGTGCCTTTCTGTTTGATACATAGTCGACTATAATTCTCTCCATTTTTACGCCGAGGTTGAGTTGGAGGAGTTTATATTTTAGTCCTTCGACCCATACTTTGTCGAAGGCTTTTTCTACGTCGCGAAGAACTACATCGACATATCCTTTTTTTTGGCAGTAGATTGAGCTATTTTCTCGGTGATTATGGCTAGGGCCATTGTGGAGTCTCTCCCTTTCCTGAAGCCGAACTGTTGTTTGTTATGTTTTTCGTTTGCTTCAAGGAAGGTGTCCAATCTTTCATTTATTATTTTTTTCAAAGACCTTCCCCAGGAAATTCAGCAAGGAGATTGGCCTGTAACTCGAGACCAGGTTTTCTGGTTTGCCCGGCTTCGGTAGGAAAACTATCCTTGCTAATTTGAATTTCTCAGGGAAAGCGCATATGTTTAGGTATGCATTAAATAGCTCTTTTATGCTTTTCAGAATGTTTTCTGGGGCCTTCTTATAATTTTACTTCGTTAGACCTGTTGTTCCTGGCGTTTTTTGTTTGAAGCTTTTTATGGTGTTTTTGATTTCTTCGGTTGATATTGTGGCTCCCAGGCCTATTTGTTCGGTTCTGTTATTTTCGACTTTTGACGCCGGGGTTAATCTGTGAATGCTGTCTATTATGGTCTAGTTGACTCTTCTTTTTGTTGTTCTGTCAAAGTTTATGTTATCCTCATCTTCAATTGTATAGATTTTGCTTCAATGGGCTTAGAATTTCTCTTCTATTTTTGCATTGGTCTTTATGTATTCTTTATTTTGTTCGCTCTATTATTTTGATCGGCTTTCTTGGTGGTCTGCCTTTTATTGCTTTTATTAGCCTCCAAGCTTCTTTGGGATTTTCGGTTGTGGCTGTTTTATTTATTAGTTCTTGCCATATTTCTCCTTACTGCTCTTCTATTAAGAAAATCATTTCTTTCTTCATTTGATTAAGCTCTTTTGTTCTCTGCAGAGAAGTCCGGTAGTTTCTTATTTCTTTGTATTTTATTCTGATATTCTTTGCTTTTTTTCTCATTTCTGTTGTCCATTTGTCAGTGGTACTGCCTGTTTGTTGGCCTTTAGCATTGTCTCAATCAGGTTATCCATTATGTTATTCAGTTCCTCTAGATTTTTTGCCGTTAAGGTCTGGTTGTTGGTATCTTTCTAATATTTGGGTATATTTTTGCCAGTCTGCCCTCTTATATGATTTCCTTGGTGTTATGGGAATCATTATGGGGTTCTGGTTGATCGTCACCAGGATTCCTATGTGATCGCTGCAGGGGATTGGCATTGGCTCCATATAGATGTTGTACGGAAAGTTTAGGGTTGTTAAAATTATATCCGTTCTGGTGGCAGATCTTTCCCTGATGAACGTCGGTAAGTCTGGGCCTACCCTTTGGATTATTCCCCTGTCCAACAGTAATTCCAAATTTTTTCCTGCATTGTTCAATCCTAGGTAGCCTGATTCCCGTAAGCGGGCGTTCAGGTCTCCTAATATTATGGTAGGATTGTTATTATTAAATATTTCCATGACTGAATGGATCGAGAGATAGGGGCGGCGGGGTGGCTGGTAGGCCGCAGCAACTGTGAGGGGGGAGTATTCCATTTATAGTGTCACTACCATGTAGGCTTCGTCGACCTCTCGTCTCTGAGTGTAGTGTAGGTTCTTTTTTATAGCAAAGGACGCGCCATCGTACCTCTCTCCTGTTGGGTTCTTTTTTAATACATTGTAATTAGTAACTTTTATGGGCACGTCGTTTTTCCCCCCATGTTCCGAGATACAAATGATATCTGCGTCTATTTGTCTAAATATGTTTCCATATTTTATGGTCTTAGTCTTCCATCCGTCCGAGTTAAGGTGTAATATTTTTTGTTTTCTATTGTATTGTCCATATTCTTAATTTTGCTTTTTTGTCTTTTCCTTTGGGCTTTGGTATTTTCCGTTTGTAAGTTTGTCGAATGTTTCTTTTTTTAGAGGTCTAATATCATTGGGGAAGAATCTAATCCGATCTTCTCATATAAGTCTTTTGATTGCGTTCTCGTTATCGTCGGTTACATATGTTCATTTGCAGGTGCCTTTTCCCAGCCCTTTTCTGATGTCAGCGGTTCTGGCCCACTTTGGTAAGGGATAGACTTCATGTACAAAGATTCTAAGTTTTAAGTCTTTGGCTTCATACCTGCAGCTTTCTTCATTTTCGGTCCTTTTTGAAGATTCCGAGTCGGTTGTATCTTCCGTGTCTTGTCTTTGTTTTGTTTTCTTCGGTTTCTTTTTCTTCTTTTTGTTTTTATATTCTTTGTCCGATTGTTTTATTTCAACTTCTTCTTCTGTGGTCTCTTCTGACTCATCAGTCGCCTTTTTCTCTCCCATTGCGGCTCCCACTTCGAGCATATCTTTTACTTGGAGAATCTTTCCTGCCGTGACTCCGTATATGAGAGCTGATGGAGGGTTGGGCGGAAACCACATTTTCCTTACTTCATCTTTTCAAGGAGAAGGTTGAGTGTGTCCGCAAATGTGCCCAGTTGGGCAATATTATGCACATGCGCGAACATAATACAGGCCAATATGTCTAACCCTGTTCCTTCATTTACGTTTATGCTTATTTTTTGTTTCTCTGTTTGTTTTATTTCATTTACCGTTGCCTTTGGCCACTTATGCGTATGTTTGATTATTAATTTGTTCTCTTTGCTTTTTTATTATTATCTCTCTCCGTTTGGGGCAATTCACGTTCATTGATCTGTGTGGACCTTGGCAGTTTATGCACTTTTTTGTAGCCTCCCTGCATTCACGGAAATTGTGACCTTCACTCCCGCATTCCGAGCAAACTTTTTGTCTTTATTAGGGCAATCTCTGGTAACGTGTTCTTCCAGTTCATAGCATTGGAAGCATATTTATACGTTTGTAAATTTCTTCGTGTGGATGTTTTCCGGTGGAATTCACATTCCAAAGGCCAGGAGACCGTTTTGCATCGCCCTATTGGCCATTTTGGACGCTGTGCAAGTCACCTTAAAAACATGAGTGTGTTGTCCAAATTTAATTATCTCCGTTATTTTTAGGTATTGATTTTCCCTGTCGAGCTCTTCCTTTAGTTCTTCCTTGCTATGTGAGCCCAAATAAAGGTCTACTTTTCTACAAATGAAGGAGTGGTTAGCCTGGAGCTTTGGCGGTAATTTTCGTTGTAGGCCGATCGTTCTTAATATGTTTGTTCCTTTCGTCGTTACTAGCTTTTCCATGTTTCCTTGTTTGTGGCATAGGACTACGTAGCTGTTTGGGACTTCAATGATCTTGATGACTGCTATCTTTATCTCTGGGTATAGCGCTCTGATGAGGGTCCCTCTCTCGGGTTTGGGTCTGCCAGGCTCTGTTCGTAAAGGGAGCCTTCTGTGCTCCATGATGTTAGAATTGTTATATGTGAGGGTCCCCCCGACCCGTAGGCCAAGGCCCCGCTGATTAGGCTATCAAGGGTGAGGATGAGGATGATTAGTGGATGGACCTGGGTGGGCTCCTCTCGAGGGGTAAATAGTGACGGACTTTTTGTTGGCTAGCGCGGAATGAACCATCGCTAGCCGGGGGTGCCGCCTCCTCGAGGTAATTAAAAAAAAACCGCGGTTGCATCCTACCATACACTGAGACGGTTGCGTGTCCCTCACTAGTCTTGGGGGCCCCTCGCAGGCGAAGTTGTTATACTCCCCTGCAGCGGTTGCAGCCCGGCCCATTGTCCGGGGTTCCTCTGGTACGGGTTTCTGGCAGTGGGCTAGTCCTCAAACCTCCCTCCACCTGTACCCCCAATTATGCAGAAGCTACTGCCTTGCATAGTTGGGACGAGGTCGTGACAGCTTTCATCAGCGAGGGCACTTGGCCCTGGGATGGGAGGAGTTAGGCAGTCATATTTTTAAATATTAACTGGCCTAAAAGTATTTATTTCTCTCTTTTCCAGTACCTCCCTAAAGGGAGGATTTTTGGTGTGGGAGACGAAACGGTGTGTGAGTCGATAGATGAAAATAAGAATCATAAAAGATAAGATGAGAGGCGATGAATGTTTCTACAGTTGCCAGTAACGTCTTTTTCTTTCTTCTTAATGTATCAGCTCTTCGGTGAATAAGTAATTGCTAATGGTTATCCGTACTTATTTTGTATGTGCTTTACCAAGCTTGACGTAAGTATTTTCTCCCCTATCCAAGTGGCGAAATCGATATACATTTCGATCAAGCGATCGATGTATTAAAGCGATAAATATACAATGAGTTTTTCTATTTTACAAATATTAAAATTAAAAAATTTAAATACATATATGTAAAACGAAAGAATAGATAGGTGTAGTGGTGAAGTTATATTTTTATGAAAATTCAGCGGAGAAAAGTAAGCTATAAATAAGTAGGAAAACAGATTCTCCCGGAATCATCGGGGAGGTCATCTTATTAGTACTATATATTGCTTTGATAAAATACATGAAATGTTTTTAATTTTTGTTATATAAACTTAGTTTAATTTTTAGAGATAATTTTTTAAGTCAAATTTTGATATAGACACATTCATAATTTTAATGTGAATTTTTGGTATAATCACATTAAATTCGATTTAATTAATTTTGTCCTAAAAAATGTTTGAAGTAAATTTTTTATATAAACATTTTACATTCCATTTTATTTATTTTAGCACTTACACTTTTAATTGAGTTGTTCTTTTAGTCATACTTAGATATATTAATTGTTCTGGTTTATTATTTCTTCTTGTTTCGTTTAAAACTTTATTTTGGTAGCACTTTATGATATTACTATTTACACACGAGTTAAATTATTATCTAATCTGTTAAATAGTTGTACTGATATTTTTATTCTCGTTTAGCTTAATGGTTAATTTATTATTCTATATTTTACACTATTAGACCATTTTAATTATTATTCACTCGATTCATTCACTTTTCGCACTTTAGATCGTTTATTCTAGACGCTTTAATTTGTTCAATTGTTCGCAGTTTTGATAACTTGTTTTGATCACTTTTATTTGTTCACTTATATATTTGTTCACTTATTGCTAACACTTGTTGCTTTTTTGAAGGTTAAGTAATACTCCGAAGTCTTGTGGCCATTCACCATTTCCTTAAAGACAGATGAATCGATGGTGTGTAAGCACGAGTCCGGGATGTAAATCGCGCGCTCCATCAATAGTCCACCTATTTCCTTCGGGGACCATGGTCATTCGTATGTCCATTTGTATTTGCCTTTGTTGATTCCGTCAAGCAGTTTTTCATTGTGTCCCTTAGGGAGTCGGCATTGAGGGGGGACCATGGACTTTCAAGGCCCACGTCCATGGCGTCGAAGAAACAGCCCCGCAAAAGGATATCCCTTTTCTCCGTGAGTTAAAATCCAAAGTACTTTAGGATTTCATCTTCGTCTGAGCTTTCTTGAGATTGGCTTGTTTCCTCTTCTTTCTTTGCCTCTTATTCCACTTTTCTTTTCTTTTTCCTTATTTGTTTTTTCTTCTTCGTTAACTTTTTCGTGTTTCCGTCTTTTTCCAAGTCTTCTTCCGTTGTGACTTCTTCCTCCGAGGTTTTATGGTACCGATTCACAACTTCTTCTTTTCCAGTGTTCTTTTGCTGGAGGCGATTTATCTCCTCTGCAAATGAACTGTGGTTAGCTAGATTCGCCAAGTGAGCAAAGACGATAATGTTCATAATCTCCTTGGACTCACCTGGTATTACCAGTTTTGGGGCAGAGTTTTCTGTGCTGCTGGTCTTGGTTGTTGCCACTGTCTCGACGTAGGTCTTGGATTTTGCCTCCTTTACCTGCTTCATCACTTCGCGTTTTGCCCGAATGGCTTCCTTGCGGATGGGACACCTCATGGCCACGGCCTTGTGGTCCGCTCCGCAGTTTGCGCATCTTTGTTTCTCGGAAGTACATTCCTTAGTGGGATGTTGTTTCACCGCCAGGCAGCGTTGGCAGAACTCGAGTTGGATAAACTCCTCCGCTTCACCTTGCTCTGGGGTGATACGAAGAAAGAATTCCAGGAGTCCAGACTTCATGGCCCTCTGAGCCATCTCGATGTTTGCAAAGATTACTTTGACTATGTTTTTACCGAATATTTCGATTTTGTCGACTTTTGCCCAATTCTTTTGTTTAGTTAGCTCGACCTTGATGTCCTCACAAGAGTTGTTCGTGAAGAACGGGTCGAGTCTCTTAAGTATAATAGTTTGGCGTGCGAGGATTTTCTTGGGGATAACAGCTTCGAGGCCAATCGTACTTAGGGGCTTATTGGCTTCCTCCGATACCAGTCTTTCGATATCTTCGTCTTTCTAGCACACTGCTGCGTAGCCGTTGGGGGTATCAATTAGGGATATATTGAGCATGCCGAATATGGTTTGCATGACTGTTGGAATTGGTTCTTTAGGCGCTCTACCGATAGAGCGGAGGGGAACCCTCTTGTAGTCCCGGTTGGGAGGCCCCATGGCCACCTTCGGGCTTTTTACTCCTTTCAGTGCACGTATGATCCGTTTTCTTCTAGAGGATATTCTTGTTCCGAATCACGAGGCTCGAATATGAGATTGTCTGGTGACGGCGTCTTAGAAGACCTTGCCCTAAACCTTTCCTTCTTTGCCACGATCAGACATGTAGTAGTCAGACGATTACGATTCACTCTTATCACTCACTAAACACTCCTAAACTCACCCACTAAACGATATACATTTTTGACGTTGGACATTGGAAAAAATAAGAGATGAAATTTAGGTAGAATTAGAGAGAGAGAATAGTAAGAGAGTAAAGTGGTTAAAGGGTGAGTTTAAATAATAGATGATGTGTAGGAGACAGAATAGAAAGATCCCTGGTGAAAGGGTAGCTCTGTCAATGTGTTAGATTTGTGTGTTTTGGGGTTGTTTTTTCATTATTTAATAAACTATAAATTATAAATTTATAGTGCATTTAATTAAATTAATCGTGGTTAATTTAATTATCATTTTTGATTTTATTGATCGATTGATCTTTTGGCATTCAAGCCTTTATTTTTGGCGGGTTTTTATTCCAGCTGGGTGTTTTTGAAAAGTTTTTGAAAAGTTTTATGATTATCATTTTTTAAATGAATTTAAAAAGTGAATTGATTTTTAGTTTGCGTTTTGAAAATGGTTTTTAATTTGAATTTTAATTTGCTAAAGGAACCTGCGCATTACATTGGATGTTTTTGTCAGTTCTGTCAAGTGTATCTCGGAGTCACGTCATTGTCTGTCTGTAACTTGCTACTTTTGAATGGTCTTATTTGTCGGTCTACTTCGATTTCTAAGTGTGTACGAAAGAATTCAGGGGTCAAGCGGGCGCCAATGGCTTGCCATATCCTCTTAGCTCTCTCGTGGAGCGCCACGTTGATCGGAGATAATCCAACCGAGTCGTGGAGCTCCCTCTGTCGTTTATGTTCTCTTCTTCGGGTGTTTGTAATAAGTAAAACTGCTTTGTTCTGGATGACTTGAAGTTTCGCAATGTGGGTCTTGATGCTCGCGTTCAACGGCACCGGGGGGTATAAGAGTCTCGAGCGAATGCAAGAATGGAATATCTTGAGTTTATTTGAGCGAGTTAGGTCAATGAACCTATAAAACTCCCTCAAATCTCTCTTGCTATTCGCGACTGTCCGCCCGATATGACTCTTGTATCCCCCTGTGGTAATTTTGAGCCCCAGAACTGTCCCTTCCAGGCAGTAGGGGATTCTCTCCCCCTCTACCCGTATGTTGTTGAAGGTCTTGCAAAACATGGGAATTATTTTGAATTTTGGGGCATTGGTTGATATCTTCCATTTCCTCTCGTAAGAGTTGATGTTAGATATCTCCCTAGCCGTGTTTCTCGCCATAAATTCCCTGTGAACGTAAGCGGCGGTACAAATTTGCGATATATCGTCAGCGAACTGGACGTATATCGTACTTTCGGAGAGAGGTTGTGGTAAGTCATGTGTATAAATGTTGTATATAAGGGGACTGAGACAGCCCCCTTGCGGGACCCCTGATTCTAGCTCGAATTCGGGGCCTTTGTGTTCTCTTTTGTATATATGCTCTCCTCTCCATTATGTAATCACATAGAATCCTCTCAAGAATGGGGCTAAGGCCTACTTTCAGGATCTTAAATTGCAGGCCTCTCTTCCAAACATAATCAAAAGCTTTTTTAACATCGCGGAGCACCAGGTTGGCATGCCTTTTGCTTGCCTTGATGTTTGCAGGTTTTTCCGTGATAACGGCTAGTGCCGTGTCAGTCCCTCTTTTCTTTCTGAAGCCGTGTTGCTGCTCGTTATGCAAGTTGGCTTCGTCGAGAAAAGAGTTGACCGTATTTGCCAATATCTTCTCGAAGACTTTGCCAGCAAATTCTAAGAGAGATATCGGCCGGAAGCTGACAGGGCAGTCCGGGAGCTTTCCCGATTTGGGAAGGAAGATCATCTTGGCCACTTTCCACTGATCGGAAAAATAGCCCGTGCTCAGAGCGGCATTCATGATGTTAAGAAGCCCACTCAGAACATTAGGCGGGGCCTTGATTAAATTCTCCCTGGTCAGCCCCGTGGTACCCGGTGCTCTTTGACGAAAGGATTTTAGTGCAACGAGAGCTCTTGAGCAGTTATTTTACTCCCATAGCCGTCCATCACTCTTTCCTGCGACACACAATGATGAGGAGAGGTTTTATGTATTTGTGTGTTTAGCTGTTGGATTATGTCATTTTCGAAATCGATGTCATAATTGTCATTTTCTTTGGGGGTAATTTTAAAGATTGAAGACCAGAAAATCCTAAACATTTCGTCAATCTCTTTAGTCTCGTCAATTTCTTTACCGTCATGTTTGAGTGTTATTTTCTTCTGTGGGGGTTGTCCTTTTAATCGTTTATATGTCTGCCTAAATGTGCGTGAGTCTCTTTCTATGTCAAGTCCTTTGATCAGTCTGTCCCATACCTGTGTTTGTTGGTCCGTAATTAGTGTCTGGAGTTCGTCTTTTATCTGTCTTATTCGTCTATGGGCATTGTGGTTGGGACCTATCAGGGCTACTACATTGGACAGGTTCTAATATTCTTGGGCCAGGGCTTTCATGGAAGGGGTCCAAATAGGAGCTGGAAGGGTTTTATATTTGATACGGGGAATGCTATTTTCATCTGCTTTAATTAGGAGGTCGGTGATTTTATCCAGCTCTTCATCTATCTCTTCTAAATTGGCATCGAGTAAAGGGTCTGGGATATAATTTAGAAGGTAATTTTTGTAGCTTTTCCAGTTCGGCTGCTTATAGCTTTTGCGTTCTGCAATTGCAACTTGAATGGGATTTACGCCAATTGTGATTCTAATGGCCTGGTGGTCGCTCGGAATTATGAGGCCCCTTTCAATGTAGTAGTTGTACGGAAACCTGATACTAGATAAAACAATATCAGGTTTCGTTGTTGCATTTCCTGTAATGTATGTCGGGAATTCTGGTCCGATTACATTTAAGTGATATGTATGTGAGAGTATGCAGGTGAGGGGATAGAAAGGGTGTGTGGATAGACAGCGGAAAGTAGACCAGTGGTGAAAAGAGAAAGAAGTGTGGTAGGGTGCAAAGTGATGATAGAGCCTGGTGATCAGGCTTATCGCTTTCAAATTTTTATGTTTTTTAGTTCCGTTGTTGTTTATCATTTTGTTTATACAAATATATATATATATACATGTATATATAATATATATAATTTGGCGTTCAAGCCATTTGTCTTCATATTTGCTAATGTATTTGGTTATGCTGTGCGCGTTTGCTGTTGTTTTGGTAATTCGCTAATTATAACTTACTATGTTTGTTTTAGTGTCTTTGTTTTTTCGTAAATTTGTAGTGTGTGTAGTTTGTGTATTATGTTTCTTCTTTATAGTCTTGATTGGTGAGTTTCATCTTCTTGTGTAGATTTCCTTCTTCGGTAGTTTTTGTCTTAGTTGGTGGGTTTTGTCGATATCAGGGAGTTTTTGTCAAAATCGGTTGGTTTTATGGTTGGTATTTTAGTCTTGATTTGGGGCAAAAACAACTCATCTTGCGTGGAACGGCACTTCTGCTTCGCCAGCTAAAATCCCAGCGGAGCTTGGAAATCTGGCGCGACATACTGCTCTTCTATTCTGGTCAATCATTTGTACGATTTCCTCGTCCAATTCTCGATTGAGCTTTTCCAGCATATTCCTTGACCGTTCTTCGATTATAACGTTAATGGGGGTTAACCCCGCCCCTCGGTGCAGTTCTTCCTGTGTTCTTCTTTCTCTTCTGCGTGTACCTGTAATTAGGTACGTGCATTTGTTCTGCACTCCGATTACATTTAATGGTCATACTTATGTTTATCTTTGGAATAACAGCCTTAGCGTTAACCAAATTGACCACTCAGCTTTTAGACATAAGCACTGTAATAATTGTCCAATCAGCGCCAAGTTAGATTTAAAAGGTTAGTAACACTCAAACCGTTTGCACATAAACACAGTTTAAATCGATTTTCCTCTCCGGACTGCTCATTCTTGACAGAGACACTCAACGCTCATCAAGAATTCTCGCAAGTCCTACATTTTTTTCGCCGTTCAGCTTCGTAGTTGGAAGTAGGTGAAAAAACTTCGCACCGGTACGCTTCAAGACCGCTGACCATATAGCCACCCTCCTGTGGCATAGCGGGCGTACACGCGCGCGCGCGTGCGAGGAAGAAGTATACGAAGGATTCACTCGAAAACGCCGATTTTCACGTCGAAACCGTATATCAGCAGCACACCCCGTTCCTGATAACTCTTCTGCCAGTTGAGGCCTGTAAAGACCACCGGTTTCTGTCGTGTCCGAACCCCGGAAGGAAGCCCTACAGGGGGCGCGAAGAAGGGGGCCCCATTCGGGGGCGGAGTGGACAGGACCAGCAGGTGGGCCCTATTAGACAGTTTAGAGTAGGTAGGGCAGAAAGAGGTGGAACGGGAAGTTGGTAATAGGTACACTTCTTCAGACTTGGAAGACTTCCCAAGAAGAAACTCCCCTTGAGGGCCGTCATGGACGACCCCAGGGGCAAGTATAGAATCCCGCTCTGGGTAAAGGAGCGATGTCCAAAACCGGCGAGGGAGACGGTCTTCAAGACCATCTTTGCTACCATCGGGGTAGCACTCTGCCGTTTGGTGGATCAGTCATATGGATACATGGCTATCTGCGATGGACCCCAGGACGTTGATAAGCTCCTCAGCGTCGAATCCTGCACCAAACTTGACGAGATCCGTCTGGCACCCAAAGTCCCGCCCCACGTGTCTGCCCGCAGGTCGATCATCTGCCGCCGCCTGAACCCCTGGGTTGGAGCGCATTCAGCCGACGAGATAATGGCGGAAATTGAGGCGAGGCGGAGCTGGGCGAAATTAGACGAAGTTTACAAGTTTAAGAACCGAGACGGTGGTGAATATACACACCTATTCAAGGCCACCTTCCAAACGTCCAAAATGGCTTCCAAGGCAGCCGAGGCAGGCTTAATAATGTTCTGCACTAAGGTCTCTGCTTCATGCATAGAGGGGGAGACTTTCGTCTCCGTGCAGGTCTGTTTTTCATGCTACGCCTTGGAGAAGCATGCAACAAAGGACTGTAAGTTCCAGGGAAAAGTGTGCTCGGAGTGTGCCGGTTCTGACCCTACATGGAAAGAGTGCCCGAATGGGAACGACAAAAAGTGCCTCAATTGCCACGGCCCCCACCGCACGCTCTCAATGTCCTGCCCCATGAAGAAGAGCCTGGTGATGGACAAAAAGAAGAATATTCAGGAGGAGAAAACCCGCAAAGCAAACACCAGCTATGCACAGGCTGCCAAGAGCCAGGAGAAAGAGAAGACGGTACTCCAGCTAGATCCGTCGATGAACTTGGATTTGGTGATGTGTGTTGTTCATGCTCACTTCGTAAATATTGCTAAGCCCGGTAGCTACGCCAGCGAGTTGAATAAGATGCTCACTCAAAACGGAATGAAACCCATGTGGTTTCCCGACAACCCCCCATCCAGCGAGCTATACCAGACCCAAACAGGGAGCAAAGCCATTATGACGCCAAGAAACAGATCCACATCAAGACACCCCCGACTGAACAAACGAGACGCCTACGTGCCCTCCGGAAAGATGGAGGTTGACCAACGAACCCAGAAAGAGACCCCAACCAAAAACACAGGCCAGCAAAATAAGAGCGCTAAGGAGAGCGCGCAGTCTACTTCCAAACCCAAGACCACCGATTTCAATCTAAAGTTTTATGCCTCACCATCGGCTCCGCTTCCGCGTTTGACGAAAGGGAAGGAGATAGTTGAAGGGGTGGTCAGAGGCAAGTATAAGTGGGATTATGACTGCGACTTTGATGAAGATGACCTACTCTCAGCACTAAGAGATGGAAGCATCGAGCTAAGTCCCGAATCTTGCTTCAATCTCTCACAAGAACAGTTTAAGAAGAAGAGATCTGGTAGAGTAAGATCACCCGCAAGAGGAGAGTTGGCCAAAATTCACAACCTCCAAGGAAACTAAGAATGGATTATAACGTACGGATAGTGAGCAAACTCAAGATCTTCTCACTAAATGTAAACGGTTGGGAAGGAAAAAAATTCCTATACAACAACATTATCAGAGAGGTAGACCCAGATATTGTCCTGATCTCAGAGCACGGCCTCGACGGAAATTCCAACCCCATCAGAATTCACAACTACAATACCATCACCACCAGTCACACCAACGAAAGGTTCGATGGTGTCGCATTGGCTGTGCGCAAGGGCATCGAATACAAAGAGGTCCCAGACCTAGAGGAATCGTATCTTGCAGTGAAAATCAGCAGGACGATCGATGACCTCATTGTAGCGGTTGGGTACCAACCCCCAAGACGTTCTTACCTCCCTATCCCCAACTTCCTGCGTTTGTTCAGAAGGAATCACTCCGCCATTCTGATCGGTGACCTCAATGCCAGATGTAGATAGGCTGGATATACATCGGCATTTAATGGATCAGGAGCCTCCCTGAGCCTCCTTATGGAGCGAGACGTGGTACAAAGAGTCGGTCCGGAATTCCCCACGTACCTGACTAGGAGGTCCTCCACGACACCTGACATCATCCTCACCAATGCCAACTTTATCCTGAACCATACAACGGTCCCGGGTCCTTATACTCCATCAGACCATATCAGCATGGTCACCACGGTCTCACCGTCCTCCATACAAGTCAGTGTCTCGTCTCACAGGAGTATACCCAAGGCGAACTGGGAAGAATACAGAAGAGTCCTGTGTGAGCACCAGGAGGAGCGTCTCGATGAACCTACGCTCGAAGATCTCGACAGACGCCTAGAAACCGTCATGGACAAGATAACAGAGGCGGACAGAGTGGCTATCCCATGGTTCGAGTTTAGAAGCCTCCCAGCGCCACGTTGGGACGCGAACATCATCTGGCGGAAAGATAGGCTGAGGACACTAATCGAGGAGATCCGCGTGTATGGCAACTCGGCCGTTCGTCATAGGGAGTTCCGGGATCTTCGCCTTGAGATTAAACACCTGATCAGCGAAAAATCCAGGGCTCTTTGGGACGACATGATTGCTGGTATGGACGCCGAAAGTGATCCCAAGAAATTTTGGACCCAGCTCAAGAGGCTAAGTGGCACTCTGCCCACCAAGTTGAAGATTACCATCAAGGTCGACGGTGTGCAGGTCACTGATGACCAGACCATCGAGCACCACTTTAGAGAACATTGGAGAAGAGAGTTCAACATCACGGAGGAGGACAACGAGGACTTTGACATAGAATATGAGGAAGAGGTCATGGCGTACTTGGAGGAACGCGGACCAGCCCTGACACCCTACCATTATGTGGACGTCACTTGTCGGGCGACGGAAGAAGGCCGTCCCTTTACCGCAGAAGTATATGAAGCAGCGTTAAAAAGCTTCAAACAAAAGGCTCCAGGGGTTTCTGGCATTACTAAGGCCCACCTCATGAATGCGCCCGCAGACTTCAACATCTCGGTACTAAACCTCTTTAACGCGTGCCTAAACGCTGGGTACTTCCCTGACTCGCTTAACAGGGCAAGGATGATTTTCCTCCCGAAACCTGGCAAGCCTAAAGAGGAAATTAAAAGCTACAGGCCGATATCCCTGGTTAAATTCATCGGCAAGCTATTTGAAAAACTGATTAACGACCGACTGATGGGGTACTTGGATGCGGAAGGACTTTATAACACGCAGCAACACGGCTTCCGCAAAAAGCTCGGAACGGAAACGGCACTTGCCGTGATGACCGAGTATATCGCTATAGCGAAAGCAGAGGACAAGAACGTCGATGTAGTGTTTCGAGACGTATCATCAGCGTCCAATAAAGTGTGGGTGCCTGGCCTCAAAAAGAAGATTAGTGACTTAGGCATGGAGGAGAACATCACGAAGCTCCTGTGTGACTACCTTGAGGATCGAGAGGCTGTCATTAGTATAAATGATTACGAAGGACAGCCTTTCTCCATGTACACCGGGGTTCCTCAAGGTGGGTGCCTGAGCCCGACTTTGTACACGTTGTACACGAGTGACCTCCCCGCTCCCACTCAAGACTACGCCCTGTATGTCCAGCTGGCAGACGATATATCGCAGATAATAACCAGTGACTATCGGAACCCAGCTGACATAGCGAATAGGACCGCAGGCGAAATCCAGAACCTCAACGCCTACGAGTGTAGAACCAAGATTCGCACAAATATCGAAAAATTCAAGGTCCTCCCCATTGGGCGTAGAAAGACAGAGGACGTACTGGTCAGGGACGAGCTGTATCCATACGCACGTGAGGCTCGGGTCCTTGGGCTCAAAGTTAATTCCAATGCCTTTATCGGTTCCGCAGGCTCTCCTTCAAGAATAAGAAAAAACTGTTCATGAGCCTGGTGAGACCAATCTTTCTGTACCCCGTCATCCCCATGCACCTAGCCAGCAAAACCCAACTTAGAAAGGCGCAAGCAGTGCAGAACAAGGCATTTAGATACATCTTGGACATCAGCCTATTGGACTTTGTCCCCTCGAGAGTTTTACATGACCTTGCTGGGATCGATCCCCTCAACATGACGCTACATAAGAGAGCAAAGGATGTATGGTCCAAAATCAATGCATACATGCCTGAAGAAGTTCTTCAAATATTAAGACTCCCAGATCTTGTAAACCAACACGGACATTATCAACGCGACTTCGGCAGCAGCCAACTGCGTACGCAGGAGGACGCTGTCCCACTTTACAGATAAGAAGTTATACCCGGAAGATTTCGAGATCCTAACATGACGCCCAACTACGAACTGAATACATGTGATCATGTATGTTAAAGTAAAAAAAAAAGATAAATAAATGAATAAGTAAAAATAAAATAAAATAAAAAGATCCGCAGTAGACACATTTTTCGATCAAATCATGGTCAAAAGACTTAAAAATAAAAAAGATCTAAAAAGGACACTGAGCTCACAAGAAACAATGCACGGCGTTACCTAACGAGTGATCTCTGCTGTCACAACAGACGTATTCAAGATTACAAAGGCTTGAATGCTTACAAGTAATACAACCGAAGATAACCAAACCAAAAGAAGCAGAAATGAAGCCATTGCCAGACGTACTGGCACACCAATTCTCTTACTAAATCACCACTTTTTCTAACTTTACTCTCTTACTATCTCACACCTATTTCCCATCTTTTATAAAAACTAAAACTAAAACTTTCCTCTCCGTGCCCGGAGAGGAAAGCAAGGGCGCAGGCGGCCCGCACTATAGCGGAAATCAACAACATTAGCCGATTCCAGAGACGATGGAAAATCAGGACCAACAGGGACAAGTTAAAAATTGTCCCGTTTAACCGCGAGTTGACATGGCCCATCATCATAGATGGGAGGAGATACGGCTACTCCACCGAAGGCACCGTCCTGGGCCTTAAAAATCACTGACCATGGATACTCGAGACACCACACGGAGAGGCGGAACCTGGCGAAGAGAGAAATCTCCAAGCTCTACAGGTTTAGGGATGTTAGCTCGGCCAACATCAGGAAATTATATATGATGTATGTCTGATCTACCCCGCAGTGGTGTCCTAAGTGGCTAATAAAACCTCGATGAAAAGGCTCCAACGTATCCAGAACAGTGCCTCTCTGCTTATCAACAAAGCAAGAAGGCGTGACCGAATCAGGCAAAGCGTCCTGCATCGGAGGAAACGCTTGGAGCCCATCAATGTCGTCACCCAGAAACTGGGCAAAAAGATCTGGTCCACTCTAACGGTGATGTCATTCCAGAACTGCAGGGAGCAGGTGGCAGGTTAAATATACCTGCGTGGCTACGGGCGAAAGCCTCACGCAGAAGCCGGTTCCCGAGCACAAAACTCTGTTCACGAGAAAATATCACTCCAATATACACATAAAAAGCATCACAACACATCACATCTAGTTCCATACAGATACTCACGAAAAATGAGACTAAAATAGCATTCTCGGCAAGAAAGCTATAAAAGGCTTGAATGCTACAAACAACACTATTCCACTAAAAGTCAAAATACAGAGAAGAAGAGACAAAATACAATAAGAAGAACATTACAAACACATGAAGAAACAAATAGACAATAAAAAACACAAAATAACAACACAAATAAAGGAAAAATGAAATAGAATAAAAATAAAGCGATGCCCTCCCTACTAGGGCAAAATACCCCCCCCCCCATCTTTAATTTTCACCCACTATATCTTCTACTATACCATCTCTCTTCGAAAAACTGAGTACATCATCATCATCCGAATTTTTAAGCACTCAATCAAAGCTCGGATCCAGCACACGATACTAAATCTGTATTCTCGCAAAGGAGGTAAAGTTAAGCGGAAAAATGATAAACGTTTCCCGAAGATTTTGTCTAAACCGTTTAAATCTTTCATTTGAATGTTTACTTGGTTCGACCCTGACAAGATTATAGATACTATTGAAGGACAAAAATCATATCAGTGTGTAAATCAATATTCCTTCCAAAATCGCAATCGAAAACAAAATTAAAGTGAATGTCATAATATAATCAAGGAGAAAACGGATTTTAATACAGAGTTCAATTTAAAGACATTAAAAGAAATAGTGAAAAGAAAAAACAAAATAAAGTGAAATTCAAAATTATTATCAGAAATCAAATACAAAATAAAAATAAAAATCAGAAAAGAATAAAAAAACAAAATAATACATCAAAATAAAACATAGCATGTAGAAATTACTTGTAAATTTCAGTCATTGCCCTAACGGCAGCTAGTCTACGGCTCGGGAATTTTGTCCGTCTCGAGACTTTAAGTTTGAGTCGCGTCAAATCTATGTCTAGTCCATGGTCTAGTCCTGGTAGAATTTCGGTTTCTACCCTGTCCCAAGTCTTTTTCGCATGTGATTGTATCAGTCTATTTATTGGTTGTAATTGTGCTCTGTTGTGTAGTGCGCGTTGGTTGATGTGTTTCCGTCTTCTTATGTGATTTATCAACAAGGAGATTTTGTTCTGGATCCTCTGCATTGACCTCAAGACTTGGAGTCCTACGGTCTGGGTGACCACTGCCAGGTATATCAGCTTGGATATCATGAAGCAAATGTAGATCTTTCTTAGTGTACTGCTACTCAGGTTGCGGAACCTGTTCAATTTCCCAAGCTCTATCATAGCAAGGCGGGTCCTGTTCTCAATGTGCTCTTTACACCCGCCGTTAGTCAGCTTGAGCCCGAGTACCATGCCTTCTAGAAAGTAGTGGTGACGTTGATCGCCAACATAAATGTCTTTTAGATGGCAATTCATGGGAGTAATGACAAACCTTTGGACGTTCGTCTCAATCTCCGTCGCCGTCTTTGGGACAATCTGTGTGATGTCATCTGCGAATTTCAGATACATGGCGTCACCCTTGACTGATGATGGTAGATCTATTGTGAATATGATATACAGGAGCTGATTGAGACAGATGCATTGAGTCATCTGTTTCCCTCTATCTGTATCTGCGCTCTTCTTTCCGCTTTTGGGATGAATATAATCTTTGCAAGTTTAAACGCATCGGGAAATAGCTGTTGTTGAGGACTGCGTTCATTATGTTTAATATTCCCCGAAGCTCTTGCAGTGGTGCTTTGGTTATATGTATTTTCGCTATTCCTAACCATCCTGGAGCCTTTTGTTTGGAAGTTTTGATGGCACCAAATAGCTCCTGAGTAGTTATTGTTCTCCTATGTCGGGTCATCTCACTAGCTTCAGGGACGCACAGGCTTCCGTAGGTAAGCTCAATCACCTTATTTAACTTGTCAATGACCTTAACTTCAAACTCTAGGTCGAAGTCTTCATTGTCCTCTAGTGTTATGGAGAAGACTTCTCTCCAGTGCTCCCTGAATCGTACTTCGAGTTGTTCTGGCTCCTCTGTACGATTCGACCTCCTTGATGCGTGTTTTTTCCCTGGGTTTTTGCCTTTGTCAACAGAACTTCGCTAGATCGTCTTCTTCCTCGATCTTTTGTATTAACCAGGCCCATATTTCTGTCTGTTGGTCTCTATTCTGTTTGTTAATTTGGTTTCGAGGTGACGCATCCTAACTACTATTTCTCTGCTCGTTCTATGCGATCTCCCTCATCTCGATAGACCATCTAGGCTGGGGGAGGCGCTCTGTAGGATGTTGTTGGAACGCTCTCCCTGTCTGCCTTGATGATCGAATTAGTTAGAGTTTCCAACTCTTCACCTATCTCACCGAGACTTGCCTCAATCGGGTATGCTGGTTGATATTCGCTCAGCATTTCCCGGGACCTTTCCCACTTAGCTTAGGCAAGAGACTTTCCTGGTGGTATCGGGATCTGAATGGGCGCGAGGGAGATGGTTGAGAGTATAGGGACGTGGTCACTCGGGACAGGAGGCCCCGGTGAACTATGATGGTTGAATGGGAAGTCGCAGCTAGTCAGAATTATATCAGGCCTCGTAGCCACATGTGATGTCACGTATGTGGGAAAGTCAGGTGCAACTCCTTCGAACTTGTTGCGGTCCATTAAGAGTTTCAGATTCCTTCCCCATGCGTTGTTCCTAGTGTAGCTCGCTGCACCCAGGTTTGCATTCAGGTTACATCTGAAGATGACTTTCCTTCTGTGAACAAAAAGCACGTTAAAATTGTGTATGAGCAGGTATCTTCTTCTTGGTAGTCGATACGCTGCCGCTACTACAAGTTCTCCTACCAGTATTGAGATCGCGATCACCAAAAAGGACTCCTTAAGTTCTGGTAGTAGTTTGAACTTGAGGTCTCGCTTTATCGCAATCGTCACCCCCGTGATACCTTTTCTGAGTGCAATTTTTTTCTAGTGTCGTTTAATTTGGTATCTTTATCTTTTGTTTGTGTGTTGACTCCGTGATCTGTGGTCAGTATAACGTCAGGCTCTGACTTTCTGAAAATGTTGCAGTAAACTCTCCTTTTGTCTGTCTGTCCGTCTACATTTAATGTAAGTATCGTTAATTTGTTGTTTGTCCGTTCTATCTTTTAGGTGTGTTGTCTTGTTATTGGTAGTCTACTTTCTCTTCTGTCTTAGTTTTCTGTTCTTGGTTTACTTGTATTCCTCGAGGGTCAGGTCAAGAATGTTCCATCGTGGAGCACTATGTCAGCGAGGAAGAGGGCTTCTTCTACACTCTTCTCGTCCACGTCAGCGTCGTAGCTCCACTTGTACGTCCCCGTTCTGATGCCCTCGAAGGTCTGTGAGGCGGATACGTTACTCGGAAAGGGTGTGTCATCGCAAGCGTAGAATTTGAGGTTGAGGTCCTCTTCATCTAGCTTTTCGCAGATTTTTTCTTTTTCCTTCGCTGTGGTCTAGTAGTTAAATCTGCGTCGTCGCTGCTGTTTTTTTCGTTTTTTCTTGTTTTTTCCTAGCCTCGAGTTCCCTTCGCTTTGGGGGCTCGATGAGGGGATCAGACTTCTTGTTGGTTTGCGTCTTCAGCTTATCTTTTTCCTCTTTGTCGTCTCTTCTGTTTTTTTGCCTGAGGCATCTTTGGTCTGAACTTCATATGCAGGACGTCTTTTGAGGAGGGTTCTTAGGAAAGACTATGGGGGCAATCTCGTTTGCTTAGAGCATAGCATTGAGTTCGTTTTGGAACGTCCACATCGAGGTACACCTTCTTTGCCTCATATTCTGATATGGTAGTCCTGGCCACTTGGGCGTAGGTTGTATTTTTTCTTTTCTCTTCGCCTCCCTCTTCTCTTGTGTTTTTTGACGGATGATCTCATTTATTTAGCGGGCATATCATTGTCATGGCTATGAGTCCCATTTTGTAGTTTGGACCGCCTTCTTGGGGTCTTGTGCAAACTCTCCAGTTGTGTCCACATCTAGAACATGTCTCCTGCTCTTGTTTACAGTCTTTCGTTGTGTGTTCTTCCCTCTTGAAGCATCGAAAGCACATCTGGATTGGGACTAAATCTTCTCTTTCACATTAAACAAATGAAGCCCGACGAAGAAGGAACTTCATATAAATTAGTGATATATATGAATCTACTAACTCAATCACACCATTCATTAGGAAAAGAATAGTCTAATAGCGGTCAAGTTTTGATAATGTATAAAATATATAATATTATTACATATTTTACCTAGTAGTCCATATTTTGAAGGATTAACTAATGTAATTACAAATCAAAGGCCGCTATTATCAGCCATAATTGATTACTAAATGAATGATAAATGTGTATATAAGGAAACGTTCTGTACGACCGAAATAAAAACACTTGTAAGTAGACTAAATATAAGTGAATTAATCATTTATAGCTAATGCTCTCTTAGTAAAAGAAAGAAATATGTTATAACAAAACGGCATAGTAAATAGTGCCGTCTAGGTGCTGGTGGCTAAAATAAACGTGGTCAAAATAAGTGATACCGTATAACTTACATGGACTTATTATAAATATATCCATGCGGAATAGTAATATATCAATTGACCTTAAATTTGGTTATTTTTTATTCTACCAATTATCTGGCGCTATTTTTAAGTTTTAACTCTAATTAATGTGTTTTTTGGCCCCAAAGTAGAATTCACTCACAGCGATGGGAGCGCTGTAGTGGTTAAGAAGAAAATTTTTACATCGAGTAAATAAACCAATTTAATGAGAAAGAAAGAAATATGTTATAACAAAACGGCATAGTAAAAGTGACCTCTAGGTGCATGCGGTACCAAGGTCTGCTGACCAAAAAGTCGTGTGCTCTCACATATTCTGATTTATGATCTTTCGACCTTCAAAACTTTCAATAATTCCCGGACTAACCTTTGGAGGACCTTGGTTAGTCCGAAACAACCGAAACAACATAAGTGTTTCAAATTTCGTTAAAATCGGCCTAATAGTTATTATGTTATGACCCAAACAAAATCATTTACGGGATAAGCTTGGGAGGACTTTGGCAATTATATCATTCAAAGGAGAATGTAAAACGACATAAGGGTTTCAAATTTAGTTAGAATCGGCCGAATAGTTACAATGTTATTACAAAAACAAAAAAACAAAGCGGGGATCGACCCAGCGACATGGTGAGATGTAGAGTCGTTCGTGACTAAAAAACATGAGTTTGGGGACGAATCGGTAGCTACATAGAAAAATTTTATAGCTTGCCCTTCTCCAGCCCCATTTTTTTCTTGCAATAAAAAGAAATCAACCTAACCTAACTAAAAATATCGAAGCCCGCATCGAAAACACAATTAAAATATCTTTAATCGTGTGAAATTTGAGCAATTCCTATATGAAGAGGCTAAAATGTGACGTCAAAACATTGGAACATGAGAAGGATAGACTTTAATTGGCAGAACATAGAAGAAACAAATACCAACTACCTTAAAATTAAATATCGAATCCCGCATCGAAAACCCAATTAAAATGTCTTTAGTCTTGTGAAATAAGAGAAATTCATATAGAAATAGGTTTTGTTGTGACGTAATGACCTTAAAAATTTAAAGAAATAGACCGAATTTGGCGAAATGAAGATGAACTTAACTGATTTGGGGGAACCTAGAAAAAATCGACCTATCTAGCTAAAAATATCGAAGCCCGCATCGAAAACACAATTAAAATAGCTTCAATCGCGTGAAATTAAAGCAATTCCAATAGGAATAGGCTAGGAAGTGACGAGATAGCAGTCGAAACTCAAAGAACTAAGCCTGAAGTGGCTAGAAATTGAAGAACTAAACCAAAACTAGCTCCCACTATCGAAGCCCGCATCGAAAACCCAATTAAAATATATCTAATCGGGTGAAATTCGCGATATTCCTATAGAAATAGGCTAAAATGTGACGCCATAACGTTGTAACATGAGAGGAATAGACTTCATTGGAGAAAAAGTACAATAACTAAACACAATAATAATAGTTTTAATCATGTGCACCTAGAGCAATTCATATATAAATAGACTAAAGGAAAAAACGGATCGTCGGCCATTTTGGTTTGGGGTTTTTTTTATTTCTTTGAGTATGTAAGCATCCTCCTCCCTGGGTTTGTGCGGTTAAAACGAGAGCAGGGATTTGTAGGATAATGTTCGAAATTATTTTGAAATGACTATGAGCGGCTATTGTTATTTTGTAAGGTTAGTCCATATATTTTGCTTAGTCACGTTGTTTTTTTTTATTTATTTAGGTATTTAATCGTTTTCCCGCTGGGTTTGGGATGTTAAAATAATTTGAGGGATTTGTAGACTAATGTTCAAAATAATTTGACGATCGCTATGTGTGGCGATTAATTTATTATAGGTTCTTTCCTTTTTTGCTTAGTTACGTTTGCTGGATTTGTATTTAGTTGTGTAATTAATCGTATTCCACCTGGGTGTGGGCTAGTAAAATAAACCCAGGGATTTGAAAACTAATGTACAAAATTATTTGGAAACCGCTATGAGCAGTTTTTTAATTTTTTTGATGTTATTTCATATTTTTGCTTAGTCACTTTTGTTTACATTTCGATGGGCGGCCCTTTTTTCCTTTCGTGACCTATTTTCTGGATTTTTATCCGTTTTCCCCATAGTTTTCGCTAATGAATTAGATGCATGGATGTTTCAGTTGATATATTTGAGTGATATTCCGTACCTGGGACCGGCTATTAAAAAAAAAAAAGAAGTTTTTGCAGAAATCGGTAGCTAGAAGAATTTTATAGCTTGCCCTTTTCCAGACTCGTTTTTCTTTTCTTGCGGCTCCGTTTTCTTTGAAGACTCTGATGTGACGTCAGGACCTTAAAACCTGAAAGAAATATACATACTTTGGTGAAACGTAGCAGGACTTTGGCAATTATATCATTCGAAAGAGAATGTAAAATAACATAAGTGTTTCAAATTTCGTTAGAATCAGCAGAATAGTTACAATGTTATTACAAAACAAAAAAAAAGCATAACGGGGACCGACCGACCTAGTGAGAGAGATCTAGAGTCGCTCGCTACTAGAATCGCACGCGACTAAAAATAAACATGGTCAAATCAATTGATACCGTATAACTTACATAGACTTATTATAAATATATCCATGTGGAATTATAATATATCTTTAAATTTCGTTATTTTTTTATTCTAATAATTATCTGGCACTATTTTTAAGATTTAACTGTAATTAAAAAGCCACGATAAAAAAAACATCGCCCCGAGAAATACTCGAACATCAAATCTCTGATTTTCCAGATCAAAGATCTATCATTGAGCTAAGTGGATCAACATGCAGGTCTACAGATGTTCTCCCAAATGAACCATTTTGTTCGCATCTCCTAAGAACACGCCCACCAGAAACTCTGCCCTGTATGATGGTATATGTTTAACAGAAAGTGAATGCATCCTTTCTTTGTACAACCAAAAGCTAGCAACCAGTTGTGGTTGGCGTGCAAACTAGCAAACATCTACCTCGATGAGGTTTTTCGGGGACATCTCCTGTAAGATCTCTCCTCTCCTGATCTGTGTAACTTTTGTACACACTTCCTTTATTATGCAACAGAAGCCTGGACGTGGGAGATGTGTGCTAGTTTGCACGCCAACCACAACTGGTTGCTAGCTTTCGGTTGTACAAAAAGGATGCGTTCACTTTCTTTTTAAATACATATATATATATATATATATATATATATATATATATATATATATATATATATATATATATATATATATATATATATATTGTCGTGATATAGGATGCACCGATTGATGGCTGGAGTTCGTACGTAGGGGTTGTTTACGTACGTTAAACTCCTGAATTACGTTTTAACTCTAAGAGTGCTATATATTTGATTATTATCTATTATTATTGTCTGATTATTACTTCTTTAATCTTTGAGGGTTCCTAGTGCCTTTCTTAGCGCTTCGAGGATTGAATAAAAATTTGTTTCTAAAAAAACTAAAACTCTAATTAAAAAAACATGAATCAATGAAACACACTATATATACAGAAATGAACTCAACAAATTTAAGTGAGGCTTTATAACTGACATACTTGAATTATAGTTATGGTTGACTCACAGCTCACTTTGATATAAAAAATGCAAATTAACCTACACTGAGACGGATACTGGGGTTTAAATACCTTTATAGATTCATACTAGAATCGGGTTTGATTCTGGCCTTAAACTCAATTGTTATGTCACCTCAAGAATGTTGTGGCCAGGATGACGCGTGGGTCCGCGCTTACAGCTGTGTTCTCAGGGGGGAAATTCTTTAAAGCCACAGAGGCCTTCGCTGCGTGTGGCAGATGGAGAGAGACACGCCTTCTGGAGGAAATGATCTGGTCACGGGATAGGGCAAGAATGTTTCTTTTTCTCTTCAGGATACTCAGGATACTCGGGGAATAATTCGCACTGGCGAGCGATGAGTCAATGCTTGAATCCTATGACTCAGGAGAGTGCTGGAGGGAGTTCACTCGGGGTATTCCTCAAGGGCGAGGACTATCTCGGTGCTTTGAGATACACCAGGATAGGGGGTTTCTCTGACGAGAGTAAGTTGAACTTGCTTCTTAAATCAAGTTAACTTAAAGTTCGGTGTGACCACCAGGAACTAGCTCCGGATGAACTTCTTCTTAGTCCCTTCTGTTGGTAGACCGGGCCTCTTGCCGGGGACTTCGTCGCCTTGATGACTAACGTAATCTACCTCGCTTTTCCAAAGATATTTGCTTTTATACGTCGCCACCCCACTGGGGTAGGGGCAGGAAGGAGGAAATGTGTGGACAGGCCGCATGAAGTATCCTCCTCCAACGGTTTTTCTCAGAGCGTCGTACAGCTGGTCTTGTGTGACCTTCTGGTTTTAGGGCGACGCTCCTCTAATTTCGCAGCTGCGGTGAAATTGAATACCAGCTCTTAGGGGAAATCTTGCTGTTTTAACCGATGTTAGGGTCTCGGCTCCTGACCTTAGTTGATTATTGCATTATGTGGTCGGGGACAACAGTTCATCTTCTCCTCGAGACGAGGGGCGAGAAGGGAGAAGGTTAAGTGGTCGAGCTAAGGCGTTTCCACTGCCAGGACGTTGTGGTTAACGACCAGCGGTTCAACTGAGAGAGGGGGGGGGGGAGTATCGATTCTCTTACACATATATATATGTATGTGCATATATATATATATATATATATATTTATATATATATATATATATATATATATATATATATATATATATATATACACCCACAAAGGAAAAGTGAAAAACGATTCCGAGCGCTTTCGTCTTTATTCTTAAAGATCTTTTCAAGGAATGAACAGGAGGCAGGACATACGAGTACATTGCCTTAAATAGTGGAAGAGGGGATTAGACTACCCACCTCTAAACTTTAATTAGGGAGTACAAAATCCTGAAAAAAACTTTATTTGGGATTTTATGTATGTAGTGATAATGGGGTCTAGCATGAGCAAACCAGGGCTAAGATTGAAATTTGGGAACGCGTTAATGGAAATACATTCTAATATATTTCTCAAAATATAATTACTGCATTTTATGACTGATTTGGCATTGTGCTAGTTAATGCTATGGTTAAGATTGTACATATGCAGAAAAAGCGCAGATTGTTCACTGTGATTACGTACATCGGCTTGATGTTGTTTAAGCCGGACATCTAGTTCTTTGCCGGCTTGTCCATAATAACATTTTTTTGCAGTTGCTGCAGCCTATCGAATAAACAATGCCAGGTCGGAAGGGGGGGCGAATTTTTGACAAGGATGCGATAAATTGTAGTCTCGTACTTAAAAACAACATTTATGTTCAGAGGCCTAAGTAAACGAGGTAATTTAATGAAAATATGGTTATAGGGTAAAACTAATAAGTTTTTGGCCTGAAACTTAGGGATATTAACATTAGTTTGATAATAGGAACGCTTGGCGGACCTATAACAATTGTCGAGAAAGTGCAGAGGGTAGCACAAATTTATCCCTATTTTATATATTCTATCGAATTCTTCGTCTAGGTATTCTGGTAAGACAATTCTAATGGCACGCAAAAACATGGAGGAGAAAACACTTTTTTTATGTTATTATCGCGTGTAGGAATAAAAGTGTATAGAAGAGTCTATAGCTGTGGGTTTTCTATATATACCGAAAAGTTCTTCAGAGTTTTTTTCCGCAAATACATTTCCGAATAACCTTCATTAACAATTTAAATATAGGTAATTTCTTCCGCACCAAGGATTTAACCCCGGCTTCTTTGCGCAATAGTATTGTATACAAACTTTCTTGCCCTGGATGTTCCCAGGGAACATATATTGGTAGTACTATTCGCTCGTTACACTCGAGGGTTTGCGCACACCTCGGCATTAGTTGCCGAACAGGAGAGTCTCTCGCCAATCAGAGATCACATTATAAAGTGTAAGGTTGATGCAAACATCAATAATTTTGAGATTCTGGGCTCTAATCATAACATCACCCAGCTCAGAATTCTGAAATCTCTCTTCATAAAAACACATTCGCCCAAGTTAAATTCGGACTTGACCTGCCCCCCCCCCCATTATCGGTAATAGCCACAACCAACCACTTCAGACCTGTTAATATTATACCGACAACAAACTACCGATAATCGTGTCTGGTTTTGGTAAATTCCTTAGTCATTCCCCTGACTTGCTGACAGCAGGTATGAATTTGTTCCTCTCCTTTGCTTTGAACTTCTCTGGATATGTACTTGTAATTATTAATACTTTTAATTTTATAGTTTTACTATCTTAATTATTTACTTTTGATTTGTATTTAGTTTAAGTTAACATTTGTTTGCCTCACAAATTGTGTTTATCCCTTTAGCCTGATGATAGATTAGGTAATCCGAAACGTTGCTTGGAATAAATATGAATGTCACTGATGGTCGTATCCATCCTACTGCAATTAAAATTACGCCTTCTTAGAAGCAACCTTGTTGAATATATATATATATATATATATATATATATATATATATATATATATATATATATATATATATATATATATATATATATATATATATATATATATATATATATATATATATATATATATATATAAGTAGTAGGAAAACGATGGTACCAGCCCGCCCCTGCTCCCCCTCCTCCTCCTCATCATCATCACCTCTCCTCCTAACCAGCCCACCCTTTCTCACCTCGCTTAGCAACCAGCCCACCTCCTTACCAACCAACTAGGCTACTAGCCCATCCTCGGGCTACCAGCCCACTTGCCCACCTCGCTACCAGCCTTAACCCTCTTTGAGCTCTCCCTCACCCCCCCGCTCCCTTCTTCTCGAGGCTACCAGTCCACTCACCGATCATCGAGGCTACCAGCCTCAACACCCCTAATCCTTTCCACCTTTTTTAACTTCCTCCTCTCTACCTCTCTTCTCTTCACTCTCCTCCTCTTCTTTATCCTCTTTCACCATCCTTTTCAGCAAGACTACCAGCCTAAACCTCTTAAAACCTCTCCTACAGAGAGAGAGAGAGAGAGAGAGAGAGAGCTGATAAACAAACTGAAGGCGAGTCAGCTTGATGTTATAATCCAAAGCACGTTTACTCAGAAGGATCTTATTATGATGATTGAATCTCCATCTTCTTCTTCTTCTTCTTCTCATTCTCCATTTCAAAACTCTCCTCCAATGTTTTATGAAGATCATCCTCCTCCTTCTACTTCTTCTCCATCTCAAACTTCTCCTCCCATACTACAAGAAGACTATCCTTCTACTCCTTCCCCACCTTCTTCTCCATCAAAGACTCAACTGATACCTAAGCCAACTGCCTTAAGGGAGAACACTAAAGACCTTCCTCGAATCTTAACCTTGATTAATTCGATTAATAAGAGATTCGATAAGGTCTTTACTCTTTCTTCTCATGATGTAGGCTACGAATACCAACCTACAACGGATGAGAAAGAAGGTGAAGTTAAGACCATTAATATGAAAGAACTCAATAAACAACTTGAGGATATACTTTCGAATTCAAAAGAGGCATTAGAGACTATTGATGCCTTAGAGATTTTGTCTAAGCGTACCTTGGCTTTCTAAATATAGTTAACTAGACTCCTTCCTTACTAGGAGATCTAGCTGAGTTCTATCGAAACCAAAGTCTTAAAATTAGTGCTAGACTCCTCTCTTATTAGGAGACCTAGCTAGTATCTCCTTAAATAGGAATCTATACAACTCACCTTCTTCTACTAATAGTAAAAGAAGGTAACCACTATTTTTAAAAAGATATTCTACTATAATAAATGAGTATTAATATATATGGTCAAGGAGCGGAAGTTTATATCAGTAGTCAATTTGATAAAGATAAGGAGAGTAGTTTACATTAATGATAAAAAAATTGGTTGATGTTAAGGCGGAAGTAGTAACTAAAAAAAATCTAGACGATATAATTGTAAACTGCAATGAAAGAAAAGGAAGCTTATGAAACAATTATTTTTCGAACGAATTCCAAATTAGTTAAAGGCAGAATTCCTTTCGTATTAGGGATGAAGGGGTCGGCTAATAAGAATATAGGTTCTATCATGCCTTATGATGGGGAGATTGATATAATCACTCTTTCCTATCAAGAATTAGATCAAGATTTTTCTGTGAAACTATATGTTAATGGTGAGGAATATATATTTAAATATTAATTTGAAAAGTGATGTCATTCAATTTCAATCTAAATTTGATATGAAGTTACTGAAGTCTCTAAATACTGTTCAAATTACTTTTAAGTATACTAAATTCGATGAGGTGGCTGATGATGATTGGAATATCTAAGTAATGAAAAGATTATTACAATGAACCCTAGGGTTCTTTGTATTATACTACTAGAAGCTTTCTTCGAAAAATGAATTTAAAAGATTTTGTACTATAATAAATAACTATGTCTACCGATGTAATGACCAAACCTTTCTGTCGCAAATCTCATTGCAATACTTGCGATAAATTTGTATGTCGACTCAGACGATATGAAAGGAGTAAGGTATCTGAGAAGAGATGTAACCTTCCGCTTACATCCATCCTCAAAGAACTTCAAGGGGTAAGTATACCTGTAATATCTGTAATGTAGGTGTTACTAATCTTAGAAGTAAACAAAACAAGAATGTGTAAACGCAAACATACACGCAACACAAATAAATTATAAAAGAAATAGAATTAACGTTACCTGATAAAGTATCTTACTCAAAACCCTAAAAGAAAAAATATATACAAGAAGGAAAATGAATTATAAGTAAACCGACAAAGAGAAAAAGCACACAGGAGATAGAAGAAAGAAGACTTTCCAAAGAAAGAAGATCAGCCAGTATCCTGGCAACTGTATAACCCTCTTAACACACATACACAACTTTCACCACCCACCCCCTAAAAAAACTCTCGTGCTATAAATCTATCCCCCTTTTTCTCGCACCTTATATTCACCATTCTGCCCCAAAGATAGTTCTATCTATCTTCTATCTTCGAGGCAGAGACTACATAAACATTCATCATTTTTCATTTTCACCACTTTCCTAACAATTTCTATCCACTCTACTACTACATTATACTTTTATTTTCTAACTTTATCAAGACGTAAGACGTGCCCCGAAGATGAC
Source organism: Ceratothoa steindachneri (assembly GCA_963969495.1). Classification (NCBI taxonomy): domain Eukaryota; kingdom Metazoa; phylum Arthropoda; class Malacostraca; order Isopoda; family Cymothoidae; genus Ceratothoa; species Ceratothoa steindachneri. The sequence continues at coordinate 179,123,073 of OZ018326.1, forward strand.
CTAATGTTAGGTCGACAAACTTCTAGGCAAACTTATAGCAATGTTTATTTTATATCTGTAATTTATCATCCATTACTTACCATTATTTGGTATGAAGCTACTGTAAGTTTGTGATGGAAACTTAAGTGTCCGTATCATCATGGCCGCTACCTGAAATGTTGTTGAAAGAGAGGAAAGTCATTATAAAATCTTTCAAAATATTTATCAGGTCAGTTTGTTCTAGTAATTTCTGCAAATATTATAGGAACATTTGAGATAAAGAATAGGCTTTGAATAGAATCGCTAAAGAGCAATAAATGTTATTGTCTTGGGCTAGAGCCGAGCTGAATTGGACCCTCGAAGAAATCCCCATTTTAAAAGCTATAATAATTAGGTCCATAAAAGATTCTCATAATTTATACCGAAAACTTTTAAAAGAAATAATTGCCTTCTACGTGAGAAAGAGATATAGAAATTGGTTTAGATAGAGAGATATAAGTGAGAGACTGTAGGTTATATATTTGTCTGTGATGAGAGACGAGTTAATTAGGATTTACCTCCCCCAGACCGAAAATTGTATAGCTTGTTAAATAGGCAAAAACGATAGTACTTAATAGAAGGAATATATTTTAGTATATTGCTCTAATAGAATTCTTAGAAATGAAGAAGTTCCTGACCCTTTATGGTTTTTGAAAATGACTGTTGCAATAAAGAAACAGGGCAAAAAGTCACGTGCTCTCACGTATTCTAATTTAGATTGCTCCTGAAGTCTGGTAGTTTTCCATCTTTTTGGCGTAAGGCCAACATCACTTCCATTCCTAAGGGAGCTTCTGCTTAAACTTAGTATCGCCCTATATCTATTACACTTATTCTATCCAAGATCTATGAGCGTGTTTTGGCTAAGCGACTATCCAAATTCTGGGAAAATTTTAATTTATCACCTGATTCTCAATTTAAATTCCGTAAGGGTTTGTGAAATTGTGATTTCCCTGTTGACTGTATCATGATCTGCGGTCTTTAGTGGACCGTGGGTTTGAATCTAGAGTCCTTACTATTGATCTGAGTTCTGCTTTTGATGTGGTAAACCATAAGGCTCTGATCTATAAGTTGAAACTTCTTGGTATTGCTGAAAATCTTTTCAAAATATTTACGGACTTCTTAAATAATAGATCTCAGTGTGTAATTGTTGATGGAATCTCTTCTGCTTCAGTACCTGTTGTTTCTGATGTTCCTCGGGCCAGTGTCCTTGGTCCTTTGTTTTTTATTATTTTTACTTCAGTGTCGTAGGTTAACCCCGCATACCTTACACCTGATTAATATAGATGTCGTAGGTTAACTCTATACACCTTGCACCAGTTTAATATAGATGACGTAGAATAGAGTAAAGTTCACCCTTTTTCCTTTACGAGTGCGTAGGAAGTTTACAATATAAGCAGGGTGCAATAAAAATCGGGTACAAAAATAACTTTACTAATATGCAAATCAATATTATTTTACAAGGTTAAAATGATTTTTAGAATGAGATGGGGGTAGAAAGAGCACTTGCCCAGAAGAGTTGCGTGTTGCTGTTACCTCGAAGATTTGGTTCGAGGGAGTAATCCTTGCCTTGGTGCAAAGTTCAAACAATAGTCTCTGGATAATGACTATTACGGGGGTGAACTTAAATCTTGCTTTAGAGTAACACGAATCGAGATTAAGCGCGCTGCGTTCGAGGAGCGGGAGAAGCGGATCGAGGTAGACTCACGTGAATTAACGAGAATACAGGGAGCGTGAGTGATTCTAAGAGGATTGTGCAGAGTCCCACAGGCCTCAAATAGCGTGTACTGACGGTGTCGAACAGAGGATACTGACGGGGCAGGGAGGACGGCGGATACTCGGCGGATACTGCCTTCCAACTCTAGTGCCTTAGGATTTATAGGGGTCGAATGAGGGTTTTTCCCCTGCACCCGAAGGGGAAAAATTCAGACGCATCGGCAGATGACAATAGACTCGGCCTTTTAGCGCGAGGGAGAGAAGGTTATTAAGCCGGCGAGGCGAACTTTGTCCGACTTCAGATGGGACCCTCTGGGCTCTCACACTTGTCGCAGCTTTCTGTGATTGCCGCATTTCAAGTCACCGAAGCGTCTCACGGCGTTTCATAACTTCGCACCTCCATTAGCGCATACGAAAAGGGTTGCTCAGTTATCTGTTGTCTCTCTCTCTATTAAAGGGCGAGGCCCCGCGTATCTTCCTCTCTCTGTGATCTCTGAAATTACGATATGGGCTCTCATCTTTAAAATAACCTTATATCTTATGCCGATGATGCTACACATTACTCCTCTGTTAACTCTCCTAGTAACGAAGGTGAATTGGCTGCAATCTTGAACCCTGATTTGGCTAGGGTCACTTATTGGTGTCAACTTTGGGGCATAAAACTTAATCCTAGCAGAACGTATTCTATTACTATCAGCAGATCCCGTATATTGGATCCACCTCATCCTTGTTTGCATATTTTTGGTGAACAGGTTGAGAAAGTTTCTCGTTTGCGTATTTTGGGGGTATTTTTTTACCCTAAGCTTACTTTTGATAAGCACATCCGTTTCATATCTTCTTCAATTGCCCAGAAGACGGGCTTACTTCGAAAATGCTTGAAAAATTTTGGTCGTGACTAGACAGTAATAAAATCTTTTTATGCTTTCACCTTGCCTCATTTTGAGTAGTGTGCTCCTGTTTGGATGTCTGTGGCCAACTCCCATTTGACATTGCTGGATAAAGCTTTGAATTCTACTAAGTTCATCTCTTCTGAGCTTTCCCTTGATTTGTACCATCGGCGGAAATTTGGCGCACTTAGTGTTTTATTTAAAGGTTTTTAATCACAATAGGCATCCGTTACATAGTGTTTTGCCTGCACCTTTCAATCGTGTCCGTGTGACAAGCTATACTCTTAGTCTTTATGATTTTGCTACGAATCCTATGAATGTTTGCACTGGGAAATTTTCTCGGTGTTTTTTTTCTTCATTGGTCAAAATTTGGAATCAATTACGCAATGATATTGTCTCTTCTCCTAACATCTCTACATTTAAGTCTCCATTAATTGTTTATTTATTACAGTAACTCCTCATTCATTATTTGGGTTTACTAGGGGCCTGTTTCCTTTTGTCGCCTCTTCCTTTCTCCAGTACCCCTGGTATTTTGTGCGAATTCAATTCTGTTGCATCTCCACCCTGGGAGGAGGCGTTGGTAGCTTGATGATAGTAATAATAATAATAATTATGACCTTCAAAATTTTAATAATTCAAAGACCAACCTTCGAAAGAGAATGTAAAATAACATAAGGGTTTCAAATTTCGTTAGAATCGGCCAAACAGTTATGAAGTTATTGCCAAAACAAAATAATTCATGGGCTAACCTTGGGAGGACTTGGGCAATTATATCATTCTAAATAAAATTAAAACAACATAATTGTTTAAAATTTCGTTTGAATCTACCGAATAGTTACAATGTTATTACAAAAACAACCAAAAGCAAAACTAGGATCGACCGACATAGTGAGATGTAGAATCTCTCGCGACTAATAATCAATTAGATAGATAACATTGGGTTACGGAGTCCTCTAAGTTTGTTCAACTGATTTAGGACAATTTTTGATCGCTTAATCCATTAATAACATATGTTTCCTCAGATCAGGTCAGGTTTTTGTGCTAAGTCGATTTTTTAAAAATCCGATCTTGTAACTAAATCGATTACATTTTGGAGTATAGCTCCTTAAATGGGCGCACACTAACCAGGAGACATGTTTCACTTCAAAGGCATTTTGTACAGACTGCAAAAAATCGGGTCACAAGCTTAATTTTTTTTACTCCATATCATCGTGAGAAAGTTGGGCTTTAGATGGCTTTCATTAATCTTTAAAGAAATTAATTAAAGTCTATACGGTTTATAATTTTACACAGTGGAAGAAAGAGTTAATTTCTCCATTATCTACATTGAATTATATATGTGATGAAAGTACCAATTGCATACCTTTTAAATTAATCTATAGTTAGGTTCCGTTTGTTGTAGAAATCAAAATCAACCCTGAGAATTATTAAATATATCAACTTGAAAATCGAAGAAAATGACTGTCAAGTTAATTTGCAAAAGGATTGTTTTACCAGAAGTGATAGTAAAAATGTCAACTAATAGGAATATGTATAGAGGAACCCTGGAGTGACGCTCTGGAGGCATTTGCTAAGGATTTTAGCCATCCTGCGGGAAGCAAAGTACAACAGTACAAGAGTAAAGATCAAATTTAGAAGGAGAGTTCGAATCAACTCCAGTGATTATTTATTGTCTTGCAAAAAAGTATTTTTCTGAAACCAGTCTTCTCCTTGACCCACCCCATGTAGCTCCTGTCGAGGAAGTGATACCCATGTAGCTTGTGGATGTAACTGACCTTGTGTCCCATCAAGTACGCATAAAGGAACCTACCCCGAGAGAGGAGGCCGGAAGCAAGCAGAAGCCATCCTCACCAGCGTGATCCACATTAAGAATGACAAGACCGAATGGGAAGAGAAGAAGGACTCGCTCCTTGCACTGACCCTGTGCGTCTTAAGCCGATCGTTGTCGTGCAGGAAAAGGATGCAACCCAACCCTTTAACCCCACGCCTACGACAACAAAGCAGCCACAAGGAGGCTTCCTTCTGGAGCCCAGCGCCCCGTTCCGCAGGAAGGCTTCCCGGCAAAGGACGAGAAGCCGGAGATTAGCTGAGAGCGAGAAGAACCGAGGTCAACTCCGAGTAGGAGAGCGAGGAAAGCTCGACCTCGAATTTGTCATCTAACAACTCTTTGCACAAAAAGGAGGGTGCGATACAGGGCACGAAGAAGAATGCTAATATGGAGAGACCCAACCTTCCCGAAGCAAAAGAAAATGACCCCGTGACTAAAACTCCAATAGTAGCATTATCTGCAAAATCATCAGCAGCGAGAGTTCTAAAATTTAAGAGAACATCATCCTTCGCTCAATTGGCTATGCGTCCATGAGACTCCATGTGGCTGTTCCTTATTACTCTACCGTGGAGAAAGAACTACATAGTGTAATGTTTGTGATAGAAAAATATAAAGTTCACATGTTCGGTAGAAATCGTAAGTTAGTTGCCTAAATTGATAATAGCCCTTTACGCTATTTAATAATGATACTGAGAAGTAAAATCAAAGATTAAAGAGTTCGACTTGGATTTAGAATCGAAATAAAAATGCAAAAGATCATAAAAATTAAGCTAATAGATTTCTTGATACCTTTAGCAAAATCAATTTAACGTAAGCCTAGAAAAGCACAAACATTTCAAAATCTAAATAATAATTAATTGGTACACGATACAAACGGAGATGTTACGGGATGAATTATCAATTATTTATCGAGACAAAGACTTGCTAGATTATTTTTATGCATAGAAGTAATAAAATAATTGTCTGAATGCGAATGGTGTTCAGGGTGTTATTTCCCATGTACACGAGAATAAGCCAGTTCTGACGCTCCTGCCTCATCGTGATGCGAAGCTGATTCTTAGTAAGTTTCAGTCTTGAAATTGAACTCTCCTAGGTACGGTTCATGCACATGAACAGTCTGAACTTTAACATTGGGAAGCAAAACTTTAAAAGTGATCAAAATTTTTCTTATGTACAATGCAGAGAGAGTCTCACAATTCTTAGCATTAACCATGTAAGAATTTAGATGCTTTCTTTTAAAAGGTCATCATAATAATGTCCTTAAGTCAAACATTAGCTAGGTCTTCTCACATTTTTTTTAAGTCATCATAATGAATTATTTTTGAAGGACAGAAGGAAAACTGATTTTTAATCCAGGAATATGTCTCTGCAAGTTTTGCCAAGTCTGAGTTCAGAGAGGAGAAAACATGAAGGAATGTTTACACATTAAACTTTTGACCCCAGATCCAAATTTGGACCTCTAGTATTGGCTTTCCATTCACATGCAGTAAATCTGTATTTAATCTAAAGAAGAGACGTTTGCACGGACTCAAAAAGTTTTATGGCAGTAGGTATCTACAAGCATTTTTACTAAAGCACTTTACTTTTTCACTCTTTAGAGAATATCCTTTCAAAGAATTTCCAGGAAGATCGTTTCCAGGTCGCAATTTTCTGTCTCTTGCCTTGAGTTTTCTTCCTGGTCATTGTCAGCTGAGGCAGAATCCAGTGAGTTTAATTTTCTTAAAACCAATGTGTGAAACAATGATAGCATCAAAATGTGACGACTGACGACCATCTTGTATCAGACAGATGCTTAATTTCAACATATTTTTTCCAAAAAAGTAAGTATGAACCAGTTGACAACACTGGGCAGATTTTATCCACAAAGCTTCAGGCTTTGTCCTCACACGGAACATGTTGGAGAAATGATTCACTTGACTGATATATGATATAAGCTTGCAATCTGGTCGAACCTCTATACATATACATATAAGGAATTGTCATAAGACTGGTCGTATCAATTTGATGGCGGAATTTTTCTCTCAGTCAGGAAATCCACAGCAGTCTGCTAGATTCTTGTTTCCATCAAAATTATGCTCTTTTCCTCTATTGTACTCCACTCATATAAGTACTTTTGATTTCTCCTCAAATGGTTATCCAACTAAAAATAAATGAATATATTTTATATTCATAGTAAACATTCAGTTATAAGGAGAGAGAAAAATAACCATTTAATAACCACAAATAAGTAGTCAAACACATCTTAAAACGCCTAACACATTATAAAAATCAATTACAACAGTACAATATTAATGAAGTCTACTATCATTATAAGAAAGATTGTCCGATTGTTCTGCACATATTATCTGTTTGAAAAGAGATACCAATCGGAGGCATTTCCGGGGAGAGATCACTTAAAAATCTTCTCTAAACAGAGTTCAAATCCTCTTGACAAAGGCATAGGTGTTGAAACACGAATGCAACCTGCGTCATGAATAGGAAGTACAATGTGAAATTGTCTAACCGAATTTATCACCCATAACAGTTCGCCCGCACCAAACACTAGTGCAGGCTATAATTATGCTACAAATTTAAACAATACAAAATGAATAAATTATTAAATTAAATTTATACAAAATTATGAATATATACCAGTTTATTATTTATCAGTACAACTTTAGTTAAGTTTTTTTATGGCAGACATCGCACTGGCAAAAACTTAACTAAAGTTGTACTGATAAATAATAAACTGGTATATATTCATAATTTTGTATAAATTTAATTTAATAATTTATTCATTTCGTATTGTTTAAATTTGTAGCATAATTATAGCCTGCACTAGTGTTTGGTGCGGGTGAACTGTAATGGGTGATAAATTCGGTTAGACAATTTCCCATTGTACTTCATATTCATGACGTATATATATATATATATATATATATATATATATATATATATATATATATATACAGCATACCGCAAGAAAGAGAAAATGGAATAATTTTTTCTTCGGAAAAGGTTATTCAGTTTTCTTTTTCTAGTGGTATGCTGGATTTATTTCATCATTCTCTCGTGCTCATGAGAGATATACATTATATATATACATATATATATATATATATATATATATATATATATATATATATATATATATATATATATAATGTATATATTCCAATTATTTGAAGTTGATAACTTAGCAGAAGTCCAGACAAGATGGTTTGAGCCCTTTATTACACGACAACGTTTCGAGCCTCACTCCTCTGGCTCTAAATTTCAAAATTTATAATAATACAAAATACCTAATTTATATAAGAAATATAATTATTTGTATAAATACCCCCCAAAAATAAATCTTTAAATGGCAGAGATATCATAAAATCAATTTTAGATTCAAGAAAAGTAAAGTAAAACTATACAATGAGGGAGTAAAAAAAATAGCACAAAGACAGACAAAACATTTTTAAATACATTTTAAATACAAAGGAAGCTATATTTTTGTTTTAATTTAACATTAGTTGGTTAGTTAAATAAAAGTTGTTTGGTAGTTACATTAGTGATGTATATTAACAACCGTAAGCTGGTTGGTTGAATAATTAAATTAGATGTAAGTGGACTGCAGTTTAATCTGAATTTAATGAAGGTTTTCTTAATGCTATGAAAATTGATTTCGAAATCCTAAGGGTCTGTTCCTTTTTGAATATAGCAAGTATCCTAAAATTATCTATATTAATATCTGTTTTACAATTTAGGATGTGACTGCGTATGGGGGAAGCTTCTCTTTGCGATAGAGTGTTCCCTCTTCTGTAGCTGAAACCCAAGTGAGCCTAAACCCTCGCCTACAGTGTACGTGTACTGCTACCAATGTAGGTTTCCATAGAACAACAACCAGGAACAATAAGAGGTAGCGTCTTTCTTTTGGGGCAGTAATGGGTCTGTATATTCTGTTTAATAATGTTTAGATGGCGTTCTCAACAAGTCCATTAGGAAATGACTTGTTGCCAAAATAATTGGTTGAGAACTTAAATTCTTTATGCATCGCAAATAAGTCGGATGAAATTTGGAAGCTTCTGTCGAGTAAAGTTTTTATGGATGTAATTTTATATGAAATATATCAGAGTAGCTAAAAAAATTAGTCCTAAATCCGCAAAATTCAGTTTTCTGTAAATCTTACTTTTTATATTTTCCTTTTGTCTAGTGACTAATACATCTAGAAAGGGTAGAGATTGATTGTTTTGTATATCCATAGGGTCGTAGAATAGGCTCTCGACGATATACTATATATAACTATTCGTTGAGGGAATTATTCTATATTTCGAGTGCGTGGTTTATCTGATGGACCGAGGTTAGTTCAAATGGGGGAGGGGGGCCTGGAGAGGCTTATTTATCTTCAATATACTTAAGAAGTGGAATGGTGAAACAAGGATAAATAATATGGCTACCATTAATAAAATATAGTTTTATTAATTAAACTATCAAACAACACACGGAAAATGTTTACATAAACGGAGATTAAAATTAGGAGAAACACAGGAAATGAAAAAGGGTCATGGGAATATCTGACTAATCCGGGGATTAAGATTTGGAGAGATTTAAAACGGTAAACAAACAAAAAGGGGTAATGGTTCGCTAAACCGTTTAAAGCACAGAGTTGCGTTGACAAAAGGTTAAATGATTAAAGGTAATGCTTAGCTTACGTAAATACAAGGTTGTCGTGCAGAGAAAGGCGATGGGAAGAAATCTTCGGTCCAACTGGCGATTTCCAGGAGAAGGGGTTCTTTGGGGGGTTGTCCTTAACAAGGGGGAAGGACTGTCTTCGAGGAGTGAGAGCGAAGTGGGGCTCCGAAGTACGAGCGATCCTTGTGACAGGAAATCGGAGATGTTTTAGATCAACAATGGAGGTTATTGTTGTAACCAAGCGTTCTCTTGAAGAACGTTAAAAAGGGGGAATTAAATTATCCTGACGTGATGTCTTGGGAACGAGAACCGTTTCTAGACGAACGGGCTTGAAGAACAATGTCTGTTCTAATGTTGTTCTCTTTCTGAACAACATGGGGGGTGAGAACCGTTTCTTGTCGAACGGACTCAAAGAACAATGGCTGTTCTAACGTTTTATCCTTCTAAACAACAGGGGGGCTTTGTTGACTTGGCGTCTCGAAGGGCACAAACCTTGGCACTCAAGGGATATTGTCCTCTCCTTGATAATAAGGGGTTTCTCGGTAGAGTTCCTAGGAGCACAAGGGAGACCGGATCGGCTTGATGCCTTGCGAAGATAATCTGGATTTGCTTCAATTGGGAAAAGCTATGGTATAAATAGCCAGACCAACCCCATGGCGTAGCAGATAATTGGGTGGGGGACTTCGAGGGAAATTTCCGGTTGCGCCTGGGAAAATATATTATCTGCCCATAAGCCTAATTCAATCTGGCGAGATTGACGTATGGAAGCGAAACGGGGGAGTGAACCTCCTTGATTAAACATTGGCTGTGATGGGTGATAACGCGCCTTCAACTTCCTCGCGCAGGATACACGTGGGTAAGCATGTGTTTTAACATGTGATAGAGGCTGAATCAAAGCGGCCTCAGACCGTTCTATCACACATAGTATAGTAGATATTTGGATGTAAGTCATTTGAAATTTGGAAAAATTCTTGTGCTTGTTCTACTATATTAAAGAAGGCAAAGGTATCATTCACAAATATTTTTGTAGTATATAGGATTCATGGTTAAATTAATTGAGTTAAAATATCTGATTTTGAAAACGCACATGAACAGAACTGTAGCTAAAGGAACTATAGAAGATCTCATGGCAAGACCATCGACGTGTTTGTATATGGTAGTATTGAAGGTGAAGTGGATATCTTTAAATATGGAGTTCAACACTTGATTCAAGTAGGACTGAGTGAAACCATTAAAAGTATCGCATCTTTCAAAAGTCTTATTAAGAATTATATTTACAGTTTCGTTGACAGGAATGTTGATAAATAAGGATTTAATGTCGACACTAACAAACACTTTTTCCGAAAAATTGCTGTTCTGTTGAGTCAATTCATTTAGAAATGTGCAAGAAATGGTGATTAGGAATTAGTTTTTGCACCATGGTGAAATAATATCAACCAGAAATTTAGGTAACTGTTAGAAGGGAGTTTTATAGGGCCTTTAATTGATTATAGATGTAATCGGTTATAACAGATGCAGATTTAAGTTTACTTAGAAGTCTGTCAAATTTGTCTTCCGACTGGAGTATAGTTTTCTTTAAGTGGATGTTGATTCTGTGTAATTTTTTAGGGTCTTTAAGTATATCTAAAATCTGATTGTTATAGACATTTCGGTTTAGTAAAACTATCTTACCTTTATCTGGACGAGTTTTCTGTCCGTTGTTTTGAGAGGTGTTCGTAAAAGCCCCTTACCGTTTTCGATGCGAGATAACGTTCATGAGTTCGAGTGCACGAGCTTCTCTCCGAGAATGCTTGGGATATGTGATCGGAATGTCCCAATATTTGTTTGCAATCTGTGACAACGATAAACTGCCCACCACCCCACCCAGGATGTGTTATAATTGTATTTTGGCTAGAAAAGAGCTTAAAAGTTTTTTTTTGCTAAAAATCAAAATGTACATAGTTCTTTGCATATGAAGTTGTGACGGAGATTTCCTAACGTTTCACATTCTGGAGTGAAAACTTGTTACAGGATTGCTAACACTCCTATGTTTAAAGCATTCTTTATCAGCTTCAAGGGATAGTAGCTTTCTAGATACAGTAAAAGGATAGCTTCAACAATATTGTCTTTGATTTTAGAGAGGGCCCTTTCTGCCTCATCGTTCAACGCTAAAGAAGAAATAGGGTGATGTTTATTTGCATTTTTAAGTAATTTGGTTAAAGAAATGTGGTTGGTACTAGCACTTCGAAGAAATCTCCTGAGAAAATCGACCAAACCAAGAAACTGTTTTAACTCCCTTAAATGTTTTTGGCCGGAGGAATTCCCTGATTAAGGATAATGCTATTAACTGGAGTAATTTCACGTGAGTTGTATTGATAACCACAAAGAGTAATATGTACTCCATATAGCCTTAAATTGCAAAGAGTTGATTAAACTATTTGGTATGCCCTTCTCTTCTTGTTATCGACATGTCGTCAAGGTAGGTAAATACAAAGTCTCTATCCCTCGTGGCTTCGTTTATATAATGTTAGAAAGATTATGAACTGTTAAAAAAGCTTTGGAGCATGACTAACCACTCAAAGGATCATAGTGGTTTGAATACTAGGGTTTTTCTCTATGGAAGTTGACTACGTGGGAATAGGAAAAATGCGTCCTTCAAATCAGCTTTTGCAACGATGTTGCTACCTTTCTTACTTACCCTTGAGTCATGATGATAGTACAAGGGAAATTTATACTTATCTTTGATGTAATTTACTAGTCTATAATTGCACGTAACTCTCTAACTATCAGCTGGCTTGGGGACTAAAGTTATAGGAATGGCATAAGGTCACTTATTGAGGCGGATATTTCTTTCATATAACAGCAAATTTATAATAGCTTTGATGGCTATAACCAATTTCCTTGAAAATGTGAGGAACCTGAACGAGACCGTTGGATTATTAAGATTATTTTGTGTAGCTACTACAGGATATCACTGGGGGCTTAAGCCCTATTTGTTCTGCCATTCTTTGATGTAAAATGGTCACTGTATTTTTATAGTAAGGAACTTGCGTTCAACTATTCAATATTCATAAAGACCAACGCACTACTGCTTTTTCTCACTATCCACTTACTATGCGCGTTTAAGATTAACTTTAAGCTAAAATGAGCCGGAAAATCCACGCCTTAATAGCACTTCTGACATCGCACACTACAAATTTCTACGTAGAATTCCTGCCTAGTCTTTAGCAGGAACCACAATGGAAATAAGACACCGCGGCTATATACATTACCTAATAAGTAATAGATTTCTAATGTTAGACTAATAAGATGCTCACGAGTGGCAGTCTCAGTGATAGAGAGAGAGAGAGAGTGTTGCGAATCTTAGAGGGTGAAAGACAGAGAGGAGAAGAGAGAGAAAGAAAGCGAGAGTAACAGAGAGATAGATAGGATGGAGACGGTATCCGTTCAGAGTTTTCAACTACCTTATTTACGCTTCTTTTTTTTACCTTCGTTGTTGTTGTTTTTCTTCTTAAAAACAATAACCATTATTGCTTTATTTTTTTGCAGAATAATTGATTATGGAAAATTTTGAACTCCTCAATTTGTGGAAGAGGCATGGACTCCTCCTTGGAATCCACGCACGAAGGACAAACAAGGAGATTTTAGCCTTTCTCAACGTCATCAGAAGGATAGTGAAAAAGGTCAGAAAGAAGCTAGGAGATTCAGGATTCGACTACGAGGCGACAGTAGAGAGAAATACCCATGGTTGACTATTGAACACAATCAGAAAGCAGGAATTCGTGGCTGAAATCCAGGAGATCAACAACAATTATCACAGACAGTTAATGTGTTCCATTCGCTACTTTTCATGCAGGATAAGGAAAGAACAATTTCTGTCCAACACGATGCAGGAAAAGCGACTTGTGCGCACCAAGAAGCTGATCAAACTATTGAAACACCTGTTGGAGCCAGACATACTTTCGTTCTTCTCCGAGAAGAAGAATCTCTTACAAGCTCAGAAGATCTAGTCCCAGGAGAACAGGTGGTTTGATGTCTTATCCAAGGATGTGCCCAGAATCATGCAAATAAATGTTCAGCGATAATCATGGTTTTTGGTGTCGTAAGCAGTGAAGGTGATGTCATGCCAAGGCGACTTCTTTTCTGAGCCACTTAGGTTAGACAGCGATGGCTACATTTGTATTCTGAACGAAGTGGTGAAGCCCTGGATTGACCTGGTAGCTACAAAGAGACTTTACGTGTGACAGCAAGAATGCGCCTTGCCAAACCACCCTAAAGACCCCAGCCTGGCTGTTTGAGAATTGTTTCGATCACCTAGCACATGACGTATTGGGCTAAGTTCCTAGGATACATTATGATGAAAGACCTAAAAACCATAAGGAATAGGTTCTACTTCCCCACCATTAATTCCGCATACAATACGCCGGCATATAGAATATAAAAATTCCTAACACCCATCCTTTCTGAACATACCTATAATGAGTACACCATAGCGAATTCCAAATTTTGCTTAGAAGATTTGTGCACCCGTTCGGAGGCTAGTGATGTCATAATGGTGAGATATGACATTGTTATGGTAGACAACTCTATACCATACACCATTTCTATATTATGTGGGGGGGGGGATATAATCACCTACTGTAACGCGAACTGTTTAAGGCCTGTTCCCAGGGATTAACGATCGACCAGGAGGTCAAACTCGAGTCGTTGGGTTTCAAATCCTTAACAATCAGAGAGAGTGCATAAATCGTTGTCGAGATTTACTTAATTAAATAGGCCGAGAGTATCAATCAAGGTTAGTTAAAGATGACAACAGCAAAAATATAATTTTATTTACAAATATCAAAATTAAAAATAAGCAAAGGGAATTGTGTAAATGAAATAGTCTCTTAGGATTATTAATTATGATAATGATGAATTTTAGAATAAAATGAATTAAATAGCATTACTATGTTCAGATAAAAAAAGGGGTGCCTTGACAATATTAATGATTGAGGGGTTTTTTCTCTTATGGGTCGATGACTTCGAGGAAGGTCCTGCACGGGATGAGGCAAGTGGAGCTCGATCCGATCCAACCTTCCGAGGAATAGCGATGACGATAGCCAATCTTCAAGCATCACGCTCGACAGAGAATTAGGCATTATTCGTAATCTACTAGAGGAGGAAATTTCTTTTCCTCAAAGGTAATCGATGGAGATTTTCTTCGGATCGATTAAACGAAGGGCGACTGTCGTGCAACTGTTACTAGTGTACTAACGGCATACTTTTAACTGTGATCAAAGCGGTGCTCGCTGCCTCAGTGTGCCTGGTTCGAATCGCTTCCCTGCACGGATTTTTTTCGAAAAAAGGTAATAAAAATATTACTGCAAGGAAAAATTATTCCGTTTTCTCTTTCAATATGGTTTAATGGATTCATTTTCATCATTCTCTCGTGCTACTTTGAGATATATATATATATATATATATATATATATATATATATATATATATATATATATATATATATATATATATATATATATACCGGGTGTCTCAGAAAAAAGTTAACCATATTTTGAATTAGTATAACTTAAAAGCTATTGGAGATTTCTGGGTTCTGCAAAAGGTGTTTTATTTAACAACTATTTATCTGTTTCTGGAAATTTCATTAAATTTCTTTTTATGATATTGATACACTAATGGATTTAGTGGAGGTTATCAAAAATATGTTTGCCCAAAGAAGTAAAATAATGAAACGAAGCCTAGGAAGGCTAGGCCACCGTGCACTTTCAAGAGAAGCGAAGGGAGCCAAGCTAGCCTAAGTCATTGTGCGATTCTTCACGCAAAGCCTAGGCCATTTTACAGTAGTTTTTCAGCCACGTTGTGGTATGGTCTCGTCATTATTGCTTACTAAGCAAATCAAGCGTTTCTGTGTAAAAGTTTACTTCCATAGAACTTTTTTAATTATGCTGTTAACAAAAGAACAACGCGTATTTGTAGTGACAAACTTTATTAAGACTGGCAGTATTAAACAAGTACAAGATTCATTTGAACAACGTTTTTCGGGTAGGCACCCACCAAGCAGGTCCACAATTTGGAAAAATGTTCGCAAATACCAAAATAAAGGAACATGCTTAAATAAAGGTCGGTCGGGTCGTATGAGAACCATAAGAACAACAGAAAATATCGAAAATGTTCAGATGACACTTCTTCAAAATCCACATGTATCAGTCAGAAAGAATGGGTTACAATTGTCAAAGTCATCATTTAACCGCATAATTAAACATGACTTAAAAGGGCATCCCTATAAGATGCATGCAAGACACCAGCCTCTTGAAACTGTTTCCTCGTCCTAGACAATTTGTCGAATGTCTTCTCCATAAACCTGCTCGTTTCTTGGAAAACACGTGCGCCGACTTGGATATCTTTACGCTCAAGAAGAAGTCACAGCCGGCAAAGGCAGTAAAATCAAGGGCCAAAATCAAGAAAACGCCAACCAACTTTGCCCTTTTCCCACGGGGAAGATAACAGATTTATTTGGAGCTACATATAGACGACTCGTGTCTGGCTAAGCCCCCTTGCAGTCCCCCCCCCCCGGAGCATGGGGTCCGAAGTGAACTTAACTGACACTCATCAATCTCGCCCCAACTGTGTCGGTCCACTTTGACAGACATAATTGGAGATGTAGAGGAAAGCAGGTTTGAGGATTAGCCCACTGTGGAACTCTACGGAAGAGAACGCCCGGTTACGAGCCAATGCTGAAAGCTTTGGGGAAGAGTACTCTCTAATCTCTGAGGGTAGTTTCCGGTCAAGACCACAGGGGGACAGCTAACCGTCACTGTGTAGGTTGGAAGCAGCATCGATAACCAAACCCCAGACGGGGCGGCACCCCCCGGGTGGTGGTAGTTTATTCAATCACCACCCATCATTAAGTCCGCCGCATATCATCCGTCTGAGGAGCCTCCCCGGGTCCACCCACCATTCATCCACCCCATCCCGCAGTTCATGTTCACTGAAGTCCTCTACAAAGGGGAGAGAGGGGGTTGCCCACAATAAACAACTCCATAAAAAAGTTCATCAGTTTCACCAAAAAGGAAGGATGATCATTAAAGACTTAAAGAACTACAAGATACACCTAAAACACAAGAGGAAATACAACCCAGGGGGGCTTCCCCTGAGGGGATAATGGAGCCCAATGGTAGCATTAGGCCAACCCGTGAGAAGGTGTTTGAAGTGGTCTTCGGGAAACTGAAGATCGCTATGCTTCGTCTGCTCGAGGTCCTCACAGGATATGTGGCGGTTTGTGAGAAGGAGAAAGACGTGGAGGGAATTACGAAGGAGGAGGCAGTAGAGACACTGCGTGAGATAGGCCTTCAACCTGTAATCCCGCCCCAAATTCAGACGCACAGGAGCGTTGTATGCAGAAAGCTGGATCTTTGGATTGGACAACATTCCAAGGAACAAATAAAGGACGAAATAACAAAAAAACAACCATGGGCCAAAGTTTTGGAAGTAATTAAGTTCTGGAACCAAAAAGAAAACGCTGAATACTCACATGTGTTCAAAGTGGTCTTTACGGACACAGCGATAGCTCAAAAAGCAAAAGAGAATGGTCTTTTGCTTTTTAACGCAAAAATCAGCGGAGAGCAGATAGAAAGGGAAGAATTTACTCCCATTCAGTTCTGCATCCGCTGTTACAAAATGGAGAGCCACCTGACTAAAGAGTGTCCCGAACCACAGGAGATCTGCTCAAGGGGCAGCGAGGCGGGGCACCACTGGAAAAACTGCAGCAGTCCGAGGGTAAAGTGCGCCAACTGCGGCCTAGGACATCACTTCATGGCTATGGCCTGCCCTCTTAAATAAGAATTAATTAAGAAGAAGGTACTATAAAAGAAAGAAGAGCAAACCAGGAAGCAGAACACTAAGTAAGAACAAGCAGCGGAGGTAGTCCTCACGGAAACGGAGGCAAAGAAACCCTATCTAAGGCTGGAAAATAAGAATTCCACAAAAATTCTGACATGCATCTTATACGTGCATGTCAGAAACCTAACTAATTTAGGAACCTTTGCAAAGGAGCTAAACCAGATGCTGGCAAAAAACGGTATGAGCAAGATGTGGTTACCCGAAAACCCACCATCTGGAGACGTACTCCAGTTGCAAATGGTCCCCAAGGAAACAGTTAGCAGAATTCAGGAGACAGAGAAGAGAAACAATAAGGAGGTTAGACGGTTAGGACTCAAAAATCTCTAATAGGTTTTGAGTTATATTAATTCAAAGTACGGTTAACTTTTTCCGGGACACTTTGTATATATATTTATATATATATATATATATATATATATATATATATATATATATATATATATATATATATATATATATATATATATATATATATATATATATTCAATCGGTTTGCTTGTAAGGATTTTTAAGTTAATAGAGGGTGACCCCCAAAAAACCGTGTCACAACATTCATAAGGCTCCATTTCCTAATTGTTTATCGAATTAAGAAACGAGTCTATTTAAAGTTGGGCTCGTTTGGGCGAGTCTCTCTGCATGTGCATAGCATATTGTGGATCTCACTTAGTTTTGATTAATCATTAGAAATTGATTCAAATATATTTAGTCCTGTTTTGTGTTCATATATCTTCTGGTAAAAGTTTAGTGGCTTCATTTTTTAAAGATGCAGAAGTATCAATAATTGATGTTGCCATAATTGTAAGGCAAATCGTTGAGGCTCGAAAGAGAGAATATAAAAAAAAGAAGAAAATTTGGGGAATAAATAAATTCAAAGAAAATTGTGAACTTGATCGTGCCAAACTTGGAATGGAAATATTTTCAGACATTGAGAAAAGAAAATTACTGAATTCTCTAACCCATCCAAACATTTATTGAGAGATGAGGCAGCAGGTCTTCCACTACTTTATTCAAGGGCATTTGTTTTTCTTGTTGCATCTCCCACTTCTGTTTAAGATGAGAAATTTTATTTACCCAACGATTTTATCTGCCTCAGACAGAAATTTAGTGATATTATCTAATTTCTCGATCCTGAAAAAATATCTCTAGCATTTTGAATCATATGTTTAGCCTTAGCAGTTTATAAGTTATCAACCAAATTAATAATTTATTTTAAAACGTTTAACGCTATCTTTCACCATTTGTTGGGATTATATAAACACAGGCGCAGAAAAGATAGGAGGAAATTTAAAAGAGCCGCAAATGATCACATTAAAGAGAGCACTAATTTGGGTCACCGGTCGGGGGCCCCGACCGGTGCCCCAAATTAATTCCTTTGTATATTTTTTACCTAATAATTAGTTTAGTTAACCCGACTCTTATATTCTGGAATTCTGTTAAACTGGAAAATTTGGAGAGTTAATTTTACTTTCATATAAAGTAGACTTTCTGATAAATGGAGGGATATTTACAGCTTGATTGTTAAGTCCAGTTTAACTGAATTCCAATATATAAGGGTCAGTACAACGGGTATAAAAGAGTTCACTGTACAGTATAATGAAGAGTATCTGAGGTGATGGGTACTTCATTATTTGCCGCTACTTTATACTTCCACTACTTGAGTACTTCATGAATAAGATACTTTATTACTTTAACTTAAATACATTTAAGTTTGGGTACTTTTACTTGTATTTTGAGTATAATCTTGTCAGGACACCAATACATTTACTTAAGTATCAAAGCAGGGTACCTTTTACAACACTTGCCGGGGAGGGCGTACCCGCTACTCTAGGTTTCAGTTGTGGCAGGGGCATTGACCCCTAACACAACATGCACTCCATTGCGGAGATTAACAAAAGTATGTTTTTATCCGAAATGGCTGAATGAATCCCGATTTCTACACCGGATCAGCCATAGACTACATTCAGTTACATATAATCCCTTCACTTCGGAAACCCCGTCGCATTAGGGATCATGTTTCTCTCTTCAGTAGTTTGTGAATTATCAACAAAAGACTGATTTTCCATAATGGCAGATCTGGATCTTGCATTCGTCCAAATATAATTGTCTACCTTACACAGATAACCAAAAGATTGTTTACCACTCTCCATTACTCAGCAGTGACTCGTTAAACAGTGCCCCTGAAATTTTTTTCTCACAAATTCGGATCATGTTCTGGGTCCGGATAAGTATTTTGGTAGAACGCCATGGGTTTTCCATCCCTAGGTATTTTCAATTTGGCAATACCATTATTTTCTATGATATTGTAAAAAATGTGCGAAAATGTTTAATCTTGCAATGTTAAAGAAAATAAATAAGTGGTCCAGCATCCGCATCTCGATCTAGATCGGCCCAGAGATCAAATTAACTCTTTCTTGTCCATAGGCTCACGCTTCAGCAATGTTTTATTGAAATCAATCAATAACCCTTTGAAATATAGTGTATTTGCAAGAAGTAAGAATCCTGAAAGGTGTAATGAACAAGCAAATCTGTCCTCAGTATGCACCAAAGTAGGCTCTAAATGGGGACATGAGGAAAGCACCGGTCGCCAGGCAGAGACCGTTGTGGTGGATCGAGTCCACCTCTTACAATACACGCTCGGCTGAGAATGCATAAAACTAGCATCCGTAGTCAAGCTTCGAACGAACAAGGGATCGATAGAAAAGTAAGGCAGTAGCCCTATCAGCACCCAAAGTGCTGAATGTCACTGAACGAAGAATGTAGGAGGAACAGCCCTCCAAACCTCAGTACCAGTGAGGATAGATTCGACACAGAGTTAACTTCCACTCTGGGTTCAGGTCTAGAGGAAGCTGGTGTGTGTCCCGGTCCAACCACTCTTGCACGATCTTAGCCGTCTGGGCAGGGGTACCATCCTGCTAAGAGACGTGATCAGCCGTTTTCATGATATTTTTCACTCATAACTGGTACATTCGTGGCCAAGATGTCCCGGTAATCAGCCGCAGTGAGTCTGTAACCGTCTGCAAACCACACCAGCAACATTTTCTCCTCATTCGAAACCACGACGCCTAGCATCATCACGGAGGCCTGGTCTTGGTCTTGGACACGTAGTGGATCTCGGCGATGACCTGGCCAAAGCTTACTTACCACGTGGTCGTTCTGCTTGTTGATGACAGGATAAACTGTGAGAATTCAATTGCCATAATTCTTCAAGTCGTTGAAAATGTGATGACAGCACCCCCGGCATTGTTTTCGCATATGGTCAGTGAGCAGAGGCCTTTCCACGCAGCTCAAGCTCTTGTCGTCATCCTCCTTGACGGCACTGAACACCATCGCCACCGAGATGTTCTTCTTCATCGCACGCTCAGTCATTTTGAGCTTCAGAGCACTTTCGAAGTCCATTCTCAAAGCCGAATGACTGGGAACTTGAAATCTGACTGAACAAGGTCGATCTTTGAGGCCTTCCCCGTTCTTGAGCCTCTCCGCGATTCTTTGGACGGTCATCCGGCTGACATTGAGCCGCTCGCAATGTCGGACTTGTTGTTTCCTGCGCGCAGGAGAGCAGATATCTCGATTCTTTTCACTTCCATCTTGACACAACTGCATACAATGGAAAAGACGTTTTAATGACACGTGCTAGAAAAGTAGGACTTAAAGGCTGTTTGTCCGAACTTTATCTATTACACACGTGAACTTCTTAAAAGATAAGAAAACGAGGGTAACATAACTGTTTCAAAATATGGTAAGCTTGATCCGCTACTCCACCTGCCTACCACGCCATCAGTTGGTTTTCATTAGAAGGTCTTCTCTCTAAACAGGTGACCCATATCTCCTCTTTTCTTCAGCGATGCCGCTGAAAGCTGCCGCCTAGACATTGCGTCCAGAGGTGGATGATCCTTCAACGACAGGTTTACACTGAGTAAGTTGCATCCCACTCTTGCTTCGTGCACTGACAACGATTATGGTCCGAACGATGTCCCATATGTCATGTTCGACACCTAGGTGAGCTTGGCGTGAGATTCTTGCTAGATTTTTTTAACACGATCTGAACCACGAGTAATCTCCCATCATGCTCACTTAAGTACCTACGTGTGCAAGTTAATGGAGAATTTTGTAAACGTTAGATTAGCTTTTATTCCTGGACAGTGGATTTCACCTGTCTTCTGCACAGTGAGGCTTCCGCAAGTTCTATTCCACATCGGTTTCTCAACTTCAGGTGGAAAAGGATATAAGCGATGTCTTTCTTCGTAGAGGACACTACGCCACACTGTTTTTAGACTTGGAGAAGGCCAATCATACCACATGGCAATAAATATCATATCTGAATTTCTAAGATATTGTCTATTCCACATATGGGTAGGGAGGTACCCTCTCCCTCTTAATCGGATTGGAAAAGGGCACCCCGCAGGAAAATCTCCTCATTGTTACAATCTTTGCCCTGAAAATCAACAGTATCGCGTCAATGTTGCCGAAATATTTTTCGCTAAGCTCTACGTAGATGGCCACTTTTGATTTTTTTGGTGTAGGCCAGAGGCCAATTTTGGATCGCCGACTACAAAAGGCACTGAACCGCATCTATTGCTATCCCTAGTCGCACAGGTTTTGGTTTGCCTATGTCAAGAGTAAGGTGGTGATCTCCTGTCTCCATCTGCGGCATCACTCCCATGCGTATTTGTTTCTAATTGGCTTGCGCCGTTTCAGCTTTAGAGCCTCTTATACTTACATCATGGAATTTTTCGTTCCATGACGTTTAGAAATTGTGCACTAATCGTGCTACCGCTCTCCTGTTTTATCGTTCTTTGGTTTGCTCAAAGCTTTTCTACGGATGAGAGTTTTACATATCCTCAGCCAAGCGCTAATTCAGAAGGTGGACACGATCCACCGCAGGGGTGTCCATCTGTTAACCGATGCCTTACCCACGTACCCTATTGAGATATTATTTGTAGATACAGAGGAGATACCAGGTGCCCTCTGATGTGCCCGGCGTATTATGCGCTTTTACGCGCGAGCCGGCTTATCTCTCAATATCTAAGCTCTCATTGTATCCCAGTCAATCTAGAAGTTGCCTATGTTATTCAAAGACCTCAGTCATACACTAAGCCCTTCTGGTTTAGGGCTAAGAACCTCCTTCGAGAGCTTAGTGCAGCTCTTAGGCTGGTAGTGCCTCTGATTCTGCTAAAGACGCAACCACTGAGCGTACTACATTTGACTATCTGTTCCCACGCCTCAGCTCCTAAAACTTCTACAGCAAGGGAAGTACTGGGTTCGACTTTTGTGGGGCATACTTCGTGTCAGTTAGATACGTGCCAGTCTACACGGATGACTCCAGTCAGAAAATAAGGTCGGCTTTGACGATATATCACACTGCTTAAAGTCACTGGGACTGTAACAGCGGATGCGTCTGTCTTCATGACCAATTTGGCTGCATTATATCCCTCGGTACGAGATATAATGCGTTGTTCGTGGTTCGGATCCCGGATCGTCATCTATAACCATTTACAAAGCACCGTGAGTGCTTACGGAGATTGGAATGTTCACACGCACCACCGGTATCCGTGACGTCATTGTTGCCGCAAGGCGGGCAGATGTTGAGATTATCTTCTGCTAGTTCCTGGACAGGTAGGGATCGCGGGGAATGAGCACGAGGGCACCATTGAGTCCGAGAGGTCTTTGCGACCAGGTTAGCGTTTGGCTTTTCTCACATTTACTACATGGAAGAAATCAGGTCACCCCTCCCTGTTGCCTGGCAAAGAAGATAGGAGACTCCCGATAGGAATTTAAAGTTGCGTGCTATCGCATCGCGGCTGTTGCAGTAGTCACACCTTCCAATGCCTCGGCGACATCTTGTCGCTTTCAGTCGTCTTCAGATTGAGCAAACTTGCGAGACGCATCGCCATCTGATGTAGCGCTCCCCTGCATTTCACTGCGACGACTGCGTTGTCACCTAAATGGTTCAGCATATTCTCATTGAATTCTCCAGTCTAGAAAATCTTCGCGCATATTACCTGACACAGTACCATGAAGAACGGTGTCACTACCACTTGTTCCTTGTGCTCTGAGCGGGTTCCTTCACACATGCTCCTGGACTCATGGACTTTCTGAAGAAGGCTGGCCTCCTATATTTTCTTTGACTTTCATTTGTTGGGCGCATGCTAGAGTGCCGGAGTGAGACGAGTTTCTTTTTTCTTTATGGCTCGCTTTTTTCCTGTTTTGTTTGCTTTTTTGTTTTGCTTTTCCTATTTTTGCATTTTAACAAAGTATAATTTATAGATTGGTATTTTTTACGGTGGCTTATGCTCTTTTAGGCATTTGCCAAGAGTGACCCTCCTAAATTTTTAAAAAACGCGACAAATTGATATATAAAGAGGTAAAGAGGGTTTTCCTCTTTTATGTGAGGTCGGAGAATAAAATCGTCGATGAATTCGGATCAGAAAATGGAGGGGGGAGGGCAAGGTGTTTTCAAAGAAATCTCTTGCCATGGGCAGCCCAGTGCCAAGATCTTCCTGATATGAACTTCTGCTGCTAATAAGGGCTAATACGTCGGGGTTATGACCTTAATGGCCACCTATATATGGCAGTTGATACGCTTAATTTTCCCGTCATTTTCTGTCTGTCATGTGGTCGTTTTTTTTACACCTGGTATCAAGGGCACGAGTGTGCTTTTTCCAAGGCAGCACTCAAACTGTCGGCCACACTCTGCGGTAATGGTTGAAGGGACTCAATTTTTTTTCACCCAAGAACTGATAAAAGTCTAGCAATGCATCAATCAGTGGTTGACAATGTCTATGGGCATTGTGAAAACGAGATAAACGATCCACCATCATCAATAAGTAGAATTTGATCTGGCAGCTACGAATTACGCGTATGATATCATGAAGATTTTTTTTAAACCTCCAAAATCTGAAATGCAAGGTTAGGACTGTGATAACGGTGTGTCCCTGTAAATTGGATTCTTGGCATTCTATGTTGATGCGTGCCTAGTAACGCTCAACATAATTAAACCCTGGCCTGGCAAAACGCGATGCTAGGGACAATTGGCAGGTGGTAATGCTCGGATGAGAAAAGCTATGCGGTGACTTGAAAACACTCTCCCTAAAAGCTAGAGTAATGCAACTTTCTGAAATTGGAATGCTTCTGAACACTCAGGTAAGCCTGCTAGGACAAGGTTATCGCTCTGAGCGTCTGCTATTGCATGAAAATTTATATCTGAGGAACTTAATTGGATATTGAAGGGGGCTAGGTGAGATAGAATATCAGAGGCCTGTATTATAACAGGCTATATATCGACATTAACGTGGTGAATGGCGATCAGATGTGGTCCGATGACGGAAGTGTTTTATCGAGAAGACTACAGCCAGAAGTTATTGACTATAAGTGTTGTATCGCTGATCGGCTTGTTTTAAGAAATGAAAAGAATTTGGTAGGATGACCTTGCACCTTCTTACCTTTGCGGCAAAACATCAGATATTTCGTCCTTCAATGTATCCATCATGATGGAAAGTTCTGCCAAATATTCTACATAACCGTATTTGAAGAACAAATGCTTCTTTGGACATTGGTGAAAGCTTTGACTGCATCGTCCTCCCACTAGAGGGAGTGTATTTTTTACAGGTGCCCCCTCTGAGAAATGCGTTTGAAGAGTCGAATAAATGTGGATAACTAGGGATAAAACGGCGTTAAATGTTTGCTATCCAAAAGAATCACATAATTTCGTGAAGCTACGTGATTGTCCTTATTTGGCAATGATAAAAAACTGCTTCGTGAAGAAAATTGACGAAGATAGACTCCGTCGTCTTTTTCGCGCGAAGGTTTAACTGCTTGTCACCTTCCTGGGAATTATCAAACAAGTTTATCCTCAGTTGGGGGAACTCGACGCTTCTCCCTGCTTGGGGAAATGTTCCCATTGAAGTCGAAGGTCAGGAAAAGCAAATGGTCGGGATAATTTTCTCTCCAAACCCGCACGACTGCCGAAAATATGATTTGCAGACACGCCTTCAGCTAAGCTTAGGGCGCAGGTAAAGAAGCACCTAACCGGAAAAATGCTTCCTTGACTGTCTTAGGGAAAAAATATGAATCTTAACTGGAATGCCTTCCTGCTTGGTCGCTGTGCATGTATGTGTGTGTATGTGTGTGCACGCGTCTGTGCTGCGTAAGAGAACGATGCCTCTACAAGTTTATTGAAAGATGGAAGAAGCCGCTGCTCGTCATAGCCCAGAAAGACGAATTCCAGAAGGAACAAAGCGCGAAAAGCCCAAAACTCGAAAGGTCGAAATCTCCAAAGCTGAAAATCCCGCTAGGGGGAAATGGCGAAACGCAAGGCTCATTAAACTTTTCATTTTTACATGAATGCAGGGATTTTCTTGGTGTCATTTTTTTAAAACTAATATGTAGCGGGTTATAATTGGATCAACTGAACAATTCGTCGTACAAAGATATTTGGGTGACAAAGTGTTAAGTTGAAGGATTTTTGGTGACGAATTGTAAAGTTGAAGGATTCTGGGTGACGAATTATTAAGTTGAAGGATGCATGAAGAACTTTGGGGTGTTATCGATAACACTAACTCAATCTGTGAGGCTTAATGTTGATACATATTCTTATTGGTAGTAGATAGTCATATCAATATCTATAAGGCTTAATTATGATATATTCTAATCTACAGAGTAAAAACTGTTTAAGATATAGACATTGCTATAAGTGTGGCGAGATCGATTTGTAAGTAATGCTTTTGATGATTCATGTGCTCATATAAGAGAACAATATTCATAAGCTTATTAATAATATTTGTTTTATTTGTTTTTATGCTCATTTTTAAGTACAATAAAATCCCGAAACTTATTGTTTATCTATTCCTATAGACATAAGCATCGAATGTAAATTAACTGTTTTTCACTTTGGGTGACGAATTGTTAAGTTGAAGAACTTTGGGTGATGAATTGTTAAGTTGAAAGAATCTGGGCAACGAATTGTTAAGTTGATCTCTTAGTTTTAGTATTTCCAACATTTTGGAAAAAAATTAAATGTGAAGCAATTCCCAAAAGATATTCTATAACCGGTCGATTTTTACTTATGATTTATCCTTTACCACTGCAAAGAGAAGTGTGTTATATTTACCACGCCCTTTAGAAAAGCGCAAATTTCATACATTTCAATTATAGTCTTAAAATGCAAGAGCCAATATCTACTTGATTTGATGTGTAATACTGTTTTGGCTGTATTTTGTTGAGGTTTGTGTGTGAGTCTAATTTTTTGTTTTCCACATTTTGCGTACTTTGTATTAGGTCAAAAATCCAGGATAAGCTTCTCGAAAGCAATGGAGAATAAATATATTTAAAATTAAGTAGATTTTCCTTCCTTCCTTCCTTGTTCCCATTCCAATCCCTGCCCTGGTTCTGGCAAGACGAATCTTTACTGAGTTCCTGGAAAAGTTCACAATTATAATAATCTAATTCAATGATTCCCAACGTGGGAAACGGTTTGAAGCGATTTTATTCTCTTTTCAATACTATCATACAATTTTTCAGGGTGAATAAAAGTTGTTATATGAGTGACGAACTCTTAGCTTGCAAATGTGACATTGCCTATTCAACAGATTTATTTAATATATTCAATGATCTGAATTTGCAATTGCAAGGCAGTGATGTAAATCTTATCAAAGCAAAATCTGTTATTTGCATATTCATGGACATGCTTTCATTGGACATACATAATATTGGTCGTCGGGAAGTATCCTAATTTCCAAATCTTGATCGATTAGAAAATGATTATGAGTCTGATAACTTCATATTAGATGACAACCTCTTGATTTATTGTGGCCATTTGAACTCCTTGCACGAGAACAAGAGCTGTAGATATGAGTATCTCATTAATATAAAAATATCTGACTGGCTGATAAACCAATTTATTGAGCTTGTACAAAAGACACCGACTCTGCAATGCAAAAGTAGTTGATTGCTTTTAAAAACGACCTCGAATTAAACCCCTCTTCAAACAATCATACCAGGAATTTGGGCTACAAAAGGAAATTTTTGAAAGGTATCCAAAGTTGTGGGAAACTATAAGACTTTTTTCCATTGCTTTTCTAATTTCTTACATGGCTGAATGTGGTTTTAGTGAAGTTACTCATCTTCTTACTAAACAAAAAAAAACGCTTGTGAATTGCAAAATGAAATCTGAGATTACTTCTAAGCAGCATGGAAGCTGGAATAAGAACCTTAGCCAATAATTACCAACGTCAACAATCGCAATGAATACATATTGAGGTAATATTCCAAATAAAAGGTTTTTTTAGCATATATCATTAGTCTTTATAATAGAAATAAAAAAATGCATTCAAATTATTCTTGCACTAAACTAATATCCAAGTATTCTCTTGCTATGAAATATAAATTTACTATAGTATTCAAAATTTATTTTGACAGTTGGGGCGATGACAAAAATGCCTGTGTTCAAAGGCAGCGCTAGTCCTCCAAAAGTTTGGAAACACTGCACTAACGTGTTTTTTGGTTTTCGAAAAAGATTTAATCCTGATGTGCTTATATTTCCGGAACCATAATCGAATTTTAGTTAAAAAAGTTAGAAAATAAATAAAACTGTCAAATTAAATGAGGCTCATTAGGTCACAGGGACAGGTAGCCTTCCTAGGGGACTTCTGTGAATAAGGCTCCGCTAACAATTACGCATCATATTTTGAAAATACTAAAATCTATTGCACATGCCATGTCGGTTATTAAACACGAATGAGTGTTATGCGAAGGTTCCATTAACAAGGAAATTTACCTTCAGATAAGTGACAATGAAAAGTGAATTTTCCGAATATTTTTGCATAATCGAGATTTTGGTGTTAAGATTTCCAATTCATTGGCAGAAACTACGTGTTATTCTCCGAGGCTTTATTCTCCAAAGACGAAATGGAGAACTAAAGAATGATATTAGATACATCCATTGATATGTTGCATAAGGGGATAGAGGCAGAATGTCGAAACAAAAGCCGAAACCATAGTAATGGGAAGAAAATTAGGCGGGATATAGGTTCAAATTTCCAATCTGTTATAAGACAGCAAGTTCAAATTTTATAGCCGTTTTCCCACACAAATAGGCAGTAGAAGCTTCAGCCGATCATAAATTGAGTTCAAACAAGAAGGCGAGTGCAATTCCAAATGGAGTGTAGTAAGGCTTTAAAATTTCTCCTGAAATTACAAGCTAATATAAAATGTGATCGATAAATACGCATCGGTTTAATACCATGTCAAAATATATGATTGTTCTTCTTTATCTCAACCTAATAGAATCAGCGAAGGCTAAAACATAATTTTACTAATAATTGAGACGAATTTAGTGACTCAATTCTATTTTTCAACGACGGTATTCACTTATATCAAATGGTTGACTGATAGACAAGAGTTCCGGGAAATTTAAGGTGTCTGGAGACGTAAGTGATCATGAAATAGGTGAAACTCGAACAGGGGAAGGTGCAATAGAGACAAAAAGAAAATTGCGAGACAAGGGGACCGCAAACCAAAGAATCGAGACCTCTATTTAAAAGATAAATAAATTGTATGTGAACAAATGGAAGAGTTTATGAAACATATTACTATAATTTAACGCCTTATTTTTTACTAAAACTTTTGACGTAATCGTAACGACTAAAAGTTACTTAGACACTGTGAAGCGAATAAGGACTTTATTGGCAAATTTAGCACCCTTGGAACTCTTGAGACGAGTCGAATTATCAACTCAGACAGATGCATAAATTGAACTAATTTCTACATATATCTTCCTGCAACCCCGTTTTCCTCTTTATATCGGATAAAAATGAAAAATATGTGATTAAAAAAATCGAACATAACATTTTCATCCTTTAGTCTATCGGCACAAAACATAGACCATTAATATCACCGGGGAGAAAATGCATACAATGAATTCATTGCTATATCTATAACCACCCTTCTTTTCCACCTGAAAAATATAAAAATGAATTTAATATATAATGGCGCTACAATGCACGAAAGGGGTCTCAGTTTCGAGAAGTATTGGAGCCACTTTAATGAAATTGATCTATCTCGACGCGATTGAATTAATTTAAATGGTGCAGGAAATGCGAGATCAGGCTGGCTTTTATACAACAGCGTGAATAAACTTTATATAATGGAATTTCCGAATTTAATCACTCGGGGAATGAACAATCAAAGCGCGCCTTACCATTACCGCAAGGAAAAAGTTGTTTTGCCTTCTTTTTAATCTGCGTGGTATTAGAAAAACAATTGCAACTTAGTTTATTTAGTAAATGTTGAAAACTTGGATTTGATCGTCAAAACAGAAACTTGGCTTCAAACAGATCGTAGGGGTTTTCTTGGCCAATATATTAAGGCTTCAAACCTTTTTCGTAAAGATAGGAATGCAAGCCAAGTCGTGGGGGTATAGAACCCCGTCAGCACTTATTAGAATCATCAATATAAAAATGACATAGCGGAATTTATATCTGTCGTCTTCAAAAAGATGAGGTTCTTTCAAGTCAGTAGAGAGAGAGAGCCAACTCGAAAACGAAATATTTTAGATATAGCCATAGCTTCAGAAGAAAACTTCGTCGAAAACGTTGCCGTCGGTGAGCATATATTAGTAGGTGCGTGTAATGATAACATGATTAGTTTCAAATTAAGAGCATCTAGTGAAATTAAAACTGGAAAACCAAGTACTTCTAACTTCATTTATTGCAATTTTTATGAATGCCATTCCAAATTAAGAGCAGTCGACTAGTTAGAGGCCTTTTCTTTTAAATATGAATTTGTGCATCTTTTTATGTTTATGAAAATAAGTACGTCCTGAAGATTGAAAGCAAGCATACTAACTTGACTTAATGACGCCATAATGCAGGAAATTCGAGAGGAGATAGATACTATAATTTTTCCAAACGCAACTTGAGTGATGAAAATAATATAAATCGTATTTAGTATAGGTGCCAGGTCAAAGGTCATTTAAAGCATTTGAAGAGGCTTTATAAAAGTAATCTTGCGCACAGCTGTAAAGAAATGTAGAGATGTTCTCTTCATATGTAAACAATATAAAGTAAATTCGAGCAGCTGTAGGTCCACGAAAAAACGAGGCAGGACAGTTCTTTTGTGATTCGAAAAATATTGCATAAATTTTGAATTCAATCTTTTTTAGAGCCGTACACAATCGAAGATTTATAGAGTTCTAGGACACAGATAAATCTCGAGTAAATGCATCTTTGACACTTAAAGGTTTATTTACAGCTGGTCTTTAAATCGAGATGTTTCTCCAGATGATATTAAACTTGCAAATCTTACGGCAATTTTTAAAAAAAGGAGATAGAGCAAACTCAACGAGCTATTAGACCCATTAGTTCGACGCCGTTCGTTAGTAAACTTTTATAATCTATCATGATGGATAAAATAATTGATCATTTAGAATATCCTTGTTTATTAAGTAATAAAAACACGGTATTATGAGGCGTTACTCTTGTTTAACAAACTTACTTGGGTTCTTTCACAATATGACCACCATATTCGATCAGTATAAACATTTGACGTAATTTTCCTGGACTTCAAAAAAGCTCTTGATTCGGTTCATCGCAGATTACTTCTGGAGAAACTTAGAGCGCTCGGAGTTAGAAAGAAACTATGAACTTCGATATGAAATTGACTTAAAAACCACAATCCCAAATAATTGTAGATGGTGAATCGTCCCAATGGGTGAATGTAACTAGTGTCTTCCCACAGTACTCGATTTTGGGTCTGTTACTTTTCTCTATTTTCATAAGCCATATATATTGTAACTTGTTAAGTAAAATAGATATTCATGCGGATGATACCAAACTAGAGCATAAAGCTCACTACATAATTAACACATGGTAGCTTACGTTCAACTTAAATAAATGTAAAGTGATGTACATTGGTTAGTGCAACAGTGAGTATGGTTATAGTTTAGTAGGTAAGACCTTCGACTATGTAATAGAGAAGCGCGATCTTGTGGTACTTGTTCCAAGCGACTTACAATTTTCAAGTTGCATTCAAGTTGCAAAAACAGATAAACCGAACTCACAGATTCATTGCACGAAATATTGCATTATTTATTTATTTAAATCGATATATACCTGCCGATTCCGGAACTTTGTAACCTGCCAGAATTAAGTTACTCGAGTAGTTTTTCTCTCGAGAAACGGCAGCTATGTGGTGAGCTGATTGATGTTTACAAGTATTAAAAGGTGCTACAAAATTAAATTTTAAATACTCTTCTAACGAGCGACTGTTTTTTTTTATAACAAAATAAGTAGTTTTTAATTTAAATTGCAACGATTCCAGTCAAAAGTTGTGCCAAATTTCTTGACCCAATAACCTCAAAATGAAATTCTCTCAAGCTATTATAAATGAAAGTTCTTCTCTAATTTCTTTTAAAGAATAGAATAAATAAGCTTCATTTAACCTCTACTTTGTGTTACAAGCACAGAGACTTGATCCCAATAGTTAATAACATAAATAAAAATGAATAAACGATTACAAATAAAAATATCCTTCGCATGATGCAGGAATTTTATCTGCACGCAAATTATTAATTTTCCTTGCATGTTACTCGAAGCATTAATCTAAATGTCGTAGTATTTTTCCAGCTTAATAAGGTTTAAAAAACCTATGGCTTATTACTACTACCTTAGTTGCCAGAGCTTTTTACTGTACAGATTAATAAGTGAATGATTAGTTCATACTTTCGTCGATATACTGCTTTTTCCAAATTATTTTAAATATGTTTACATATCATTAGTTAACTACTGCCTTGCAGGCTCTTTCAGAGTGCCGTGAATTTTAAATCAAAGTCTAAATTCATAAAGATAAAAACATCCTTAGCCACTCTGGGTTTTTTAAATTTATCAGACGATTAAAAAAGACAGGCAGTTGTCTTCCAAGCGTGAAGACCACCATGATCCGAACAGTGAGAACACCAACCTTGACCACAAACACGATGAACAAAATCAGACGAAATACAAAGAGGAATGCTATTAAACTTGTTTGTAAGCCAAAGTAAGTCATGAGACCATGCAAAAATTGCTGAAAGGTGATCTGAAACTTCGTTCATTCAAAATAGCTAAAGGAAATCTTTCCAACCCCACCAAAAAGAAAACAATCGAAAGAGCAAAGCTGCTCCACCAACAGTTCCTTGATGAATCACAGCTTCCGATTCAGTGTACGTATGAGAAGATGTTCACTGTCCAGGCCACCCACAACACACAGAATGATCGTGTTTGGGCGCAAAATCAAAATGAGATTCCTGTTGATCAGCGGACATCTTTCGGGAGCCAAAAAGCATCTCTCATCTTCATTGAATGAAGGGAGCAAAAATCATTCAACATGTTTAGTTGAAAATCTTGAAGGGTAACGTCATTCCCTTGGAGGGAGCCACCATAGGAAATTGCGGTGTAGCCGTTCAACAACATGAATAAAATCATACACCACATAAAAAGTTCAAGACTGATGCCAGGCACATTTTAAAGGATTCTGGTCAAAGGAACTTTGGCTTCCCAGTTCGTCGGATTTAAACCACTTAGAATTTGGATTGTGTTCAATGCTTGAGCAGAAAGCAAGTACCAAATCTTATCAAAGTGTCAAAGTTCTGAATTGCAGACTAAAATATACTGGGAGGAAATATCAGCTGAATTCCTTGTGCGTCACTTGCGCTCAGAAGATACAGAAACTTCGTTATATCATCATCGCAAAAAGCGATAGCATTGAATGTTAGTTACAGCATTAGATAGTGTAAGTATTAATCGCACCATCTTATAGCATATATTTTTTTATTTTTGTTTTAGTTTAAGCATTATCTAATGTTACATTGTGTTCCCGAAATAATTGAATAAGTATCAGTATACAATTCATATTTCCACCCTGTGCATGTTTCGAATTTTGCTCCCAACTCATTCCTATCACCATCACTTATAAACAAGTCATCTACGACGAGGATAAGTCTTGGGATTTCCTCCTGTGCCATTTCCAGCACTACATCAGGAGCAAATGCAGAGATAGGTAGATGAATTTTATTTTTATAGCGCCCGTCTGGCAAATGCAGACAAGGGCATACATAAATCGCCGTAATTACCTTACAGCCTAATGTTAATCTAAATTAAAACAAAAATAAAAGCCAAAAACAAAACAAGCAAACACAAAACCAAAGTCAAAAAACAACAAAAAACAAGAAGATGATTGAAGCACGCTCCGGCGTCGAGGAAGGCAGACATACCCCCAGCTCGATTCATATGAAAATAATATGAGTTTTGTTATTCTTTTCCTTATAATTTTCCAACACCTGTCCAGGCTCCGTCAAAGGGGTGCCTTGTGTAGATTGTTACACTGCCAAGCACCTGGAAAAGCGCCATTTTCCTTGCATAGCCCTTTTCCCTTATTTTTCATGGACGGTGTTAAGTAATTTTGAAAGGCTGTTCCCAACCAGCTTTCATCCATTCATCCCTGATCGGGCCCGGAGGGGTGACTTTAGCCCCTCCCTATCGTTCCGCTCGTTGATGGTAGTTTTAAACATGCCTGAAATCTTAACACCTTTTTCCCTCGGCATTGACCCAATTTTTCTTTTCCTTATCCAATTTTTGCACGCTAATCTCGGTGGTGCACCATGGTGCAGAACGTTTGGTCAGCCAGCCGGTAAGAAGTGCCGAATGATGCCAAGCCGGTTCACATGGCACTCTATGCGCTAGCTTCAGCTCGATCTCACGGCATTGGCGTTTAATGTTTAGCGCCAGAAATAACGATGATTCACAATGCCTAACAATGGAAAATTAAATGATAGTACAAACCAAAATGTTGGCACAGAATAGGTTTCCCAGCCACAAATATCCTCTTGTGAAGGATGTTCCTATTTACAAAACCTTACTCTTTGGGACTCGCCTACAAGCAACCATCTCCCCCCAACGCGACCGTAAGAACGCCCTTCACATAAGAGTGATGCCAAGTACCTAGTGTAACAGCAACCACAGCCTTGTCTGCTGCAGAATCAACCTATACTTAACCCCACATTAAAGAATGGCACTACAAATAACTAAACAGCTGGAACCTTGCAATTAACAAACAAAAGTCAATTGCTAAACCAACTTCCTACCTAAACTTGATAAAAACTGCCCCCCCCCCCCCGCATTTTACTCTAATCTAGGAATAATATAGGAATATCCAAGATCTGTTTTTTCCTTCAAGAAAACCCAATTGCTTCTCATAAAATCACAAAGAAATCAAGAACATATTTTCTCACAAAAGGTCTAGAAACAGAGCTTATCTGTCTCAACCTTCATGTCCCCAAAATAAATCAGCTTTACAACTTGCTTACAGCGTAATTCAGCGCAATTTTCGTGAAATACAAACCAAGTGGTGGACCACCTTCGCCAAGCGGAGGTAGTTATGTGCAGACACTAGTGACAACAGAGGCTTCTGTGAAGCCCTCATATCTGTTTATGACCACACTCGCCAGCTCCAGATTCCTTTACGTAGTGCCGAAGGAGGGCCATTAATAACTCACAAATTATCAATCTTGAATCGTCGGTCAGAACATTTCGAAGGTTTTGCTCAATGCATACCGTACAGTACAAAGGGCTGCTATAAACAATATTAGTCCACGGCCACTTAAGCCACAACTGGAAAAGCAACCGGGGTTGATGTAATCCCAGGGAGCAGTACCAAAGAATCAGCGCATCTAAATGTAACGGACCGCTTTTGGCGTGAAGCCGACACTGTCCAACCTTCCATTCGGCTACTTCTGAACCTTTTAGTGGCATTTAATACTATTGATAACACTGTTCTTCTTCACCACCTCCATTAATTCCTGAATGTCTATGCAAATCTTGATAATTGGTTCCGGTCGTCCCTTTTCATCTGTTTCTCAATCTTTCCATATTGGTAATGATGTATCTGAACCGTCGGAGGTGTGTTTTGATGTTCTGCAAGGGTCAGTTTTTTTCCACTTCTGTATTCCACCCTTCTTCTTCCTCAATACAATTGAAAATCTCGGCGTCACCTTTGATAGTCAATTATCTCTCAAGACTCCTGTTAACAACGTTTGTAAATTCTCCCTCTGCTTTATCCGTAATGGCAGCCCCATCCGCTCCCATTGTGACCACAAGATGTTTGAGAGTGGCATTCAGACCTTAGTCACTTTCCACCTTGACTAATACAACACTTTTCCTACTAGATCACAAACTTCCACTATTCGACCTCTTCAACTGTTTGAGAAATTTTCATCCTTTGCTTTTTTCCACCGGGGTCATTTGCTCATGCAACTCGCCAGCTTCAGGCTCTGCAATGGCAATTAAATCAATATATAATCCAATGTAATGACTTACTACTGCCAAATAAGTATTTATATATCGCTGCTTTTTCATACCTGTCCTCCTCTCTCACACAATTCCAGCCCCACAAATTTTGCGTTCGTTTTCTGTTCTCTACTGATTGTGATTAGGTGTTGCCGAAGTCTTTCTAATTCTCGATGACTTGACAGATAGAACCTTCTCTTAGCCAACTACACGATCATTTGCAGGCGCTGGGTTCTAGACTCGAAAACCTGGGAAGGATGTTCTTAATGTGTAAGAATTTAGATATCTATGTTATAGAACTTCTTCGTTTTCGTCTTGATTTGTTAATGTGCTCTCCTGACCCACAGACGAACTTTAAATGAGAGCTGTTTGATGACCTATAAGGAAGTGATAATTTTTTTATTCAAATCTCTTTTGATTTCGAAGCAACGCGCTATTCCTCGTGAAAGCGTGGCGAAAGGATTTAGGATATGTTAACCCATGAACCCCATCCCGTTTTCTAGGAAGGCAAGACCCATCCCATAGATTTTTCAGATGGATTGCCGCTCAATCAGCATTTCAAGCACGTCAAGCGGTCGTTGAGGGTCACCGACTTGACTTCACTTGCATAGGCCCGGAACCCTTCAATAAACCGTTTTTGCTGAACCACTTGCGTTCTGCTCTTTCTTTATGTGCGATATCACCTATATTTAGTTAGGACGATATCCCATGCGCCATCTTCGACAAGGAGGCCAGTGAGGTCTATCCTTTCCATTAGCTTTAATCAACTTTATTAGGTCGGAGGTATCTTCCTAGGTACTTAGAAAATGGATACTAACCGGGGAGAGATCATTCCAGCCGGGATTGTTTCCGCCAAATTTCTCTACTATCATGCGTGTGAAATTGGTATAGAAATTGGTAAATATTAGGTTAGCTTATTCCCTATTTTCTGCATAGTGATGATACTGTATGTATGTTCCCTTCGGTTGTTCTGCTCTGTTTGGATAGTGTTATTTGCGGAGGGTTTCTTGAAGGGTAGCATTCGCCACAATATTTTTTTAGTTTTAGCAGCCATATAATTCCACCTCTTGATATGGGCTTATGTTGCCCCTTCATTCTATGTGGGCGAGGGCATGCCTTCCATTTTTTAAGAGTAATTACGAGATCGTTGAGTCCGCGTTAGGGTTGGAAGAGTGGAGACTTCTGCAATCCTGTAGGGCAAAAGGATGGTTTTCTGCAGTGAAGTGTGCTTAGTTTTACTTTCTACGGAGAGGACTTTTTGATCTCATTTGGGGGAAGTTCAGAAATCTTCTTTGTAGCACCAACTAGACAGACTGCAAGCAACATCTCTTGGTATGCTGCCACGAATGAGTGTCGGTTTTCTTTGGCCAAGAGCTATGTCATCCACTTCTGCTATCGTCGTAGGCATCACTCCAACGGGTCCTGGCTCGAAATTAGGTTTGCCTATACGAGGTAGACTCGCGCCGTTTTCTTGGTTTTGTATTCGATCGACACCTGGTAGGTGGACATTCACAGATTTAAGGATTTTTATACCTGCGTCATGGAGATTTTGAGCTTCTTGTCATGCACACCGTAGGTCTGCAAGAAATTAATGTCATTTTTGAAAGACATAAAAATATAAATTTTGAGTTGTTTAAAAAGTTCAAAATTTTCTGAAAGTTGTTTACAGATAAATAGAATAATGCATAGTCCTTTTTTTAAGCTGTAGTAATTCCTCGGCCTTTTTATTGTGTTGTAATAATTCCTAGACATTTTTAAACTAGTAATTCCTAGGCCTTCCTAGAATGTAATTATTCTTAGGCCTTTCTAGGCTACAAAAATGGTGTTTGGATGCCACATGAGATGTCTGAAGGACATCGAGGACAACGTATGAATATTGCTTCAGCTTTCTTGGCTTGCAATGCCCATGAGCCATTTATGTGCACAATTGTTAGGGAAGATGCAAAGTGGGTTCTTTAATGCAATGCTAAGGGCAACAAACAATAGCTTTATCCTAACCAAAGACCCATTCCTACTTCTAGATGTGGTATTCAACACCAAAGGTCCATGCTTTGCACTTGGTGAGATATGAAAGTACTTATTCATTATGATCGCCCCAATAATAGACAAAAGGTTACTGCAGACCTCTATGTTCAACCGTACGACGTTTAATTGGAGCTTTTGAAGAAAAATAATTCCTTCACTCGTGAACTGAAGTGTGTCCTCTTTCATGTCAATGCATGACCAAACGTAGCTAGTTTGACTCCAGAAAAAAATTAATACATTAGGTTGAGATGTTCTTCCTTATAATTCATATATGCCAAACCTTCCACCATGTTATTTCAATTTATAACCGTCACTAAAGCACCTAAATGGCAAGGTTTATTCTGATATGAAGGAGAATGCAAAAGGATATCAAATCATATAGGTCATCGAGACCGAATGAATTCTTCAAGAAAGGTTTCCACTGCATAGTTAAGCCATGTGAGATGATTGGCAATAATAATGGAAACTACTGAATAAATGTGGTAGTGGTCAGACAGTTGTATATTAAAAATTATTTTACTTTCCTCAAAAAAAGACATTATGTATTACTTGACAATCTAATATTTATGTATGTAGCATTTCCTTCCAAATTTGCGAAGAACTCGTCTTTATATTTAGTTTCTGCACGCTCCAGTATAACTTTCGTTTGCTTATCCAAGTCATATACAGACATTGTAGCCAGTACAACCGCATTTCAAGCCTCGTTCTCATAAAAACATTTTATATTTTTCTCCCTCTATAGTCCCCATATTTACCTTCCGATTTGTTCACCCTGAATCTCCATATAATAGCTTCCAAGTCTCCAGCTTGGGGAAAATATACCTCCTCGAATACACTGACGAGTGAGATACAGCTTCGACCGGTCTAGGTAGGAAAATATCCCTTCCGTTCCCTTTATGAGGTTAAAATCGAATCTTCTGAATATTTTTTACAAGAATTAAGTCCAGGTGCTGCCCAAATCCTCTAGCTCCTACTTCGCTCTCGACGCAAGTTATTAATCACTCGTTTCAGAAAAGAGTTAAGTACAAAAACTCTCATTTTATCAGTTATCCTGAGCGTTATTTGAAATTACTTTTATTCTTCATAGACTTCAGTTACTTTATAAGCTACATCCACCCTTGAATGCCTTCAGTTCTCACACTTCGAAACAGTAAATCTTACGTTGCATTACTCGCTCAAGGTATCATACTCACGAGACGACGAACGAACTGATTTTCGCGTCAAAATTATCGCCGACCTACGAACACACTTAGGATTTTCTGCGTCCCAAGCCATCCCTCAATTCAACTAATTTAACTGACTTATTGCCACGTGTCATAATTATCCTCTTCGTAATTCTTTTAAATGGAATTCTCGATCGGTATCATTGTATTTTTATTTCAAAATAGATTCTATTTTCTCACAGGGATTTTTTTTATTGTAACCATTATTCAAAATCTCACCGCAATAACTTCACACTTCTTTTTGTCTTCCGTCTCATTCATTATTTACTTATTTTCTCTCTTTATGACATTTTCTATCACCTTGTTCTACCACCATGGCTCTTTATTAAAAGGTGATTCTTTTCCTTTTCTTCCTATTCTCCACAGTAGTTCTTCACCAACCGATAATATTATGCTGTTTTGTGTAACATTCGATTACTCCATCCAGTGTAACTGCTGCACTTAAAACTATTTAGTTTTACTGTCTTTGCAAATCTTGATCTTTCAACTTCCGCCTTTAAGTAATTTGTATTCGTTGTTGTCTATCTTTTTTGCCCCCCCCCTTTATATTTTTCTCTCTAATACCAATAAAAGATGTTATATCGTCACATCCTTTCCATTGATTACTTTAAAATTTTTAATTTATCTCAAATGTTGCCTACGAACGACTTTCATTCCAACCTGATTGTTTGGGGAGTATCCCGAACAAACTAAAACAAAGTTCAGTGGTTCAGTTTCCTTTTATTTTTTGCCCAAGTTTGGAAATGATTCTCTAATGTTACAGGGGCGAAATCTTTCCCCAAATGGGCATCCATAAAACCACCTTCTTGTGTTCCATATTAAGGGATTTACAATATGTCTTCAAAACCTCTTTTGTCTTAGCTAGCACGAGGCTCGACGTTTTGCCTTAGCTACTCGAAGCTTGACGTTTTGTTTTAGCTACTCGAAAAGCTCAACGTTTTGTCTTAGCTAGCTCGGAGATCAACGTTTTATCTAAATAAGCCCGAAGCTCGACGTTTATTGTAAGCTAGCTCGAAGCCCAATGTTTTGTTTTAGCTAGAACGAAGCTTGACTTTGTTTTAGTTAGCTCGAAGATCAATGGTTGGTCTTAGCTAGCTCGAAGCTTAACGTTTTGCCTTAGCTAGCTAGAAGTTCAACCCTTTTTTTGTAACTAGCTATAAGCTCAACGTTTTGTCTTAGCTATTCGAAGCTCGACGTTTTGTCTTAGCTATTCGAAGCTCGACGTTTTGTCTTAGCTATTCGAAGCTCGACGTTTTGTCTTAGCTAGCTCGAAGCTCGATGTTGATTACTATTTACCTTCTTTAAAGAAGTAATTTTTGCTTCCGCTCGATTTAGACTGTGCCTAGCTTACGTACAAACTAAGCTTTTATCGCGCTTTTTTATTTATTGTGAAATTGCTCGATGGGCACGCAAACCTGAGTGCGCAGTCACTGTAGTAGTAATACAGTACATACCGAGTTTGACAAAAGTTTTGTTCCACTCGGGGTTTTTTATCTTTCGAGAAGTTTACGTGTGGGATAGAAAAAGTTCTGTCAAACAAACTTAAAGTTATACTTTTCCAGCACGTATTATTACAACTTCTTTTCCACCTTATGCCGGTGTGTTGAGGTGGAAGTGAAAAGAATCGAGATCTCTTCTTTACTGCGTGCGGAACACATGTCCGACATTGCCAAAGGCTCAACGTCAGCCGGTTGACCGTACAAAAAGTCGTGAAGAGGCTCAAGAATGGGAAATACCTAAAAGATTGACCTCGTTCAGGCAGACATCAAGTTGTCAACCGTTTGGTTGTGAGAAAGGCCATTGAAATTCGTCTTACGCTTGAAATGACTTTGCTCGCGAAGAAGAACATCTTGGTGGCTATGGTGTCCAGGCTAATCAAAGAGGAAGGGGAAAAGAGCTTGAGGGGCGTGGAAAATGCCTCTGTTTACTAACCGCGCGAGAACAACGTCTTAGGCCCTGTCGTCGCATTCTCAACGGCTTGAAGAGTCATGGCAATCGAATTCCCATTTTTTCTGATCAAAATAAGTCTGCACGCTCGATCTGGTCATCAGCAAGCAGAACGAACTCGTGGTATGCTTCAGCCATGACTTCTCCGAAGTTCGCTACGTGTCCACGACCAAGCATTGGGCCTGCGTGATGAAGCTCGGTATCGTGGCTTCGAATAGCAAGAAAATGCCGCCAGTGTCGTTTGCGGACGGTTAAAGGGTTCCCGCGCCCGATAAAAAGGGATATATTGCTCACGAAGTTCCTGCCCTTGTAAGAAAGAACAAGAATAGGGCGAACTACATTACGATTTCCCGGCCCACAAGGACAAGACCGTGCAAGAGTGGTTGGGGTCGAACATGAACTTCTGGTCGAAGAAACTTTGGCCGCCGCAGTGGCCCGACCTCAATTTCCTCGAATACAGCCTGTGTGCGTATGTCGAGTGCTAGGCCTGCAAAGTCCGCAAAGCAACGTCGAAGAACTGAAGTCTGTCACCCGCGTGTGGGCTAGCATGAGAAAGGACTTCGTTCGCAACGTGTGGGTGGCCTTCATGTCTCGCTTGGAGCGCGTGCTCGCCGCCATGGGCGACCACATTGACATATATTCCATGTAAACACATATTTATACGTC
The DNA here is from genome assembly GCA_963969495.1 of Ceratothoa steindachneri. Classification (NCBI taxonomy): domain Eukaryota; kingdom Metazoa; phylum Arthropoda; class Malacostraca; order Isopoda; family Cymothoidae; genus Ceratothoa; species Ceratothoa steindachneri. The sequence continues at coordinate 179,164,228 of OZ018326.1, forward strand.
AAAACAATAAAAATGTGTCTAACTGCATCAGAACTATCATTGTGACCCCTGTTGAGTGCGTCCTAACGAATGTGAAAGGACTTTTGCAATCTCCAGTATAACTTGACAAAATTGTGAGTTCCTCTTTTATATGACCCGTATTGGAATTATATTTTTAACCGATCGATTTTTTCAGCATTTCAAATCTGTCTGTCTACCAGATCGCTCTGTCGACTATATCTCTATTTTATTCCCTCTCTTTCGAATCTTGTTAGTTATCCTGGGCAAAGGCGTTCCTACGACCAGCTGGGGACCCACCGTAAAATGGTTGACACCCTGTTTGCTCTAAATGAATTTTTCGAACATGTGAGCTGTTTTGCGGCACGGTAAAAATCCTTTCGTTTGCAGCGAGGTCTTTCATATCTAACCCAAGCTCAGGCCTTCTCCTTCTTCGAGAGTGCGGAACCTCTTCTCTCCCTCCCTTCCCCCGTGGGCATATGGATTTTAGTGGGAGGCGCTCGTTACGGGTTCTTCACGGGAGGAGCATGAAAATTGGAAGAGCTAACTAAGAATGTCCTCGTAACAAGTCGACATTTCATACTTATCTGAGCAGATGACCTCCATTCCAACCATTTCAAACTTCCCAATATTTTCACTTAGATTTCACAGCTTCGTCTTATTCTCCAACTTTGACATGTATTATTCAAATAAGAGTTTTTATTATTGTGTGTATTTACAGTAAGTCTATCTTCGCCTTTCAACACATAGGTAAGCAATCCCTTTATCATTAGTAGTAGTAGTATATTTTAATATTATTCTTTTGAATCTTCAAAAACAAACGTTTTAATTTTACCTTCATTTCAACTAACGAGGGAATCTGGGAACTAAATCCGTTTTCGAGTGGTTATATTAAACGTCAGCACCAAACGATTACGTTGGTTACGCCCTTCAAACTAACACCTGTAGCCTGAATAATCTTGCTACGGCTGACATCTGCAAGATTGTGTAGACTCCCTAAGCCAACGCCCAGACTTTGCCCTCCTGGCCCCAATGCCTGCAAGAAGATCAGCATCTATATTTTCCAGATATTTTCACATTATCTAACTTTACCGCTTTCTTTACAAATCTCTCCTTGCAGAGTTTATACTTAAAATTTGAAGTAATAAACTTACTTTTTTTCCAATTAACGACTGGAATTTATATCAACTAAATTTTCTTGAATTCATTCAGCCGAAATAAGAATTTTATATGATTTAACTATGATATAGAAAGCATGTTCACGGAAACCTTCAAGAAACCATTGAAATTATTATTCAGAAGGTGTTTTATTCAACATCTATTTCCTTCATTTGAATATTCAGTTTTATTTTTTTTTACATATCGATATAATTATCAGTTCTCAAGTGGTATTTTCTCTTAAATCCTGAACTCTTTTTGCAACAAGAAGGCCTCGGCAAAATCCTACCTCTTGGTCTCTTTTGCCAAAATTTTCACGTGTTTCAAACGAGCAAAAATGGCTTGCTGATTCGCTCGACTGAATATAAATGTGTTTTTATAGGCGTGGTTTAGAGGAAGCTTTATTGCCTGGAACATAATCAAGGCAACCAGCAAAGTTATTACAATTTTAATATTCGAGTCATCCTAAGCATTAAGTTTACTATGGATTGTAAAAAGATGTTATTAGTTAGTTGATTGTTTACTAAATACTAAGAAGCGAAAAGCAACGTGGCATTTGCGGCAGAACGTTTACAAAGAGAGATTCGTTAAGAACGAGGCGACGTTAAAGGAAGAGAAAATATGGGATGTTTCCTTTCTTATTTTTGTAATAATTTGAAAATTGAAGCTAATTCACTCAGTGTCGAGTGATATAAAGGCTGCATAAGGGAAAAGTACAGGGTTATCCGATCACAGGCTGGTGCAGTTTAAGGTTAGATTGGTTAGTGCGTGGATAGGAAGACGTAAAAATGTGAAAGCAAGGAAGAATCAAAAGGGAAAGTTTGCTGAATCAGAGAGAAAGGGAAGTATAAGTCAGAATGGAGTAGGAAAGAAGTAAGTGTGAAAACGGGATAAAGGAAATGTGGAACAAATTAAAAAAAGTTAAAGGGTTTATGTGGGTGTACTAAAACTATAAAGAGAAAGTAAAATGCTGAATGGTGGGATGACAATGCGAAACGTGTTGTGAATATAAAAAAAGGGTGCGGAATTGCAAATATTTATTAGTGGATATAGGAATGTCAGGGAGATGTGAATGAATGCAAAATAGAAGTCGGAAACAAGGTGAAACTAAATATTAACAAGGGCAAGAAAGTAGCAAATAAATCCCTTGGAAAGAAGATGAATGATGATCAAGATTGGAACAAGAAAACATTCTGAAGGAAGTGAGAAAGTTGAGGTGAGAAGAGTAATTTGCCGACTAGTATAATGTAGGCGTGGACGCGGACGTTAATGCAAATGTGAATGGCTTGGTGGGTGTAAATCGGGTATTTCTCAGGGTATGGAAAAGAGGTTTTTAGTGCTGTAAGAAGCCTGAAAGTGGAAAAGCAGTTGAAATAGATAAAATAGTCTCTAGGTGCTAAAAGGTGGTAATGATTGTGGCATAGAATGGCCCTGGTGGGTGTGTTGAAAGAAATTTGAAAGTGGAAGAGAGCTTTGGGACTGAAAGAATGATGTGCTAGTAACAATGTATAAGGGTAAAGGGGAGAAAAGTGTTTGCAAGAACTAAGAGAGAATAAGTGCGTTGAGTGTTGGAGGTAAGGTGGATTAATAGAATCTGCATGATTTGACAAAAAGGAAATATAACTGAGGGATTAATAAGGGGTGAGTAAGGTGTATTTAGAGCAAGTATGGTGTGGATAGATCAAGAATTGGTACTGATAGAGTTAGCTGGAAAAAAGACATAAGAGGTGGAAAGTGTAAGGAGGGTTGATGTATCTGAAAAAGACTTATGTTTGTGTGGAAAGAAAGCATTTTTGTAGGTGTTAAGAATGTATGGAGTGAGGGGTAAACTAATAATAGCATGTGGTGAATGTGAAAAGTATTTATGTTGAGAGTAAGACTAAGTTCGAAGGGGACGTGTAGGCAATAACTGAGGGAGTAGCCTCTGGCTGTGGGAAGGATTGCGAGTCCGCTTAGAATGTGGGGTGATTGTATGAATGCGCGTTTGAGAGAAAAAGCGACTAATGAGAAGTAAATGGATAATATTGTGTATAAAGACCGAATTAGCGTGGACAAAATGTTGGGTGACTTTGCGCTTAAAACTTTTATGGCGTTGATGCGTGCCGACCACCCTATTTTTAAAACAATGTTGTACACATAATTTAAAAAAACACCGAAATATTACCCCCACATCCTCTTATATATATATATATATATATATATATATATATATATATATATATATATTCAGATACATGCACAAAGGAAAGTGAAAAACGATTCCGAGCACTTTCGTCTTTATTCTTAAGGACCTTTTCAATCTTAGCCCTGGTTTGTTCATGCTAGACCTCATTACCACTACATACATAAAATCTCAAATAAAGTTGTTTCAGGATTTTGTACCCCCTAATTGAGGTTCAGAGGTGGGCAGTCTAATCCTCCCCTTCCACTATTTAAGGCAATGTACTAGTATGTCCAGCCTCCTGTTCATTCCTTGAAAAGCAATGAGCAGGAGGCTGGACATACTTTGTGAGCTTTTTTTCATATATATATATATATATATATATATATATATATATATATATATATATATATATATATATATGAAAAAAGCTCACAAAGTGCACGTGAGTCAAAGTTATGCAGATACACCCACAAAGGAAAAGTGAAAAACGATTCCGAGCGCTTTCGTCTTTATTTTTAAAGATGTAGGAATATGAAGACCCAGGTGATTACACAAATCATTTATTGGCCGGACGTTTCAGACCTTCATTAGGACCATCTTCAGTGACTGTGTCGACTAATGAGAAGGGGAAGGAATATTAACGATAACAGTTAAAAGAATGCATTAAATAATGGTTAAAAAGGACAAGTTAAAATAATAAAATTGACATTTATTGAGATTAAAGTAAAAACACAAATAAAAATATATAGAATAAATTAATACTATCTAGTGTAATTTAAAAAAAATAATAGAAAGAAGGGAAGTTATAACATAAACTGACTTGAATATCAAATATTAAAGGTAACTGGAGTAAATGATAAAATAACCTATTATATTAATGTAGAGATATACGAGTTAACCGAGGCAGTTAAGAAGTTGCGAGTATATATCAAGCTTTTTCTCATGGCGAAGAAAACCAATGAAAAGAAAACAAAGTTCACCTGGGTTTCTCTAAGCCACTCTACCCAGTCTCTGGTAACATACAAGTACGATAAAAATGATGAACTTAGGAGACAGTTATTCCTGACTTCAGCTCAGAAGGCCCACCCTTCGATCACGTATTACGCTATTCCAGAGCAACACGACGCCAAGTCCGGCTGAATTGATACCCACATCCACCGATTCAACATGAGATCCAGTTTCCCTAATTTCAAAATGTCTAGGAAGAGAAATAACAGACGCAACTAAACTACACTCACGACTCCTCCAGACAATATTCGAGTGAAGGTATTTCGTTTGGATTTTTTCGGTGAGTAATCAATTCTATTTTCATGTCCCCGTGTGTTTAACGAAGATTATTTGTATAACTTAAAGACGAAGCTTTTTTAAAGTAAATTGTTCTCCCTTAAAGCAACCAGAAGCCTAGTGTCTATAACAGGACTTAAGAACCATTTTTAAATTGTATTTTGTAGGTGTATATATTAATTTTGTTTGAGTTGATTAATGTACATTAAAAGTCTATTTTGGTTGTATTATTTAAATTATCCTTGAACGAGTTGCGTTGGCAGTATTTATTTTATTCAAGAGATACCTCCCCTATATATTCATCTAATCAAAAATTATCGTAAGAAAAGCGCTCTTAGAGATCGATCCTGAAGAGATCACTGGAAGTACGAACGTACGACCCACTTTATTAGTCATAAATAAAAATTATAATCTTGGCTAACCCATCACATATTTAATGATAAAAAACAACAAAAAACCCGAAAACAAATTTGAATGGATTAAGCAGAGTGACTTACCTTTATCGTGGGAGTTGAGAAATCAACTCACTAAAGATATAAAAACTACTAACGAGATTTGTTCGGTTGGTCGGTTGGCTAGTTAATCTATTGAAGTGTATATATGTATATATATATATATATATATATATATATATATATATATATATATATATATATATATATATATATATATATATATATAAATAAATACATATATATATATATATATATATATATATATATATATATATATATATATATATATATATATATATATATAAATATATTAGGGTGGATCGAAAAAGGGGGGTTTTGCAAAGATTTTGGAAATTTATTTTCCAACACTGATTTTTTGATGGATCCAACATGAAAAACTATTGTGTTGAAATTTCAGACTTCTAAATTAATATTTTCAGGTTCCTCAACGTAAGTAAAATTTTTAAAAAGGAAGCAAAAATGTCGGAAAATTCTATCTATTTGTTTTCAAACTTCAAGTTGTTACATCAACATTTATTTCATATACGGGCTATATTATTTCCATAAAACTTTACAATCAATACTTCTACTTTCCTTTTATTGAATAAAAATAATCTATTAACTACTCCATAAGTTTTCCTTCCTTTTCTTCCGTTTGTTTCCATGCAACCTGTAGATTCTTATCATCATCACTCTGAAATAGAAAAAATTGAACAATTAACAGTCGAACATTTAAATTTTCACTCTCATTCAATATCCATTTGTTAAATGCATTTAGATTTTTGTAGTGTTATTACCTTTCATTACTAAGTGGTGGTTGTGGCGACCCCGTCCCCGGCCCGACAGTGGGTTTGGGACCCTCACACCTATTTCAGGCCCCCGCACCATTGTAGGAGCAGACCCGCCGTCTCCCGGGGTCTCTCCCAGAGATCCATCGAGCCCAGGTCTGTGTGTATCTGTGGGTAGTTGAAGAGATGTGTGGTGTCGTGTATATGTGTTAAGCATTTGGGGCAGTTTGGTGTTGTATGAGTGGTGGGACATATTTTGTTCATGTATGACGTCAGGAGGGCTCATTTGTTTGTTCGTATCTGTACTAGTGTTCTTCTTATCTGTTTTGTGAGTGTTTGTCCTGAGTTGTGTATGGTTGGAGGTGGTGTACTTTATATTTTGTTGTGGGCTCTGTTTGCCAAGTATTGTTATGTGATCTGAGAGCGTATTGTTTTCATGTTTTGCTTAATTGTGTCTTCTGTTGTTGTGTTAGGGTATGTGTCAACGTTGGTGGTGAGTTGTTGTTGTTATCGAAAATGGTCTGTTTTTTGTGTCGGTGATTGGGAGGTTGTCTGGTGACGTGGTGGAGGGGATGATTTGGATGTTGTGTTTTCTGCCTGAGTTGTGATGCATGTAGTTTTAGATGATTTTTTATTGGTATGATGTTCGTCTCGTCGTGTAGATGTTGAGTGTTGGGTGTTTTGTATTGTCTGTAGTTTTTTTATGTTGGTTTCTAAAATGATTGGAGACCAGATTGTGTTGGCATATTCTAATACTGGTCTTGTGATTGTCTTGTATGTGTTAATGAGCGTTTCCTTGGTTTTCTCCCAGTGTGTAGTTGTGAGTGCCTTGATGACTTTGAATGTTTTCGAGGCCTTGACTATTGTGTTTGTATGTGGTTTAAGCAGAGGTGGGTGGTCCGATTCGGAAGTCCGATTCGGAAGTCCGATTAATCGGACTCGCATTTTCGAATCGGATAATCGAATCGGACTAACTTCCGCCAAACGAATCGGATAATCGCAATCGGACTGCCGAAAATTTAAAGCTTTTTGCGATCAATCCAGGTCGACGTCGTCTTTGTTTTTTCGCAATAGCAGTTTCTTAGTAAATTTTTCTATATTTTCCTCAAGTAAATATTTTTTCGTTTTTATTCTATTCCAGTCACACTTTCGTATTTTCTCTATAATATAATGCGTAAAATATCATGATTAATTATTAAATCATATATAATAAAAAGGTTATATTTTACACGTATAAAGTAGGTATAATACGTGCTTAGCTTTGGTTTTTCGTACGCGTCTCATATCGGTTAAGTGACGCGCTGCACCAGTTTAGAGCCAGTCGTCGTGAGAGCAAGGTGCTACTGCGCTGCTCCCTTGCCACCACTTGTGAACGCTTCGAAGTAATCCTTCTGTTTTCATTTTCCTGCTATTGTTTTCCCCAACGGAAGTAAGTTGCACCATTAATATTTGCATTTAGTATCTCTATTTCATTCGAATGGTATTCATATAATCATATCTAGACTATTAGTTTCATAAAGTACCGATAAATCAAGCTTAAAGTTCGTGAATTAGCCATTTCATACAAGTATATATGGAACAAAGTTGTTAGTTGACCCTAACTTTTTTTCTGAGAGAATATATCAGTATTACTGTGTGTATTTTGTGTAATATGTACTGTATAGTTTATTTTTTTGTTATATTATATTTTAATAAAAATAAAATGTTTATATTTTATCTTAAAAGCTTGGTTTCTCTTTGTATTAGTTAAAATTGGCTTATTTAGGGTAAAAAAGGATTAAATTCCCTTTAAAAACATTGAAAATCGCTTTAAAAATATTGAATCGCTTTTAAAAATATCGAATCACATTTAAAAAATTTAATCAAATCGGATAATCGCTAATCGGACTTAGATTTTTGGCACCCGAATCGGATAATCGAATGGACTTGACGAGCTGGGGAATCGGTAATCGCTAATCGGACTTCAATTTTTTCGAATCGCGCCCACCTCTGGTTTTGAGTATGTGAGTTTGGGGTCAAAAGTGAGGACAAGGATCTTCGGTTCTTTTGTGGAAGGTAGTGGTATGTTTTATATGTTTAGATTTAGGGTTGTGTTGTATTCTGCAGGGTCTGGTGCGAAGAGAGCGGTCATTGTTTTGGTGGCGTTTAGCTTTATTGAGTTTTCTACTGTCCATGTGTGTGTTTTGTTAAGGTAACGTTGTATCTCTTGCGCAGCGGCTTCGGGTTTGTTGTGTGATGACAGTATCGTGATGTTGTCTGCGTAGGTGACAATTTTTACTACTTGTGGGAGAGTTGGTATATCTGAGGTGTAGATGTTGAAAAGTGTTGGGGAGAGTACTCCTCCTTGGGGAACTCCGGACTTTGTGTGTCTGTGTTTAGATTTTGTGTTTTGTATTTAGGTGTATTGGAGTCGTCCCTTGATCTAGTTTGCTATGTATTCGATAAGGGTGGTAGGTATGTTGAGTTTGTGGATCTTGTTAATTAGTTTGTGTAGGTCTACTGTGTCGAATGCTTTGGACATGTCATGGGTGTGGTTCTATGTGGTGGAATTTTCTTATTGAATTCATTTGTGATTATGTTGTTTATTGTGTGTAATGTTGTGGTGGTTGAGTGCATGGGTTTGAATCCATGTTGGTGTGGTGTGTTTGGGATGTTGGATGTGATGTAGGGTAGGATGATTTTTTCTAGTGTTTTGGCTATGGGGGAAATCAGAGCTATTGGTCTGTAGGAGTCTCCTTTGTTTATGTCTTTATTTGGTTTGGGTATTGGAATTATTTTTGCTACTTTCCATTGTTTATGTATGTTGTTTGTGTTTATAGCGAGGTTATAAGTGTGCGTGAGGAGGTTTATGGCGTTTTGACCTAGGTGTTTGAGGGGTTTGATATTTATGTCATCAGGGCCGGTGGAGTTGTTGTGACTTGCTTGTTTTATGGCTCTGATGGTCTGTTCTGTTGTGGTTGTGATTTGGGTTTGGGGAGGTTTTCGTAAGTTTTTCTATTTTCCTGTTTTCATTTTTTGTTTGGTGTATGGTTGTATTTGTGAATTGTTTGTTGAAGTGTTCTGCATTTTGTATGGGTGTTTTGGCTTCTTTGTTTCCGAAGGTGATGGCGTTGTTTTGTGGCTGTGTTGTTTTTTGTTTGTGAGGCCAGCAATGGTTTTCCAGAGTTTGTGTGTGTTTGTTTTGTGGTCCCATTGCTGGTCTAGATGATGTTTCCATAATTCTTGTTTGTGTTCTTGTATGGCGCAATATATTTGTTTGCTTTGTTCTACAATGTTGGGGTATGATGGATTTTGTTTTCTAGTGTTGTTCCGTTGCTTTATGGGGTTTCTGATTGGTTCATGGAGTAGTTTTTCTGTGTCGTGTATTTTCCCACGTGGGATGTTGTGTTTGTCTGCTTGTAAGAGAGTGTTAGTTAGTATTTTGTTTGCCGTGTGTGCATCTTTGGGGAGTTGGATGTTGGAGAGTATTTGTTCAATTTCTTTTGTGTATTCTATTCAGTTTTTTTTTTGATAATTTGTGATATTTTGAGTTTTGTTGTAGCGTGAAGTTTGTTTTTGTGTTTAATGTGATTAAAATGGAGAGATGGTCAGAGGAGAGAGCTTGTATCGTGTTCCAGGTGAGGTATTTTTTGCAGTGGTGATGTCTGGCGAAGTGCATTGTTGGTTGGGGTGTGTGGGTATGCGGGTTGGTGTATCTGTGTTTAAGGTAATGTGATTTGAGTTTTGGATGATGTTGGCGATGAGTTCTCCTCTGTGGGTGAGTTCCAAAGTTCTGAGTGTGCGTTGATGTCTTCTGTGATTATAGAGTTCGTGAGAGTGGTTGCGTGGATGAGGAAGTTTGTTATGTCTGCATCTTCATTTTGGTGGCTGGGGTTCGTGGTGTTTCTGGGTGGGATGGAGAGGTTTGTGAAGTGTAAGTGCTTAGTTTTGCTTAGATGGATTTTAGTGATTTGTGCTTCAGTTTTTTGTGTGTTTGTGTTGTTTGGGAGGGGGGTCCGTCTATAGGTGATGTTGTTTTTGATGTATGTATTGAGGCCTCCCTCTTTGTGTTTTCTGTCGGTTCTGATTGATTTGTAGTTTGTGATTTGAGGAGTTTTCTGTTTTTCCGTGAGTTTGGTTTCTTGGGTGATAATTATGTCTATTTCATGTTTGTCTGTGAGGTGCTCAAGTTCTGTCGTTTTCTTGTTCAGTCCATTTATATTTATTTGTAGTATTACTAAGTCCTTTTTGGTATTAAATGTGGGTATTTTTCTTCGGGACTCAATTCTACTCGTTATATAGCCGTCTCGTTTGTCTTCTCCACAAACTGCTACTGACGCTTCTGTGACCAGTTTGATGCATCTCTAAACCTCTTGTGTGTAACAAGGAAACTTCGGAATATCCAATTTAGGTTGTTGACGGATAAGTTCTTCAAGTTGCTCATCAGAGATCGTCCTCGTCAGTGGAGGTTCGGTCACAACGGTCTGCTGCCAATTAATTAGGTGGATGTAGTTGTCAGCTTCAAAGTTTATGTCTGTGATCTTGAAAGTGCGTATTGATTTTCTTTTATAATATTTTCGAGCTTTCATAATTCTTCTCAATGCGAGTTCCAGGATATGATTTCTTTCATCTTGCAGGATACAGAGAAGGATGTTTTCCACATATGCAAAATTAGCATTCCTTTGAATCACTGGGGCAACTATATGTTTCTTTCATGCTACCGCCCCCCCTCTCCCTGCTTCGCAAACTGCTGTACTCTCTCTCTCTCTCTCTCTCTCTCTCTCTCTCTCTCTCTCTCTCTCTCTCTCTCTCTCTCTCTCTCTCGGCAGAGAGAGGTAAATTGTACTGATTCATTCTAGTATACAGACCACCACATTAGGGTTTCGACGAGGACGATGAGCTGTATACACAAATCACTGGCCAAATAAGCGAGCATACAGCGGTTATCTTAGGGGATTTCAACTGCCATGTAAACTGGGAAGACAGAACAGGGGATGATGAAAGTATGAGGCTTCTTCACTTTGCATATGAAGCCTTTCTCACCCAATGGGTACATGAGCCTACAAGTGGGAATAACATACTAGATCTTGTGTTCTCCACTGAGGTCACCTAGTACACAATATAAAAGTGGATGAGGCCTTAGGTGGAAGTGATTACAATGTTGTTAGATTTAAGTTACGTGTGCCTAAACGCGAGGAAAACAATCGCAGACGCACCATTCTTGATCTGAGAATAGCTGATCTTGCTGGACTGAGAGGAGAAATTGGTGCATTGACAGTTGACGTATGTGTCAGAGTTCATGAGACTTGGAACTCATTCCGTGATCACTTTATGGCACAACAAGCTCAGTTTGTGACAAATAAAGCGGTCAAGGAAGAACTACGGCAACCTAAATAGTTCACAAACGAGATAGGAAGAGCGATTAAAGAGAGGAAATATTCTTATCGCCGTTATAAGGCAAACCGTAGCGTTTTTGCCCATCAAGAATATATACACTTGCGCAGGCAGGTTAACAGAATGATAGAGGCAGCAACACGTGGTGAAGACTAGAGGGTGACCGTATCTTACAAGGCTAACCCCAAGGAATTCTTTAGCTAAGTAAACAGCAGAAAACCAGTTAGAAATAAATTGGTCCTTTGCGTGACTGTGGTGGTACGCTAAGAACACAGACCTTGAGATGGCTGATATTCTCAACGCACACAACGCACAATCCCTGAACTAATTCTGGTGTATGAGGGAAAGTCCATTGAGAATATTCAGTGTACGAACATCGAAATCTTAGTCAGACTAAAAAACTTTGCGCAAACAAGTCTCCCGGTTCTGATGGATTCCTGCCAAAGTGTTCTTTGAGGTACTACTATTCCTTGTGAATATATATATATATATATATATATATATATATATATATATATATATATATATATATATATATATACATATATATATATATATATTGGTTAAAGGCTATTGTTCAAGATGGACGAGAGGGCCAACACACGCCAAAATGGTTTAAAATTAGTGAACAAGCACTATAACTCAAAATAACTTCATGTTTGAAATCACGCAAACGTGGAATAGCCTGCCCAACCGTGTAGTAGAAAGCACGTTAGTTAATATGTTCAAAAAACGACTTGATGAGTAGTTCAATGGTGTAAATATAACGTAGTGGGAGCATAGAAGAACACGCAATATTAAATAAGGAGTTGGGAATCAAATAAAATGAAATAAGCAATAAAAAGATGCCAGCGACGACTCCCTGCATGGAGTAAATGTGAATTCCCCTTATATTTTTCTGTCTGTCATATAAGTATATTATTTTCATCATTAGCAGGCGAAGCCTGCGGGAGAAGAGAGTACTGTCCTATCAGCCCCAACCCCTGGTTCGAAGAAGCGTGTTCGTGTATTTGAGGGAGAGCTAAACCTACATCTCAAGGATGCACATGTAGATAAGGGTGTACCGTAGAATTGAAATAGTTAGAAGAGTCATGTAGAGTAAGGTCAAATGATACACATGTAGATAAGTGTGTACAGTAGAATAGAAATATTAAAAATATATATATACAAATGGTACACATGTAGATATGTGTGTACCGTAGAGTTGAAAGAGTAAAAAAAACAACAACAAACAGCATGTAATAAAAAGCATGATACACTAATGTTGGAAAGTGTTAATTAAAATCTTCTCTCAGCGGACTGGCCTTGAGCGGATCTTAGGGGCTTTGCTGGTCCCTGTTTCTGTAGTTCTGTAGTTCTTTTTCTCTCTCTTCCTAAAAGATAGGCCTGACAGAGAGGGTTGTGGTGTGATGTTGTATGTCAAGGATACATTCAACTCGACAAAATACAACATCGTATCCCACCACGAGCTCCTAGGTGTAGACCTAGAAATAGGTCCTGCCAAATACAGGACCCTGGTGCTTTATAGACATCCTACCCAACTCGTTGAAAAGGACAGAGATCTGTACCAGCTACTAGGATAACTTGTCTAAGACAGAGTGTGTATCGTCATGGGGGATTTCAACATACAAGTTGACTGGAAAACCAGAGAACCCTGTGGCGTTAACGTGCTACTCCTGTAATTCGCGGACAACGAGTTCCTGACTCAATGAGTGAGAGAGCCGACGAGAGGCAACAATACCCTTAACTTAGTTTTTACCTCTGAGGATGACATCGTTGAGGATCTCACGGTAGGCGAAGAGCTCGGTGGCAATGATCACTAACTAGTCAGATTTATAGTCAAGGTCCCCAAGGTAGAGTCTGCGACTAGAAAATCTTGAGGAAACTTTATTTAAGAAGAGCAGACTTTGCAGGTCTTTGTGCCGGCTTGACTGATGCGAGGCTAGAAGTGTGCGAGGATGTTGAAAATTCGTGGAATAGATTCAAAAGTACGTTCATGAGTCTTCAATCACGTTTCATCCCATTGAAAAGCCTTCGTCGGTATTCCGTTCAACCAAAGTGGTTAAATCGAGAAATTGTTCAACTGCTTAGGAAGAAGAGAACGGTGTACCAACAGTCAAAGATTTCTGGAGATTTGACGAGTACCGTAGGCTAGCTAGGAGGGTGAAGTCCAGTAAAATGGCGGCTAAGCGGTCTGAGGAACTCCAAGTGGAGAGACTTTGTAAAGAGAATCCCAAGGAGTTCATTGAATATGTAAACAGCCGTAAACCAATCCGTCGAACGATTGACCCTTTGAGGAATGAGGAGGGCACATTAAAGCACTTAGCTGCTACTGAGGAGTTCCCAGCACGGCTTCCGAAGGCAACGGTAATGCCTGAAGAACCTTGTGGAATACTTGCACTTCGTCTTCAGTGAGCACGATCGAGACAAGGTGGTGTATGTGGTCTATGTAGACCTTCAGACAGCTTTTGATAAGGTATCACACCGCCGCCTTCTCTGGAAAGTGCGAGCGCTGCGCATAGACGGAAAAGTAGCAGGCTGGATAGAGAACTGGCTAAGTGGCAGATGGCAACGGGTGGTGCTGAATGGACAGGCTTCTGAGTGGGTGCCCGTTACTAGTGGGGTGCCTCAAGGTTCTTTCCTGGGACCACTACTATTCATTATCTACGTCAACGACATAGACGGTGACATGGTTGCCAAGATTTCTAAATTTGCCGACGATACCAATCTTGGTATGAGCGTTGCAAAGGATGGGAATACTGCCTGCCTGCAGGAAGATCTTCGGAAGATTGGGGAGTGGTCGGACACGTGGCAAATGCCTTTTAACGTGAACAAATGCAAAGTGATGCATATCAGCCACCGAAACCCCCAATCTCATTATGTCCTTAAGGGCACTGCACTTGAATCTACCGATACTGAAAAGGACTTGGGTGTAACTATAACTAGTGAGCTCAAGTTTTCGAGGTAGTGTATTGGGGCGGAGAAGAAAGCCCAAAAGATGCTAGGTTATATAAAGCGCCCGAATGGATATCGGAACAAGGAAATAGTACTCTGTTTGCACAATTCACTTGTCCGACCGCACCTGGAGTATGCCGTACAATTTTGGAGTCCTTCCTTTTGAAAGGACATCACGAGATTGTAACGCGTGCAAGCCAGGGCAACCAAACTGATTCCCTCTATCAGAGATAAAAGTTATGAAGATAGATTAAGGGAATTAGATCTGTTCTCGTTGGAAGCCCGTAGACTGCGTGGTCAGTTCATCGAAGTTTTCGAAATACTTCGAGGGTTCGACAATCTTAACTACAGGGATATTTTCAGCCTTAATGAGAGCAGAACAAGAAATCACGTCTTCAAACTTGAGCTGAAGCGTTACAACCGCGATCTGTGTAGTAAATGTTTCACGTACAGTATCTGCAGTAGCTGGAACGAACTTCCCATGGAGGTTGTCAACAGCAATTATGTTGACCAGGTCAAGACAAGACTAAACAAAGCCTTGAAAAGTTGCCGTTAGGGAGGCCGTTAGGCAATTGAGCGGGGATGTGCCCGCTCGACAGCCAGTCCAAAGGTACCCTCATTGAATGGACCGTAAGGTCTTCTAGGGTACTTATTTTCCTTGTTACTCTCTCTCTCTCTCTTCGGTGCAGCATTAGAAGTAAATGGATAACTTCACTCAAAGCTATCTTATTTAATGCCAGATTAATCAGGAACAAATTATCAGAATTCAAAGCGTTAGTAGCATTAAAAAAATATGATATAATAGGCATCGCCGAGACGTGGATCTACAGTCATTCGAGGGACTATATCAGTGAATTTCATTTGCAAGGCTACAAATTATTTTAAAAAGATAGAATTTATAAGGAAGGAGGAGGAGTACTCTTATGTATAAGTGAGGATCTTCAGCCTATTAATTGCAATATAGATACAAAATTTGAACTAATAAGAATAAAACTAAATACAAACAAATGTTTACATATATATTTGGCCTATAGAAAGCCACACCAATCAAATGAAACAGAAAATCAATTTTATGAATTTTTTGACGAGGTTAGTAAGGACAGATTCTCTCTCATTATTGGCGATTTTAACTGCCTCCAAATTAATTGGCGGACAAAGAATTCAGATTCTGAAGGAGAAAGATTACTAAATTTCATAGATGAAAATCTGCTAATTCAATGGGTCACTGAGCGAACAAGAGGAGAGAACATATTGGACTTAATCTTAACTTCAGATGATGAACTTATTTCAAACGTGAACGTAGGCGATCAACTTTGTAGCAGCGATCATAACCTAATAGAATTGGAATTAAATTTGCCTCACAAAAGAATTGTAAGAAGTATTACAAAATTAAACTTCCGAAAGGCTAATTTCATAGATTTAAAAAAAGTCTCAATAATTATAAAATAACTGGTGGAGACATAAATGAAGCATGGAATGAATGTAAAAACAATCTTTTAATGAAACAATCCCAATTCATTCCTCTAGCAGTTAGAACAAGTGGAAAAATCAAAATCCTAAATGGTTGACAAATGAAATCAAAAGAGACATAAATAAAAGAAACGAGGCTTATAAGATGATGAAAGTAAACAGCTCAGAAGCGAATAAGAAGAAATATATTGATTGATCTCAGAAGAAAAGTAAAAGCTGGAATTAAAAGATCAAAGCGTAACGAGGAAATAAGAGTAGCTTTAAACTGTAATAAAAATCCCAAAGAATTCTTTGCCTTAGTTAATAGTAGAAAAAAAAACAGTATTAGCCCAATCAATGATGGTCATAATAATTTACAAGTTAGAGATAAAGATTTAGCCACTGCACTAAACGAGTATTTCGCAACAGTTTTCAACAACGAGACCTCAAATCAAAATATCATACCATATAATGAGTACTTAGGCAATAACCCACTAGAAATGTTGAAATGCACGAGCAACGATGTACGAATACGAATAGATAGAATCAATAAATTCAAATCCCCAGGACCCGAAAGGATAGTGCCAAGAGTAATCAAAAAAGTAAAAGATGCAGTAGTGGACCAAATAACATACATTTTTAACTTATCACTTGGAAATTAGCCAATGTAAGGCCAATATTTAAAAAAGGAAGTAAAGATCTAAAATATGCAATTATCGACCTATAAGTCTGACATCAATAATTGGCAAAATGCTCGAGAGTATTATTGCAGAAAAAATAGTAAGCCATTTAGAAACGAACGAATTGCTCTAAGAGACGTGCAACGCGGATTTAGGAAACACAGATCTTGTCTTATAAATTTATTAGAGTTCTTCCATTACATTAACACAATTCATGATAGTGAGAGATCTGTTGACATTTTGTATCTGGACTTTCAAAAAGGCCTTCGACGGTGCTGCACAGGAGATTAATGTCTAAAGTTAGAGCTCTAGGAATACGAGGTAAAATAGCAAATTGGATTGAATACTGGCTTAGTAATCGTAAACAGAGGGTCGTGATCAATGGAGAAGAGTGTGAATGGATACCTGTGAGTAGTGGCGTTCCTCAGGGATCGGTCCTGGAACCTTGCTCTTTATTATTTATGTAAATGACATAGACGTGGGATTGATCTCTAAAATCTCCAAATTCGCTGACGATTGTAAACTGGGTAAAAGTATAAATACCGATCAAGATATAGTAGATTTTCAAAAGGACATTGATCACATAGCCGAATATTCTGAAAAATGGAAACTTCCACTGAACCTTGAAAAATGCAAAGTGATGCATGTTGGACACAAAAATCCGAAGGCAGAATACAAACTCCTTGATAAAACAATAGCAGAAACAAAACGAAAAGGATCTCGGTATTTGTGTGTCAAATAACCTCAAGTTGACACAACACTGTGTCGACGTAGAAAAAAAAGCGCTAAAGATACTCGGTTACATTAAGAGACAGATCAGCTATAAAAGCAAGACCGTATTAATTAGCTTGTACAATGCCTTAGTAAGACCACAACTAGAATATTGTGCCCAGGTGTGGTCGCTCTCCCTCAGAAAGGATATAGAAATATTAGAAAGAGTGCAAGTTACGGCTACGAAAATGACACCATCATTAAGAAAATACAGTTATGATACACGGCTGAAAAAGTTAAACCTTTACAAATTAGAAACAAGACGTATACGAGGTCAACTAAGTGAAGTATATAAAATCTTAAATGGAATCGAAAATGTGCACTACTCAATCTGGTTTGAATTCAATAGAAATATTGTACGTAATAACAGCATGAATCTCGTTCCGAAAAAGTACAGACTCAATGTATGTAGAAATTTTTTTTCGTATAAAATTGGAAATGTATGGAATCAGTTGTTGAAAGAGGCTAAATAAAGTTATAAGGATTATTAACTATTAAATAGTACTTGTTGATAAAAATTTCAAAATCTTTACTAGAAAAATTACTGGTTGCGCTAAATTTCAACTAAACCAGGTATTTTTCGGTTTTCCGTACCCGCGTGGTGGGTGGGAGAGGAGGTAGGGAAGAGACTTCGACTTTACTGTCCTTTTGTCCAACTCCTAGATTTTTTGTATATACGAGTATAATAGAATAGGGAAACAAGCATCTTTTCGGTATGGATCGAAAGGTCTTTTAAGGTGCTTACTTTCATTGTAACTCATTGTAACTCTCTCTCTCTCTTTGGTGATTTAAGCTGGGCTGTTACTGGTCACAGCTTCCCTGCCTAGTTGGCTGCCAGGCTAACTGAAAGGTCTCGGGCTAGGTTACTAGTCATGGCAAGATTTTCCTTGAATGCCTGGGCTAAGAGTCTGGCTGCTCGGTATGGCCTAGTACGGCCCCGACCTTGGCTTTCCTCCTCCTGTCACTCTTGGTGAGAAACCAGTGAGAAATCACTGTGACTGCGGGCCGTAAGCTGCGCTACGTTTGGGACCGTCTAGCCTATGGGGAAACCCTTTCGGCTAGTGTGGCAGGCGAATGGGGAGGTCTGCTAGGGAGAGGCTGGAAAGACTTGCGGGGTAGGCGAATGCGGCCGGCGCGTGACCCAGCACTAAAACTTTCCCTCTCATTTTAGTGGTCAAAAGCATCGAAGATATTAGCGCGCGCCTAGTCAGCTGACAAAAGCACAAAAGTAAATAGAGAAAAATGGCTGGTGCCCAGCAATTAAAAACTGAATGTCCCAGGTGCGGAGGCATTCGTTTGTGTATAGATTTTAAAGAGGAAAACTTTAAGAACATCACTCGTCAGAACGTCTGCAAGTTCTGCAAAATAGAATTGGTAATAGAGAGGAAAAAAAGGGAAGCGGAAGAACGTCGTGAGAAATCAACTTGGTCAATTCGAAGAAAACTGTATTGTAGAATTGACTAACCTGAGGAACAGGGGGGCCAACTTCAAGAGGTAGTTGACGAATTCAGGAGACGTGTCATCTCCAGTTCACCTCCAGGGAATTGGAACGAGACTAGAGGAACTGTTGTGGTGGACAGTAATGCTGCAGACACAATGCAAGAGAGCAGTACCGCCCAATCCGGACAGGGAGCTCGCGGAAAAGACCAGGGTAGAGCTAAAAAAAGGGATAGAAGAACAGAGACAAGTTATGCTGCCGTCGTTAGATCCACGGCAACCCTCGAGACGGCAGGAACTCCTGTGTCGGGCGCAGCTTGAACAAACCCAGAGAATATCGACGAGAACGATAACACTGGGGCTGCAGGTGCTCCCATTGAAGCTGCTGCAGTAAATCTTTGGACCAATTCAAATAAAAAGAAACGAAGAAAAAAGAAGAAAAGGCAGGTAGTAGCTGTGATGAAAGCACCAGTGAGCAAAGTGAGCCGACCGAGACTAGCACATCGGCACCGGCAGTGAAGGGTTCACCTGAGGTTAGGGGTGCGAGCTCGAACGAAGGAGAGTTTCAGGAAGTAAGAAAGAAAAAGAAAAGTGGTAAGAAGAAGCAGAGGATGATCTCCCTTGCCGCAGAAGACCCTTTGAGGGCCTTAAATCGCTTTGCCGTCCTGTCGGGCGAGGGCGCGCAATGCGTAGTGGTGGGAGACTCGCAGCTGCGAGGCCTTCATTACCATCTGGGTGGGGGAAAGTGCCACAGATTCGAAGTACGATGTCTTCCCGGGAGGGATAACGAGGCGCTACAAGACGAAGACAGGAATGTACGGAATTCCTCCAGGAGCCAAGCGGCAAGTCGACGGGTAACATCAAGCAGGAGACTCAAGACGAACCGCGAGCGCAATTCAACGCGAGACATTCTACTGCAAGAGGCCCTGCTGCACAGCAACCAGAGAGTAATGGAAGCCCTGCCGATGGCAAAGAACCGGTCTCAGGTGGAGAAGATACAGGCAACTCGGAGGAAGATCATGGTGATACGTCCCTTTCTCACAACAACACTCCATCGGAGTCGTCGGGAAACGCCTTAGAGCAGGGAGCGTGCGGACTAGCCAGCGTTCCCTAAAAGTTTTATTTTTTAACGTGAGGTCGAAATGGAACAAAGTGGGACGAACTTGTGGCTGTATTGGCCTCCGATAACCGAATAGATATAATAGCGATCGTGGAAACGTGGCTCTATACTGACAAGTGAGTTTGCGATCCCCGGCTTTACAATGTTCCACCGTGATCGACCTTGTCGAGATGGCGGCGGAGATTTGGTAAACGTCCGGAACTGTTTCCTCGCTGTCGAATGCAATGTAAGATCTGGTTAGGAGATTTTAGGGCTAGACATAGATTGTACTAGCTCCTCTTATCAAGTAGTGGTGGTTTACAGGCCGCAAAGACAGTCAGAAGAGTTAGACTTAAGCCTGTACGCAAAGCTCACCGACCTGATGAATAGTCGCACGAGTTTGGTCATTGGTGACTTCAACTGCCGTATAACTGACTGGAGGAACTGGACAGGCGATGTTGGAGGGAGAAGGTTGATCGAGTTCGCTCAGGATAACTTTCTGACACAATGGGTAGATGAGCCAACGAGGGTTGAGAACATGTTAGATTTGGAGTTTACCTCCGAGGACGACATGGTATCCGGACTCAACGTGGGAGAGTGTCTGGGTGGAAGCGATCACCGCACAGTCACGTTTTCCGTCTACATTCTATGTGAGAGACTCTCTCCCGTCGCTATCTTTAAACCCTACTTCCGACGCACGAAATTTGTGGGTTTTCGGGATGCGATAGCTCGGTTTAGGCCCGCAACAGGAGAAGGAGCCTCGGACAAATGGTTGGAGTTTATAGAAAAATTTATGACCAAACAGTCTGCCTTTGTCCCCAGCAGAAGGGGAAACGGCAAGCCTCTCCAACCGAGATGGTTCAATCGAGGCGTGGCTGCAGTGATAAGAAGCAGGAAAACTGCCTACAATAACTGTAAAGCCAACCGTAATGAAGAAAGGCTTCCTTAATACAGGGAAAAGTGTAGGCAGGTTAAAGCACTGATACGCAGAGGTAAGCGCAGCGAAGAAGTTCGGGTTGCCTCCCTCTGTAAAGAAACCCCGAAAGAATTCTTTCTGCATGTCAATAGCCACAAGCCAATTCGCCATAGCATAGGACCGCTGATAGATGACAATGGCGTGTTACGGAAGTCAGAACCAGCCATAGCCTACGTGTTAAACGGCTAATTCGCCTCCGCATTTACGAAGGAAGTTGACGGTCCAGCTCCGAGGCCGGGGATCCATCTCGAAGAAGGCGAAAACCTATGCGAAATAGTCTTAGAAAGAAACGAAGTAGTAGGCAGACTAGGAAACGGTAACCCGTATAAGTCTCCAGGTCTAGATGGCTTTCTTCCTAGAGTCCTCACCACCATTTTCAACAAATCTTTGGAAACTGGAGAGATGCCAGGAGACTAGAGAATAGCAGACGTAACTCCCATCTATAAGAAGGGGGCTGCGAAAGCCCTGGTAATTACCGGCCTATTAGTCTGACATCCATCGTAGGCAAACTACTCAAGGGAATATTTGCAGACCGTATAGTGCAGCACTTAGAGTCGCACAACCTGATCTTAATTCCCAACACGGATTTCGCAAGAACTGGTCATGTCTCACTAATCTACTAGAATTTTTACACGGTATTTTGAGTATGACCGTAGTCGAGCTGTGGATATCTTATACCTGGACATTCAAAAAGCCTTCGATAAGGAAAGACACTGCAGGTTGATAAATAAAGGCCTCACACTTTGCATTACCGGTAAGCTAGCCGAATGGATAGAAAACTGGCTCTCGGGACGGAGGCAACGAGTAAAGATCGATGGGATAGCCTCGGAATAGACGCCAGGCAGTAGCGGGGTGCCCCAGGGCTCAGTGCTTGGGCTTCTATTGTTCATTGTCTACATCAATGATATAGACGAAGGGCTAATATGCTCGATAACCAAGTTCGCTGACGATAGCAAGCCAGGAAGTAGTGTGAGCTCGCGAGAAGGAGTGGAACGCCTGCAAAATAGCCTTCTTAGGATAGGCGAGTGGTCAGAAAGGTGGCAGATGCCATGTAACCTTAACAAGTGCAAGGTAATGCACATCGGCCACGCTAACCCTCGGGAAAACTACTCCTTGCTAGGTAAACAACTAGATACCACTGACCTTCAGAAAGATTTAGGCGTGCAATCAGTAGTGATCTAAAGTTTTCCAAGCAGTGCCTCCAGGTGGAAAAGAGGACCCAGCGAATGCTGTGGTACATAAAGAGGCATTTTCGCTTCCGAAATAAGCAGATTGTTCTCGCTTTGTACAACTCTGTAGTCCGGTCACACCTTGAATACGCCGTACAATTCTGGTCCCCAACCCTGAGGAAGGATATTGAACGGCTGGAAAGGGTACAGGCCAGAGCCTTATAATTGATCCCCTCCTTTAGACATCGAATCCGTTAACTTAGAAAAAGACCTGGGAATTTTAATCTCGAAGGACCTTAAAGCATCGAAGCAATGCGCAGAAGCTTGAAAAAAAAGCAAACCGAATGCTAGGATATATTGCTCTGAATTTTATTTTCAAATCGAAAGATATAATCCTGCCACTATACAAATCGCTTGTGTGACCACACCTCGAATACGCGATTCAATTTTGGTGTCCCTCCCTAAACAAGAATATAGCGCAGTTAGAAAGAGTGCAACGTCGAGCTACGAAACTAGTTCCTCGAATCAGAAACAAACCTCACGAAGATAGACTCCGCTCATTAAACCTACTATCACGTGAAAGTGGACGATTACGTGGACAATTGATCGAGGTATTCAAAATCTTAAAATAATTTAATAATATTGATTAGAGACTATTGTTCGAGATGGACGAAAGGGCTAACACGCGCCAAAATAATTTAAAATTAGTGAACAAGCGATTTAATTCCACTATAGCTCAAAATTACCTTCCCTTTAAAATAACGCAAACGTGGAATAGCCTGCCCAACCGTGTAGTAGAAAGCACGTCAGTTAATATGTTCAAAACCCGACTTGATGAGTACTTCAATAGCGTAAATATAACGTAGTAGGAGCACCGATTAAAACGTAATAAATTATAAGGAGTTAAGGATTAAAATGAAATGATGAATAAAAAGATGCCAGCGACGCCTCCCTGCATGGAGTAAATGTGAATTCCCATTTTCTTTTTCTGTCTGTCCTATAAGTATGTTATTTTCATCACTAGCGGGCCAAGCCTGCGGGAGAAGAAGCGTGTTCGTGTATTTTAGGGATAGCTGAACCTACATGTCAAGGGTACACATGTAGATAAGTGTGTACCGTAGAATTGAAATAATTAGAAGAGGCATGTAAAGAAAGGTCAAATGCTACACATGTATATAAGTGTGTAGAGTAGAATAGAAATAGTTTTAAAATCATGTAAAAAATATATATACAAAGGGTACACATGTAGATAAGTGTGTACCGTAGAGTTGAAATTGTTAAAAAAATATCAAAAAAACAGCATGTAATAAAAAGAAGCATGATACACTAACGTTAGAATGTGGTAGTTAATATCTTCTGTAAGCGGACTGGCCATGAGCGGAACTTAGGGTCTTTGCTGGTCTGTGATTCTGTAGTTCTGTAGTTCACCCTCGGTCGGACGAACAGCAGCACATGGAACGTGCCTTCTGAAAGACTTCGAAACGTATCCGATAGATAGGCGGGAGCGACTCACGTGGAGAAAACTCACCAAGCCCCTTTTTTACTATTGATTGGTCGCAAAGTTTTGAGAGAGAGAAAGTGTTCAAAATGACAGTGAAAAAAGGTCAAGCTGCACTCAAATACACATGTGCGATATGCCAGAAGAACAAGTGGTGCGTGGACTTCCCGGAGGGCTGCTTTTCGAAATGCCACCCGGGAAGTATATGCACCGACTGCATCCTTAAAGGAGAGGTCCGAGAGTTAGTAGCATAAAGCAATGAACTCAAAAATCTCTTCAGAACATCTGAGGAAGTATCTAGGGCACTGGAAACTAAATTACAGACCCTAGAAACGGATTACGCGCTTCAGATTCGGCGTCTCGAGGAGAGAATCCAAGAGCTAGCTTCTAAACTAGAGGCCCAGTCAGCTCAAGCTCGAGATGAAACTCCCACTAACTTAGGTGGTTTCGCTGATGAGAATCCAACTCAAGGAGCTGAAACTGCATTAGCAGTGCCACTTCAGCCATGCGGAGAAACTAAGAAGAGAAAGAAAAAGAAAAATAAGAAGAAAAACAACACCTTAATGCAGCTCACCCCAGTGTAGAGGATTCCAGCGTTACTGGTAGGCAAGGGAAAGTGGAAAGAGCAGAAGAGAAAAGACAAACAGAAGAAAAGACAAATGAAAAGCGAAAAAAAGGGAAGAAGAAAAATAAAAAAAGCGAAATGCGGAGACGAAAGAGAAAAGAGACAAATGTGCGAGGGTCAACCTTATTCGGGACTCTCAAGCACGGGCTCTGCAACCCCTGCTAGTAGCACGCCTTCGCACGAGTGTGAAGGTGAGTTGCCTACCAGGAAGGGGAAATCAGCAGATCAGAGAAGAGACGGAGAAATCTCAGATTTCTGAGAACTCAGTCATTGCCCAAATGGTAAGTGGCAACGACGTCTACCTCAGAGGAGGCAGGATAGGCCCCACAGTAAAGATTCTCAACACGATCATGGGTGATGTGGACGACTGTGGGCTGAAAACACGCAGACGTGTAGTGATCGGGATGCTCCCAAGAGGAGCTACAAGGAGCTACAAGGGTAATAAGTAACCTGAAAGACCTTACGGTCCATACAAGGAGGGTACTTTGGCGCAATCTTTGAAGGTGTCCGTTGGCAACATCGAAGATAACTCGTGAGGATCTTAACGGCGATTTCGCAAGACTCTATCTAGTCTCAACTTAAACTGGTCAACAGATTCACTGTTGAAAACTTCCGTCGGAAGTGCGTTCCAACTACCGCAGATACTGTAAGTGAAGAATTTCCCATACAGATCACGGTGGTATCGCTTCAGTTCATTTTAAAGCCGTGATTTCTTGTTCTTCCCTCGCTGAGCTGGAAAATATCCCCGTAGTCCAGTCTATCGAAGCCTCGAAGTATTTTAAATACTTTAATAAGCTGACCACGTAGTCTCCAGGTCTCCATCGAGAACATATCTAATTCCCTTAATCTATCTTCATAACCTTTATGTCTGATAGAGGGAATCAGTTTGGTTGCCCTGGCTTGCACGCGTTCTAATCTCGCGATGTCTTTTCGGAATGAAGTACTCCAAAATTGTACGGCATACTCCAGGTGCGGCCAAACAAGGGAGTTGTACAGACAAAGTACTATCTCCCTGTTACGGTATACAAACTGGCGCTTTATGTAGCCTAACATCCTTTGGGATTTCTTCTCCACCTCAATACACTTTTTCGAGAACTTGAGGTCACTCTTGATAGTTACACCCAAGTCCTTCTTATTGTCGGTGGATTCAAGAGCAGTGCCCTTAAGAATATACTGAGATTGGGGGTTTCTGTGGCCGATATGCATCACTTTGCATTTGTTTACGTTGAAAGGCATTTGCCACGTATCAGACCACTCCCCAATCTTCCGAAGATCTTCCTGCAGGCTTTCAGTATTTCCATCCTTTGCAACGTTCATACCAAGCCTGATATCGTCGGCAAATTTGGAAATCTTGGCAACCATGTGACCGTCCATGTCGTTGACGTAGATGATGAATAGTAGTGGTCCCAGCACAGAACCTTGAGGCACCCCGCTAGTAACGGGCACCCACTCAGAAGCCTGTCCATTCATCACCACCCGTTGCCGTCTGCAA
The DNA here is from genome assembly GCA_963969495.1 of Ceratothoa steindachneri. Classification (NCBI taxonomy): domain Eukaryota; kingdom Metazoa; phylum Arthropoda; class Malacostraca; order Isopoda; family Cymothoidae; genus Ceratothoa; species Ceratothoa steindachneri. The sequence continues at coordinate 179,189,598 of OZ018326.1, forward strand.
CTTAGCCAGTTCTCGATTCAACCGGATACTTTTCCGTCTATGCCCAGCGATCGCACTTTCCGGAGAAGGCGGCGGTGTGGTACCTTATCAAAAACTTTCTAAAAGTCTAAGTACACCCGAACCACTCACTCGAGGAACGTCGCTCTTAATCGAACTCCTTGGAGATTTGTGTACGGCGGAGGGGGTCTTTTCGTGGTTCCTTACCGCATCATCTCTGGTAGAAAGGATCTCTGCCAAAGGGATAGAGTATATCTTTCCTTTAAAGGAAAGGCTGTACTCTGTAACATGATACAGGATGTCGTGGAACGGACCCTGAGGGGTGTCAGGCCCAGAATGAAGGCTGAATTACGCCAGTACACCCTTGGCACTCCTAGAACGACCTTCTCGGAGGTCGCAAAGAAAAGAGCCACCAAATCAATAAAAAAACTGAAAAACGGAATAGAGTAGGGAGTCCTACATTCGGGGACTCCCTCAAAGTTCTTATGTTTAATGTAAGGTCAATAAGAAACAAGTTTCTTGAAATTTGTAGCCTCGTAGCGGCGGAAGAACCTAAAATGATGGCCATAACAGGGTCGTGGGTAAAAACCTCAAATCGAGAATTTGAAGGTGATTGACGATTCTCGATTAACAAATCCTCCAAAAAGATAGGCCAGACAGAGAGGGTGTCAGTGTGATGTTGTATGTCAAGGATACTCTCAACTCGACGGATTGCAAAATCGTATCCGACCATGAACTACAAGGTGTTGACCTAGAGATAGGTCCTGCCAAATACAGGACTCTGGTGCTTCATAGACATCCTCCTCAACTCGTTGTAAAGGACAGAGATCTGTACCAGCTACTAGGATAACTTGTCAAAGACAAAGTGTGTATCGTCATGGGGGGATTTCAACATACAAGTTGACTGGGAAACCAGAGAACCCTGTGGCGAGAACGCACTACTCATGGAGTTCGCGAACAACGAGTTCATGACTCACTGGGTGAGAGAGCCGACGAGAGGCAATAATACCCTCGACTTGGTTTTCACCTCTGAGGATGACATCTTTGAGTATCTCTCTGAGGCGAAGAGCTTGGTGGCAGTGATCAGCTACTAGTTAGATTTATAGTCAAGATCCCTAAGGTACAGTCTGCGAATAGTGAATCGAGAAAACTTGATTTAAGAAGAGCAGACATTGCAGATCTTCATGCTGGATAGACTTATGAGAGGCTAGAAGTGTGCAAGGATGTTGAAGATTCCTGGAATAGATTCTAAACTACCTTCATGAGTCTTCAATCACGATAAATACGTTTGAAAAGCCTACGTTGGTCTTTTGTTCAACCAAAGTGGTTTAATCGAGAAATTGGTCAACTGCTGAGGGAGAAAATAACGGTGTACCGGCAGTCAAAGATTTCTGGAGACTTTGACGAGTGCCGTAGGCTAGCTAGGAGAGTAACAACAAGGAAAGAAGATACCCTAGGAGATCTTACGGTCCATTCAAGGAGGGTACCTTTGGACTAGCAATCGAGCGGGCACATGGCTGCTTAATTGTTTTGCGTCCCTAAACGGCCACTTTTCAAGACCTTGTCTAGTCTTGACTTGAACTGGTCAACAGATTCACTGTTGACAACTTCCACTGGAAGTGCGTTCCACATACCGCAGATACTGTAAGCGAAAAAAATTCCACACAGATTGCGGTTGTAACGCTTCAGTTCAAGTTTGAAGCCGTGATTGCGCGTTCTGTTCTCACTTAGTGTGAAAATATCCCGGTAGTCAACATTGTCGAACCCTCGAAGTATTTTGAAAACTTCGATGAGCTGACCACGCAGTCTACGGGTTTCCAACGAGAACAGATCTAAGTCCCTTAGTCTATTCTCATAACTTTTATGTCGGATAGAGGGAATCAGCTTGGTTGCCCTGGCTTGTACGCGTTCCAATCTCGCGATGTCCTTTCAAAATGAAGGTCTCCAAAATTGTACGGCATACTCCAGGTGCGGCCAAACGAAGGAGTTGTACAGACAAAGTACAATCTCCTGGTTTCGATAACCAAAATGGCGCTTAATATAGCCTAGCATCCTTTGGGCCTTTTTGTCCGCCTCAATGCACTGTTTTTGAGAACTTGAGGTCACTAGGGATTGTTACACCCAAGTCCTTCTCAGTGTCACTTGACTCAAGAGCAGTGGCCTTAAGGATATACTGAGATTGGGGGTTTCTGTGGCTGATATGCATCACTTTGCATTTGTTCACGAAAAAGGCATTTGCCACGTGTCCGACCACTCCCCAATCTTCCGAAGATCTTCGTGCAGGCGGGCAGTATTTCCATCATTTGCAACGTTCATACCAAGCTTGGTATCGTTGGCAAATTTGGAAATCTTGGCAACCATGTCATCGTCCATGTCTTTGACGTAGATGATGAATAGTAGTCGCCCAAGGACAGAACCTTGAGGCAACCCGCTAGTAACGGGCACCCACTCAGAAGCCTGTCCATTCACCACCACCCGTTGCCGTCTGCCACTTAGCCAGTTCTCGATCCAGCCGGCTACTTTTCCGTCTATGCCCAGCACTCGCACTTTCCGGAGAAGGTGGCGGTATGGTACCTTATCAAAGGCTTTATGAAAGTCTAAGTACACCACATCCACCGCCTTGTCCCGATCGTGCTCACTGAAAACGAAGTGGAAGAATTCCAAAAGGTTCGTCAGGCATGACCGTTGCCTTCGGAAGGCGTGCTGGGAACTTCACAGTAGCAGGTTCGACTCTAAATACGACGTCATTTTGACCACTATTATGCTTTCCAGGAGTTTACCGACTATCGAAGTCAGACTGGTAGGTCGGTAGTTCGACTGTTGGCTACGGTCTCCTTTCTTGAAGATAGAAGTTAACTCCGCTTTACGCTACTCTCTAGGAACGCATTCGGTCCATATTGACATGTTGAAGATTGCGCTCAGGTGTCGTGACACTTGATCGCGCACTTCTTTCAACACTTTAGGTAGAAACACATCCGGGCCAGGTGACTTATTCGTCATGAGGTTGGTGATCTTTTCTATTTCTCCTTCGGTGAAGTCCATTGCTTCCAACTTTTCCCCCGAGTAGGAATCCGTTGGCTTGGGGATGGGACCACACTCTTCAGTAAACACTGAAGAGAAGTAGTCGTTCGGAGGTTAACATTTTCTGCATCTGAATGCTTTAATGCCCCCTCCTCATTTCTCGAAGGGCCAATCGTTCGACCGATTGGTTTACCGCTGTTCCCATATCCGAAAAACTCCTTGTGATTATCTTTACAGATTCTTGCCACTTGGAGTTCCTCAGACTGCTTGGCCGCCCTTATGCTGGACTTCACTCTCCTGGCTAGCCTCCGGTATTTGTCAAAGTCACCCGAGATCTTCGATTGCCGGTACACAGTTCTTCTTATCCCTAAGAAGTTGGCCGATTTCTCGATTAAACCACTTTGGTTGAACAGAAGACCGACGGGGACATTTCAGAGGGATGGAACGCGATTGAAGACTCATGAATGTGGTTTTGAAACTGTTCCACGTGTCTTCAACAACATCGCACACTTCTAGCCTCACGTCAGTCAGTCCAGCAAGAAGACCTGCAAAGTCTGCTCTTTTCAAATCGAGTTTCCTCGATTTACTAGTTGCAGGCCTTGCCTTCGGGACTTTGACTACAAATCTAATTAGTAGGTGGTCACTGCCACCGAGCTCTTCGCCAACAGAAAGGTCCTCAACGATGTCATCCTCAGAGGTGAAAACCAAGTCGAGGATTTCGTCTCCTCTCGTTGGCTCTCTCACCCATTGAGTGAGGAACTCGTTGTTCGCGAACTCCAGGAGTAGTGCGTTCTCGCCACAGGGTTCTCTTGTTTACCAGTCAACTTGTATGTTGAAATCCCCCCATGACGATACACACTTTGTCTCCGACAAGTTCTCCTAGTAGCTGATACAGATCTCTGTCCTTTTCAACGAGTTGGGCAAGAGGTCTATAAAGCACCAGGGTCGTGTATTTTCCAGGACCTATCTCTAGGTCAACACCTAGTAGTTCATGGTCGGATACGATTTTGCAATCCGTCGAGTTGAGAGTATCCTTGACATACAACATCACACCGCCACCCTCTCTGTCTGGCCTATCTTTCAGGAAGAGCTGGTAACCGGTTATCATGAATTCACCTTCAAAATCTCGGCTTGAGGTTTTTAGCCATGACTCCATTATGGCCACCATCTCAGGTTTTTCTGTTGCTACGAGGCCACTAAGTTTCTTGAAACTTGTTTCTGATAGACCTCGCATTAAACAGAATAAATTTGAGGGAGTCCCTGAATGTAGGACTCCCTACGCTCTTCCGTTTCCCGCTTTTTTTCTCTGTGGCGGGGTCCCTACCCTCTTTGTGACTTCAGAAAAGTTCGTTCCTGGAGTAACACGGGTGTACTGGCGTACGTCCTCCTTTACGCGGGGTCTGACACTTCTTTGGGTCCGCTCCACAACATCCTGTATCATGTGCGCGAGTGCAGCTTTCCCTTTAAAGAAAAGATGTACTTCGTCCCTTTTGTACAGGTCATTTCTCCCGTAAAGAGTGCGGTAGGAGTCTACAAAAAAAACTCCTTCCGCCGTACAAAGATCTCCCAGTGGTTGGTTTAGGGAGACGTTCCTCGCGTGAGCATTGCGGGGTGGACCTCGTCTTGAGAGTATCCCGACCACGACACGTCTGCGGGTTTTTAGCCCACAGTCGTCAACTCCTCCCATAACCGTGGTCAGGATCTTCCCGCTGGTGCCTACTTTACCTCCTCGTAGTTAGAGATCGTTGCCACTTGCCATGAGGGCAACTACTGAGTTCTCAGAGATCTGATTTTTCTCAGCCTCCACCCTTATTTCTCCGTTCCCTTTTCCTGGAAGGCAGCTTACCTTCACACTGGTGCGAAGGCGGACCGCTAGCAAGGGTTGTAGATCCTGCGCTTGGGAGTCACCGATCACGATGACCCTCGCGCATTTGGGTTCAGAGGACAGAGGCTTTCCTTTCAGTATTGGCTCTTCCGATTCCTCTTTCTTCCCCACTTTTGGGTTTTTTTCTTCTTCTTTTTCTTCTTCGTTTTTTATTCCGTTTCTACTTTCTCTTCTGTTTTATCTACTGTTTTTCCTTTCTTATTTTTCATTTTCTTCTTTTTGATGCCCTGAGTAACCCCAGCAGCAGCTGGCTCTGGAACGTCGGATGGATGGCCTATCTCTATCGACTCGGTGCTTGAGGGCTCAACAGAGGAGCCATCGGCGTCGTTGGGAGTTTCTTGATGCTCTTGCTCTACCTTGGTGGCTGTCATCTCTGCAAAGATGGCTTCGAGACGACGGATTTGAGTCACATGCTCAGATTCGAGGATTTTCACCTTTTCTTCCAGCCGTCGTGTTTTTTCCTCATAAGATTAAAAAGTTCCTTAAGCTCCTGAAGCTCTGCCCTTAGGACGCAGTCCGTGCAGATACTTCCAGGGTGGCATTTTGAGAAACACCCCTCCGGAAAATCTACGCACCACTTGGCCTTTTGGCATGTCGAGCAGGTATATTTTAACGCACCAGGTCCTTCCTTTCCAGTCATGCTGAACACTTTATATCTTTGAATACTTTGTGACCACTCAATAAAAAAGAAAGGGGGTGGTGAGTTCGCTCCGCGTGAGTCGCTTCCGCCTATCGATCGGAGAGGTTTCGGATCTTTCAGAAGGCACGCTCCTTGTGATGCTGTTCATCCGACCGAGTCATCAAACCTCGGCGTGCCGTGGCTCCCAACCAAGCAGCACTGACGCTCCCCGAAGGGGCCATCGATTTCTCACCAGGTGAACAACGGAGCACGCCCCGTATCAAACTCCTACTAGTTCCCTTCACGACGGCCAAGATCTCGGAACAGCGTTCAATGGATTTTCCGCCACACCAAGAGACTCGACCCAAGGCTTTTTATTAGCCTGGCAACCAGCCTGGGAGCAAAGGGCCGTCACCTCGGACCGATGCTACCAGAGGCACCCGTCAACGGTCACTGGGAATGGTCAATAATTACGCGCCAGGAAAGGGGTTAACGGGGCACTACCCTCATCCCATTCATCGTGCCCCAACGCCTAGGACACCTCTAGTCCTAGTCTCTCGCAACCAGTGAGTGTCGATTGGCATTATTTATAGAGGTTCCAAAGCCTCTCTTCTGACGCATGAGGTAGCTGCCAGGTCCTTATATGTAGATAGAAGAAAAAAAGGGAGTGACACGATAGGAGAAGACTCTTTTTTGTAGTTTTTTTTCTTTTTGTATACGTGGGAGGGATAGGATAAAAGTAAAAAAGGAGAGGATAGAGTAGAAGAAGGAAGGAATGAAGCACTTAGTCTGGAACCTCGTTTCCGACCAAATCGACAAGAGAAGCCCTACCAGGAGTACCCAGAAGAGGTACCCCTGCCGACATACCTCGAAAAGTCAAGGGTATGCACAAGCTCTCTTTCCGCGACAAGGGGGCGTCACCAGAGAGAGAGTCCAGCATAAGGGCGGCAAAGCGTGCCGAGGAGCTCCGAGTGGCGAGACTCTGCAAGGAGAATCCCAAAAAGTTCTTTGGTTATGTAAATAGCCGTAAACCAATCCACCGCACGATTAGCTCATTAGTGAATGAGGAGGGGGCATTAAAGCACTCAGATGCAGAAAATGCTAACCTCCTCAATGACTACTTCTGTTCAGTGTTTAGTGATGAGAGTTGTCCCATCCCCAGCCCACAAATTTCTACTTGGGTGAAAAGCTGGAAGAAATGGACCTCACTCAAGGAGAAATAGAAAAAAAAACACTGACCCAAAGACGAATAAGTCCCCGGGCCCGGATGGGATTCTACCTAAAGTGTGAAAGAAGTGCGTGATAAATTGTTATGACATTTGAGCACAATCTTAAACATGTCAATCCGGATCAGATGCGTTCCTAGAGACTGGCGGGAAGCAAAGGTAACTCTTATCTTCAAAAAGCCGTCGATCTACCGACCTATTTAGCTTAACCTCAATAGTCGGTAAAATCATGGAAAGCATCTTGGTGGACAAAATGACGTCATATTTAGAGTACAACCTGCGATTGAGGAGTTCCCAGAATGGGTTCAGAAGGCACCGGTAATGCCTAACGAATCTTATGGAAATCTTCCACTTCGTTTTTAATGAGCACGACCGGGATAAGGCAGTCAATGTTATCTACTTACACTTTCAAAAAGCCTTCGATAAGGTACCACATCGCCGCCTCCTTCGGAAAGTGCATGCGCTGGGCGTAGACGGAAATGTAGCAAGTTGATAGAGAACTGGCTAAACGGCAGACGGGAACGGGTAGTGTTGAGTGGACAGGCTTCTGAGTGGGTTCCCGTCAATAGCGGTGTTCCTCAAGGTTCTATCCTGGGACCACTACTATTCATCATCTACGTTAACGACATGGACGGTGACATGGTTGCGAAGATTTCTAAATTTGCCGATGATACCAAGCTTGGAAGGAACGTTGCAAAGGAAGGAAATACTGCCCGGCTTCAAGATAATCTTCGGAAGATTGGGGAGTGGTCAGACACGTGGAAAATGCCATTTAACGTAAACAAATGCAAAGTGATGCATATCGGACACCGAAATCCACAATCTCTGTATATCCTTAAGGGCACTGATCTTGAATCCACCGACACTGAGAAGGACTTGGTTGTAACTTTCACTAGTGATCTCAAGTTCTCGGGCACGGTATTGAGGCGGAAAAGAAAGTCCAAAGGATGATAGATTATATAAAGCGACAGTTTGGATATCGGAACAAGAAAATAGTACTCTGTTTGCACAATTCACTTGTCCGACCGCACCTGGAGTATGCCGTATAATTTTGGAGTCCTTCGCTTCGAAAAGATATCGCAAGATTAGAACGTGTGCAAGCCAGAGCAACCAAACTGATTCCCTCTATCAGACACAAGAATTATGAAGATATATTACGGGGATTAGACTTGTTCTCGCTGGAGACCAGGAGAATGCGTGTTCAGCTTATCGAAGTGTTCAAAATAATTCGAGGCTTTGACATTGTAGACTACAAGGATATTTTCCAGCTTAGCCAGAACAGTTTGTGATCAATGCCACCAAGCTCTTCGCCTACCGAGAGATCCTCAACGATGTCATCCTCAGAGGTGAAAACCAAGTCGAGGGTATTATTGCCTCTCGTCGGCTCTCTCACCCATTGAGTCATGAACTCGTTGTTGTCGAACTCCAGAAGCAGTGCGTTCTAACCACATGGTTCTCTTGTTTCCCAGTCAAGTTGTCAGTTGAAGTCTCCCATAACGATACACATCCTCTCTTCAACAAGTTCACCCAGCAGCTTCTACAGCTCCCTGTCCTTTTCAAGGAGTTGGGTAGGAGGTCTATAAAGCAGCTGGGTGCTGTATCTGGCAGGAACAATCTCTAGGTCTACACCTAGGAGCTCGGGGTCGGATACAATGGTGCAGTTCGTCGTTTTGAATGTATCCCTAACATGAAACATCACACCGCCAAGCTTTCTATCTAGCTCATCTTTTAGAAATGTTGGTATCCAGGGGTCATGAATTCTCCCTTAAAATCTCGGTTCGAGGTTTTTACCCATGACTCCGTTATGGCCACTATCTCGGGTTCATCTGTCGCCACAAGGCCACGAAGTTCAAGAAACTTGTTCCTGATTGACCTCGCATTGAACAGAAGAACTTCCAGGGAGTCCGCGAATGTAGGACTCCCTATCCTCTTCCGTTTCCCGGCTTGCTTGTTGGCGTGGTGGTACTCCTCTTAGCGGCCTCCTAAAGGTCGTAACAGGAGTGACGCGAGCGTACTGGCGCACGTCCGCCTTCACTCTGGGCCGGACACTCATTTGGGTCCTCTCTACGACATCCTGGATCATGTTCGACAGAAATGCCTTTGCTTTAAAGGAAAGATGTACCTTTTTCCTTTTGTAGAGATCATTCCTATAATAAAATATGCGGTATGGGGCCTCAAAAAAGACCCCTTTCTGCCGTACACAAATTTGCGAGGCGCTGGTTCAAAGAGACGTTCATCGAGTGAACGATCAGTGTTGTACCTCTCCTCGGGAGCATCTCAACCCCAACACGCATGCGGGTTTTCAGCCCACAGTCTTTCACTGCGCCTATGACTGTATGGATTATTTTATCCGTAGGGCCTATCCTACCTCCTCTAAGGTAGAGGTCGTTGCCACTTACCATCAGAACAACGACTGAGATTTCTCCGCCTCTACTCTGATGTGGTGGTTACCCCGTCCTGGCAGGCGGCTTACCTTTACACTAGTGCGAAGGCGGGCCGCTAGCAGGGGCTGCATACCCCGTGCTTAAGAATCACAAATAATGGTAACCCTTGTACATTTGTCTGCAGACCACTGAGTCTTCCCTTTCGGAAACGACTTGCCGGTTTCCTCTTTTTTCTCGACAGTTTTCTTCTTCTTCTTTTCTTGTCTTCTTTTGTCTTTTCTTCTTCTGTTTCTCGTTTCTCTTCTTCTGTTTCTACTTTCTCGTCCTCTGTTTTCACTTTCTTCTCTTCTATTTCTAATTTCTCTTCTTTCTTCTTTCCCTTCTTCCTCTTTCTTTTCTTCTTTTTGGCTCGTTGAGTTAGTCCTGCAGCAGAAGACTCCTGTTCTTGGATGTTGGAGGCCTTCTCTCCTTCGCACTCACCTGAGCATCTGCACGTCTCTGATTTTAAGAGGTGAACCTTCGTTTTTATGAGGGAGTTCTCCTCTCTCAGTTGAGCGAAGCTATCGCCCAGTCGCTTCTCCAGTTCGCAGAAGTCACAGACACTAACGGCATCTGTGAGCTCCTTGCAGCTCCATCCATAAACTTTGCAGATTTTGCAGGTTAACTTGCAGAAAGGAGGACCATTCTTCTTCGCCATTTTATAAACTCTGGGACCATACGCATTAAAAAAGTTTTTGTGTGTGATTTTCTCTCGCACTAATCACGTTCGCCTATTTCAAGGAGGTTTTCGGTCGTTTGGCGAACAGAAACCCTTTGACCAAGCACACCAACCTTAAGGTCTCCCTTCGGCCGGACGTCCCCAATCGTGCTGCAGCTCCCAACTGAGCAGCACGAGAGCCACAGATAAATTGCATCTCTGATTTTTCGGCAGGGGTGCTTGAGATGGAATTGTCTTCCTATAAAGCTTTATTAATCAATTAAAAACGGCCAGACTTAAAGCAAATAGTAAAGTAAAGTGCCCACGACTTGATCTGAGATCTTTAGCTGATCTGGCAACCAGCAAGGCACAAAAGCTCTCTCACTAAAGAGCAGTTGAGCCTTTGTTCACCAAGTAGCGGTCACAGGGGGCTGTTCAGGCCCCCTGTGACGTTAGGAGAAAGTTTCTAAGGGGTACCTAGCATTTCGTAATTAATCGTACTCCAAACGCCTGAGATCGCTTCAATCTCAGTCTCTTGCTACCTATGAGTGCTCCAAGGCGGTATTTAAATAGGTTCCAAAGCCTCTCTCCTCACAGGGCATAAAATAGCTGGTGAGGCCCTTATTACTAAACAACTTATGTATAATAGAGATGGCTAAGTGGCAGACGGCAACTGGTCGTGTTGAATGGACAGGCTTCTGAGTGGGTGCCCGTAACTAGCCGTGTTCCTCAAGGTTCTGTACTGGAACCAATACTATTCATCATCTACGTCAATGACATGGACGGTGACATGATTGCGAAGATTTCTAAATTTGCCGACGATTCCAATCTTGGTATAAAAGTTGCAAAGGAAGGAAACACTGCTCGCCTACGAGAAGATCTCCGGAAAATTGGGAAGTGTTCGGACACGTGGCAAATGACTTTTAACGTGAACAAATGCAAAGTAATGCATATCGGACACCGAAACCCCCAATCACGGTATATACTTAAGAGCACTGCTCTCGAACGCACTGATACTGAGAAGGACTTGGGTGTAACAATCACTAGTGAACTCAAGTTCTCGAGGCAGTGTATTGAGGCGGAGAAAAAGGTCCAAAGGATGTTAGGATATATAAAGCGACAGTTTGGATATCGAAACAAGGAAATAGTACTCTGTTTGTACAATTCACTTGTCCAACCGCACCTGGAGTATGCCGTACAATTTTGGAGTCTTTCGTTTCGAAAGGATATAGCGAGATTGGAACGTGTGAAAGCTAGGGCAACCAAACTGATTCCCTCTATCAAACATAAAAGTTAGAGTGATAGATTAAGGGAACTAGATCTGTTCTCGTTGGAGACCCAGCGACGGCGTGGTCAGCTTATCGAAGTGTTCAAAATACTTCGAGGCTTCGACATTGTAGACTACACGGATATTTTCCAGCTTAGCCAGAGCAGAACAAGAAATTGCGGCTATAAACCTGAACTTAAGCGTTACCAGCGTGATCTGTGTGGGAAATCTTTCACATATAGAATCTGCGGCACTTGGAACGCACTTCCAGTGGAAGTTGTCAAAAGCAATTCTGTTGATCAGTTTAAGTCAAGACTGGGCAAAGTCTTGAAAAGTGGCCGTTTGGGCACTTAAGTCTTTTTGCAGAACTGTGCCTGCTCAACTGTTAGCCCAAAGGTCTTTTCTTTGAATGGACTATAAGGTCTTCTAGGGTACTCCTTTTCCTAGTAGCTCCTTGTAGCGCGCGCTCTCTCTCTCTCTCTCTCTCTCTCTCTTTTCCTGAGAGATAGGCCAGACAGAGAGGGTGGCGGTTTAATGTTGTATGTAAAAGATACTCTCAACTCGACGGATTGCAACATCGTATCCGACCATGAGCTACTAGGTGTTGACCTAGAGATAGGTCCTGACAGATACAGCACCCTGGTGCAGTGACCACCGACTAATTAGATTTGTAGTCAAAGTCCCGAAGGCAGGGCCTGCAACTAGTAAATCGAGGAAACTCGATTTAAAAAGAGCAGACTTTGCAGGTATTCGTGCTGGACTGATTGACGTGAAGCTAGAAGTGTGCGATGTTGTTGAATACACGTGGAACAGTTTCAAAACCACATTCATGAGTCTTTAATCACGTTCCATCCCTCTGAAATGTTCCCGTCGGTCTTCTGTTCAACCAAAGTGGTTTAATCGAGAAATCGGCCAACTGCTTAGGGAGAAGAGAACTGTGTACCGGCAATCGAAGATCTCGGGTGACTCTGACGAATACTAGAGGCTAGCCAGGAGAGTGAAGTCCAGCATAAGGGCGGCTAAGCGGTCTGAGGAACTCCGAGTGGCGAGACTTTGTAAAGAGAATCCTAAGGAGTTCTTTGGATATGTAAACAGCCGTAAACCAATCTGTCGAACGATTGGCCCTTTGAGGAATAAGGAGGGGACATTAAAGCACTCAGATGCCGAGAATGCTAACCTCCTGAACGACTACTTCTCTTCAGTGTTTACTGAAGAGTGTGGTCCCATCCCCAAGCCAACAGATTCCTACTCGGAGGAAAAGTTAGAGGATATGGACTTCACCGAAGGGGAAATAGAAAAGAAGATCGCTGTCCTAATGACAAATAAGTCACCTGACCCGGATGGGTTTCTACCTAAAGTGTTAAAAGAAGTGCGCGCTCAAGTGTCATGACACCTGAGCGCAATCTTCAATATGTCAATCCGGACCGAATGCGTTCCTAGAGAGTGGGGTGAAGCGGAGGTAACTCCTATCTTCAAGAAAGGAGACCGTAGCCAACCGTCGAACTACCGACCTATCAGTCTGACCTCGATAGTCAGTAAACTCATGGAAAGCATAATAGTGGTCAAAATGACGTCGTATTTAGAGTCAAACCTGCTACTGAGGAGTTCCCAGCATGGCTTCCGAAGGCAACGGTCATGCCTGAGGAACCTTGTGGAATTCTTCCGCTTCATCTTCATTGAGCACGATCGGGACAAGGCGGTGGATGTGGTGTACTTAGACCATCAGAAAGCCTTTGATAAAGTACCACACCGCCGCCTTCTCTGGAAAGTGCGAGCGCTGCGCATAGACGGAAAAGTAGTCGGCTGGATAGGGAACTGGCTAAATGGCAGACGGCAACGGGTGGTGGTGAATGGACAGGATTCTGAGTGGGTGCCCGTTACTAGCAGGGTGCCTCAAAGTTCTGTCCTGGGACCACTACTATTCATCATCTACTTCAACGACATGGACGGTAACATGGTTGCGAAGATTTCTAAATTTGCCGACGATATCAAGCTTGGTATGAACGTTGCAAAGGATGGAAATACTGCCCGCCTTCAAGATGATATTTGGAAGATTGGGGAGTATTTGGATACGCGGCAAATGTCTTTCAACGTAGACAAATGCAAAGTGATGCATATCGGCCACCAGTGACCTCAAGGTCTCGAAACATTGTATTGAGGTGAAGAAGAAAGCCCAAAGGATGTTAGGGTATATTAAGCGACAGTTTGGATATCGGAACAAGGAGATAGTACTGTGTCTATACAACTCCCTCGTTCGACCGCACCTGGAGTATACCGTACAATTTTGGAGTCCTTCGTTTCGAAAGGACATCGCGAGATTGGAACGCGTGCAAGCCTGGGCAACCAAACTGATTCCCTCTATCAGACATAAAAGTTATGAAGATAGATTAAGGTAATTAGATCTGTTCTCGTTGGAAACCCGTAGACTGCGTGTTCAGCTCATCGAAGTTTTCAAAATACTTCGAGGGTTCGACAAACTGAACTACGGGGATATTTTCTAGCTCAACGAGGGGAGAAGAAGAAATCACGGCTACAAACTTGAACTGAAGCGTTACAACCGCAATCTGTGTGGGAAGTTCTTCACATACAGTATCTGCGGTAGTTGAAACGCACTTCCGATGGAAGTTACCAACAGTGAATCTGTTGACCAGTTCAAGTCAAGACTAGATAAAGTCTTGCGAATCACCGTTAAGATCTTCGCGAGTCATTTCGAGGTTGCCAACGGACACTGTAGAGGATTGCGCTAAAAGTACCCTCCTTGTAGGGACCGTAAGGTCTACTAGGGTACTTATTTTTCTTTTAGCTCTCTCTCTCTCTCTCTCTCTCTCTCTCTCTCTCTCGTCTAGCAAAACAATTCGAGGAAAATTGTCACTGCATTACGAGTACCTTCCCTCTCCCAGGTCAATGAAATAACGTCATCGTAGTAATGCAAACGAATATTTCCTATATATAATAAAGACATTCGTGAGGACAAATGGCTAAAATGAATGACTTCGTGCGGATAAATGGCTAAAATAAAGAAAAAAATCTTAAATCTAATGACCAATACATAAATATATTAAAATTTCTATATATAATTAGCCAATTGCAGTGGATTGAATTGAGTCACCATATGGATTTACACCGAAATGGGTTTAAGGTGTTTCTCAGCGTGATTAATTTGATCATAAAGGCATATTTCAATTGTTATTCTCAATCTCATCTCAATAAAGGAGTTAATAATCTGTTGTTAATCCACACAACATATTTAGGTTCTTCTCATTTTTCCTGGTATTCAATAAGAGAAAAATCGACATTTGGAAAAAGTACAGGGTTCTTTTTTATACTAGATCACGTCTCGACTATAAAAAAAAACTCATATCAGCCAAAATGCAAATAGAATTAGCATAATTTTGAGCCCGTAATTAAAAATAAAATGTTAGAATTTTCAAATGAATATTAAGTATAACCATGAGGAATATACTAGCTTTTATCAATGACATCTAACCCGAGTAATAATGAAAAATAACAGGACCAAACTTTATTTCTATGTTACGATTTTTGCAACTTTTGAAGAATAACGTTCTCAATTGACCCAGGGACTGTGTCGTAGAATGGACTCTCGACGATATACCATATATAACTATTCGTTGAGGGAACTTATTTAATTATCTTTAGAGTGCGTGGATGTCTAGGCTGGCCGATATTATGTATCTTCGATATGCTTAAGAAGTGGAACTGAGCTCAAGGATAATAATATGGCTATCATTAATAAAATAGAGTTTTATTAATAAAAACTATCAACAACACACAAAACGGAAAATATTGACATAAACAGAGAATTTGAAAGGGGCGTGGAAAATCTAGCTAATCCGAGGATTAGGAGATTTAAAAAGGTAAAAGAAATATAAATTAAAGGGATGAGATGGTTCGCTAAACCATTTAAAGCACAGGATAGAGTTGACAAAAGGGTTAAATACTCAAAGGTAACGTTCAGCTTAAGGTAAATACACTTGTTGTGCAGATGAAGGTGACGTGAAGGAATTTTCGGTCCGCTGGCAAGTTCCAGCCGAAGGGGGGGGGAAATTAAATGATCCTGACGTGGCGTCTTGGGAATGAGAACCGTTTCTTGACGAACGGGCTTGAAGAACAATGGCTGTTCTACGTTGTTCTCTTCTGAACAACAGGGGGGGTGAGAACCGTCTCTTGTCTACGGGCTCGAGAACAATGGCTGTTCTAATGTTGTTCTCTTCTGAACAACAAGGGAGAAGGGTGAGAACCGTTTCTTGGCGAACAGGCTGGAAGAACAATGGTTGTTCTACGTTGTTCTCTTCTGAACAACAGGGGGGTGAGAACCGTTTCTTGTCAACGGGCTCAAAAGAACAATGGCTGTTCTAACGTTGTTCTCTTTCTAAACAACAGGGAAAGCCTAGTGGACCTGGCGTCACGAAGGCTTGAACCTTGGCACTCAAGGGATATTGTCCTTCTTCTGGACAAGTGATGGTGGATCTCGAGGTCGAGGGCCCTTTGGTGCACAAGGTGAGACTGGACCGTAGTGATGTATCGCGAAGAAAATCTGGATCTCTAATCTGATCTTAGTGGTAAAGTTTCCAAATAAATAGTCGGGACATCCCCTTGGCGTGGGGGACAATGGAGTGGGGGCTTCGAGGGAATGCACAGCCGAGCCTGAGAACAATACCTTATCTGCCCATAAGCCTAACTCAATCTGGCGAGGTCGGTGCATGGGGCGACGGGGGAAGATAAACCTCCTTGTTTAAACATTGACTCAGGTGGCTGCGATAAGGCGCCCGGCTTCAAATCGAAGATGCACGTGGGTAGCATCGTGGTTTTAAATAACATGTGATAGTGGTTGAAATTAAGCGGCCTCAACCCGTTCTATCTCAGACTGCCATTCTTCAAATGGGTAAAACGGGAGCCGATACTGTTCAATGGGTTAATTGAAAAATAAGCAAAATAAAATGGGTGAGCCTGGTGTTGCGTACACACTCTTCAGAAATTACATCAAAGCTATTTCTGTACTAGCGGGGTTGATTGGCATTTTCTTTGTTTAGGTTAGGTTAGGTTAATTTTTGTATCTATGTCACTATTCAGTGATCATTCGCTCACTAATTTCCATCACTAGCACAATTCTTCAAATGGGCTTCAACTGGGCCACTAATTCTTCAAATGATTCAAATGAGGCCGCTATTTTTCTAAAGCTCCTCATTTTTTTCTTATTTAGAGTGAAAACCAAAGAGGGCATCACCTGAAGAAAGTTGTAAGGGCATTTGGATCGGGAGGGTACGAACTGCAGGCGTTGAGGGCCAGGATAGCATGTCATCGTTCAGATGTCAGCTGCAGAATGGTTTTCGTGATATTATTAACCCGAAGAGAGACACAAGTGTGGACATTGAGTAGAGAGAAGCAAACATTCTATTGATTTAAAAGACTTTTTGTGTCTGGAATTTTGTTCATATTTTGGCCAGGCACCCCCTCCCTCCTTTTAAATCCTCTGCTGATTCTATATCATCTAAAGCCATGAAGTTGTTAGA
This sequence comes from Ceratothoa steindachneri, assembly GCA_963969495.1. Classification (NCBI taxonomy): domain Eukaryota; kingdom Metazoa; phylum Arthropoda; class Malacostraca; order Isopoda; family Cymothoidae; genus Ceratothoa; species Ceratothoa steindachneri. The sequence goes on from OZ018326.1 coordinate 179,206,225, forward strand.
TACTAAATTAGATGAAATTATACAATAAACTGCACTTTAACATCAGGGTTCATGGCCATTGTTCGCAATTATTACTTGCAAGTGTGGAAGTTATTCCAATCGATTGGTTTTGTGGCATTCAAGAGAAATCTGAGCCAATTTTTCCAATACATCTGCCCTTAGATCGACGATATTTGCTATTTTTTTTTCGATGTTTCTTGATTGAAACTCAAAAATTATCAATGGGATAAAAATCATGGGAAATATTCTGCCCTTCGCTAATATTAAGCTTCTTTAGAAGCCATTCCGCCGTGCGTCCGAGGTCAGTGACCTATTGAATCCAAAATTTCAACACTGTCTTCCGTGATCGAACAGACATCAAGATGTTATTGGCAAAAATCATCTTGTAATGTTCTCTAATTCTTGAAATTTTAAATGATTTCCATTTTTCCATTAATATCTGCACTAAAGCATTGTAGAATTAAAAGCGAATAATTATATTTTTGTTTCAGCTGAACACAGAATATAGTTCTAAATTAAATTGGCTAATCAATATGTTATTTTGGGTCAAGCTTGAAATAAGTACAGCATTCATCGTTGTATTTAAAAAAAAAAGGTAAACATTACGATCGGCAGCACGACCGATGGGACGTAAACTATTTCGTCCGTGTTCCAATATGTTTCCCCTTTTTGGAGTAAATTCAAGGGGACTGCTCGTGGGGGGTTTAAACACTGCAGGGGGGCCCCCTACGATGATCCTGAGTTTCAATCAATTGGGCGAGGATTGGGGGGCACAGCCCCCCAGTATAGTTAAAATTGTTTATAGAATAATGTTCTAACGTTTTTTTGTTACGGTTTTATTTAACCAAACGCGCTGAATATGCATCCGTGGGTCAACGAAAGATGCACGCAAAAAAAAAAAGCTTTTTCGGGCGCGCCGCCGATCTTCATGTTTACCAAAAAAAAATCCATTTTACCAATATTCATCCCCCTCCTAACCAAAAAAGAACGGACAAAAGAAAGAATACAAATAAATGAGTGAGGACTATTTCGTCGATGATGTACCCTATACATGTGCAAAAGATGTTTGATTTATTGATTTAGACATTTCTTTCCAAGAACACTGACATTAACGCAAAAAACGCGCTTGATAAATTAAATTATTGCAGCAAAAAGATATTTACAAACAGGAAAAGCGAGGACAAATTTCTTTATCAAAAATAATAAAAATAAGAGTAAAAACTCATAATTTGTTCCGCTTTGTCCGACTGTTAATTCTTGTTCTTAAGCCAGTGAGATAATTGCTTCACTCCGGCTGTTTCTTCCGACTGATTCAAAACGACGATTATATAAGAAAATGTTTGCATATTTATCACATACCGTTCGCATACAGGCTCTTAAATCGGGCGTCCCAGTGGGAACGAAAGTTTCAACGATTTTAGACATTTCCATTAATTCCCGTCAGTCAACAAACTCGGATGGATAGTTTTGTAAAAGTTAAATGCCTTCTCAGAGACGCTTTGAGGTGAGTTCAGTCCTAAATTATCCCGTTAGTTGGAAGAGTTAGTTGTAGAAAGGGGTGAAAGATGATTCGAATTTTTGAAAATGTTTTAAAGTTTGATCAGAAGAATGAATCTTAAAAGAGGCTGCAAATGCAGTCTGAAAGGGATTTGGTTGTCACCGATGAAAGTCCTGGTGTCAACAACTCATTTTAAACCCTTTCTTTGTTTGTGTTGCGATCTTGTCAAATGATCGCCTAAGATCACTGCTCTTGTCACCCACGGTGCAAAATGAAGAACAAGACAGCGTTTCTTTTACCTTTCGCCTCACCCTTAATTCCCTTGATTATGTATCTCTATCATCAATGAACATAATTTCTTCAAAACTACACCCCCATCTACTTATAACACAATAAAATGGTACGATGCGCACTTTTCTATTTCATCAGTGTTCAAGTGTACCCCACGCCGGTACAGATTCAGTTTACCCCGGACAACATCCTTCTCTCCTAAGTTTGATATTCCGAATTCAATACATGAACCATCCGCAGAACACCGTTGTAATAAAAGACTACAAAGATCTCTTCTTAAGGTAGTCTTTTACATATTTCAAAGTTAGTTGAGAATGTTAATATGTAGACCGCCACTCCACTCCATATATTTAGGAACCTCCCTCGCTATCATGTATTTTGTGCAGGTGGAATGCAAATGGACTAAATGTCGAAGGAAGAAATGAAGGATTCTTAACTTAAAAACGCTCGCATGTGGAAAATAAGGCCAAGTTTAGCTCATATTTATTTTTTTAGCAAAATTATAACGAAACACAACGAGGGCGTCTTCATCAGGAAGTGTTCGAAAAGTTTCAATAGGTGGTGAAGTTAGTGGAAGTAAAATGCGTAGACTGTATAAAGTCAAAGTAGTTAAAAGTGAAGATTAATAGGGGGGCTGAGAGCTTGGGTGCAGCAACTCTCACAAACCAGTTCCGGTTCCGCATTGATTATAGAGGTTGGCCAAAAAGTATGGCTACCCTTTAGAACTGATTAACATTATTGAAATATATTTAAGAAATGAAATAATGTTTCTGTGTATTACAATATATTATTTGCAACCTTTATTGGTGTAATTAGGGAAGATGTAATGTAGCAAAAATCCTCTTTTTAGAAACATTGTTATGATATTTTTTTTCAATAGCAGTGTGACAATTTGAAGCCCTGTAGATCTCACATATGAATATCTGTTTTGATTATTTATCTAAATGGAAACTAAAATAAATAATCTACACTACCGCGGTTGACACCTGCATCTGGTCCAAACATACTATTTTTGTATTGGGTTGAGGAATAAGTTCTTGCGGTTTTATCAAATTTATTCATTACCATTAATTTTTTTAGAAAAACTTTATTTTAAATTGATAACAATATGCAATTTAATCAATAATATATTCTCCGTTGTTATTTACGACTTCTTCCCAACGTTCAACTAGTTTTTCGATGCCTCTGCAATCAAAATCTCTGTATTTTGACTTGAAGAATTTGTCTAACCAAGTTTTTAATTCCACATCAGTATTGAACGAAACGCCGCACAAATTGTTGGAGAGCGATCGGAACAGATGCAAATCCGATGGAGCCAAGTCTGGCAAATATGAAGAAGGATGCGGCAGAATTTCCCAATTAAGTGTTTGGATAGCGTCTTTTGTCATATTAGCAATGTGAGGACTAGCATTGTAGTGTTGCAGAAAGACTCCATAACGTCGATGGGTCGCTTTTCACGAATAGCTTCAGCGAGTCGATACATTTGTTGAACATAGAGTTCTGCATTGACAATCTCGTTGTTCGCAAGGAGCTCATAAATAATGATGCCTTCACAATCCCACCACACATACAACATCGTTTTTCGTGGACGACGTCCTTGCTTTAATCGCGAAAGTGTTTTTTTTTATTGGGGCTAAGCCATTGTTTTCGATGGTTCATGTTGACATAAACACACCACTTTTCGTGGCCAGTGATGATGCGGTGAAGAAATCTGCCCTTATATCCACGAGTAGTCTTGTGATGAGCAAGCAAACCTGCGGCAATCGTGGAGCGTTAGAGTTTGTTGTTTTCGCTCAAAGCATGCGGAACCCATGTACCGAGTTTTTTAATTTTCCCCATCGAATGAAGGTGATTCACTACAGTTTCTGATCACACGACAATTGTACAGCCAATTCTCTAATCGATTGACGAGGATTTTCATGAGGAAGGTCGTTCAATCGATCTTCATCCAACTTAATGGGGTGACCAGAACGTTCTTCGTCATTAAGATTGAAATGAGCGTTTTTGAAACGTGAAAACCACCATTGAGCTGTCCTTTCTGATAAAGCATTTTTTCCGTACACAGCACAAATATCGCGACGAACTTTGGCTGCGTTTGCATTGTTAGCGTCTCGATTGAAAATAAATAACAAGTGTCGAAAATGCGCCTTTCTTTCAACTTGAAATTCCATTTTGAGGGTACAGAACAAAAATTAAATAAACACAACTTTTAAATAAACCGCAATGACTTATTACTCAACTTCAAGACGTAGCCTAAGCAAAAGCCTAATAGTCTACGCTGTTAAGCGACGTAGCCTAACCTTTGCAAATTTTGCTCTCATTATTTATTATTGTTTCTTAATATGTGCACAAATCACGTCAACAAAACTTAAATCAACACAACATTAAAAAAAACGCAAGAACTTATTCCTCAACCTAATACGTTAAATGGTTTATCCTGTGATTCGTAACCATAATAAAACTAATGAAACATCAGGTTCCTCGAGAATTAATTTCATTTATTAAACTAAAAATATTGAACAAAACCCGAAATTAATTCGAGGACGCCCTAAAATTTGATTTTTTATCGCCGTGTCACTGAGCTCTCAAATTCGAGTATTTTTAAAACTCGGTTTGTAAATAGAGAGAAATATAAATTATCCCTGAGAGTTCTACCAAATCGTTCATTTCGGCATCAAAAGAAATTAAATTAAAGCTAATAAGACGCCTTGAATTCTGATGGATGAAAAAGTAAAGTTGCGTGGTAAAGATGTAATATACCCAACCCTGATTCTAAAATTCCACCATGATTCAAAATCTCCAACAATTTTAGTTTCCACCTTATTATCCCGTGAAAATGTAATTTACACCAAAGGTAAAACTACCTGTCAATTATACCACCGAGCTTTACAAAAGGCCTTGTGTTCCTTACGACGAAAAACATTCCAGAGAGTTACGCGTCCATCAGCCTGACTCCGACACCCAAAGTAGCATTCTCTTTAGGCTCCTCTATAGTACACCTTCTATCCTTTCTTTTTATACTAACTTTACCTTCCTTACAAACTACTTCGAAAGTTTCCCGGTCAAGATTCTTCTGCTTCGCAAATTTTCATTCACCTATGATAATTAATAAGAGTAATTCAGAAGCAGATGCGCTCGTTAGTTTTCTCGTTTTATAAGAGAAAATACACATACGCGTTCAATGATATCTAGTAATAGACCAGAACGTTTTATCAATTTTCTCTGGTGGATTAATTATACACTCACCGGACTGATGGTAGCTATTTATATCTATAGGATGCTCGTTCTGTTTCTGCGGCCACAACGTTGTTCGCTCAAAACACTGGCCTGCGTTTTTTCAAAGGTCAGACGTTTTCCAACTGATTTAGAATCATTTTTGCTGAATTTAAGAACATAATTAGTTTTCTTTGGTCAGGTCTGGTTTTTAAGATATGCTCAATTTATATTAGAACGTATATTCCAAAATAGCGTTATTATCTAACCGTTTATTACTTATGGTGAGTAACCATATATAACCTGGTGAATTCATCTTTTCAGTCTTACTTTGCATTACAATGGATTGTACGTGTAAGCAAACACGGATTTGTGAAAAAGGCACATCATGCTTACTTTGGAGTAAAACTAGAGGACCTGGATAAGCCATTTGCTTCACATATTTGCTGTAAAATATGTGTGGAAAATTTATGGGATTGGAGTAATAAGAAAAGCAAGAGTGTCGTAGAGTCGAACGTCGACCCTAGCCGAGGATTGACTCTGCGGTGACGCGGGAAGGAAGCACACTAGAAATTGGGATAAAGATCCCCGTGCGAGAGTTAAATAATCAAAATCGAGTTCGGTTGCCCTAAGTAATCAATTCATAGAGGTTCTGGGCTTAGAGAAACTAATTGTAGAAAAATAACTTTACTATATACAAAGAAAATATTATTAGCAATAGTAAATAAATGACAATAAATAAGATGAGACCTGGGGTACCAAATTGGAGGGGAGGGGGGATACAACTGACTCGACGGGGACGAGAGTCCGAGAGAGGCTGTACGATGATTGCTTCCAGGGAAAGTGGGAGAGTGCAAATATCGGGGAGACTCACGTAAAGCCTAATTGACTGGAGGCTTTGGAGACGACGAGAAAGCGGGGCGCTACAAAGTTCCACTTGCAAAATTCCTTCTTCTTTAACCTTGCTGATAAATGAACGATAGAGTACTCCAGACGAGAACAAAGTCGATTCCCGAGTGATAGATGCCTGTCCGTGTCTATCGTCTGTCGGGCGGGAACTCTGGCCTCAGGTACGAGCGAGGGCGGGTAGAGAGGTGACGCGTTGTGTTCGTAGCTGGAAGCCGTTGGGAGGCGAAGTATGGCGTACGAGACTGTACGTGGCTGCTAACCAAGACGGGGCTGTATAGTACTAATTTCTCAAAGCTTTTCCTAAAGTATTTATACCGCCTCGAGGAAAGCGGGTCGCCAGAGGCCCAAAAAATGAGGACGGGGATCTCACTAGACTTGGCGCGCCAAGGGAGGGGATATTCTCGGCGAGCATCACTGGCTTGCGCGAAAGTCCTCGACGCCGTAGGTCTGGCACCGATCAGGCGATGTAACAGGGCAGAATGGGAACCCAACACGGTTCACACGGCCGCGTGACATTCTTGAAGCTGCTCCTTGGGTTCGACTGTCCGAACATTCTTGATAAGAACGCTGGGGCCATCCAACCGCGTGAAATTCTCGCTGCTACCTTTGGGATGTCTGGGCATGCAGGTGCATCTTTTTCAGGCACCACGGATAGACGTTGGGTTCTAGGTGTGGAGGGGGTAACTTTCTTTCTCTATCATCTCCTTCCCTCTCAAGATGGAGCTTCCAAGGGAAGTGACATCAGACTAATATATGGTATTTACATGGCTAAATTTGCAATAGGGACACAAATACAAAAGGGATAGTACTGGGTACTCTGCACAAAAATAATTCAAATAAAGGGGACTCGGGAAATGCTCAGTATTCCTATTACCGAACAATATCAAGCAAAAAAATAATAATATTAATAATACAATAACAAACAGGAATAGTTATCAATAGCCGGGGTCAATATAGTCTCGATAACCAGGCACTTACATACAAGGATATTAAAAAAAAGCTCCCACAATAAAAAAGGTAAATACGAACAGGAGAACTCATCAAAAATATATACACAATAAAAAATAAATAATGGCAGATATTCTTATAAGGCATTACACAAAACTACAAGAATTATTCAGAAATATCCACAAAAGGAATCCAGGGGATTTCTGCTTAAGCTGTCCGCCAGGCAATTCTAGGAACCCTTAATGTATACAATTTTAAATTGGAATTCTTAGAGACAGGGGCTCCACATCATGAGGCGACCATTATTGTTCTTAACGTTGTGTAGATAAGAGAGGAGTATATGGTTAGTCTCGAAAATGTGCAAATTTTGATCGATAAGGGGAATCAGAATTCCCATCTTCAATAGCTTGTCTTCCTCCTCATTGAACGTTTTTCTTAACGAAGAGGTTCCTGGGTGGTGAGCTGAATATTGTGCTCAAACTGGGCATCACAACCAGGTGTATCCGTGATTTCATTGGTGAATTGGGTGAGTAGCGCTTGCAACTTGGTCTTCTGGCGGATCGGAAGCTAAGGGTTTATACTCAACTCGGTGGATTGGAAATCGGGGGTATCTGGCAAGAAGTGAGGAGGATATTCTACGTCTTGTTCCACGCAGGCTACTTGTACCACGAGCAAGGGGTCAAGCGGGTAATTGGACTCCAAGGCGGATTCTTCGTCCAGGGCTACAAGTTGGTTGGCACAAGTGCGTTGATGGTACATTTTAAACATGTTCACGTGGAATAACTTAGTGCTAGACGGGGTTTGGATCAAGTAGGCGACGGGACCGCGCCTCTCGTTTATTGTTAAAGGGTCCTTCCATTGGCTCAAAACTTTGTTGTTCTCCGCGGGGAGTAGTAAAAGGACTTCGTCACCGGGTTCGAATTTTAGTTCTTTGGGACTTACACTTTAAGTAGGTTTTATACTTTCCCAAGTTTGTCTCGGCGTTCTGATGCGCGATCTCTGCGCACTTTTCTAACCTTGCCTCAGGTCTAGGAGTTAAGCGTAGGAGGATTGAATCTCCTGGTTCATTTTCAAATTGGAGAAGAGCTCCTTTAGAATCTTGAGGGGCCCTCTAACTTACGTCCATAAAGAAGCTAAAATGGGGCAAAACCTGAGGTGAGATGGGGAATTTCCCGGTATGCGAAAAGGGCTACGGGAAAGAAACGGTGCCATTCTCGGGGTTGTTCGGCGCACAGTTTCTTGAGGATGGATTTGAGGGAGATGTTGAGCCTCTCACACATCCCGTTACCAGCTGGGTGAAAAGGGGTGGTAAAAAGGGGTTTATCATCAGGAGCTTGCCGACGTACTCCATCAGTTACGACGTGAATTGGTGGCAGCGATCAGACAGGAATACCTTAGGTAATCCAATGCGAGAGAAGATGAAGAATAAAGCTTCCAGGCAGTAGATGCTGTATATATTCTTCAACACCACGGCCTCGGAGAACCTGGTGGCAAAAATCCACTAAAGTTAACATGTGACTGTGACCTTCACTCGATGGAGAGGGGGGGTTATCGGACCGATAAGATCAATTGCGACACGGAAAAACGGCTCTGAGATTAGGTGTCCTCTCTGCAACGGTGCGGGGCTAAACTCGCCCGTTTACTGCAGTAGCGAAGGATTTCTTCATGGGCGCCTGGCCAATTAAAATATTTGAAGATCTTCTGGGTGGTCTTCGTGTGGCTAAAATGGGCTGAAAATAGGATGTCATGTGCAGTGGTTAAAATGTCACCAACATGAGAACGCGGAACACACAATACTCGCGTTAGGGGTTTACCTTTTTCTGAGCACGCACGGTAAAGTAAGCCGTCCCTAACTTGCTAGATCACCTTGTCTCCTCGGGTAGCTTCTTGCTCTTTTAACTGGGCCTTAGCCCACGGACGTTGGAGGGAATCGCTGTTCTTCTGGTTCCTTGCGAAGTCTTCAGTCATGACTTCCTTGAATTCTGAAGAACGTGAGGTTTCTAGGGGTGAGAGCATCTGCGAATCTTTTACCACTTGCAAACGGGTAACCACAGGTTGAGCCACGGAGCTGGGGAAGACCCGTGGGCACTGACCAATGAGGACGGAGCAGAATTTAATGGGGGCTGCTACCATTTCTGCCCAACCAGTGAAGTACACACAATCGATGTAGCACTTAACGATGGGGAACCGATTGGCGCGCCCCTTGTAGTCGTGCACGACGGCGAAATTATTATGGTCCGGGGCTACTGGAGGAAGCAACTTGTCCGAGACCACTATGCAAGTTCCCCCGGTATCGCTTACAAGAGTGGAGATACGGCAGCATTTAATCGTTCCGGATTCGAAATTAAGGCCTCCAGGGGTATTCTTATCAAACAAGAAGTTTACCTGGTGGCCGCCGGGACTTGAGGTGCTCAGAGGAGAATAAGATTCCGATGGTGTTGACGGAGGCGCAGACGTGGCACAGATCTGGTGCACCTGGTGAGAAGAGTTATTCCTGAACTGAGAGTTCTGGGGGCAGTTCGTTTTCACGTGGCCCTCCACACCACAGGAAAAACAAATGATGTGTCTCCTGGGGAAAGACGACGTAGGAGGGTCTGAAGAGAACGGTTTTACATCCCGGTGTTAGGACGAAAAGAGTGGTTTCGGTTTCGATGGCCCAGTTACCTTGGCAAACTTTTTTCACTTTTGCAGGATGAATTTACCTTTGTTTGGCTTAGGTTTTGGGGAAAATGGGGCCGTTTTCTTCCCTTTTTTCAGATAAAGGTTGTGGCTTGCTGAATAAATATCGGTCTCTTCTGTGCACTTCTTGAATGTGAGGCTCCACCGGTCTTTTACAAAGATCTGATTTCGGCCGGAAGTGCAGCCAACAACTGGTCTCTCAGGAATAAGTCAACGAGAGCATCGTAGTCATGCAGGATTTTAGAAACATCGAGCCAAAAGTTGAGGTGATGCTGGAGGGTGTACCCAAACTGACGGTATGTTTGGTCTGGATGAAGGCGGGCATGTCTGAATTTGGATCGGTAAAAGTCTGAGGTCATGTTATATGCCGCCAGTAACTCCGATTTTAAGGTCGAATAATCAATTTTTGCCTCCGAGGGGATTGATATGAATATATCTTTCTCTGAGTTGGGAATTTAGCAAGGGCAACAATTGAGCCACTCCATCTGCCTCGATATCACAATGGTTGATTTCGAAGATTTTCTCGAAGTAGATTAAGAAGGCTCCAAAATTCTTCCCTTCCTTAAAAACTGGAAGCTTAAGAGACGCGGTAGGGGGAGCTTCGAACCTCGAGCTGGTGGACAGCGTCCCGTTCCTGGTCCTACTCTTTTCAAGTTCATGGAGGCGGATTCATTCTCTTTCTCGTTCGACTAACTTTCAGGAAAAGCACCACAAATGAGGGGGGCATTATTTAGATGCCCAGCGGGAGTGCTGGTAGGCTTTGGCGGACCTACGATTCTTCACTTAAAAAAAAACCACAGCGATAATTATTTCGCACGGTGCGAATTCTTAATTATACTCGAAATATTCACTCTGGAATTTTGCGAAAGCCTGTGCTGCCTAATACGCAACGAAGAAAACGACAAACACAATACAAAAAAAGAAATAAGATTAACTCCTTTACAATACGACAGACGTTTTATGAGGCCTGAAAAGGGTTAAAGTTTCACACGATCACAAAATCTAATACAAAATACGCCCACAAAAGGGAAAATGGGAAGTGGGTAAGGTATTTTCTACAGTTTATAAAACCAGAACCTTTAATATACAAGAATAACAACCTTTAGAATCTGTCACAGGTCTAAAAGAAATGAGATCAGTTCCTGCGGGTGACCATAAAAGCCTGACACCAGAATTATATAATATAGATGTCGTATGGTAACCTGAGTTTGATGCATACAAGCCAGAAGAGGGCGACCAACTGTGCCATTTATGCAAGCCGAACTAACGACCTGACACGAGACCTGAACCTTTCCAAAGAATCTGCTCAGCTATTGGGTTCGCGTCTTCAAGAAAAATGTATGCTGGCACCAGGAACAACATTCTATTGGTATTGGGATCACGAGAAAGAATTTATGAAATTTTTCACTTTCGATGAATTCTCTTTGCTGGTCTACTGTAACAATATTGCTGACCTGCTCAACTTTATGGGCCTGAAGTATGATGTTATGGAATAGAGACTTTCGTAGTTGTTGGACTCATCATAGGCCTTCAAAGTTGGTGCACAAAGTATCCATGCTTTATGTGCTTGTTGGACAGTCAGGTTGACGACCAGCATTATGTCAAACAAGATTGGCTGTCAAGACAAGGATTAGAATCCAGTTCACACAACGTTCTGTCCCACCTCCTGGTTGAACCAAGCAAGATAATGCTTTCACCCTTGCACATCAAACTCAGTTTGAGGAAAAAAAAAATTCAAGGCAATGGACAGGGAAGGTAGAGGATTTGCTTTCCTACATCAGAAGTTTCCACGAGTCAGAAAGAAAAAAACTGAAGGCAGGTGTATTTGATGGTCCTCATAATGGAGCTCATCAAGAACACCAGTTTTGATGAAGCACTGAATTCTGCTAAACTCTGCCTGTGTTTTTCCTTAAGTCAGGCATTGCAAACTTCCTTGGCAACCACAGAAGGCCTCAGTAAGAGAAGGTGGTTGATTAGTTAATGGGGAATTTTCGCAAACTTTATGGGTACATGTCAGTGAAAATGCACTTCTTTCGCGCTTACCTGGACTATTTTCTCCGAGAATTATGGAGAACTCAGTGAAGAACAGGGTGGGTGCTTTCACCAAAATATCCGTGTTATGGGGAGACGCTACTAAGTGCGTTGGAATGTCAACTTTCTTGCTGACTACTGCTCGTGCCCGAAAAGGGATTTGGTGTCCGCTAGTAACAATCGGAAGTCCATGACGAGACCATTCACCCATCAGTAGCTTTATTGGTATGTTATACTCTTTTTATATCAATTAGAACATTCTGTAGATCTTCTGTGTAAAAATAAGTTCAAAATTTACTATTGTGTACATTCGCCTACAAATAGATCTGAATACAGGAATTTATGACATTTGCTTATATCTCAAAAACTTGATCTGATTGGATAAAATAAGCAGGATTTTCGGATTCCGTGCAAAAACTGGCCTAAATCGGGTATTATGTGTTAGAACTTGAAAATAGCGCAGAACAGTGTATAATTAACAGTCATTCTCGCGTGCGCGCAAACTACCGTGCGCTGCGGTGAAAAGTTTACTAATTGTGCATTATATGATATTATATGATAGAGAGAGTGCGCAACTGTCCTGAATCTGCCTTGCCCCTACAAATAATAATCAGCAAGTAAAGATATTTTAATACCACAATAGAAGAATTTTAAACAATATGCATATGTATTTATTTGCAACGGGACTTTTTATCCCCGCCAACGCCGGGTACATACACTAGTAATTTATATGGGTACATGAGAGGGAATTGCAACCACGAAATAAATAAATTTCCCCCCTCCCCCTCCACCATGTTTCAGCTAATCCACATAAAATCCGCATTTAGAAACGACGATCCATTCTTTAACCATTAAACGTCCGCCTTCGAATTTCAAGATGGAGTTCACTCAAGTTTTATCAAACCGTTTGTGTCTGCGCGCAGAATTTCCTCACTGAGAAGAAGCTGAATTTTAGTCATCTCGACGTTTGCATCCATTAATTCACTCCCCGCAAGGGAGGGGGAAGCAAGGGTAATACAACTTAAACCTGGAAGAGTAGCACGCTCTCCCGATCTGAGGGCCTGTTTAGAACCAGGAAAGAATGGAAGAGGGCGTTAAACGTTCAAAAAAGTAATAAAAAATAATTCACTCTCATGAACCTCTAGCTGCATCCGTGGTTGAAATAGCAAGACCATTAAGTGGCGATCGCGACTTCGCGCTATAGAACCTTATCGCGACCCAAGGCAATTAAGGAAGACTGTTGGCGATGAATCTTTCTTCCCGTCTAGATAATTTCGTGGTATATATTCGGCACTTCAAAGTTCACATGCAGAATGTGTCTGAAGCCGCCGTCCAGTACGTTAGGCGTAACGTCTTCGTTAGTCGAGAGGAAATCGACTACGTTGTCATCTAGAGAAGAATTGAGTGATGTCGAAGATCCAAGGAAGAGCTAGTCGTCACTCAGTGTTGCTCGTGGAAATAGTTAGGCGCGCTTCAACCCTTCTCACCCCGTCTTCGGATTTTAAGGATCGGAAAAGCCATTCGCGAAGCAACCTCCGTTTGCCTCTTAAGGATAAGAGGCCCCGCAACTTCAGTTTCCCAAAGTTGAATTGAGCGTCCCGTGAGACAGCCTCAAGTTCAAGGTCGAACTTACTTACCTGGTCCTACTCGCCGCACATCAAGGTGAAAGGGATTTAACCCCTGCTTCGTCACGCTCCTTCCACCTTTATCGCGTCGAGCCTCAAGGATCCCCTTTGCTCTAGGACTTGCATAATTGTAAAATCATTACTTAATTAATTATCCCTCGGTTCAAACTTAATTGATAGTGTTAATCATCTTAGCAGTGAACCGTCAATATTTAATTGCATTGCCATTTAGCTTGCCCTATATGTATATGTAATGTTTAGTCCTATTAAAGTATATTTTTGTAGCTGTGTTTGAATATTCCTTGGCCTAGAAATTGTGTATTTAAAGTACTCTTAAAGCCATCCCCAGGTGGAGCCTTAATTTCGGTCGGCCAGTAGGCCAGTGTGCGTATAACGGCGTACAACCGGTCATACCACAACAAGGTGTGCGCTCTGATACTCATAAAACTGGCGTCATGTCTTTGGGTTTGTAAAAGATTCCACCCTACCTGATCTTTTGCTATTTGATTAAAGATCATTATTTCCACTCTATACAGTAGCAAGTGTCAAGAATATTCAAGCAAAAATTATATGACAATTTTAGGGGCGGGTTTATTGGCAATTATATTTTTTGTTTATTGAGCGTATTTACGTGAGTCAGGATACCAGTAATTAAACCGCAAGAATAGCCGCTAAATTTTGGTTTTGCTGTGGTAAAATTACCAGAAGACCCAGTCCTGAGTTAGGTTCGCTCGTTAGTTATTCTCTTTTTCTGGTGTGCATAATTAATTTGAACCTTTAGTAAGTTTTGGGGGAGTTAATTGTTAATTACAAGTAGGTTGTCAATTCGACACTTTAGAATGTACCTTATAGGAACCTAATTCGTAATCGAGAGTGACCATAATCCCTTGTCGAACCTTCGTAATTTCAAGAGTCAAAATGGACGACTAATGCGTTGGAGTTTGTTGCTCATGGAATACCAATTCCGTGTTATCTATATCAAGGGTACTCAAAATTGTTTAGTGGATAGTTTAAGTAGAAATCCTCTAGAAGACCCTATTGCCACAAATTAAAGATACCATTAGCGTATCTCCTTGTAAATATGTTTGCTGATTTGTTTTATATATAGGTTAATTGTTTGAAGTGTTAGATAATTATCCTCAGTTGCAGTGTGTCTTTAATAATGGTTGATTTTTTTTCTTTTATTTAGATTCTCAATGTGTTACAACGATCTACAATGAAAATAAGTACCCTAGAAGACCTTACGGTCCATACAATGGAAAAAAATATTTATTGTACCTGTGCGTATAGTCTGAAGTAATTATTATTATTTGCTAATCCCGCTCATGTCCGAATTTGGTTTGTATCTCATTGCACTAATTCAATTTTTATAGCGTCCTTCCCCCCTTGAAGAAAAATGAGTTCGAGTCATTTTATTTTCACACCCGACTTGTGGAGGGAAAAAATGTCTTCCTGAAAAGGGAGTATGGAAGAATGAGAGAGGGATGGAATTCCCCCGCCCCCCTCCCTGGCTTGCCCAGTTCACCGTTGGCCGCTCGAAATTCGTCTGCCCTATATACACGAAAATTAGGACAATGGAAAGACCATTAAGTGGGCATCGCGACTTCGCGCTATAGAACCTTATTGCGACCCAAGGCAATTAAGGAAGTCTGTTGGCGATGAATCTTTCTCCCCGTCTAGATAATCTCGGGGTATATATTCGACACTTCAAAGTTCACATGCAGATTGTGTCTGAAAGCGCCGTCCGGTACGTTAGGCGTAACGTCTTCGTTAGTCGAAAGGAAATCGACTACGTTGTCATCTAGAGAAGAATTGAGTGATTGTCGAAGAACCAAGGAAGAGCTAGTCGTCACTCGGTGTTGTTCGAGGAAATAGTTAGGCGTGTTTCAACCCTTCTCACCACGTCTTCGGATTTTAGGAATCGGAAAAGCCATCCCGCGAAGCACCCTCTGTTTGCCTCTTAAGGATAAGAGGCCCCGCAACTCCAGTTTCCCAAAGTTGAATTGAGTGTCCCGTGAGACAGCCTCAAGTTCAAGGTCAAACTTACCTACCTGGTCCTACTCGCCGCACATCAAGGTAAAAAGGATTTAACCCCCGCTTCGTCACGCTCCTTCCACCTTTATCGCGTCGAGCCTCAAGGATCCCTTTGCTCTAGAACTTGCATAATTGTAAAATCATTACTTAATTAATTATCCCTCGGTTCAAACTTAATTGATAGTGTTAATCATCTTAGCAGTGAACCGTCAATATTTAATTGCATTGCCATTTAACTTGCCCTATATGTATATGCAATCTTTAGTCCTATTAAAATATATTTTTGTAGCCGTGTTTGAATATTTCTTGGCCTAGCAACTGTGTATTTAAAGCACTCTTAAAGCCATCCCCAGGTGGGAGCCTTAATTTCTGTCGGTCAGTAGGCCAGTGTGGGTATAACAGCGTACACTTGATCATACCATTACAACTACTATTATTATTATAAGTAGTAGTAATTAAACCATTTCATTTTCGAGGCTCTACGATCGTAGAATGATATAAACATAAAGATCAGTATGACAATCAAAGCCAAATCCTTGTCATCAGGAGGCCAGATCACGTTAAGAAGGGCCGAAGGTGAGGAATAATGGCAGTACTCCATTTTTCCACCGACCAATGTAGAACCCCCTTATCATTTAAGAGGAGTATTGACTGAAAACTTCTTCAGTAGGTTCTGAGACGGAGAAGTGATGAGTTGTGTGTGTGAACGAAGGAGCTGAAAGAGACAAGGGCGGGATTGGCTATTTGTGTGGGGATGTATGTGGATGGAACTGACCCCGCACATGTGTCAGACTCCACGCCCCGCGGGTATTGGTGTCAGTTCTCTATAAACCCTGATCTAGGAGGGCAGGAAGGGGGGGGAAATACTTCTCGATGGGAATCGAACCCGGTACCTAGTCGTGAAAATCCAGGGTATCACAGGTAAATTCTCTAGTAATAATTTCCTCTTGTTTTTTTCTTACCGTCCAATTAGCTTCAAATTCCCCCTAAATGCTTGGAATATTAAATCTGAAAGAACTGTCTACCATAGAGGTAAAAAAAGAAGGAGGTAAACAGTAATAGTGGGAAGGGGCAATTAGGGGGACGGGGTCCCCTGCTTTCCAGTTTATGTCCAATATCTATTTGTGTGCAGATAGGAAATCAGATGTCTATTGGTTTTCCTTGTCAAGTTTCTATCTATTAGATTAACTTGTTTATGTGTTATAGAGTCTACTCCCTAACCTATGACTTACAGACATTACTGTACTCCTAGTTCCTAAAGCCCATTTCCATCACTTGTGGGGTAATTCCACCAAAAATTGCTTCAGAACAATTAAAGATGTGTAATTTGCTGCAAGACCAATTAATTTTGCAGCTGTTAATCTCTAAATAAGGGTTTCAAATTTCGATAGAATCGGCCGAATAGTTAAAATGTTATTAGCAAAAGAATAAAAGCAAAACTGGGGCCGACCGACCGACTGACCGACCGATATAGTGAGATATAGAGTCGCATGCGACTAAAAAGGAATACGCACATAACTGAGCCCTGGGTAACGCCTCTGTCCTGTGAGAAGAGTCCTGCGTAGGGCAAACCTACACGAACCTGGAACAAGCGGTCACACAGGAACTCGTAAATGAAAGTGGGTACGAATCCACGAAGTTCAAAATAATTGGAACTAGAGATAATAAATGAGTGTATGGTAGTTTCTTAAACTTCGGTGTTGTCGAAAGCTACAGCCAACGTAAGAGTTAGGCAGACAGACGCCTCTTGAAAGTGAAGCTATATCGATATTAACGAAGGTAGTGTTTCAGCGATTCTATGCAGAGAGGGAGGTTATAATCCTCAATCTTGCGGAGGGAAAGGGCAGGGGGCATGCTATCCGAGTGAGACTTTGATATTGAGGCGAAGTAGAGGATCAGGCTGTTAGCAACTACTACTCATTTAAACATAAAAGCCTTATCGCTCTTGAACTTATGTGAGAAGATGGACTCTTTACCAGGTGATGTTAGGTAAAGCGGGGTTGGAAACTTTAGGGGCATAGGCCTGACGGAAGTATTGACAAGAGAGAGAGAGAGAGAGGGAAGTAACTCAGCTCTGACATGGTTCATCTGGACCTTATATTGGGACTACGGGTTTGGTAGAATCGGCAAGCTGCATGTTTCTTAGAGCGAACCACTTAACTATACTCGGAAAATCACCAGGATGACCTGAAAACAAACAAGCAGGCCCCAGGCACATTGTGTATGAAAGAATTTAAGACGGATAACACATCATCTGTCATAAAATCATGCAGCCTCTAGGAGCAGACCATCAGAGCAGAACGACTCTCCCAGTCTGCCCTGTGAAAGTGCCCTCCTGTAAAACGTCAGATGCGCGAGGGGAAGGGAGGGCTAGAGAGAAATTTGGAAGTGGTCGCTACCAAAATCTTCCCGGAATACAGCCCGAGATTTCAGTAGCGCTTCATCAAAGACGAGAGAAAGATAGATCAAGAAGGGAGCGAGTGTCGATGTATAGGCGGAGATAAGTGGGCGGGCAGGCTCGGAGTTTATACAAAAGAATGGCAACTCCTTTAAAGGGATAGAAGTGTGCGCAAGAAAAACCGAACAACAATTTACTGCGGCGGTGTTAAGGTTTAAATCTCCATAAGAAGAAATGATTGAGGTGATTTGGGAATCAAATTACGAAAAAGATCAAAACAAGGACAGTGGCGGTGGGGAGAAATGTAGATCAAACATAAAGTATGCTGTAGTCTAAAAATAATAGTAGGCAGACAACTCTTGAGAATCAGTACGGAAAAAGAGAGGTAGACTCGTGACTAAGATACCTGTTCCGCCGCGATCATATATACCTCGAGGACAGGAGAGGAAAGGAAGCTAACCGGAGATCCTACGGTTCAGATGGCCAGACAAGATTAGTTCCTGAAGGGAGAGACAGCTAAGTTGATATGAAGGTGTAAGGATGAAAGGCACTCCCACAACTAGTTTTGGAATAAAACCATAGGGTAGGGGGTGGGGGGTGCAGGCAACGGGATATGTACCAGAAAAGGCCTAAATAGGTCCCTCATTGCCTACCTGAATATGAGGATTCGGGAAGTCTTGAACTTATGACCGGGTTGTGTATACACCTCGGCCTCTATCACATTGTCAATGTCATAGGGAAGGAGTGTGTATGCGGTAACGCCCTTTAAACGAAAATGTGAGAGCTACTCTTGGAATAACGCTTACAAAGATGGGTGACTTACGAAGCCGATAGAATAGCCTGTATATATATATGAAGGGGAAGTGTAAAGCTTCCGCCGGTGATGGGACTTGCGACGAGAGCTGTCGCTGCGTTGTAGGGAAGTGGAAGCTGCAGTTGATGATGAGATCGAAGCTAGACCGCTCTCGTTATGTATATGCTGGGCCATATGTCCCTTTTCATAGACGAGATCCCCGTAATCAGATTAGGTAACCTCCATAACGATCATAAGGACACTCGCTAGTGAGTTCGAAGGCAGCAGAGGCCGATTTTTGTAATAAGGGTAAAGGGGTCCTACTAAATTGTTTTTCACACCAACTAGCGAGCGGTTGGAACCTTTGGTGACCTTGGGAGGCACTTGTTCCACGTCAGTAGTATGACGAAATGATAGCCTCATCGTGAAGGATCCGGAATAGTAGCTGAAAACTCCATCTCCATGAACTTGTAAGTCTGGCACTCATGTATTTGCGCAAAGATGTTAGGAACTCTCTAGAGCACTTTGAGAAGGGAGCGTTTGCTGGGCAATGAGAAGAGTGGGGAGGGCAAAGCAGCCTTCTCTTGACATTCGGATCTAACATGCCCGAACTTGTTTCATTTAAAGGGCAGTAATAATATAGGGGTAGGTGCATTAATCTCGGAGACCTTTGTTGAAATCGTTGGAACTTGGTGATTCCCTTGGAATAAAGATCCACTAAATGGTCGTCCGCTGGGATGTCTCAAAGACCCTTTTCGAAAGTAGTGACTTTTCATAAGTTGATGCGGCCTTGACTCTCAGAGGATTAAGAGAGAATCGTGCAATCTGCCTCATAGTCAAGATCCGTCCGACTCGGGATGGACATCAAATCTTTCTTTTAATGTTTGAGAGTGGAGTGCCTGGGAAATACGCTCGCGGGGTACGGGCATGGAAGCCAATGAAGAAGCTGGTCTCCTAACCAGAAAATAGTTAATGCGTGAGAAGGAAGTCAATGTTGTGCCAGAAAACAGACGGGGGACTTGAATGGGCAGTTGGAGGCGCGTTTTTTTAGTGGACTTCCCGGAGAAAGCGGGTATAATATGGCGGGGCGTGGGGGGACGCTTCACTAGGGGCTGTGGGAGATTGAGAAGTGGTATCTTGAGTTATTATGAAGGTTAAGGCGGATTAGTTAAACCTACTTCCGGCTCTCCATTTAGGCGATTTGCTAAACCAAATTCAGAGTCCATTGGAAAGCAGCATCAGAAACCATTATAGAAAGGTTTTTTTATATGTTGAGATGTTTTCCATATGGGAATAGTGATACAGAAAGACACTGCTGAAAGAAATATACTTGCAACAGCACCAACTTTGTAAGGCACAAACCCAAACAAGAACACATACACTACATGCCCGACACCCTCACCATCTAACAGCGTCATCTATGATGGGGACTTCCCTAGTGGAAACACCAGATAAGCACCAGCCATTGTAATTCTCAGTAAAAGTGAAAAAAGTAGAGAGAGGAGATGAAAAGGAGGAGGGGGCATAATAGAAATCTACTTCGTCAAGGAAAAGTCTGCCAACCCATCCTCGTCGAGGAGGTCGGAGCCCAGCCACAGCCAGCACTGAAAGACTGCAAACGGGCTTGGGGGGAGGGGGTATCTTCTCTTCTCATGCGAGAGGTCGCTGAATCGGATACAAATGAAAGCTAAAAAAAAAATTTAGAGGGTAAACAAAAAATAAATTTCTGTATTTTCAACATTTATTGAGTGACAAACAATGAGCATTGCCGTTCTTATTCGTTGCAGGAAACAAAAACAACTAAAGATCTATTATGAACAAATTAATCGCTAGAATATTTACACAAATAGAATTTTATCCTTACCATCTAATCGCAATTTTCACAAGCAATTTTTCAATTAATTGAAAGAAATAAAAATTCCTCGTATATATATATATATATATATATATATATATATATATATATATATATATATATATACATACACTACACTATATATATATATATATATATATATATATATATATATATATGTATATATATATATATATATATATATATATATATATATAATTTTTAATGAAGACATCCATATTTTTTATATTTCTATTTTTAATCAAGATGAACAGTTTCCTTTTGGATGTAAACAAAGTGCATGATAAAGAGTTCTAGTAAAAATTTCTATGAAAAAAACTCAATAAAGTAACGTGAAAGATGACTTATTGTGCACAAATAGTAGTAAAATTTAGATATATCTTTTGTAATGCAGCCTAATTTAGCCTCGCCAAAATCACGAACGCACGATCAATCCTAGACATAGACAATAAAAAGGTTTGTCGACATTTTAGCTTACACGAGGATCACACATTTGACTGAGGATCAATGAGTGCAGAAAATCAAACCACCAAAAGCTTGAAGACTGACAAGATGACTAAGAATAATATGGCAACGTCTTTCTACTCGCTACAACCTATTGAGCGAACTTGAGTTTTTAAAGAGAGACCTGAGTGACAAGACAAATGGAAGAGAAGAAGGAAAAAATACTACGAACAACCAGAAGCCTTAGAGCAGAATTAAACATAGGTCCTATGAGCCAAGGTAGGAAGAAAAGAGCGGCGATGGGCTTATATATATAATGCAAGGAAGTTTAAGAGAACATTTAAAAGGATTTAACACGATAGACAGAGATTAAAATACACTTTACGAAGCATATATTACAATATACTTTTGTTAAGTAGGATAGCCAAGGAGGGGATACTTTTTTAAATATGCTTTCCGAGTCATTTTAAAATTTGTTGCAAATGTTTTTTAATTCTTTGCAATGCATTTTTTCTCCACATAGCACATGTCAGCAATTTCTGTTCTATGTCGTCTTAACTTCCCGGTTCTTTTTTGTTTTACTGGAAATTATTAGGATTCTAATTGGGATGAGCCTCTTATATACACCATATAATTTACTTGACTCGTTAACTAAACTTATTCTTCAAAATGATGAGATTAAAAGTGCACCAAATGATTAGGACGTCGTGCATCTCCACGTCTTTTACGAGCAGTACCACATCTAACATTTCATACTACTACATTGACCAAATCATAGAAAATTTGCTAAATTAGGAGTTTAGAGAGTTATTGTCAAGTTTGTAACATTTAGAACAGACATTTAACTATCCAAAAAAATTTGTAGCCTTGACCCGTATTGTTAAATATGACTTGCTGACACTTTCTTTTTGTACAATGAGAGTAAAAGTCAGAGCCCTTTCAGTTGTTCGTGTATACAACTAAACATGAAGAGTTACTACAACCTAGAAGATATATGGATTCAGTTCACACCTCAAATGGTCTACTCGTCTGTTATGATTTTAGGTGTTTCTATTTTACCTACCTATCTTAAGTTAAGGAAACCTAGGTTAGGTTTGTTATTTAGGAATTTAGCCATGGTCGTCTTGATAAACCGTAAGAAAGAGCCATTTTTTAATTAATATACAAATTATTTTTTAATAAGAGAAGAGGGTGACCACCGATTCACTCAAGTAAATCACACTTAGTGCAGATAATTATCGTCATGGGGTAGGAAAAAAAAAGAAGAGGCAGAATGGAAGGAGAACATAATTGCGAGTACATAAAAGGGGGAAAACGAGTGCAACAGGGAGGAAGTGGAAAGAGGATCGTGCTGTGAATCTGGCTGCAAAGAAAGAAAATAAAAGAAGCGGCGACGGGGATGGAATACATGGGATATTCAAATAGCCGGTGGGATACGATGAGTCTAGTACAACAAGGAGATCGCTGGTTTATCTGATAAGACCTAGTCGAATGCGGACCAGTAGTATCTCTTTATGGGAAGATGGTATAAAGATGAGAAGTGGCAGCCGAGGAGGAGTCTGATGCGGCGAAGTTTGGTAATAGAATTAGTTTGTCAGTCTGAAAAAGGTGCATTAAGGATCTTCTTCGAATGTCTAATAATATCAATGAATAGAAGGGCGCTGCTTGGCGCGCTAGGTGGAGGCTGACAGAGCATCTTGGTCAAATGCTTCATTGCCAGGCACTTAAATGTGAGAGGGAATCCAGCAGAAATTAAATACAGACTTAATGAATGAGATCAAAGATCTATGCAAGAGCAGTCGGACCTTGAAAATCAAAGGATGGGGATGAGAGAAATGAGATGGTGCCGAAATCGTGCTTCTGGAAGCAGTAAGAACATAAATTCAGTGGATGAGAACGGTCAGACGATAAAAAGGGCCTACGGATGATGTACACCTCTGTTGAGTATGTAGAACACCAAATGGGTGGGCCGGAGAGGAGGATCTTAGAGGCACCGTATCAATCACGACGCAGGCAGACAAGATGTGAGGGAAACGAGAGCCCTTAGTAAAGAAAGCCGTGCTCTGGACGTGACCAGACGCATGATTAATGAACTCTGACGGGAGAACACAACCCACTTCAGGGACTTTTCTATTGGGAAGAGGTGGTCGCAATTTTGTCAGCAATCATCATCTATGGAGGTACATCCGTTAAAGAGATATGATAGACTGGGTGTGGTGGCGGCAAAGGAAATTGTAAGGCGTAGGAAAGCGGCGCCACTGTCCTTGATAGATGTGAATTGTCTCTAGGAGGACGCAATGGACATTTCTAGGAACAATAATAATTTAGACGTCCAGCAAAAGCAAAGGATGTCAGCGTGGACAGAAAAGTACGTTTATGTGATATACGAGGAACATTACAATCCGCGCGAACGCTGGTCACTCAAAATAAGAGGAAAGCCTGTGAAGCCAAACGGAGAATCCGAATCAAAATTGGATCAAAGCAACGGAGAGTCAGGGATGGTGCGAATTTGTACATCACCTATCTAAGGTGCAATTTTGATTTTAACGGAGCCGCTGTGTAAGCGAAGAAACGACCGGTGGTCAGCGCCCAATTAGTGCGAACCAAATGGCTTAAGAAATTGAAGAGGAACAGGTGAAGGCAATGCGGTAGGAGCCATGAAGCTTTCCTTAAACTTTTTCGTTAAAAATGAGACCTAGTGACCTCACTGAATGATCACAAGTAAGTGGTGCTGGTAAATAAACAAGGACAGAACGTCAACATGTCGGTATCGGTGAGGACAGAAGAAGATGTAGGGAGACTTTGCGGGAAGAAAGAGAATCCCAAAGAAGTATCTCAGTCCACAGCCTCTGTGGGGAAAAATTGAACATCTCTAGCGACGGGAGTAAGAGATCAACCATACTAGTAGATCGTCAGCGTAGAGTATTCCGTTGATGTAACGGGAAATGGAAGAGATGACGATATCGATTACAAAAGAAAAGATTAGGATACTCATGAAGGAGCCTTGAAGGAGTCAGGGAGGGAGTGCAAGTGTATTACGCCAAGCAAAGCTAATAAGGAGGGGGTGACATACACAGACGTACAAGTCCCGGCATAAACCAGAGATGAATGGATGGGAGCAGGTCAGCGACTAGCCTACAAAATTTGCCACCGGACAAAAAAAATAGATGAGATCCCGCAGGAGTAAAGAAGAAGCTTAAATAAAGTGTCAAGTAAGAGCCAAGCAAACCTTCAACGCAACACAATTCACGCCATCCCATCTCACTATTTTCCACACTGTCCAAAACATTTTAAAAACTAATACACGAACGGAAAATAAGTCCAAATATCCCCCCTATCTCAAACACAACACCGTTCCGAAAGAACCATTCAACCACGACTCTCTTTAGTGAGCACACATGCACACACCCATCACGCAAAATCCTTGCTGCCATAGAGATAAACAAAGCCGCCGATAGAGTACCAAAACACATACTCGCACAAACAATCCTGAATACCAGCGTCGCTAACGTCAAAAATGTCTAACGCTTCCTCTTCGGCAGCAGACAAGGCCAAGTGGCACAAAGAGCATAGAGCCATACTCTCAGCTTATTCACACGCGACATCCCACAACCACAATCTCCATTTATCAGAACCGACCCCTACGCGGATCACATCTCAATCATTGCACAACATCCATCAGTTCGCACACCAAGTAGAGCACTCCAACAATACATAAACACAAGAACGCTGGCTCGCACAAAACCGCATGGCAGCCTCAATCCCCAAATACACCAATACACACTTCACACCAGACTAGCACGAATCAAACAAACAGCCTAAAATTAGCCTAGATGGACGACACCTTACTCCAAACAACCCCACCACACACACTCTCACACACACGCACACTCCTGGGAATCACACTTGATCCCCGCATGGCATATAAAACTCACGTCACCAACATCACAAACAAATCAATAAAGAAAACAAGACTTTCAAAGCACTATCAAACATCACTCGCCACACTATACAAGCAATTTAACCACATTACCCCTACCTACGCAGCGCCAAATGGCCCCCAACCCTCGCCACTTTACACGTAAACACACTCCAAACCACTGAGAACACCGCAACCGCAACCATCCCGGGATGCACTCAAACCACACCCATCCGACAGCTGGACTTCGAAACAAAAACACTCTTACTTAGTCAAAGTTCACTTGAACATGATTGGAGCCCAACACCTCAGCAGAGTGCTGAACCCATCCCATCCCAACCACCTCCTAGACACAAAACTACTCCCGCAACCTACCCCCCCCAACCCTAACTTAATAAAACACATCTAAACTTTACTCACTCAAGAACTTTTGAGTACTCTCCCACCAAATAATACCCTAAATCACCTCAACCAACAGAGAAATCACTACAATGGACACATAATCATCCTGTTCCAACTGTCAGGCCACTCTACATTACTCAACAGTATAGAATAAACCTCACTCCATCACCAACATATGCCAGATGCAACCAACACATTGACAACCTCAGACATGCACGCACAACCCACATCTCCGACCTCAAGGACCTGTGGATCCGTCCTGGGGACGCGATGGCCTTCCTCGGGAGTCGCCACTTCGCAGAAGAGAGGTGGAGTAGTTGAAAAGTGAGTAAGTGTTTCAATGAATAAACCGCGGGTAATTTCATTTTAGTTTGAACCTACCGATGGCACTGGGTCCCTCATGAGGTGGGGTGCTCCTCCAGGTGCCAGGTGTAACGGGACTTGGTCTCTAAAATTAAGCAAGAGGAAAGAAAGTAAAAATGGGAGAATATGTGAAGGGGAGAAGAGCAGTAGTGGCTTAATAAAAATTGAGGCTGTGACCGGCGTGGCGTCACATGTGAGAACCCCGTCAACTCCCAGCGCCTCCAGGTGAGAGGTAAGATCTAGTCTGCGAAAACTGTGGCTCCGTGGGACGCCCCTTAACTCACAATAGACGAGCCTCAAAGGAAGTCAACCGAGCCAAATAAATGTGGTTGTCACCTTTGTTAAAATGCGATTAAAAACCCGTTCAAAATGTTCAGAAAACGGTCTTGAAGTCCATTTACTCTGTCTTAACACCTAAACCCAGTGCATTGGAATTAAATATCCGTTATAAAGCTATATTAATATTTATTTATCCTCCTCAATGACCATACATGTAATTAACGCAAGTACTTATAAGGGATAACTGCCTTCCTTTTGTTTACTATGATAAATATATTTTATTATATATACTCGTTCAAAGGTGTTATGGCCAATTTTATTTTTTAAATTACTGGGGGTAAATAACTATTACTAGTAGAAGTCTAGAAAAGGAAACCACAGCAGTACATTAGAAGCTATCTATAAGGATTTAGCTCAGAAACTAGTCCTAATAGTCAGAAATCAATAGAAAACGGATATTTTTTTTAATTTTAAGCCATACTATTATGAATATAGATTAAATCTTGATATATTCTTTGTACGGTATGAAAAATAGTTTGATTTTGTATAGCTTTTCTTTCTACTCATCACCATATTTAAGGCATTGGAGGAAAGCATCAGTAAAAAATAAAAGATCTGTGTACAAAAATAGATATGACCCCTCTTCCTAAACTAAGGGGTATAGGAACTTGTTTGTTTCTTTTATCTGTAATGAAGTGAGTACAAGAGAAGACAGTAAAACAATACTGTTAGTAAAAACTTTATCGAAAAGAAAAGTCATGACCGACATCAATAGTCGGAGTTGAGGAGGACAAGCTCCTCTAAGATATTCAAAAACATTTAATATAATATCTACATTTTACAAACGAATAACCGAACAATATAAATAAATAATATAAATGCATAATTATAAATATAAAAAAATAATTGCATTGCTCCGATCTCTCATTTTTTCTATATTTGTACGGGGATGCTGTAGACAAAACTTAGGTCCGCTTTTAAGAATATATGCCATAATTTCTTCGAAAAACTTTTGTGCCGAAATTGGAAAAGGCAAAGATGAAGATTTTTATGCAAAAAAAAAATCGGGAACACAATGGTTTGTACTGTGGTTTCAGCCCACAAACAATTATTTATCAAATTGCGGCTAGGTGCGTTTTTACAAATATTTTCGCGCCTTATAACTCATTTTGTAGGCCGTGTAGCTACTTCATGCACGTGAAATAGCACAGTATAGACTGAAGATTATAAGGCATCGCTGAAGTGTGTGAGGCACACTCGTAATCAAATTGTGGAAAGCGGACGAGTAACCTAGAAAAGGCATTTACATATTGGATATCATTCATAAAATATTCGCAACATAAGTAACTTTATGAAAAAATATGCTGTAAAATAACTGAGTAATCCCCTAATATGTTCCATCTTTGAAAGAATTCACACTCCGGAAGTGAGAGGAGCAAACTGCTTAAGCTCCTGCAAATTCGAGACGTAGTTACAAAAAACATTGCAAACAGGTTAAATAAAGGGAACTATAATTTCCAAGTCACAATTAAAGATTCGGTAAGCTCGTAAAGAAAAATGAGTGATGACTCAATTTATTACAAAGAAACCCTGAGGTATGAGTGAAGAAACTCAATTTTTTACCGAGTGACATTGGTTTACTCCCAAAATGTGAATTTGTCCCTGAGAGATTATTTGGATATTGCGATTTTTAGAAAGAAATTTTCTCTGATACCTAAAAAATTAACTCTTCAGAATTTCTGTTTGGGGTTTAAATTATCAAACTAGAATCACTTCCGTTTAACCAAAGCTGTTCCCGTGCTATTAAATAGAAGTTAAAGATTTTCCGCTCCCCTTCAAGAATATATTAGAATATTACTGACACCTTCAGACATTTAATTTTTTAATTTTATACAAATATAAAACATAGAAGAGTGTTTGGGTATGTTATGTGAGTATAAACAAGTTTAAAACTAAAAATTATTTTACTCTAAACAGTATAGGTGAAACCAACTAACTACCGTCATGAATATCAAGCTTAGTTTCATGTTGATCATTGTATAACAAAAATAGCTAACTTTCAATAATGAACTGTTCTATAAAAATAAATCTAAGATATTTTGTAGCACTTAGGGCTGGCTTAGAACTTGACTATAGTGACATATATAATTCCAGTTAACTCTACAATTACAGCACTTCAAAACACAAATATTCAAGTATTCTTCATACCATGTTCATTTTTGGAAAATTAAATTTGGGAAGTAATTTTAATATATTTTTCTTAGGTCGAACAATACATAAACCTGGCAATTTTTGGATCTTTTTTTTTTAGAATCAAGCAATTTTACTTTAAACGGAGATTCAAATGTTTGGTAAAATTGAAACAATTGCAAGGAAATGTTGAATTTGCTTCCCAGACGCTTATTTTATCCCAAAATAAAAAAATCCGAATGAAAAAAGAATCGGTTTAATCCAGTTGTGAGTTGTTCATTTATTATTATTCCGGACACACATCGATTAAAAAAGTTTAGTTAATATACGATTATATAATCTCCGAATTTTACATCCTAATCTATGTGGGAAAGAAGAAAATCAAGTACATTTGTACTACTTATCCATATTTAGATGCACATTGATAATAGCACATTTATGTCAATATTTCATAAAAATTCTTATATATATACACATTACTAGAATCTAAATATATCTCTTTCTAAACAAATCACATGACTTTGTCTTAAACCTTATGTAAAACAAACGTATACATGAACGTATTACTAATGGTAATGCTCTTAATTAGAGCTGGTATACTAACTAGCACAATTCACAACAGCGTAAACAAACTGTTTAGTCGCAAAAACTACACCAATTTGCAAGCAACCTATTAAACAATTGAGGATACAGAGCTTCTGTTGATTTGTCATATTTTAGACGAGTGCAAATCATTAGAAAAATAAAAATAAAACGCATTCAAAAGCCAATTCTTGTATTAACTACACATGTGTTGCAAAATGAGCTCTGCATTTTGAGAAACCATCACTCTAATAACTTCAATATTTTGAAACTGAATTGGCGGGGTAAGTATGATCAAAGATGATTTCAAAAATAAATTGCGACTAAATAAAAAACAGATTGTTTCCTTCATATGCCTTTTGGCTCAACCTTCGTTTTATAACTTGATTCAAAGCCATTCTAAATTGGACCCCTCTTTAGCGATCATCCTGTAAAGGAAACGTAAATTTTAACACATTCCATCAAAACTCAAGCCATTTTTTTTTTCTAGCACCTCCTTGGCATGGATCCAATTGTAAGCTTCTCCCATCAATTAGGCCTTTAAGAAAGATTAACCAGAAAAATAACCCTTGCCCAGTAAGAGCATTCTCGATTGGAGCACACAAACATACGGAACAATGGAGTCCCATTCTGCCCTTAACCGCTCAGAGACAAAAGTTCTAGTTGAGATCAAAATTGAGCAGTTTTTAGCAAGAACAATTCCAAATAACCCAAATCATCGCAAACATTCTACATCGGAGAACATATTTATGTCTACT
Organism: Ceratothoa steindachneri; assembly: GCA_963969495.1. Classification (NCBI taxonomy): domain Eukaryota; kingdom Metazoa; phylum Arthropoda; class Malacostraca; order Isopoda; family Cymothoidae; genus Ceratothoa; species Ceratothoa steindachneri. Next base: position 179,235,457 of record OZ018326.1, read on the forward strand.
AAAATACTCCGTTTAAAAAGAGTGAGGCAAACTACTGCTGTCTTGGAGCAAGTCTTATGTTCAAAGTTTGGCTCCGCTAAAAGAAAGTTGACCAGGTGAAAAATAAAACTCCATTGATAATCACCAAAGACATATTTTGAAAAGGACAAGTACGAAGGTCTAATGCAAGTGAGGACTAACGCATCACTAGCCCCAAGAGGGAAACTTTACAGGATAATTTTTCAAATATAAAAGATACTTTAAAGATATATTTAAATGAAATTTAAAGGATATGACCTGAAAAATTGGCAGAGAAAGCTACAGCACTACCCAAAAGCGAAACTTTTTTCAGTGAGAAAAAAAACTTTTAACCAACGAGAAATTTTCATTCATGGAGAACTAACTTGAAGGAAGTCGGTGATTAAAAAAAATAGTAATATATCTAATATATCAAACGGTTAACATAATAGACTACATAGACAAAGATCGTCACCACTAAGCATTAAGGAAGAAGGGTGGATTATAAAATCCCGGGAACAAGCTCCCGCAAACAGCGCATGATCCCAGGAGTACGAACGGATGACCCCTTACCAAGGAAGCCAGCAGACTGAAATAATTCTCTTGGTTCTCCAAAGTGACCATCAGATTCGTTCTCAACATACAGATGAACCTAAAAAGGGGACTCCACCCATGATAGCAATATCGATAGAGGTGAGAGTTAGTCATGGCGCCACCTATGCTTAGATCTGAATACGACACCAAATGTAATGAGTGCTTTTGTCCATGTTTATCCGTGAAAGTCCTAAATGACCATATGAGTGACCAATTCTGCGATACAAGTTTTCTGAAATACGAGTATGCTCAGCGAGACGCGTGTCCAGAATCCTACTGCGTGGGTTAGCGAGAACAAAGCCAGACTTGTCCAGTTAGAGCGGATCGCAACCAACCAGGATTTCCAATGAGACGCCCTCCCCTCCCTCTCTCATTCGCGTCGTTAGGCATTCGACGCAAGTCTCGACAAAGGAATGGAGGTGAAACGACACTTTTGCGGTTTTGACCAGTATCGAGATATGTACACAACCATTCGGGATGATGCCTCCGGGAAGCCTGACCTAAAAAAAAATGCCACAAATTCACAACAACGGTTGCGCTATGCAAATGTTGACGTCATCCTAAATTCTGCGTACAAAATGTGGAAATTTCATAAAAGAAACGAAAAATTATTAGTATTTAATATAAATATCGCACGAAATTTGTCTTTGGGGGCAACGTCTATAATTGCCATCGTATAAACTCGAGGTGTTTTTGAAGTAGCAACCCAGGATTTGAAATTTGCCCATTCGTCTGGGCAAATCAATTAGTAGAAGTAAAACATCAATTACAGGATTAGAATGACTTCATATAAATGCCAAATTGACAAGCCTTTGGTTGAAACGGCTAAATAATCCGGGAAATGACTATTACTTCCAAGTCCAACTTGTCTGTTGCTTACAGGTTAGTTACCAACTATATACATTTTTATCAAATTATTTACCATAACTTGCATTTTATTTGATAACCATGACAACAGTCAATGGTAAGGAACCACAATTAGAACATTTTGCCATCCATGCATACAGGTACGCACATACATAAATACATATTCTGTAATAAGTCTATATTTATCTTAGTGTCTAAATTACTTCAAGTGCTGTGAAAAACGTAGTGCACATTCCTTTACCGGTGTTATTTAGGCCTAATACCCTCTTTCACCGGTACTGGGGACTATCCGAATGGGTGCAAGAATGTTAAAACATTTTTTTAAGCGAAGATAGAAAAGTGTAAGATCATTTTCACTCGGAACATATGGACAAAGGCAGACAGGTGAAGAAAAGGGTGAATAAAGATAACAAAGACTAAAATTGCAAGTTTCTAAATTTGTGTTCTCTGTTTTGGGCTAGTGAGATTTCCTTTTAAATATTTTATCATATTTATTTTCAGGTATTCCTTCTTTATTCTCATTATTTTCTTGTCCATCTCCTCCATTCTTCATCAGTGGAGTAAAAATGTTATCGTTGATTAGTCATCTTTCCTTTATTAAAAAAAAAACTAACCCAATTTGAAATGGAACCTTTTGCGGCTAAGGAAAGTTACATATATCATCGCCTGGATACCTTTCCTCTCAAGCACCAATTAGCAAAGGCATGGTAAAAACAGATTCCCGCATTGTCTATTTCGTTCTTAGGAAATTTCTTAGACTCGGAGGGATGGGGGCGCATATTGACGCATACGCGTCACTATCTGGAAATTAATCATTTTCAATAGGAAAAATGAACTGTACTTACAAAGTATATCACCAAATGCTTGAAGATGAAGATTACGATAAGTATATTGGAATAAAACCACGAAGGAAATTAAAAAGAAATCGTGGAAAACCTTAATAAAAAGAGCCGGTTTAATTCCCATGGTCCTATTCTTAAGTGTGGCCGAATAATTGGAGCATCACCTTCAGTAAATATGTGGAAAGGTGAATTATCTATCAATTATAGTGTTTGATTTAACATTTTCCGGGAATTTTTTAGAATATCCCTCGTATAATAGTGTAGGCCTTAAGTAGATGTAGAAGATTTTATTTTTTTTATTTATCCCGTTTCTTTTTACTTTACATTGTTTTTAATATTTCAGTAGGGTTTTTATGACCCCAACCACTCAGTTTGAGGCTTAGGGTTCTCACTGGTGACCGACTGTTTAACGTGGACTCCAAAGTGCGAGAATTTACAGCTTATGGCTGCCGCCGTGAAGTCGATCCGAAACGTGTCTCCATTCGTTAAATTGTCACACCCAGTGTGGCTTAACTTCGGTGTAATCGGAAGTGTGTAACAGAAACTGTAAATATATGAGTAAAATACTGTATACCTACATCCAAACTGCGCCTGTATACTAGCTTCCATGTGTACAAGCTGCCCTACCCCTCGAGCGCTTCGCTTACATGGCCAAGGCAACCAACAACTGATCGTTCATACAGATGGGCAACTCGGAAATTAGTGTGTGAAGATGCAATACATGCGAAAATACGCACAGAAAAGAGGAAATAAGAATTTGAAGTACTTTCGAACTTTATTTAGTTCGTTCGTGTGTGGCATTTTTGTTCATTAGCAAATTGATGGATGTATATGGATCTTCATGAATTTCGTGAATATCAACAGGAGTTTGGGGATTTGAATATTTTAGTTCTTAGACCTCTTTTATCCAAAACTTTTCCACCCAAAATTTATCTTAACATCGTCCTTAAAATGTCTTCGATGGTCTGGTCGTGAATTTCAGGCAAACACCCTTAAAACGACCCTAATTATCCTTAAAACTTAGACCCTAAGACAGCAAATAGACGCCCCCGACATTGTATTGAAAGTCTTTTTCTCCTGATTTTTCTTACTACCATTCAAACCATCTCCGGATCAACTGAGCTTAGGATTAACGCCAAGGAGAATGTGTCGACAAATTGGCTTTTCATTTTGAATTTATTAAATTAAATCAAAAAATAAATTACTTTACTCCAGTATATTTGAGCAATGTTTTCACTAATGAAAACAGTTAAAGCACACTTACATCATAAAAAAAATCGATACAAACAGGTCATAAATAAAATCTTGTCTTTCAAACACTGTAACATACACTTTGAAACAGTCAATTTTAGACTCTAGAAAAACTGTTAAAATTAGGAATAAGCTTTGTCGTATACAAGAGGTTTAATTCTTAAATAAAATTTCCGAAAATTTCATATGAACTATAGTATACCAATAGGTTTGTCTTAACTTAATAATAATTTCTTACGGATTCGTATACAAAGAGTGCACAAATTTTATTATCTCTTAAACATATTAAATTTACATTGGTTTTAAAATTCGTAAGTAACCAATTTGCTACCACTAATTAAACCATGTTTCGTATACTCGCTTACAATTCACACAGCTGAAGAGTTTATTTAATGAAATATTCACTATAAAATCCAATAGGGTATCACTTTGCTGGTCAGAAAAGAGAAAAATATATCTATTACCTAGCCAATGGGGAGAAATATGAAAGAGGCAAGGAGTTCGAATACCTCTCAACTTTCAACTAACTGCTCAAAATTTCGAAACGTTAAAATCTCTAAATATTCACCTTGTAAACTCACTAAATGCTTATGATCACAGATTTATAGACAAAGGTTCATTCAGAATCCGACACTGTAAAAGGAAGGTGAATATACGAGTATTATTTGTTGTACCCTGAAACAATTTGCTGACTCCACTTAAATATATTGAAGTTGATGCAACATTTAATTGTTGCTCTCACTTTTCACTTAACGATGACTAACAATTGGGTATACAAGATAACAATTCTGTAATTACTCTGAATCACCCTGAGAAACTGAATGTATTTAACCTAATAAAGCCTAAGAAACTTGTGAGTTGTACTGAGTAGCTTCATCCAAGAGCTTTTCGTGGACAAATTTGCAGGTGATAAAACAAGAATGGCATTTTTTGTACAAGAGTTATGTCGGTCAGAATCAGTATCAACAAGTGCTTTAGAAGCCGTTAGCTACCCCTTAAATCTGTGAATCTGACTCTGGATTCTTTCCATATGCAGCGCAATATTCACACGACATCAGAAAAGTGCCGATGAACTCACGAGTGATGGCAATGAACCTAAGCTCTTTCCTTGATCTGAGCTCGCGACGGGATTGGTCCTTCATTGTCAGTGAGATCAATCGGCGTTGAATCTTCAGCTGAGAATACCTTCGCCCCTACGAGAGAGAAGGAACCCCGAGTAGATGCCCCTAAAACGGATTCCACTGGTTGAGATATCGGTCTCTCTGGTAAGTCTTCTCTGCCCTCCGTCTTCTCGTCGTCAGAAGTGAAGGAAGTGCGAATTTGAAGACTAGGGAGAGGTAGGTGTTCGGTAGAATCCCTAGAATGGGGGCGTTCGGAGAAAAACTCGGCCGACGAAGATCGACCGTCTCCCGTTCCGGAGGATGCTTGACGAAGCTGCAGGGAAGCGCTGTTGTTGACTTCGAGATCAGTTGTGGACGGTCTTTTCACGGGAAGGCGTCGAGGGATGGTATTAATGCCCATTTTCTTTATTTTGTCATAAAGAGTGCGAGATGGTACTTTGTACTTACGCGAAGCCTATTCGTGAGAAAGAAATGGAGAATGAGTAAAAAAAACAACAGAATATTAGAGAATCAGATAAGAATAAATACTTTCTCATCAACCAATATACTGTTCCAAAGTTGTGGAATCCCACGAAAAATATATGCAATAGTGCATTATTAAGACAAAACATTATAGCTCCCAAATCTTGTCGCAGAGTTCTTGTTAACTGGACTACATGGGTTACATTTCAACTACATTATTAAAATAATTTTGTTAACCTTTTTATTTATCTCCATAGTAATAGGCTTATGGAATACCCTGTCGAATCCATTCATTGGTCTATAAAACAAGCCAGCCATCGTTTGTATCAACTCTTAAAAAACAATAAAGTATTACCTGCAAGGCGGTCATTCCTTTCCTTACAGCTTCTATAGCTTGCATGAGGTCCGATTTTGTGTATTGTTTGTACCTTTTCCATTCTGGTTTAGGGGTAGGAACATAACTAACGAAATTGCTAAAATGAGAAGGATTAGAATGGTCTATGTGATAACTTGAGAAGTCTGAGATAGGTTGCCCGTTGCTGGACTGGAAAGAAAAAAAACTGTGCTTAATTCTTAAACTACCGAAATATATTCGTGAATATCATAAAAACTGTCTAAATTATGTAAAATTGCCGCGAGAACTTTTGTCTTTGAATGGGTGGGGTTTTTTTAATGTTACCTGACCATGAATCACTTATTTTATTATATTTACGACCCATCATAATTACAGTATACCGGAGTTTTTTTCGTAATGTCGCTTTTCAGGATTTTAATATCGTGTATGCATTATCGCATGTAATTATCGGATCATTCACTCACCTTTTCATGGGTTTCATCTTCTCTAGAAATGTCGATGTATTGTCTAGTATCTTCATCAGACAGTACCTCCATCTTCTTTGGAATTTGAGGATGGTAATTTTGCTGAAATAATTGTTTTATTTGAGTTTTAGATTAAAACAAAGAAATCGAGAGTTTCTCTTTTAACAACGAGAATGCCGTTAATATAAAGCATTTCATCTTACCTCGGTTGATTCTCTCTGAGATTCTGAAGCTTTTCTGAGTTCCTCAGTAGTAGCAATGGACTGAGTCCTAGCGGAGAGTAGGGGAGGAAGTGGCATCATGGATGACGTTAATGAAACAAGCGACGAGACATCTGGTTCGAAGGATCTGCTTGTCCCAAGAGCGGTTCTCAGGATTGGCGTAGGAGATACGAGTGGTTCTCCTCCCCCTCCAATATGCTGAGTCCTTTGGAGAGGTGGGGAATCTGGTACTGGGAGTAAATGTTGGGATATTGATAGTGACGAGGGTTTGCTTTCTTTGTGATCATCCGAAGGATGTCTGGAGGATCTGTCTGTCTTCTCCCTTTCGTAAGCTTCCTTCAGAGGTTTGTGGTCCTTACGGTCAAATTGGGGGTATTGGATTCTCGGTGGATAACTCAGAGGTGGATGATGAGTAATGTAAGGAGAAAAATAAGAATGAGTTTGAGGGGAATGATCCCTAAGAGAAAGAGGCTCTTCTTTGCATTCGGATTTTGGACGTTTGTACGGAGATTGGGGGGGGGAATGAAAGGGTCGATGAATGGGATTTGTATAGATGGGGTCAAATTCTAATCCTTCAGTGCAATTTGATTGTCCCCGGCTGTCCACTGATGTCAATGAAGGCGTCATTCCAGGGTTTTGTCTTTGCGACGATGGTACAAGCAAGGGCAGCGGCTGAGGGTTGGAAGTGACGAGAGGAAGTGGATGGGTTTGCGTGCCCGAAGCAAGATCTTCTACTAATCCTTTAACTCTGAGTCCTTCTGCCACTCTCAGAAGCTCCTTCAATTTACTCTGTTCCACATTCACCTCACCTCTGTACATGTAATACAAGAGGGCTCGCATTTCTGAAGAGCGGACATCTTTCAGCACTACGATGGGATGTTGGCTCGGGGACGTCGTAGAAAAGAGGTTGGCGAAGTAAGAAGAGCAAGCGGCGAGTACGAGCCTATGGGCATGCAAGATGATACCTTCTTCACATGCAAGGGTGACGTCTGTGAAAGACTCTTGTCGGAGGAGGAGGTCAAACGCGGTCAGAAGATTTGTTTGATGGTTGTTCCACCGAAGACAATATTGCGAAGCAGTTCCCATCTTCAAATGGGTTTCCTGAAAGAAAGACACAATTTTAGATGACAACTTCACATTTATCTTCCCTCAACTGGAGTCCAAACCACATTCCTGAGCATTTTTTTCTACAAACTCTTTCATGTACGTTTATACCACCACCCCAGAGGAAAATCGAGGGGGGCTAGGAGGTTAAAGCCCCCCTCCCCCAAAAAATAGGACCCATTTATGTTTATATTTGATTTAAAGCTATACTTTTATTCTGCTCTTCAAAAAGAGTTATGTAATAATATGGAATATATATAAAAACAGGGGTGGGTGGGTTTAAACCGTTGCGATCGAATGTATCTTATATGATACATGTCTAAAATACAAATAAATCTCAAAATTAATTATTAAATTCAGTTTTATACCTTAGCTGAGGTCCCAAAACTACAATTCATAATTTTCTAATATGTGGACAAAATAGTGACTTGAGAGAGTTAATGCTCACTCTTGTGTGAATTACTGTGATTTATTATCAATGTTGTGTAAGATAAACATTATTAATGATTAATAACATTTTCTTACACTCCGCATAGGGAGGAACTCAGGTTAGTCCCCGAAAAATTTTAGCCTGGATCCGCCACTGCACCATCCTTCTTTTTCTCGATACCAGCCAATATTTTAACTTGAATGTCAAAATCTCGTCAGTTGAATTTTTATTTTATTTTTATTTTGATCATTATATTCGCTTTTTCTTATTATGACTGACATCACCCCTTTTCTCCATCCTGAATTTATTCCCTTCCTTCGATTATATATGATTGATTTCCATAATAATTATAGACACCCCGATTATTTAAATCAAAGGTTTTATGGATTAAAATTATGAGGTCGCTAATTTCATACAGATGTTGACGAATAAAATGAGTTATTTCAAAGTTATTACTCAGGAGAGGATCTACGAGGTGACCACAAGGTCCCCGTGTGGTGTACCTTATTATATGGCCATTACATAATAATCTATTTTGCCCTGAATCTGGACACAAATGAATGGTATCCGTTTCATCCAACAAAAGCTCATTCAACCATGGATTCATTCTTTCGAAAGTTTACATTTCGCAGATAACCACCGCATCACCATCTTAGATTTCATACTTCATCACCTTTGTTACTCTTCATTTCTTATCCTTTATTCCCTTCTTTATCGCTTTCTCTCTCTCTAGCCATGCTAATTTTCCCTTGAGTAAAGCGCTAACCACTGTTCATTGTATTTGGGATAAAGGGCGTAAACGATTTCTAAAGAATATTGTCCAAATAACAAATGCCATCTAACGAAACGATTTCAAAAGAAATTGCCTCCTTTTTTTAACCAAGCCTTGTACGCTTGAGAAGAGGATAAGATACTGCGTGCTTGCTTGCTCGTAGCCACTATCTCCATAACATTATCGGTTCTTCAGTCAGTTAAAGCAGTTTTCTTCGACAAAGACAGCATAAACATATCTGACCTATGATATTTGATATAACGAGGCAAACTACGCGTAAATTAACTGCACAAAAAACATGATTTGGGGGCAGTGACGTCAATCTTAAAGTGCCTTCAACCGTGTCGTGTCTTTGAACGAATGAATGCACCAAAGGCAGTGAGTGAAGGCAATGAACGCAAGATTTAGACGTGTATCACAAGATAAAGGCTCAGCCAATTGAATAGCAATCATAGGCTCATCAGAATTTGGGGTAAATGGGAATGAGAAAGGAAGTATAAAAAAATAGAACTATATCAAAATTCAGCATTGAAGGTTAGATAATTTGATGACGTTAAAAGCAGATGAAATCAAATTTGCGAGAAATTTTTTTCTGAGATTTTGGGGCGAAATTCTGAGTTGTTTACAAACTTTTTTCGACATATGGAACATAAATTTGAAGGAAAAAAAGTAAAAGCGAATCAATCTCACACTTTCATTGCACTGTATAACCCTACAATTGCAAACAGAATCCTGATTGCATGGAACATGCGGTTGAAATGGAAGATTTTTTTTTTAAGTGTAGGCCTTAAATGGATTAAATGGATAAATGGCACAAATTTTTCTTAGTCCATTTACACTCTTCCCCAATACGTGAAAAGGTGACCTTTATTAGGAACTATTTATGACTTATAAAGTGCATTCTAAATAAAGCATTTTAAGTTAAAAGTGGCGAGATTTACCTCATGACACTCATACTCGCATAGCCTCATAATGCAGACCTGGGAATGAAGTCTCTCCAAACACGTGATTAGGGATTAACTAAAACTTTCAATTCCTCTTTTCGAGTCAATCAAAGAAACACCAAAGTATTTTGCCGCATTCAACAAACGAAACGCGTTTGAATGATTTCTCTTTAATCCGATCACTTTTAGGTCACGAAAACACAATGAGAAGACGCGTATCTGCCACAGAGCTAAAGTCTCATTCTGAGTGAACGAGGTGGCAACCTTTGTTGCACGGCCACTTGGCTTGCAATGACTTGGCATCGACGATGGCTCGCATTTGACTTGGTTCGTTCGTTCGTTTGTGCGAGTATATGTGCGCTCCCGGTCGCCTTCACCCACGTCATGCAGCTATCGAGACCTATTGTGAATCATCGATTGCTCTGCATGTTCCCTGCCCACAAAATATCCACTCCCGCCCCCTTCCTACATTCATGCGGGGAAATTTGCTCGACGTCCGTTGAAAATTGCGAAATACTCGCCAAGCGAGATGCCATTTGTTCGCTGCGTTCCAATCTTGTCGTATCACTTCCGATCACCTACAAACTATGCTGTTTGGTTACCATATATCAGATTTTTACGAGGCTGCTTTATGTAATATTACTCACGCATGCACAACATTCAAACAAAATAAATATTGGAACCTAATGCTGGCGATACCAATTAATAGCGCCATTATGTAGAGACAGGTATATAGAAAAACAACTCAATCAATTCTTTTCGGTGATACAAGGAAAATTAAGAAGGTGGGATACGGTTAAGAAGTCGGGAATACAAAATAGCCTCAGAAGAGGCTCCATTCAGCCAGTTAACAGACAAGTGAAAGGAGCTCAGCTGGACATGCCTGGTTTTTGGCCTACTTCGCTCGCGCCCTGCACGAAGCATCTCGGCGGAAGTCGAAGGTAGGTTTCGAGCACGCACAGATCCGGTTTCCATACCCCCCCCCCTTGTGGATTTAATACCCCCCTCGCTCTTTGTGGATTTAATACCCCCCTCCCTCTCTAGGATACGGGTGACGTTGCTGATGACCTGCAAGAAGAAGGGGGCACGAAGAAGACGATGAGGCGTCTTGACACTTTATGCAAAATGCAGCCATGGCAAGGGGCGAGGCGCCAGGGATGAATCAGTGGCGATGATCTGTGAGTCACACGCGTTTTTGTCGTCCCCTCGGAAAGACGTGAAAGTGAATGCAAACGGACCCAGCAATTGGGGAGAATCCGCGAAATATTTGGCCGGGACCATGTTTGCGGCAACGACGTGGTGTAAACAGCGTCGAGACAGAAATGTCAAGGCTATGATCGCTCGTTTTATAAGACACTGGTAAACACAGAGGGATCGTGCTTTGTCCATCTTTCGTTTCTGCGAAAATGCGAACTACACCCCATTCTCAGAATCAACACTGCTCATTTCCTTTTTTGAATCTCGCCACACACACCGCACTAACGCACATTATTCACGCCTTAATCCTGCGAATAGTTTTATTTCGGGATAAGCAAGCAAGTACATTACACTCCCCCAAAAATGCGAATGAGTGCTTAGAAGCGAATTGCTCGCTGGTTGCACGTTCACAATCGCACACAAATGCACACGTTGCCACCATATAAGGAGGTTCTGGCACTGTCTGGCCTGTGAATGCGAGAGAATGAATGAACGAATATATGAATGAGAAGTTTAGCGCTTCATTTCGGTTAGATATTTTGCACAACAGCAACCGAGTCGCATCCCTGCCATAGAGTGCTACTTTTTCACCGGGAGTGATTTATTTATGGGGCTTAAAATAATGAGATCCGTGGCAAATATTTAGCAGGACTGTCTCGTTATGTGCGATTGTGTCTGTATTCGTATATGCCTATGAATGTATCTTTATTTAGAGGCATGCTTGCGTCCTTGCTTGTTTCTCTACGTCTGTCTCGCCTCTCCCGTCTATTCGCATATATATATATATATATATATATATATATATATATATATATATATATATATATATATATATATATATATATATATATATATATATATATATATATATATATATATATATATATATATATATATATATATATATATATATATATATATATATATATATATATATATATATATATATATATATATATATATATATATATATATATATATATATATATATATATATATATATATATATATATATATATATAAAGCTGGTGATTTGATTTGATGCCAACGCCTGCGATTTTATGGCTTGGCCAAGGTCCTGCGTCCACGAATGAAGTGAAATGGATTGCCAGTAACGGATAAAAATATGATTTGAAGTGGATTGCGAGGAGATGAAAATATGAATAGAAATGAATGGCGAGGATGGGAGTGTCGCTGATTGCGCTCACATGATGCTGTACAGGGCAAAGCTTTTCCCGGAGTCCTTCGTGTTTCCATTTCTATTCCAAGTCTGCATCAAGAACCTCCCTTGGAAGGATTGAAAGTGGGGGGGGGGGGCGCAAAAGAGATAGAGGATCTTACTGAGGTTATGGGAAAAGGCGGGAAATTCGAGGTAATAGGGTGCCATATTTAGCACCAGATGCTTGGGAGCCTGTTGGGGTTTGTGGACAAAGGCAGTTAGTAAGGCATAGTTGTTTCTTGGCTAAGGATAAGCAGGTTATGGAGAGTTGCGCCCCTGCACCATCACCTGATTGCCAGGTATTCTCCTTCTTTTGATACTCGGGCAAAATTTTCAATTATATCGTCTATTTTGATTATCTAAGCAATAATTTCCAAGTATTCAGCTAGTATTTCCGTCAAACCCTGCGTATTAACATGCTCCATACCCCAATCAACATTTAAAACTAGGGATCTCATTGTCCTAGTGGGTAAGGTGGTGGATTTACACGCCTAGGAAGCGTGTTCGAGCTCTAGAGAGATCGTGCACAATAACCTCGGCGCTCGTAGTCATCTTCCGCCAATCAGGCAGTGCATCGAGTCGAATGCAAGAAGCTCCAGCCTCAAAAATTATCACACACATGGCAAATCATAACACTTCTCCCCCCCCCCCTTACTTTCATACACACAACACATCACTCTTCTATCTACGCAATCCGCTGAAATGGTTTCTATATCCACACTCACTTGATGGGAAACAAGCTGGCTCTCCTTTGCGCCACGAAGGGTTCCCAGGCTCGCTGGTTGATGGTAAAACACTACTTTCCCTGCCCCACTACCTCTCTTTCCAACGGGTTTGTCATTAATTGTCATTCTGATCTTTATATAAATTTATTATCCTGTCTGGGGACATATCCAAAATCAAACAGACAGGTGATGCAATCAACCTTTGAATGATTAAGAGGGGTGGCAATGGGGTAAGAAGGGCTTAATAGCCACTGTGTACAGTGAGTTAAAGGCCATCTAAAAGTGACCTTCGATACAGTGGGCATTAGGTTTCTGAAAAATTTCCGTCGCCAACCCAAGTTTCCTGTCTGGGTTTTCCTAAACTTGGGCTTGTATGTAGAACCGCCTAATGACGGTCCTCCGTCAGGGTAACCTGTTTTCCTTGAAGAACGAAGGCAGGTTAAGGAAAGTTTCTCCCCCAACTAAGTCCCCTGCTTCCCTAGTCGGTCTATTGAGCTAATATATAATACTTTCAGCAATTTTAACTCGCTAAGTTTACCTTTCTTTATACAAATCTCTTTAAAATGGTCTGGCAGAGATTTTCTCAGTTGTCGCATTTTTTCATAAATTCGTAGTAACGAATATTGCGAGGAAGTTTTTTTTTAGGATAGTTGCGAGAAAGAGCGAAGAAGAATGGGAACAAATCGGCACCCTTCAACAGAACTCAAGGACCTTGCCATTTGGATTAAAGATGTAAAGGGACGAATTATCTGAGAAGCTGAGGGTTGTCTACTTGCCTGTTTATGTCACAATCACGGGATAGTTAAATAACCCGGCTAAGAATTTCGGACTCCTCCTCCGCCCGATCTCTTTCTTTATCTCCCACACACGCAAACACACATACTTGAACACTATTTAATTTGGTATAAATATAAATAAACAACAAAATTTGATCATTCTTTAGCCTAAATATTACCGGCTGAATCTTTCATGCACCAACCAGCACTTTAGCGGGGAACACTATCCACCAATTGAACATTGAGGTAAATTACACCCCAGAAAAACTCCAGCATGTTTGGGGGAATCATGAACTTTGTAACCTGGCATTGCATGGTATGCTTACTTCTTTGCTCAGTATGATTGTAGAATTCAGGTATTTTCTATTTTAACGTGATAAAAACTAGCTGGCCCATGTAGCAGAAAATAATAAAGAAATTTGTAAAAAATGGTAAGGTTAGAAGTTAAAATCTGTAGAAAGAGTATAACTTGCGAAGATTACTTAAGAGCCCTAAGAATCAGGAAACAGAAACTCTTACTAAGCCCACTCCAGCTCAACAATCCCGGTTACCTTGTGGGGATAACTATTTTACTTGATAACTTGTATTAACAGGAGAGTCCAATGCAATTACGAACCGTAGTCCGTTGAAAGAGCTTTAGTAAGAAACTAGTTTCGGAGTGCGCCGGCTTCTATCTTTAGTCAGACTGAAGATGGATGTCTAGGTCTACGTACTTTCGAAACAAATTTCTGAATAAAGCTCTTTCAACATACCACGGTATTAATGAGAGTTATGTTATTAAGGACAATGAAATTCCAGATTTTATCGAGGAAACTGAAGATCAAGTTTCCAAATTGCCTAGAAAAAAAATCCCTGTCTCTTCCAAGAATTGTTAAGACATTAAATGCGTTCGGGGAGTTTTGTAACGTTAAAATATCTCCCGGTGGAACAACGAGACTTGAACCTTTGTTTCAGTGTGGTCTTTCAGCGTGTTACCGCTCTCCATTTAACATGAAGGTAAGATGTAAAAGTAATGGTTACCAAAGATTCAAAATGCTCCTGGTTGGAAGGACTATGTTCTTTTCATGTTCTAGCTCAAATCAGACTCCAAATACTGCTTATAGTTCGGCTTCCATCGAGCCTTAGAACGAGAATTTATCTTCCTATGATTACAGAACTACCTCATCAAGTACTCGATATCATATACCACTTTTCGCAACGGGATTTTATGACCCACTCTTTCAAATTCGCGGTCCTGAGTACCTATGCACGATCGTTGCGCGATTTTTTTTCTCGAGGCAAGTGATGCGTGGTGCAGTTTGGGCAAACATACTGTAGCTGGCACCTGAAGGATTGCGTGTCTTCCAGTCTCCAATGCACGCAAGAGCAACTGTGCTCTCTATATATCTTTCACATATTTTCAACTCTTCTTTTTTCACCACTTATTGACTGGTCTCTTTGTATGAGCTTTCTGCGGAAGATTTCTCCTTGTTTTTCGCTTTAAATTTATTTTGTATTTAATCTTGTCCGTCTTTATCCGTCTTCCCGGTCCCACGTTTAGAGTGTGTCGCGTCTCGCTTAAGGAAACCTATCCATTTGATAACTCGCATTAAAAGGACGGCGTTTACTCCTCATCTTATTCAACCCGGATCTCGTTCAGTTCTCTCTTTTCTTATCATTCTCTTATCAATGGATGATCTGATCAAATAAAAGAGGGCATAAACCCCGTCCAAAAGACTATTGTCCACTAGATTCCATCATGACTAGTTAAGGGTGAGGGGAAGATTAGATACGAGGGGTGGTCAATAAGTTTTGCAATTCGGATATAAGGAAACGAGATATGAGGAAAAGTGTTTTATTATTTTTCAATATAACTACCCTCGACTTCAATGCACTTGCGCCACTTGTCCATGAGGCTTCGAATTCCCGACAAACAGAAATCTCCCGTCTGCTGTTCAATCCACTCCTGGACGGTGAGCTGGACATATTCATCGTCCCAAAACCAGCGTCCACGCAGTGCAGCCTTGAGCTGGCGGAATAAAAAGTGGTCGCTAGGGGCCAGATCTGGATTGTAGGGAGGATGGCTGAGCTCCTAAAATCCGCACTCGCGCAGCTTGTGCAACTCTGGCCTTGTGGACAGGGGTATTGTCGTGGAGGAGCAGGACACCGCGTGTCAACTTGCCGCGCCGCTTCTAACGGATGCACTTCTTCAACCTCGGCGTAATATTGGCCTGTGATGGTCCTTCCACGAGGAGTATAGTCCACATCAACACTCCCTCATAATCCCAGAAGATGGTGGCCAAGATCTTCCAGGCTGAGGGTTGGGTCCTGAACTTGATGGGGGTCGGAGAGCCCCTGTGCTGCCAGGCCATGCTTTCGAGCTTGGTCTCGGGATCCCAGTGATGGACCCACGTTTCATCACCTGTCACTATGCGTGACTCGAATCCCGCCGGGTCTTGGTTGTACAGGAGCAGCAGCTCCTCTGAACTTTGACGACGTTTAAGTCGATCATGGGGCGTGAGGTTTCTAGGGACCCAACGGGCAGAGAACTTAGTCATGGCCAAATTGTCGTGGATGATGCTGATAACACTTCCGTGCGATATTCCAAGTTGTCGCTCGATTTCTTCGACCTTCACCCGTCGATTTTCGAGGATCATACGCTCCACACGGGCCACATTGTCCTCGTTGGTCACGTCTGACGAGCGTCCTGGACGGGGGTCATCTTCAAGGGACTCACGACCATGGCGGAACTCCCTATTCCAGCGAGCAATGGTTGCATAGGAAGGGGCGGTGTCGGTGTACACCGCAACCATGCGTTCATGGATCTCTTTTGCATTCTTGCCTTCCTTGGTCAAAAATCTGATCACTGCGCGGTGCTCAACCTTCTCCATTGTTTAAACATTTGTGATTGACGATCTGCGATCAGCTAC
This sequence comes from Ceratothoa steindachneri, assembly GCA_963969495.1. Lineage (NCBI taxonomy): Eukaryota > Metazoa > Arthropoda > Malacostraca > Isopoda > Cymothoidae > Ceratothoa > Ceratothoa steindachneri. The sequence goes on from OZ018326.1 coordinate 179,251,707, forward strand.
TGCTTCTTAAATTGACGAGGCAGGAGCGTGCGGCTGCAGGTCCTGACTTGTCATAACTTGTACTAACACCCCCACAAACAGCCATCCCCCTTCCTCTGTTTTGCCCTACCGATTCGCAAAACTTATTGACCGCCCCTCGTAGGGTGGAGTCCGTGATGTTCGCCTCAAATAAGTATATTTTTTAATTAGATAGTTAATGGTAGTAGTACAGTTAAAGAAAACTGAGACTAGGTAACGAGTGGTACAGTAAAGCCTCATGAAGAAGCTTAGCTTAGTGAAAGTTTGAATGTGAAATGTGCCAGGAAGCTGCATGAGAGTATGTTTGCAACATTAGTGGATGAGAGTAAGACATGGCAATAGAAGGGAAGACAGTGAGATCAGTGTAAATGGGCAATTTGAGAAGCTGTTGTGTCTGAGAAGGCTGGATAGAGCGAAAGAGTAGGTAAAAGGAAAATATGGTATGAAAAAGGAGGTGAATGAGAGTTTGACTGAGAGACAGGGTGGTCTGAGGTGGTATGGACATGTAAAAATAATAATTGAACCTTGTCAACACAATATAGGAGAGTGAGAACCAGTGTGAAGGGTTGGAAGACTGCGTAAAGGGAGGTTTGAATCTGAAAATGTGCGAGAGAAGGATCTGAGTGCGGGCTAAGTGGACGATATTGTGCATAATAGGTGTATGTGGAGTGGGTTTGCGAGGGGGCGCAATTGAGGCTTTCTGCACAGAAATTAGCTATGCCTAAATGAGAGGATGCCGCACCTCATCCCTATGAAGGGAGATTGATGCAGGGAAAAGGGGTGAGAATCTTGGGCAGAAAGTGTTGGTATGGGGAAAGGGTGTATTTTTACTAGTGTTGAGACACAATTACCCCACTTTTTAGTTTGCAACTATATTGCCTAGGATGCTATTTATCCTGGTATAAAGACAGAGTCAAAATGTTCCCGGAAACGTGTTCCAGTTTGAATAATCAAGGATTGGTACCAACGGTTACAAGTGTAAACCTATCTTTTGGTTGCGTCTGTGCATCTAGACAGGTGCCCTAATTCATACACTCCCTCCAAGGGAGTGTGGAGTATAGCATGAGAAGCTATGCTGCAACAGAAATCTGGAGGATTGCGTACCCTCCCCGCCCCAACGCTCACAGGTGGATTTCCATTTCTTCCATTTCACTTTTCGTTTACACATCTTTCCTTAGAAACTTTCGTCCGGAAATCCCCTGTTTGTCTTCTCTTTTTAGTTCTAAGTAACAAATAATCATTCATGCATCAGTCACGGTATCGGTCCGTTATTATTTTTTTTTCGAGTCGATGGAGAAAACACTTTTGAGAAAAAAGCCAACATCAAATTTTCGACCAAAGCTCTAAAGAAAACCAGTCAAAATTATTAAAGATTTGCAACAGGTTTGCAAGGATCCTTCGCTCCCTAAGACAGTCTCTTACACAGTGGTTTGTGCATTTTAAGGCAGTGGAGGAAACTCCACAGGAAACTCACGCACGATAGGAAGCCTCTCGAGTTCAACAGTTATAGAAACCGTGACTCTGGTGCAAGAAGACTGCAAAATTATTATCCATCCGATAGCTAAGAAAGGTTAGAATCTCGTATGAGTTCTCATTTACATTTTTAACTAGTTCTCTTGATCTGTGCACGCTTTCTACGCGTTAGGTTACAAAGGCATTGCGCAAGGATTAGCAGGGTCAAAGAGCTGAACTTTCTCTAGCGACTTTAGAAGATTGAAGAAAATGAGGAGGATTTATTGTTCGATTCGTTACTGAAGACGATCTCTGAAGAAAATTCAATCCGAACAATGTTTTGGAAGAGAATCAGATAAGAGTTGTGAAGTTTAAAGAGGAGAGGTCAGCTAAGGGGGTCATGGCCACTGTTTTCTGAGGCTCTGACGGATTACTATTGATAAATTTCCTCGAAGGAGAGAAAACAATCACTTTTGAGATTAAATACAGCATTTGCGAAAAAGGGGCGAGTGAAGTTGGATTACGGAATCGAGTTCAATCACAATAACCTCCCTGCACATTCATTAAGGATCGTGAAAGCTGCTCTTCAAAAATTTCCCTCATTAATCTATCCTCATTTTCTCGGCAGCCACTCACCCATTTGGACTTTGTTCGTCTTTCCCTACACTAAAAGACTAGTTAGGAGCCAATCGAGTCTTTGGATGAGACGAAGTTTTGAAGTGCTGCAAAGTGGTTAACACCCTATTCTGGTTCGGGAAAACTCGGTGACGAAATACAGAGTGACCAAGAAGGGTTGGATAGTCACTCTCAATATTACTAGGGCAATAGTCATCGGTTAAAAACTGTCAGTGACTTAGGGGTGAATGGGTTTCAGCTGTTGAGACGCGCGCAAGAATGAAGCGGGTTGGTGGCGCAATGGCGGAAGTTTGCTGCTTCGCGTCTGGCCGTCATCTATCGACCGGAAATTCCGTGCAAGAACCAAATTTTGCGCAACCCGAAAAAAAATGATATCTCCCTCGGTCGCTCTCTCTCTCTCTCTCTCTCTCTCTATATATATATATATATATATATATATATATAAGAGAAAAAGAGAAATTGGACGCGAATGAGCAATGAGACAAGAAACAGGAGGGGACTTTTTTTTTTTTAAATCACCCGCAGACCTTGTATTTGCTTTCTTTGTATATATATATATATATATATATATATATATATATATATATATATATATATATATATATATATATATATATATATCCCTCTCTCTCACCGAAAAACTCACATACACTCTACTCTGTCTTTCTCTACCATCGGGATAATGTAAAAAAAAAAGGATTGATTCCATACGAGGAATTGGCACTTCCTTTCATGACACGTGGCTCTCGGCATTTCCTTTCGGTATTAAACAAAAACTGAGAGAGTGAGACAAACATAAACTGAGAATGAGGAAGATAGGAGTGGAGGGGATTGCAATAATAGGTAACTGCTAGAACTTAATTAATCTTATTTATTTCTTGGATGCCCAAAACTCAAATCATTTGCAAAAAAAGCGACATTTGCTTATTTTTTTCAGCTGACGCCAAATGCAATGGTTGTTTTTGTTATTTAATGAGTTTTTAATTAGCACGGCATTGTGGTCAAGAAGGGCGGGGGTGGGGTATCCTGGGAATATATTGGTCATTATATTTTTAGAAAAATGAAAATAAATAAGTCTCTACGAGCTAATAAAACGTGAACTCATCATGTTCTTTATTTGATATAGGTAACAACCTAAAATAAAGGTTAAAACATAAAATTATGATAAACATTAATCCAAATTCATATTATAAGTAAGCTTACTTTGGGGGGAGGGTTAAAGTTTGAGATTTGTTAAGTAGGTTAAGTTAGTTTGTTGCTGTGACCCGTGTAAAATAATGGAAGTTCGTTAGGACCTGTAACAAATATTGACCATCATCATCCTGAAAAGTATAAGATGATCATTTTTTACCTCAGCAAGAAGTGATGGTGAGCGATCTTCATATGCCTAACCGGACGGAAATGATGACCTAAGCAGATCTTAATCTTCAATAGAAAGTCAAAAATTCTTATCCGACTAATCCCGTCAGCCAGCACTCACTCGACCCTGCATCCATGTCCGTTCACCTGTCTCTTTGGCCACGCCAAAGCCCGAAAATCGCTCGTTTCTCTTTGCTGTAAACGATAAACGGAAGTTGTAAAATTTCGACTACATTCCTCTCACTATTCATTTTTAAACTTGGCTTTCTAGTAATATTGGGTGCATATACTCAGCTTTATGAGTCAATTAATACATAAAAGTCAATTAATAAATTCAATTCTATCATCGAAACGCGATTTAGTCAACTTTGGCCTATAATATGGTGGTTCCACATTATTAACACATTTCGTATATTATCATAATGACATTAATGGAGATAACAATATTAAATTAAAGTATCAGTCATTGTAATACAGAGTAGCAATGCTTCAAACGAGTGGTAATTTATTTAATCTCAAACGCGCCTTCGCGAGAAACCCATTTGGAGCAGCTAACAGTTAATGTATCACATTCGAACTGATTCAACGTCAAAATATTAGCAAAGAGTATAAAAAAAATAGTTTCGAAGTAATTTAATACTGTAGAGAGAGTGTCTGGCCATACTAATTCATTCAACAAGGGAAAGAAGTTAAAAGTCGAAAACCAATGACGGACAATAACTCAGAAAGTTATTGAAAAGAGGTCGTATAGTGGTCAAGTTATGGGTCATAAAATTAATTGTAAGACACTTCGAGTAACTGAAATTTAAAGATACTTGAACTGCCCATAACGATGATATTTAAAAGGGATGGTCGATCTTGACCAAGAAACAAAAGACCGGTCAAGCTGAAATCCCTAATCATAAATTTGGGGGACTCACCCACCTAACAGTCAAAATCACATAACTAAACCACAGCATTCTGATTGGCGGCAGTCAAAACGGGGCATCGAAAGCATAGATTTTGGCGGATCTCTTTGATTTCTTCCAAGAATAATTCAGAGATACGAAGTGGAGAGAGCGACTGAAGAAAACTGCATCGAGTTCAAAAGGGCCTGAGGAGATGCGGCATAAATAATTGGTAAAAAAATTACTTCAAAAAGTACCCGGGTAAAATTATTGATGTCGACTGAGTCTCGATTTGTCTGAACGAAAACAAAGCCTAATTATCGAAATTTAGTAAGAACGGGGATGTATTAGGAATGGGGTTCCACAAGGATCGGTTTGGGGACCAATACCATTTATTATTAATGGCAGTTACATCAATACTGATTTTCTTTTTATGTTAATTAAGTATCTACCAGCTAAAGGTTGAGATCCGGTAGAATGTACAACGAAAGGATACAGAATGGAAAAATATTATCAAAGACGGATATGAACTATAAAACCAAATAGATAAGATCTACTTCCGGAAATTCCAACTGTGAGCACAGAATGTAGACATTTAGGTCACTAAGATAAATACATACACACCTAATTGTGAATACATAAAAATAAACGAGAGAAACATAACTAAATTAATAAATCAAAGGGCTAAGATTTAAAATTAACAATTTCGTTATAAATAAGCTATTTAATAACAGGAGCCAGTTTAAAGAGGTCGGAGGATATATTAAAATTAGGCGAGGAATTAATGAATGATCATTCAACAATATTTCTTTGAACAAAGTCATCAGATTGGTAAATAAATTAAGGTGAATTACAATTGATAGGGTAACTGTTTTCAGATAAATGGACAAAAAAAGCGTTGCTGCTTTTTCCCTTCCTAATATTGTATTTATATTGCGTCAAGCGTACACTTAATGATTTACCGGTTTGCCCAAAGTATTGCTCAGGGTAAACTGAACAATCGACAGAATAATTTTCCCCTATACTATTGTTATTATTATGAATCAACATTTTGCACATAGTAGACTGATACTTGAATATGACAGAAATATTTAACTTATTCAAGAGGAGAGGAAGCAAGGAAAGGGACTCAGCAAACGGTAAAACAAGGGAGTTCTTAAAATTTTATGCGGGAGGGATTTCCGTTCTATAAAAGGATTTTTTTTGCCAAATCTAGGCATCTTGCAAGAAATTTATAAGGGTACCAAAGATTGGTATCAATTTCAAAGATCTTATAAATCTCAAGGTCAAAGAATTCCGGGCTAGAGACCCGCAACCCACGGAGAAACATTGAAATAAATACAGACCGTTTGACTTTATCATTATGACCTGAGTAAAAATGAATATAAGAACCGGCGTTGGTAGGCTTACGATAGATGGAAAATTTAAATCCAGATGGAGTCCTATGAATAGGTAGATCTAAGAACGGGAGGACACCGTTTTGTTCGAGTTCAAGGGTAAATTTAATAGAGGGAACCAGATAATTAAGTTCAGCATTATTTGTTTGTGGCCTTCTTCTAAAGATGTTAATGGTTTTCTTATCTAAACCCGTCTTTGATAATATTTTTCTTTTCTGTATCCTTTCGTTGTACATGGGCGGGGCATTAATCTGTTGTTTCTCATATACATATATATACCAGATTTGTAAAATTTTTCGTTATTCCTTGAGAATGAACTGAACAAGTTCGAAAGTACTTGGAATCCGCTTTTCATTTTCATATATATATATATATATATATATATATATATATATATATGGAGAAGTCCCAGGAATTATTATGTTTTTGACAGGTCCGCCTGGGCCAGGGGGACCTGTTCCGCGTCAGAGTTATATGGATATAGATACCCATCGGCAGGATTCCTTGGTACAGAAAGTGTGTGTGTGTGTTGTGCTGCGAAGACGGGAGAGGAAAGAAAGGAGTGTTGTAATTGGCCATGAGTGTGATGAGAAATGCAAGATCTACCCACCGCAGTACAGGGCCGAGTACAGCGCGTCCACCAATCGGTAGCCAGACCTCTCCGTGCACTGAGGGTGACCGCTCATACCGGGTCGGGATCGAACCCGCTACCGCGACGTTAGAAGAGTAACGTCGAAACCACTTGGCTAGCTAGAGCTCTGGTGGTTACTGTAGCATCCAATGGTTCGGATTCCACGTTAAACAGTTGGTTCTACCTTAATTACCGTGGTTGAAGGTCATTAAACAAATAAAACCGATAAATATCCATACACAAAATCGCGCAGACTCATCTACATGATTAAAAAAGCTCCTTGGCGCTGCTGACTGCAAATTCTCTTCATGAATTTGTAATTAGGAAACGAGTTTTTTCTGCTTTGGTCCGGAGTTTAGCTGAAGGACACCTCGGTTGCTCGATTTTCTCTCAGATTGGCTGGATTTTATCAAAGACTAGTTATATATTCTGAGTACAACCACAACTCGAAACTGGTTTCTAAAATGTCAACACACAGTTTGTTTCGTGCGCAAAGGTTTCGCCGTTATTCCGCACTCAACTTCTTTAATTGCGAATGGCAACCTTTATTAACTTGTAAATTTACTCAAATGTTCAGCTAGCATAATAATAATCTAAGATATAAAATACTCGTATATTAACGAATATTCTCTTTTGCCCCGCCCGCACCCAAAGATACAAATTTCATTTCAACGCTGACCTATTTTCACACCACGTAGTTATTTAATTTCCAAAATAAAAATTGACCTGAAAACCAGGTAAGAATAGAGATGCATTAATTATATGCACCAAAAAATCTATCTTCTAAGGTCTCAAATTGGCTGGAGTCGGCTCTAGAAATAAGCAATGGCTTCATTTCAAATTCTGTATTCATCACTTTCAAAATCCAGGTCTTCTGGTGGATTAAAGCAGATCAGCCTCGAACATGCTCTGAATGAGTAATAGAGGAGGGGTGGGGACTTCCATTAGCATGCAGATTTCGATCATAATATCCGTATGCCTTTCTTATGGGAACAACGACTCCGTCGGACGAAAGAGCATACAAAGGCATATAGAAAAATGCTCAAATTTTATCGTAATCTCCTAGGAAAACGCGTTTGGTAACTACCAACTACTTACCACCTTGTAATAACAGATTTAAGAAATAGAGGATTTTTATGTAACCAAGGAGAGTATTTTTGCCGAATGGAGAAAGAATAAAGAGAGGGTGAAGGTAACAGGAGAATAAGTAAGGAAGATTAATAAAACAAAGGTTAAGTAAGGGTGGAAGATTTGAAAAGCAAACTCCATCCTTCTTAAATACTCTGGCTTGGGCTGGGTGGAGGTTGGGGGTATTACAGCCCTGAGCAGTAATTACATGTAGTACAAAGAGCCTACACACTCAGAGCAAGAATTCCGATCCCCAAATTGGGTGCACTAAATCGAATTTGCTAAGTTCAACTGTGCTGCCGTTGACAATATAGTATTAAAAAGTTTTACAAAAATGATAGTGAAGTGGAAAATAATAGTAAAACAAGTGAACAAAGTGATAACAACAAGAGAAAGTGAAACAAAGTAAGCAAAGTAAAAACAAGTAACATAACAATACATAAACAAAGCTCAGAGGTAAGATAACTTAAAACGGCATGAATGCTACAATAAACACATGAATGAAAGATGAAGAGAATAATGGAACAGAGATTAGGCGGTCCTCCCGCTTCTGTATGAGGAACATGGATGCTAAAGTGTGAGAAAGGAAGTAAGCATGATGAATGATGAGTAAATGCATGACGGTGGTTCGGAATCCACGTTAATCAGAAGGTCCCCCTTGTCATTCTAAAGCTTGTTCCGAACTTCCCATTAAGCACTTCACTATCGGTTCACTTGAACTAAGAGTCAGAAGTGTGGGAAGTTTCTCCAGGAGCATGTCGGCCGCGGGCCTCCTCCTCTTCTGTGCACCCCCGATCGTGGGAGGGGTACGGATGAGTAACCGCAAGCCGTACCTTTTCTCCCCCTAAAAAAACAAAGGATCACACATCACTTGGAAGAATCTTGAAGAATACTCCACTCTACGAGAAGTCACAGTCGGCAAAGGAGGAAAAGTCGAGGGGCAAGACACCTCAAGTAAACGTACTTATTTTTCTGCAGGACATACCGTGGACAGTAGTCTCTACCGGATTCAGCAAGCCCCTTTCCTGCCCCCCCCCTTGAATAAAAATTCCTTTATTTCCCTGGCACGTCATAGTGGTATGACGTGCTAAACCCTCCCCATCCCTGCCCCGCTGTGACTTGGCTCTGTGAATGTGACTCTGCACATAGAGCTCCGTTGCAACAATGCCGTTCTACTTAGAAAGGGCATAATTGCAAACTTTGGGGAAATGAGGTCTGAGGCTTAGCCCGGTGCAGAACCCAAAGTAAGGAGCAAATCTGGATTGGGACTCAGTTACCAACGCGGGGAAGATAACACCCTACCCTGCGGCACCGTCCAAGACCACAGAGGGAGATGCTACCGTTTCTGTGAGATGTCGGACGTAACTGTAAATACCCAAAACCCAATAGAGGGGGCGGCACCCCGACTGGAGTCAGTTGATTCTGGTTTCAGTCATCATTAAGTCCGCCATGTTTTTACACCCTCTGAGGAGCCAAACCAGGTCAATTTTCACTCATCATTCATCACCACATCCGAGTGATTTTCATAGGGTCGTTATCGGCGGGGTTGGGGGACCTCCATATAAAGAAAGAAAAAAAAGAAAATGGCAAGCAATACTTCCTTCCTCACACTCCTACACACATAATACAAAAAATCCACAACGAACAATGAGTATACACTCCTAAACTTAGTCGCTACACACCACACCCCCATCACGAACATAATATAGACACATACAAGCCACAAACTCGTCTTCCGCTCACAGGAAGACGCAGTAAAATTCCACCAACACGCATCTGACACACTCGCCGCATTAGACCTACAGACAAAATTAGCCGAAGGTTTAGTAAAACGACACAAAATACGCATCACAAAGACCAACCCCCTATGGTTGGCCTTCTCCACCGATGCACTCCGCACACACCTCAGACAGAAGTATGGAGAGGAGGTCATCACAGACTTGTACTTTAACCGTACCAAACAATGGGCAGTGATCACACTGTCCGACGAAAACAACAAAACACTGCTGCTAGACCAAGGTATCAAGGTCTGCGGCACACTGACATACCAACACAACATTGAGTCACAACATAACATAAGACCAACACAATTCCACTGGTGTTACAAAGCCGGACACATAACACGTACATGCCAAGCATACGTAGTCTGCTCAAAGTGCAGTGTAGTGGGCCACCACTACACCAACTACACAGCAACCACACCCCTCTGCTCCAACTGTGGCGGCGACCATGTCGCCGTCAACCCAAAATGCCCTTACTAAAGTAAAGCCGGCTCTGACGCCGTAGCGGCTATACGGCGTCCTCAACCCATCAACATATTCACACACTCCGCCCCCGCACCCCCTGCCCTCACAAGAACATTCGCCGCCTCTGCTGGCGCAACGGTGTCCGCACCTCTCCCTGTCCCACCCCAGACACACCCAACCCCAGCAGCAACCCAAACTCACCTACACATTCCGACACCCGCCCCCACCCTAGTACATTACACACAAAGACCCCCACTACTTCCGACACCCACCCCCACCCCACATTACACACATACCCCTACCCCACACCATACACCCAACGAGACTACACACCCAAAGCTACACCTGGCCTTGCTCTCAACGGTGGCAAAGGACATGTCGAGGGGTGACGCCCGACTATACGCAAACATACTCAACGCACTCTTCGCCTCGCACGGGCTAGAACAGATCACCTTCCCCGAGAAGGTGTTCGTTCTAATCGACGAGCATACACACAGGAGAGCCGCACTCCTCCCCATCCCAGTGGGCACGAACACCTTCCGCCTGGACCTACCGCCCCCCACCCTCACCTCGCTTCCGCCCCATCCCGACATTCTGTCCCTGCACCTCTCGCCACTGCACCCTCCTTACCTACCCCCTCTGCCCAGTGCTCCCATCTCTCTTTCAACTGTCTCCTCTGCTCCCCCCACAGCTCCCACTCCTTTTTCCTCTGTACCTAAACTCCCTCTTACCACCAGCACTCCCCCTTCGGCAACCTCTACTCCCCCCTATTGCCACCCCACCCCCCTCTCACAGTCTCCAACCACGCTCCCACGGACACCACAACTTCCACCTCCCCCAAGCCCACCACACCCTCCACAACACCCCGTAGTAAACAAAACACACCCTACCACGACCCCCCCCCCACCACACACACAACCACGCATAAAGCCGACCCCCCTCCTGCTGTTCCTTCTCCTCCCCCTTCCACCCCTCCTTCTTCGTCCCAACTTCATCTCTCCCGACACCCCCCTCTCATAATCTGCACCTTCCCTACTATCTCTAGCTCCTCATCTCCTAGCTCAACTCCCTCCACCTCTGCTCCTAACTCCCCCCTCCTAGACTCTACTCTCTCCAACCCTCCTTCACAACCGCTATCTCTAAACCTCCTTCCAAAGAACACACTCTCCCCTCCACCAACCTCTCCAGATCACAACCGACACCCGTAAAGGTACTGGCTCCTCACGCCTCCCGGGCTATAACCAAGGAGAGGGGAACCGTCCCGGCTAAATCAGCCTCACGCGCACTCCGTCCACAACAATAGGTCGCCTCAACGTGACAGAATTAGACGTACGCAGTTGGCACGGTATCCGCCATACCATTGCCAACTGGGTCCTAAACACACAAAGACCTGACATAGTACTCTTGGACTCGACCAGCCTACATCCTCCCAACAACAGACTCCGCATTTCTGGTTACCACACGTACCTATCTCCACAGGCACCGCACCTAGGATCAGCGATCCTAGTAGAGTGCTCTAGACACTACTCCCTCATCCAAACGCAAGATGACTCTTTTCTAGCCTGCAGGGTACATACAAGCTCCGGCCCCATCCTATTGGCCAGACACTACAGACCACTACGCCTACAATTAAACATAGAAGTCCCACTCAGGGCTCTATCAAACCACAACCTTCCTATCTTCTTTGCGGGGGACCTCAACGCCTTACACCCAACACTCATTTCAAACACTACGAATGATGCAGGAAGGTACCTGGGCGGTGCCTTGCAGCGCTGTCGCTGCGAGCACATCAGCCCAGCCTTCCCCACATTCTTCGGTACTCGTGGAGGTACCACGTCTGCGGACATGGTCTTCCGCAACGACTACGCTACACGCTTCTAAACGCACATCTCACCGGGTCCCCACGTACTCTCTGACGGCATACCAATATGCCTCATCATATCTACATCTCCCATACTCATACCCACACCACCTCTCTTTGACTACAAAAACACGAACTCGGAAGAGTTCAAGAGACATACGATGGGGAAGGCAATAATGCAAAAAGAGATCCATGAACGCATAGTTGCAGTGTACACCGACACCGCCCCTTCCTATGCAACCACTGTTCGTTGGAATAGGGAGTTTCGCCATGGTTGTGAGTCCCTTGAAGATGACCCCCGTCCAGGACACCCGTCAGACGTGACCAACGAGGACAATGTGGCCCGTGTGGATAGAATGATCCTCGAAAATCGACGGGCGAAGGTCGAAGGAATCGAGCGAGAACTTGGAATATCACATGGAAGTGTTATCAACATCATCCACGACAATTTGGCCATGACCAAGGTCTCTGCCCGTTGAGTCCCTAGAAACCTCACGTCCCATGATCGACTTCAACGTCGTCAAAGTTCGGAGTTGCTGCTGCTCCTGTACAACCAAGGCTCGGCAGAATTCGAGTCACGCATAGTGACAAGGGATGAAACGTGGGTCCATCACTGGGATCCCGAGACCAAGCTCGAAAGCATGGCCTGGCAGCACAGGGGCTATCCGACCCCCATAAAGTTCCGGACCCAACCCTCAGCCGGGAAGATCATGGCCACCATCTTCTGGGATTCTGAAGAAGTGTTGATGGTGGACTATGCGCCTCGTGGAAGGACCACTACAGGCCAATATTCCACCCGTTGCACTATCCCCTCCTTCTCCTGGTGTCACGTAAAAAGGTGACCTAGGCAATATACTCGAACGCATGATCAAGTGATGGCTACGGGAATACCTGGAAGAGAGGGATTGGTTCTCCCCCCACCAATATGGGTTCAAGAGGGGCCGGTCCACTCAGGCGGCTGTGACCATCGTCAATGACAGAATACAGAAAAAACGCCAGGTACATCAAAAGACACTATCCATCAGCAAGGACGTGGAGAAGGTCTTTAATAAAGTGTGGCACGAGGGACTCCGTTGGAAACTCGCCAACAATACGGATTTACCTCTCTGCACCAGAAGGCTCCTCTCGCACTACCTCACTGAACGGAGATGACACATAAAATACAAGAATACCCTCTAACAACCCTTCACACCACGCTTACTCGTTCCCAAGAAAGCGTACTAGCACCCACACTATACATCATGTACAAATCTTCTCACACACACCAGACATGAACCATCTAAACCCAACAAGTCTCGAATACAGACAACATACAAAAATATTGGGGTAACTTTTGACAAGACCCTCAGGTTCAATATACATCAGAACATAACACAAGCAAGAGCCTCACATACAAACACATCGCTGCGCAGGTTCTACCCTGCGGTCATAAAACTTCTGTTACACCTATACAAAACACTCGTGCGACCTCTTCTCACGTATGCCCCACTGTCACTCGTAGCTGCGAGTCACACGTGGCAGCAGAAGGCTCACCGCATTCAGAACTCTGCTCTGAAGTGCGCTTGCCGCTCACCCCTGTACACAAGAATGTCTACACTACACGACAACAACAAATTAACACCCCTCAACACATACGCTCACACCAGACTCACAAAACAACTCGGGAAACTCGTCAGAGACTCATTATACACAGCACTACATGTAAGACGGTATGCGATGGCTCCCCAATACCCCGCGGCACATGACCACCCGCAACCCATACCGTTCTTCGCATAAACTAAAGGCATCATGAATAACGTGTTTCCGACTAGGCAGACACGCTCTCCTTCATGACCACCGTCCAACCAACGTCCAGTCACGAACACCTCGAGACCTACCTACCCACACCACGCATCGGTGTCTAGCCACCGACCTATCAACTCTTCCTATCCCCTCTCAAGTTATTTCCGCAACCTTTTCTTCTATGAGTGCCTGTTCGCCTGTGTTACACAGCAATCCCTCTCTGTTCTTTCTATACACACATCATCATCACCAAAGGATAGATGACTGCGTAGAATTGCTGGTTTTCTTCATCCAACAACGAGTTCAAAACCGGCAGAGGAGGGAAAGTTTAGGGGAAAGATTTCCCAAATACATCTCCGAAATTTACGAAAGAGAGATACTCATTTTTCACCATTCACCATCACTACTAATTTCTTCTTTCTTTTGTAGCGGCCCCACTTAAGAAGGTGACTGCTTAAGTCCCCGGCCCCACCCCCCTGCGTGAACTGCCGTTGGATGTGAGAGGTGATTGCCATTCATGTTTCGTCCCAACTATGCCCGGCAATAGCACGGCCATAATTGGAAGCATTGGAGGAAGCTGGTTTGAGGAGTAGCACACAACCGATAACAATGCCAGAAACAATTCCGGATAAGGGACGGACTGCTACCTCCGCTGACTATCACAGTTGGGTCCCTTTCAGGACCATAGAGGGACATACAACCGTCTCTATGGTATGCGGTCGCGATTAAAACACCCTCGAGGGAGTGGCGTTGTCAATAAGTCCGCCATACAATCACACCTCTGAGAGGATCCCACCTGGATTCATATCACCCATTATCATCATTCACCCAAAGGCAAATTCCCTTTTCATCCAGGCGGCGGTTTATCGGGAGGGCCCTTTTCTCCCAAAAGGCAACTCAAAAAACAATTTTTTCCAAATAAATAGCTGAAACTCATATACACTAGAGAGTCCCTAATAGCAGAAAAAAGGTCAAAACCAGCAAAGAGTGCGCTCCCCTCCTCAAGTGGTGTTCACCACCATAATGGCGACCCAAAATGCCGCGAGGGTCCCACTAAGGTGTCTAAGCGACCAGGAAAATCCAATCAAGGGCAAAGTCTACGAAACTCTGTTCGGCAAGCTTAGTGTGGTGGTCCTAAGGCTAATAGATACGGCGGCAGGATACGTCGCAATATGCGAAAACGAAAAAGACGTGGAAGCGCTCACAAAGGAGGAAGGGATATAAACCCTCAAGAATATAAACCTCCAACCAAACACGCCTCCTCAAATACAGGCACAGAGGAGTGTAGTGTGCAGAAGGCTGGAGACCTGGATCGGCCAGCACAACAAAGAAGAAATCAAGGAGGAGATCAAGAGAAATCAGAAATGGGCAACGGTGTTTAAGGTTATCAAGTTTAAAAACAAAAGAGATAACACAGATTACCACCAGGTATTTAAGATTATATTCACAGACACAGAATGGCAACAAAGGCTAAGGAGAGGGGGCTACTTCTCTTCAACGCTAAGATAAGTGGTGAACAGATCGAGCGGGAAGAGTTCACCCCTGTACAGATTTGCTTCGATGCTATCGCCTGGAGCCCCACACCACGAAGGAACGCAAGGAGCAAGAATCAATCTGTTCCAAATGCAGCCAAAAAGGCCACAGCTGGCGCTAATAACCAGCCAAAGAAGAGAAGTGCCCAAACTGCGGACAGAGACATGGGGCAATGGCGATGTACTGCCTCAGAAAAAAGGAGATCTTAAAAAGAAAGGCGGAAGAGAAGAAGGCAGAAGGAGTTAGGAGGGCGAACACCTCCTACGCCCAAGCAGCAAAAGCCACCCCCTCAGATAATGAACAGAACATCCCTGCGAAAAGGACATATATAAAGGTATGCAAGGAGGATAAAAACCCAACCAAAATCCTCACTTGCATTCTATATGCCCATGTCTGCAATTTAACAAACCCGGGCTGCTTCGCTAAAGAGCTAAACATCATGCTCAAAATCAATGGCTTGGCAGAGATGTGGTTCCCGGAGAACCCACCATCAGGGGAAGTCCTCCAAATGCAATACGGCCCAGAGGAAGAAGCGCCAGCGACCGCTTTCCCAAGAGACGAAGAAGGAAGAGAGGAAAAGAATAAGAACCCGGAATCAACCCCAACACTTCAAAGGTCCCTAAACAGGGACCCCAAAATTGAGGCGAGGAAGAAAAGAGAAGAGAGTGCAAAAAGAGCAGCCAGAAGACTCAAGCAGGCTAAGGGCACATCTTAAGTTCTGCTTCTTCATCTGAGGATGAACAAGAGAGCTCCCAGCCCTCTAAGCCCCATGAGAGAGCGAGGAGAAAGAGCAGAAGGAAGAATTCAAGGCAGAACAAGAAATACGATGGCGAGGAAATTAATATCAAATTCTATAGAAAAGCTGAAACATCCTTCCCAGAAGACCCCATGATAGGGGAAATCATCGAAGGGGTAAAAACGGGCATACTAAAATGGTCTTATGACTCACCAGACCAGGAAGCGCTAATCGACACAGAACTCATGGAGGACAACATAAATCTCTATAGGGACTTCTGCCTCGCCGTAAGCGAGGCAGAATTCACAAGAATTAGGAACGGAAAAAACACACGTAACAAAAACCACTAGAAGAAGACACACACACACACACAAGCACCAGACAACGCAAACATAGAAAACACGAATAATACATTAAGAATACTCACAGTTAACGTCAAGGGATGGGAAGGGAAACATTCCTTACGGAAACATATTTCGTTTAGTGGATCTCGAACTAATCCTCATTACTGAACACGGCGTTAACACAAACACAAACAGAATAAAGATACCAAACTACACAGCAATGAACCAAAACCACACACAGGAACGATACTATGGCGCTGCCATCGCGATCCAAAACAACATTACATACAGATCACTCCCAAACCTAGATGAATCATTTGTGGCTGTAGAAATACCTACCCTGGTTGGAAACCTGACAGTTGCAGTAGCCTATCAACCTCCACGACGTAAGTACCTGCCGATCCCTAACTTTTACCACTTCTTCGGGCGCGGAAAATTAGCACTGCTTGGCGGTGATCTAAATGCCAGATGTGGTGCTTCAGGCTACGGAAGTATCGACAAAAGGGGAAGAAACCTGGAACTGCTACTCGAAAGAGACAGGCTCCAGAGGGTCGAGCCAGATGATTTCCCGACCTTCTTAACACAACGTTCGGGAACAAAATTGGACATTGTGTTAACGAGCAAAAATTTCCCCTTCAACATCGTCAATGAGCCCGGACCAATGGTACCGAGCGACCATGTCCCGATTCTCACCATGATCTCGCCTGCTTCACTACTCAAGACCGTTACACTTAGGAAAAGTTACGCTAAAGGTAACTGGGAGATATATAGAAAGGTACTCAGTACATACCTTCCAACTGACCTGAGAGACGCTAATCTCGAAGAGATTGATGAGGAGATAAACAAGATCACCAATCTCCTCATACAAGCCGACGAGAGGTGCGTCCCTAGAATCTCCTATAAAATGCTCCCACAACCTAAGTGGACAGACGAGATGAGAGAAATCGCCCGGGAACATAGAGGAATCTATGAAGAGACCGGCAGGTCAGAAACCAATAGGGAAAGGTCAGCCAAAATAAGGCATCAGGGAGAGGAACTGAAAAATATAATAATTGAAAAACAAAGAAGAATCTGGAATGGCAATTATTGGGAGGCTGGAGAGGGAGAACAATCCTGTAAAGTTGTGGAATAATATCCGAAGAATTAGGGGATTGCCTCCCAGGCCCAGAACCCAAATCAAATAAGGAGACGACATCATTGAGGACCCAGAGTCTCTCGAGAGAAAATTCAGAGCTCACTAGCAAAAGATTTTCGCTATATCACCTGAGGAGAACGACGACTTAGACCAGGACTTCGAAAACCAATTGCTCGATGACCTCGGCACAGGGATACATAGAACCCACCCACACCACGGATGCCCAATAACAGTAGAAGAGACCTTGAACACCATAAGGGCCTTCAAGCAGAGGGCTCCAGGCTGGTCAGGAATTACGAATAACCTCGTAAATGCCCCAAGGCAAATTATTCAGGGTTTGGTGAAGACAGTGAACGCTGCCCTAAATACAGGCTACTTCCCTGACAGGTACAAGATGGCCAAAATCATCTTTATCCCGAAAGGAAACAAGCCCCCAGACCAGGTGGCTAACTATTGCCCGATCTCTCTTCTTGAGATACAGGGAAAAATCTTCGAGAAGATTTTAGCAGATAGGTTACAAGCTCAACTGATCGAGTTAGGAGCGCATAACACGCTACACCATGAGTTCCGCAGAAAAAAGTGGCACATATACCGCCCTAGGCCCTCCTAACAGAGAAAGTGGCATACACCCAAGCGAACAGGTTCTATGTAGCCATTGTGTTGAGGGACGTGCAAAAGGTCTTCGATAAAGTCTGGCTGGAAGGAATTCAATACAAGATCCTGAACTTCTAGCTAGACCCAATCCTGGAAACGATCCTCTGTGACTTCGTCATGGGCAGAAGATCATGTCTCATGATAGAAGGGTACAGAGGTCCTGAATTCGAACTAAAGGCGGGCGTTCCTCAGGGAAGCTGACTGAGGCCTCTGCTTTACTTGGTCTTCACGATCGACCTCTCAACTCCGGTGCACAGGGAAACGATTTATCTGCAATTCGCAGATGACATCACTCAAATTTTCCCATGCCCGGAGAGGAAAGCAAGGATGCAGGCGGTTCGCACTATAGCGGAAATCAACATCAGCCAGTACGAGAGACGTTGGAAGATCAGGACCAACAGGGACAAATTCAAGATCGTCCCGCTGAGCCGCGAGTTGACATGGCCCATCAACATAGATGGGAGGAGATACAGCTACTCCGCCGAAGGCACCGTCCTGGTCCTTAAAATCACTGATCATGGATACTCGAGACACCACACGGAGAGGCGTAACCTGACAAGGAGAGAAATCTTCAAGCTATACAGGTTTAGAGATCTTAGCTCGGCCAACATCAGGAAAATATATCTGATGTATATCCGGGCTAAGCTCATCTACCCCGCAGTGGTTTTCAAGCGGCCAGTAAAACCTCGATGAAAAGGCTACAAACGTGTCCGGAACACTGCTTCTCTGCTTATCAACAAAGACAGAAGACGTGAACAACTTAGGCAAAGAGATCTGCACAGGAGAAAACAGGAGCCTATCAATTTCGTCGCCCAAAAACTTTGAAAAAGATCTGGTCCACTCTAACGAATGGTGTCATTCCTGAGTTACAGGGAACAGGCGGCAGGATTAATATACCTGCAAGGCTATGGGTGAAAGTCTCACGCCAACGTCGGTTCCCGAGCACAAAATTATGCACACAAGAAGTTATTACACCCGGTTACGAGGCAATGCTGAAAGCTTTGGGGAAGAGTTCATTCTAGTCCCTAAGGGTAGTTTCCGGTCAGGACCACAGGGGGACATGCAACCATCCCTATATAAGTTGGAAGCAGCATCGATAACCAAACCCCAGATTGGACGGCACCCCTGGGTGGTGGAAGTTGATTCGATCACTACCCATCATTACATCAGACACTTTTCACCCGTCTATTATTTGGAGTGTGCAGAAGTTCAAGATGTACTTGGTAGGCCGAGAATTCCTTATAGAAACCGATCACCGCCCGTTGGCATACCTCAGTAATATTAAACATCCTAATGACCGAGTAATGAGATTGAGCTTATTATTGCAGGAATTCCAATATATGATAATGTATGTAAAAGGGTCAGAAAATTGTATCACCGCTACCCTTAGCCGTAATCCATTGGATGACGACCCCAGCTAAATTTTAATTGTAATGTCTCCATAGCCATTTGTCCATCTTGTAATTATTATAACCGCCAGCTAGAGATTAGCTTATATTCAATTATTTCTGTTTAGGTACGTCTAGGACGCACATCACCCTTGCATATATAAAATTAGTATTTAGAAACCTGGTCCAGCACCCCTATATATGTATATGTACCACCGTAATTTTTATCTCATTAATGTAAAGTGTATCATTGAATATCCACTTATTTATATTTTTTCGCTTTGTATAGCTTAGTGTATAAATGTTTTTTTCATTTTTTTTTTAATTATGTCCCCCTTAATGCTCATATCGTCGGCAATAATTAATTTCCTTTTCCATTAATTTCCTTTTCCAGTCGGGTAAAATTATCTTGTACACTTGCTCGTCGGCAGGTCAGGAATTCCCCTTTTCCTCTTATCCCTTTAACCAGTAGCGTGAAAGACTCCGCTTCCCCAAGTCACTCGTCTTATAGGATGTCACATTTCTCCCCCAAATCTGAAAGTGCCATCTTTTTGGATGGGAGGGATGTAGCAGAATAAGGTCGAAGGGCGTTCACGTGCCCTTCTGTACTCACGTGGTCCTGAGATCACCGGATGGAGCTTTGAAAGCATGGTTGATCCAGGGTGATGGTGCAGCCTACGCCGCTATCACGCCCTAGCTGCATTTGCTTAGGGACTGATTCATCGTCTCCCACGGCAACCTTTCATACAACATTCTTGCCTTCCATCATAAGATCGAAGTCCGTTGAACATTCCAAGCCAACGTCATCACAATTCACATCCCCCCCCCCCCCGAAGGAGTCGCCGACTTTTCCTTAATCCCCTAATTAACGTGTGTGTAGAGGGCCGCCAAAGCCACCAAAACCCACCTCACCAGTCGTCTATATAATCCTTCTACTCAGTTTAGTAAGCATCACTCATAGACTTCCCACCTAATACACGAACGAGCTGAAGGACTCTCGTCCCCTCCCCCCAATCGGCGATTTCGATTCGAGGTCGAAGGCTAAATCGACATCGGTGAAATCTGCCATAGTCAATCGGTGAGTATCTGACGAAGATTCCCATATCCGAAGGCCATCAACTAGTGCTCCCTCATCTGAAGCGAGAGCTAACCCGACTTCTCCCTTCGCAGTCAAGTATCTGATGAGGATTCCCAGCTCCTAAGGCCATCTGCGAGTGCTCCATCATCCGAAGCGAGAGGTAACCCGACTCCCCCCTTCGCATTCGCCGTATCCTAACTAGCCCCTTTTCTGCAGCGTGCACGTAAGCAATTGTAACCGTTGCCGCCTGCAAATTGATCTAGAATCTGGCTTACCCAATCGATCCATTCTTTGTGTGTGCGCCCTGGTTTAAAATCCCCCTTTAAATCACCGACCTAAATCTGACCTCCTTAATCCCATAATTAACCTACCTGTATCTGTAGACATTTAATTCTGCCTGTGCAACCATTCCCTTTAAACCCAATATTTGTGTATATTTAAATATTATTTTGTTGTTAGTAAAGATATATTTTCGTCATTGTCTAACTTTTGCAACCCCAACGCATACCAGCTACCTGTTAATCTTTGGCCAATTTGCACTCTGAAATATTTGTTTTAAAAAGGACCCCGCAAAGTTAATATTAAACCATCCTCACTGGACTCATAACAATTTCCCCATTCACTAACGGTCTTCAACCAAATTCGGACCAAAGCCGCAAAAGTACCTACGTATATATATATATATATATATATATATATATATATATATATATATATATATATATATATATATATGAATGCAATATCCTGCAGGAAAAATGAAAAGGTGTTTCAAAGTACTTTCGAACTTTATTAAGTTCCTTATCAAGGATAACTACAAGAAATAGTATTATATTAGAGGTATATATGCGAAAGAAAAGTATGAAAGACCGCCTCAAAAACAAGAAATCACCAATGAGGAAAGGGAAGAGGGAAGGTAAAAAAACACATTAAGGATTACAAGAAGCAGGTAGTAAGGTCTAACTAAGTCGAAGGAAAGGGTAACAGATTCAAAGAAATGGAGATAGCCTAACGAGGGAGATTATAAGACACGATGAGCAAAAGGGGGAAAAATACAAAGTACAAAACAGAGCAGTGACAATTAAAAAATAAAAATAAATAATAAAAAAAAAATTAAAAAATTAAAATAAAATAGGGGCCACATAACTAAAGGATGCATATAAAAAAACCCACTAGGAACGCAAGACAATACTAATTTCTTTGAGTATTAATCTTTTAATTATAGCATCTATTTTATATAAACCAGGGGAAAGGTTAAAATGATCACATTGGCTTATAAAAGCACATTCAATGATGTTCCTTTTTATATGGTCATTGGAACGATAAATAAATTTGGCCGAGTTCCAGTTAATTAAATGGTTCTTATCTGACATATGGACAAAGAAAGCACTGTTATCTTCCCCTCTTCGGACATTATATTTATGTTGATTTATGCGAACAGAAAGTTGTTTACCTGTTTGTCCGTAATATTTACTTAGACAACCAGAACACTCAACTGAATAAACTCCCCCTCCTCCCAAACTATTACAATTATTACGTACTAATAAATTCTTAATGGTCGTCTCATATTTAAAAGCAACAGAAATGTTAAAGTTATTCAAAAGACGGGGAAGATCACTAAAACAAAGAGAAAAAGGTAGAACTAAATTATTATTACTATTAAAAGGAAGAGTAGGGACAGTTTGATAAAATGTCTTTTTAGCAGAAGAAAGACAGTTTTGAAGAAACGGGTAAGGGTAACAAAGTTTATGGCCAATTTCAACGATATTGGAAAATTCCAAATCCATATATTCCGGGCTCACAACACGTAATGCCCGTAGAAACATAGAAGAAAAAACAGAGCGTTTAACTTTGGGGCTGTGAGAAGAGTAAAAATGAATATAAGAATTTAAATTAGTAGGCTTACGAAAGATGGAGTATTTAAAACATGTATGAGTTCTATGAATAAGAAGATCAAGAAAGGGAAGGGTTCCATTATTTTCCAACTCATGGGTAAATTTAATTGAAGGGACGAGACAATTGAGTCTGGTAAGAAAAACATTAACATCTTTGGAATTAGGCCACAAGCAAATGACATCATCAATATACCTGTACCAAACGATCGGAGCGTCAAGGATAGTAGGGAGAAGTTTTGTTTCAAAAAACTCCATATATAAGTTAGCAAGGACAGGAGAAAGACAATTACCCATGGCTAATCCGAATTTTTGGAGGAAATATTTTCTTTCGAACGAAAACTTACAGTTTTTGGTACAAAGGGAATTGAGGTTCAAGAAAGTAGTAACGGGTACCGGCAAATCATAATTTTGCAAATGATCATTAAAGAAATTGAAAAGGTCTTCAACGGGTACTTTGGTAAATAATGAACAAACATCAAAACTAACAAGAGTAAAATCATTAGAATAATGAATAGCATTAAGTTTAGAAATAAGGTCGTAACTATTACTGACATGAGAATGAGAAATGGAACCAACTAGTGGAGTAAGAAATGAAGTAAGCCATTTAGACAGGGAATATGAAACAGACCCAACAGAACTTATAATAGGGCGTAATGGGAAATTTGGTTTGTGAGTTTTTCTAAGCCGTACAAATAAGGGAGGGTAGCGTTTTTGAGGCGGTCTTTCATATTTTTCTTTCGTATATATACCTCTAATATAATACTATTTCTTGTAGTTATCCTTGATAAGGAACTTAATAAAGTTCGAAAGTACTTGGAAACACCTTTTCATTTTTTCCTGCGGAATATTGCATTCATTTGCCACCCTCACGTGATACTTTGTGAGTTTTTCATATATATATATATATATATATATATATATATATATATATATATATATATATATATATATATATATATATATATATATATATATATGACGGGAGAATATCCAACATGAGTGTCGTGGAATAGCCAGACACAATCTCTTTTTTTCTCTCTCTCTCTCTCTCTCTAAAAATATATATATATATATATATATATATATATATATATATATATATATATATATATATATATATATATATATATATATATATATATATATATATATATATGAATAATGCCTTAGCTGTCCACAATTACAAGATGGGACACGGAATTAACTGGTCAAAAACTGATACAATAATCCATAGTTAGGATTTTATAAAGAGAAATATCCTGGAATAATTTTTAATCTCCCACATAAAGGAGAGTAATCTCAACATTAGCCCAGGGTTGTTTTCGCTAGATCCAATTTTATCACTTTTTCTAAAATCCGACCCTATCTGATAGCATTAAAATGTTGACCTCATAGGAAAACGTGCTTTGTATAAATACTGAGTGTCTTATTTGTCTTAACATTGAGTTTGAAAATGTCGAATAGACGAAAGTACTAACTCCAATCTGCTTTTTATTCCTTCCGTGGTACATATTCATATATATATATATATATATATATATATATATATATATATATATATATATATATATATATATATATATATATATTTAGAGAGAGAGAGACAGAGTCTGGCCATTCCACGACACTTATGTTGGATATTCTCCCGTCATGTTGTTGCTTTCCGTGCCATGTCTCGGTGGTCTATGAGGTAATCTTGAACACGTGGGTGTGTTCGCGGAATTTAATCACTTCTCGAACTTTGCCCACTGATTACTCAACATAATTTCTTCTTTAAGATCTTCCATCGAATTCTCGCGACCCATCTCTCCACTTTGCGGCAGATCATGCTTCAGTTTGCTGCCACTTGAGGCGGGGGGGGGGGGAGTTCTTGGCTTCGAGTCCAATAGTCTTGAGTATTTTAGCTCCTTCTTCCAATAGGAGCCGGTCCATATCCTTTGTTTCGGCGGAGGGTCTCGCAAAGTTTCCGTGTCTGGGGGACTTTCATTTCTTGGATGGTCCAAAGGGAGACCCGCTTAGTGATGGTCTCCATGATCTTCGATGTCCTTCTTTTGGGGTCCTCTTATATTAATTTTCTTTCTGAAAGCAAAGTGTAATTATCGTATTTTGGGTGTATGAACAATGGAAAAAGTGATGGGTAGGTAAAGGCGGTAACAGTTAATGTAGGTGTGTACGAAAACGTGAGGTGAGCGCTCCCGACCACTTTTTAGTTGGTCCCCCGCTTAGATGCTGCCAGGATGATGGGTTATGATGGGTGGGATGGATCTCGAGTGGAGACCTCAAGAGGAATGGACTCATTGTGGACTTGATGGCAATAGCGGCCGAATCAACGACCGCTAACGTTTGGCTACCTTCTCTCGGTTACTTACGCCAAAACCGCTTCTAATTACATAGAGACGAGTGCTACTTCCCTCTATGATTCTGACCGGGTCCCTCGGGCGATGAGGATCTCTCCTCCGTCCAGGACTTGCAGTTTAGCCCCAGGTTCGAGAAAATTTCTGACCTATGCTTTCCCTGTGGGCTAGTCCTCAAACCAGCTTTCACATAACCCCTTAATTATGTCAGTCCAAGTGGCCGACATAGTTGGGTCGAAATTAGTGAATAGCAGACATCCAAGGCAGGTTCCCATGCAGGATGATGGGCAGGAGCAGTGAGGTGCTTAAGCCCTCATTGAATTATAAATCTGTAAATACGAAAAATGTAATAATCTCTTTCTGGAGGGTGAAACGAAATTCACCACCACCACGAAAAAGACTTTCAGAATAGGCTGTTTTCTGCGCCAGCGTTGCTCAAAGTCCGTTCCTAAGCAAATCAAAAAATGCTTTATCCTTAGTATAACAACGATGCTTGAAAATCATATGCTCGGCCATCTTTAAATGAGCCTCAAACTACCTACAGGAGTTTTATAGAGATGAAGTGATGAGTTGCCTTCGTAACTACTTCAACAACAAGGACCTCAACTTCCCCCCGGATCAATGTCATTGCCAACGCCATATATGCAGTAGCTAGCCTACGCAAACCGTTATATAAAACAACCTAATTGCATTGGCCATAGAGAACACATGGCCGATATATAGCGTTAAATAAAACAAGCTAATTGCAGTTGCCATATTAAGCATATTACTTACACATAGCATTAAATAAATCTTCTAAATTGCAGTGGCTATTGAGACTACATGACCTACACATAGCGTTAGATAAATCAACATAATTCTCGTTAACATAGAGACATCATAGTCTACACAGCCTTAAATGACTCAACAAATTTCCGTCGCCATAGAGACCTCATAATGCCAGACCATCTGTTTTTATTCATAGGAAGTAAAACTCTATTTGCAATCCTGTATTCAATAAAGGCGTACCAGAGCCAACAGAACCAACCTGCAGTAGCATTATCGGCGTCATTGTAACCTTAAAAAAAAAGAGTATATTCACGCGGGCTTCGAACTCATTTCTAGTAATCCTATTCACGACCAGTCTTCCATGTAGTTTTGAGAGAGTTGCGCGCCCTTCTATTCCTCCCACCCGCACTCCAAAGCGAGCACCCTATTTGGGGCTATTCAGGCTATCTGCCTTTTGAAGTCCCTTCACTTTCCAGCTTTCTTTACAAACTTCTAACTGCGATGCCCTCATTAGATTTCCCTGCTTTTTATTTCATTTAAATGAATTCTCAGCAACGCGTAAAAATAGAATGTGCGACCTCCATCGTGTCCAACTGAAATAAGTTTAAAATTATCCTATATTCAGTCCTTCTTAATGGTAGACATCTTCAGGAGAGCTGTGCGTCTGACAGGTTCATAGCCCTCTTAAGAGTCCCCTAATTTTACTCAATTAACCCACATATTTTCACTTCCCCTAACCTCACCATTCTCTATTTTTTTCAGAAACGGCCAAACGAAGTAGAAACACCACTTCTGATTACAGCGAAGTTAAGCCACATCGGGTGTGGTTAGCCGCCGGATGAAGCCTGGAAATCGGTCGATTTGTTTCTTTGGCTACCATATGCTGTAAATAATTGTGGTTTTCATTCAAAGTTAAACTGTAGGTCCCCAATGAAGAATAAAAGGTACCATAAATGACTTCTGATCGGTTTTAAAACCAATACCAAATTATAGATTGTCTTTCAATAACATTTTGGACAGAGAACCTCTCGTTGGTTTAGGCATCTCTTTGATAAGTACAAAACAAATGGTTATATCCAGACTAAAAATAACCTGGTTCACTAAAATCCACTGGGAACCATCTAGGTGAACCACCCTTCGAGACATTCTCAACAACAAAACCTAAGTCCCAATCACAGGAACATCCAAAGGATTCAATTAAATAAAAGAACAAAACATCAACATAACATCCAAAGGATGGAGCTAAAATTATCTCTGTACAATAAAGTGACGAAAGGGTCCTCGTCAAATCATCTGTAAACTATCCATATTCCTCCAACTTGGATTCAAACACACCAAGCAAATGAGCAAACCACTCCAGACCCTCTTCACTTTTGTGACGATAAAAGCTCTTTCGGATATTCAAACTAGACTGCTTCATTATTTTGTTTCAACCATCACCCCTTGTCCTTGTATCAGCAGATAAGTAAAAAAAACTCTAGCAAGTTGTCCTCATCAGAATCTAGGAAAGGTTTAGTTGTAGGAATCATATTCCCACCTAACACAATATATTTTAACACCCCCAACTTATCTACATACCCTAGTCTTGGGATAAATTTAGTAGCCCTATGCTGAATTTTTTCCATAATATTAAAATCTTCCACCAGGTAGGGAGCCCAAACTTGAGCCCCATATTTTGGATGAGGTGTTACATACGAACTATATAACTTACAAATCACTTTTTCCTTTTTCATGATACAATTCTCTTTATAAGACCTACCATTATATTAGATTCGTTTTTGTTTCAATACACTTTATGTACTTTAGTATCCACTCAGATGATAACTTTAAGTTCCTTTTTTCTACAACTTATTTTAACCAGCTACCATTCAGATCATAAAAAATGCCATATTCCTTGTTTCATCATTAAATTTCATCTGCCACATACCCGTTAAGTCTACGAGCTTTTCTAGGCTCACACCTAGAATTAAAACTATTTAAACTCACTCTATGTTTTCTATTTCTCAGACAATCATCAATCCACCTAGAAGTACCAACGAAACCCACTTTTCTTTAGTTTTTAATTAATTTTCTTGTTAACCAATAAATCGAAAGTCATTCAAATCCAGTTAAATTATATCAACATTATTTGATTTAACGAAAGCAATGCTAAGATTTTCTATCAAACTATTGCTCTATGTATAAGAAATCAATTAACTTAACCTTGATAAATTTCTCCATAATCTTACAACCAATGGATGCAAGACATGTCGATACTTATCAACAACATACTTGCTACCCTTTTTAAAAATGAGAATTAGACTAGCTAGTTTGCAATCTTCTGATACTTCGCAGTATAAAATTATCTTATTAAAACTTATACTCAATGCCATGGTTAAATAATCTAATCCTTCATGGAGAATTATACCATACACATATATTATCAGGTTCTGTTATTTTATTAAGTTTCATATCGTTGATAACCCTTCAAATTCCTTCCGAATCAAAGTGATACTTTCACACATTACTTTCTCAAACCTCTTATCATCGGAGATAGGCTAATCACTAATAAATACAGAGGTGTAGTGATCATTTAGAACATATTCCCATCTCCTCATTGCCATCAACTATGCTACAAAAATTAAAGTTTAATTCCATTAAACTCTTCAAGGGTAACCAAAGAGAAGATCAAACTGACCCTTTATAGATGGTCAGTTTGATGGGTAAGGTAACAACAAGGAGTAACAACAAGGAAAGAAGGTACCCTAGGAGACCTTACGGTCCATTCAAAGAGGGTACCTTTGGACTAGCAATCGAGCGGGCACATGGCTGCTCAATTGTTTTGCGTCCCTAAACGGCCACTTTTCAAACCTTGTCTAGTCTTGACTTGAACTGGTCAACAGATTCACTGTTGACAACTTCCACTGGAAGTGCGTTCCACTTACCGCAGATACTGTAGGTGAAAAAATTTCCACACAGATTGCGGTTGTAACGCTTCAGTTCAAGTGGTGGTTGGTTGACTGACTAGGATGACCCTTGATAGGTCCTGGTCACTTTTGGCATCAACAAAATTGTTGAATTAAGGGAAGAAGAAGAAGAAGAAGAAGAAGGGCAGAATTTATTGTTTCAGAGACAAAAGATGAGTAAACACGGAGAGAAAATGTTTACAAAAAACAATTATAGTTATTTAGGGATTGATTTATTGGTTTTTTTTTATAAATATAATTGGGTCATATCAGAACAGGGTTTACTTCATAAGATGAGGATTAGGGAGGATACGATATTCCTGATCATTAAAATGAATAATATAGTATTTTTTATGGATTAACTTTGTCCCATAGTTTGATCTAGGCGTGATACAGGAAGGGGAAAAGGAGCAGGCAATAAAATGAACGGTAATAAGCAGAAAAAAAACAGTAGAGTAAAATCCTGTATTAAAAGGATATGGGCGTAACTCGAATGGACGAGATAACTAAAAATACACCCTTAAATGCTAGATCTGCATGGGGTGTTTGTAAAAGGAGTACAAATGCTCAAATGTCCAAATTGAAGAGTGTTTCTAAGCGACCCGGATGGAAGTAATTGGACGAAAACAATACCCAAAAAACGCACTCAAAATCTCCCCCTCAGAGCTCTCTTCATGACTAACGTTAAGCAACAACGAAGCTTCAATCGGTAGAGGGGCTGCCGAACAGCATTGATCAAAGAGAATAGAAGTTCTTTGTAAATTCAAGAGGCAACTGATGAAGTTTCTTTCTCACCTACACTCCTTAGTAAAAGAAAGAAACAAGGTTATCGAATCTTTAAGGGAGTTAATTTAGGGAACGTTCAGATGGCGATATTTGTGTCAATTTCATTAAATATTTAACTAACTCTCTCACTCTCTCTTCCCTCCGAGTGTGTGTGTGCGACACGAGGGAGGAAGATACGTCAGGCAGGACATTCCTGGGACTTCCTCCGAATGCAACCAAGCAGCTCTGCCACACTGAGCGGCTGAGCCCTTTTGCACTTGATGTGTTGCGTCAGAGCGACCTTCGAGGTATTTGGCCTTTAAGAGAGAGAGATTTTTCGGAGGATTTTGATGGCAGCGCGGGAAATAGGCGGGATTCCCTCAGAAGATCGCCAGGAAGAGAGCGACTTAGCGAACTCCCAGAAATACGGGTCCTTGGCGCTGAATATCGTCATTTGTAGCAGCACAAAGTCTTCTTTGATGACTCGTCTCAATTGCCACGTGGATCCGTGCGAAAAATACGTTTATCTTCTTCAAGTTTGCAAACGGTTTTCTGGGCTATTTCTTTCATTTTCGCCAACACTTTTCAATACTTGGAAATGAATGTGTTGGTTTGATTTTTAATTAACACGATGATAGCGATTTACAAGGAAATAAAGGAGATGCTTTAAAGGGAATCCATTACTGAGATGTGTTGAAATTCAAAACATACTTGTCTAACGTGTTTTTGTCGAGGCCACAGAGCTGTAAAATGCTCGGACATTTTTAAGGTTAATCTATAATATCTAAGATCAGGATTTACTTTCAACTTTTAGTGAATACAAGTTGAAATGATGGCTTTTAAGTGGAAGAAAGAATATGTATAATTGCCTGTTACAATAACGATTAAACGCTCAATCATGTGTCAAAGTATATATGATAAAGGTTTCCTACAATTAAGTTCTTAGCAAATTATGGCGTGATTAGTCCACCGCCAATGGCATATTGGACTTCCCTTAAATAAAAAGAATTTGTCAAATTGAATTCTTCATTGCAAGAGTTGTCTAACAAAGCTGTCAACTCCTTCCGAGGGATAAAAACAGCGCCAAACGATATTTTAGTGCCTTTTGGGTATAACTGGAAGAACAATATTTTAGGTTATTTTTATATAATTTGAAAAGCAATATTTTAGGTGCTTTTTCTACCTTGCAGAGCGATATTTTACGGCTTTTTTGTATACCTTGGACAGCGATATTTTCAACTCTTTTGTATACTTTTAAGAGCAATATTTTAGGGGCTTTTTTAAACCTTGAAGAGCGATCTTTTAAGCTCTTTTGTTTACCTTGAAGAGCAATATTTGAGGGCCTTTTTGTATATCTTGAAGAGCGATATATTAAGCTCTTTTATAGACCTTGAAGATGCATATATTAAGGTCGTTTTTATACTTTGAAGAGCGATATTTTAAGCTCTTTTATATACCTTGAAGAGCGATATTTAATCGGCAATGTTTCAGGCGGTTTTTGATATAACTTGAAGAGCGATATTTTAAACAATTTTATATACCTTGAAGAGTGATATTTAAGGGACTTTTTGTATACCTTAAAGAGTGATATTTTAAGCGTTTTATATACCTTGAAGAGAGATATTTAGGGCACTTTTAAATACCCTGAAGACGATATTTTGGGTTCTTTTAAATACATTATAAAGAGATATTTTAGGTTTTGTTTGTATTCCACGAAAATCGATATTTTAGTCCATTTCGAATACACATTATAAAGCGATATTTAGTCTTTATTCGAATGCATTTAAAAGCAATATTTTAGGTTTTGTTTGTGTTTCTTGAAGAACATTTTAAGCTGTTTTTGAATACTGCGAAGAACGATATTTTAGGTCACGTTTGTGTTCCACGAAGAGCAGTATTTTAGACTCTTTTGAATACCTTGGAAAACAGTGTTTTAGGTCGTGAGAAGTTATATTTTAGGCTTTTTTTGTACGAGTATAACTTGAAGAGCGAGTCCAAGTAATGATAAATCATATCACGTAATTTGTTTTAATGTCGATAAAGAAATATGTATATAATCAGACGAGGGTATAATTTAACGAATAAGAAATGAAGAACCGATAATAAAGAGTTGGGGTAGGATGATCAAGTTAGGTTAAAATGCCATCCGATCTCGCTCATGCCATACAAATTTCACAACCAAATTAACCACGGTCATTCGAATTACAAAAGAATTACACTCAATTATTAACTAAAATAAACAATTAGAAACTATTTTTTCTCAATTATTAATAACAAACAATTTGATCATCTGATCAATCTTGCTCTTGAATTTTCCTAATTGTTACTTGCCACTGTAGATCTCCCTCTCATCACTCTGGTTAATGCACAGCCATTATTGACTCCCGGATAAAGAAGTTAGTCAATAGGTTTATAGTAATAAGTAGTGATTTGGGTCATCAAAAATGATTCGGAGGATGAAAAGTTTCCGAAATATAATTTCGAAAAAATATATAATTAAATATTAATATAAAAAGAAATATTTCAAAAGGATTTTTCCTCAAGAAGAATGAATTCCAACAAAATTATCCTCAATAAATTAAAAAGGAATGATTCTCAATCATTAATTATAAAGTAATTAGAAAATTATCCTCAATAATTAATTTTTTTAAAAATCACTTAGAAAAGAGTTATGCTTAATTATTTCTATAAAGAATCAATTAAAAAAGAATGATCTTAAATTAATAAAAACAATTGGAAAATAATTATTCTCGATTATTAAATAAAAAGAATGAATTAGGAAAGAATTATCGTAATTTATTAATTTAAAAAGAATCTATGAGAAAAGAATTATCCTCATTTATTTATTAACAGAGCACAGATCAAGACAACTAAAAAATGAGGCTTTAGGGAATTAGGTTCGATGAGAAAATGGTGTAGCGTAGAATACCTGGTGTGCTAGGAGCCGGAAAGGAGGGGGGGGGGCACAGTACTCCACACTCTACTGCCTCAATGAAGGAGGGACGAAGGTAGGAGATTTCTGAATAAAGATTGGGGCAGGGAGAAAAGAAAGGCAAACAAACCAATGCTTAAATAAGAGAAATAAAAAGACAAAAATAAGACATAAATCTTTATCCGATTATTAATTACAATTTTATAATCAATTTCAGTACTAGTTTTAACCGTAGTAATTTCAAGTGTATTTCAAAAACAGTGAAATTGAGATTAGCGAGTTTAAGACAATACCTAAATGAACTCAACCCTAAAAAACTACTCTAAAACCCCCCCGCGTACCCTAAAAAAACACATACCATAAAAGAAAAACCCGCATACCCTAAAATAAAAATCAGGAAAAATAAAATGAGGGAAGGAAGATATACCTTAAACTCAATTGCAAACGACATGAGATCGAAACGCGGGAATAACAGCTGGGGCTTGACCTCCTGCAACAACTCCGGCCAGGTTTCAACGTCCTCCTCGAGAAGGTTTGGACTTTTGAGAAATTCCGCTCTTTGTACGAACTTATTCCTTGAAACTTCTAATGAGCCCATCTTTGCCCAGCATTCAAATTGGTTGAGTCTTGTTATAACATTTTTTTTTTCATCGCCTTTTCGTTCACTAATGAGCGTTTTGCATCATTTTCTGCTTTATTTATGGCCATTTCCTTAAATCCAACTACAAGTGAAAGATAATAGCATTAAGCCATTGAAAAAGTGCAAACATCCTGGACAAGTTAACACGAAAAAAGAACTTTAATGCGCTCTTGCACGGCGTCATTGGTTCTTTACCGTTTGCTCCCAAATCCTATATAAATCCCTGGTTGGTCCTCGGCTCGTTTCAGACTTTCCACCGAACTAACATACATATATATTTAACTGTAGTGCGAGATTTTAGAATTTGTTTTGCACAAAACAATAAGAGGTAGTAAGGTAAAATATAGGAGGTTGCAGAGTTAAAAATAAGAGGTTGCAAAGTTAAAAAATAGGAGGTCGCAGAGGTAAATAATACGAGATCGCAGAGCTGAAAAAAGGAAGTCGCAAGAGGAAATAATCTGAGGTCGCAAAGGTAAAAAATGTGAGGTCGCAGAGGTAAAAAATAGGAGGTCGCAAAGGTAAAAATAGAAGGTCGCAGAGGTAAAATATAGGAGGTCGCAGAGGTAAAAAAAAAGCAAGTCGCAAATGTAAATAATTTGAGGACGCAGAGGTAAAATATAGGAGGTCGCAGAGGTAAAAAAAAAGCAAGTCGCAAATGTAAATAATTTGAGGACGCAGAGGTAAAAAAGAGGAGGTCGCAGAGGAAAATAATAGGGGAGGTCGCAAAGGTAAAAAAATAGGAGGTCGCAAATGTAAGAAATAGGAGGTCGGAGAGGTAAAAAATAGGAAGTCGCAGAGGTAAAAAATAGGAGGTCGCAAAGGTAAAAAAATAGGAGGTCGCAAATGTAAGAAATAGGAGGTCGGAGAGGTAAAAAATAGGAGGTCGCAGAGGAAAATAATAGGAGGTCGCAAAGGTAAAAAAATAGGAGGTCGCAAATGTAAGAAATAGGAGGTCAGGGAGGTAAAAAATAGGAGGTCGCAGAGGAAAATAATAGGAGGTCGCAAAGGTAAAAAAATAGGAGGTCGCAAATGTAAGAAATAGGAGGTCAGGGAGGTAAAAAATAGGAGGTCGCAGAGGAAAATAATAGGAGGTCGCAAAGGTAAAAAAATAGGAGGTCGCAAATGTAAGAAATAGGAGGTCAGGGAGGTAAAAAATAGGAGGTCGCAGAGGAAAATAATAGGAGGTCGCAAAGGTAAAAAAATAGGAGGTCGCAAATGTAAGAAATAGGAGGTCAGGGAGGTAAAAAATAGGAGGTCGCAGAGGAAAATAATAGGAGGTCGCAAAGGTAAAAAAATAGGAGGTCGCAAATGTAAGAAATAGGAGGTCGGGGAGGTAAAAAATAGGAGGTCTCAGATGTAAAAAATAGGAGGTCGCAGAGTTAAGAAATAGGAGGTCGCAGAGGTAAAAAATAGTAGGTCGCAGAGGTATAAAAATAGTAGGTCGAAGAAATAAAAAATAGGAGGTCGCAGAGGTAATTCGGGGCTGATTTAATAATAATGGCAAAACATCGAAAAGTGTCAATTACAGATATAAAGAGTTAATATAATTAATTACTGATACTTAATTACTAAAAGATCCTCCGAAGCGAGGTGTATGTAGAACCGACCTCAATGCCCGCGGGTCGGTTGGTCACTATATATTTTCCATGTACA
This sequence comes from Ceratothoa steindachneri, assembly GCA_963969495.1. Taxonomy (NCBI): domain Eukaryota; kingdom Metazoa; phylum Arthropoda; class Malacostraca; order Isopoda; family Cymothoidae; genus Ceratothoa; species Ceratothoa steindachneri. The sequence goes on from OZ018326.1 coordinate 179,285,924, forward strand.
TATTTTCACTTCCTCTTTCTTCACCGCTCTCTTTACAGATTTCTCCTTACAAACTTTCGCCCGAAAATGCCCCCGTCGGTTTTCGCTTCTTAGATTTAAGTAACAACGTGCTAAAAACGCGTCCAATTTTTTGACCACTACTGAATTGCTTTACTATGACGAGCCTGCCAGTATTGATCAAAGCTTAGGTCACTTTATGGACGAGTACTAAGGGGGGTGAAAAAAAAAATCAGAATTTTGCATCCCCCCCCCAAAAAAAAAACAAGGACGCACGCAACCGAAATTTTTTTATACACGAGTATAGGAGTATATAGTATTAAATGTGGTTCTGGCTCCTCACAATTTTTTACTTTTCCTCCAGGACCATAATTTGGTACCAAAAATAAATCTTTCATCATCCTGATTTTGAATGAACAATCAATCTTCCTCTAAGGCCTTGATTTGGTACGAACAAACAATCTTCCTCTAAGGCCTTAATTTCGTACGAACAATTGATCTTACTCTAAGGCCTTAATTTGGTACGAAAAATCAATCTTCCTTCAGCAACTTTATTTGGGATGAACGATCAATCTTCCTCTGAGAACTTTTATTTGGTACGAACAATCAATCTTCCTCCAGGACCTTGATTTGTATGAATAATCAATCTTCCCCCGAGCCCTAACTCGTTACAAAGAATCAAGTTTCCGACATAACTCAGATTTGGTACGAACAATCAAGCTTTCTCTAAAGCTTTGATTTGGTAAAAACAGTCAATCTTCCTCTAAGGCCTTTATTTGATACGATCAATCAATGCTCCTCCAGGACAATCACTCTTCCCCCAGGGCCATGACTTGGTGCGAAGAATAAAGTTTCCTCCATGTCTCTGATTTAGTACGAGCAATAGATTTTCCTCCTAAGTTGTTTGCAGACCCGAAATTGACTGATAAAACTTTCGCAAGAACAGGAAATTGCGAAGTGTTTGGAATTTCCCTATTTTTATTGCCTCTGGAGACTAAGTAAATAAAGAAAAATAATACTATTGCAATGGTTATCAAATTACTTCGAATTAGATATAGAAATGCGATGCATTTTGTGTTGCTTTGCACCTCCTTGATTAAATTCTGTATGGTTAATTGTTTATTCCCTAGCTAGCATAAGTCCCCGGCTTTGCTCGGGATGAAAAAGCCCTGTCGCAAATAAATACCGATGCATATTGTTTGAAATTCTTATAGTGTGGCACTAAAATATCTTTCCTTTCTTATTATTATTATTTTGGGGGTGAAGGCAGATTCAGGAGAGTTGCGCACTATCCCTATCATATAAAATAATATAATATCACATAATATACTTACAATGAGCAAACGTTTCAGCGCGCGCGACCGGCATTTTGCGCGCATGCGTTAAAGACCGTTAGTCATGAGCGAACAAAGATGTGGCCGCAGAGACAGATTGAGCGTCTTATAGATACAGATAAGAGAGCTCATTTATGGTTACAGTATGAGGGAATAGAATGATTTAACCACCTCCTTCACCTTATGTCGGATCGAACGAGGCAAAAGAAATTGATAACTATCATCAATCCCGTTGAGGCGGAGGGAGTCTGTGACGAATTCTTGACAAAAGCTTAGGTACCCTAAACCGGAAACTTGAACACGTTTGGGGAAGAATCCTGTCATATGGGTATCCTCGCCTATTGTGATTTTCGGCATCACTTAGGTTAAGCTCAGTTTGGTTACGTAAATAAGCTTCATTACCTAAATAAACCCAATACAACTACGAGTAACCTAGCCTAAATTATTTAACATGTAAAATACAAATGCCTAAAATTACAATTGGCTAACCTAGCCTAAACTAATTAACATGTGAAATACAAAGTCCTAAAATAAAAATAGGGTAATCTAACCTAAAGCAATTAACATGTAAATTACAGACCTAAAATAAAAATAGGCCAAAATAGCCTAAACTAATTATCATGTAAAATACAAACACTTAAATCGCCCTAGGCCAACTCTGCCTTGACGAATTAACGTAAAGTACAAACCCCAAATTTACAATATGAGAGGAGTCTCATAAAAGTCATCCGATCCATCAATGTTAAAGATAAACACTATGGATGAAATTATCAAATATTTTAAAGGTTAAATTAAAAAACGATCGGGTTACTTCCCGCCACCCAAACCCTCTAAGTACATACTTGCATTGTAAAAAAAATCACCAAATTTGAAACTCATGAGTCATTTTGTACTTCATAGGGCATGAAGAGGTGTGGGTGGGTGATATTTTTGAGTGGTGTTTCTGTGTGCAGCCACAACTTGTGGGAAAGAAGTTACAGTCAATGTTTTGAAGAGAGATTCATAAATTAAGACCAAAGTTTTAATTAATTGATTTCGGCCCATTCGAATATGAAATTCCCCTACAACAGGGAAGTAAGATGAAAATTGACTGGCATCCCCCTTACTGAAAGAAAGTACTTGTTAAACCCTCAACACAGATGTAGAGCTGAAATATTTCGGGGGGAAGGGGTCATTTGGGTTTGGTTTTCCTTTGAAGATGTGTCTTCGCTGAGAAGGAATAAAAGTAAATAATCATTGGCGGGATAAATGGATTTCTGAATACTTTCCCCCAAACAAAAAGAAGAGTCGAAAATTTCCTACTCCAAGATACGAGTATATCGATGCTGAGCTAAACCCGGATCATTTGAAGCCATCAGGAATTACTTCATATGTATCTATAAGATGCTCGATCTGTTGATGTGCGTGCGCGTAAGCTGCCGGGTAAATAATAATAATCAGCAAGTAAAGATATTTTTGTGTCACAATATAAGAATTTCAAACAATATGCATCTGTATTTATTTGCCACAGGACTTTATATTCCGGGCAACTCTGAGCGCATATGCTAGTTATTTAAATAAAGATTCCAACATGAATCTTTTACTACATTTTTGCCTTTTTATAACATAGTTACCTTTTATAAAGTGTTTACTTATTTTATACAGAGCATAATGATATTTCATTTCTTGAAAAATTGTTAAGGGGATACCACATTCATTTTTCATTTTACACTACGTTAGCTGATCAAATATGAAATTAAAGCTCATTAAAAGGCTTTTTATTCCTGATGAAATCCTAATAACTTACTGCGCCGTTTTTGAGGTACATGGGGGTTCTTTCAGACCCCCTCGTTGAAACCTGATATATAAATGGCTATAAAATTACTAAATATTAAGCATTCGAATTCAATTTAAGACCATAAGATTCACATATGATTTAGTTATCATTTGAAAACAGTTTTCTTTAGTTCCATTATAATCTGTTTTAATGGTGGACTGAAACATATAATTTTCATACATGATCAACTATAGGCTTTGTTCTCAGTTGGATGGGCGGGGGGGGGGGATAATTTGAGTGTTCTGAATGCCGTGGAAATTACTTTAATCAATATTAAAAATAATAATAGGTATTTATAATGCGCCCTTCAGGGCTGTTAGCCCTCACAGAGCGCAGGTTGTGGACTGAGTGTAGAGAAAGTTTGCAGGGAAGAGAAGGCAATTCTGAAGAGATGAGTCTTCAGGAGACGTTTAAAGTAGCAATGGAGGGAGAGGATCGGACTTCGACAGGAAGAACATTCCAGAGTCTAAGAGCACAAACTGAGAAGGAACGGTCACCCATCGAACAGAGGACAGAACGAGGAGTGTTCAGGATGAGAGCAAGGTTAGACCGGAGTGCCCGAGGAGTTTGACGACGGGAGAGGGTAGACGAGAGATAAGGAGAGAGCCTCCAGGTTTAGGGCCTTGTAGGTGATGAGAAGAATTTTATAGTGGGTATGGAAGCGAATAGGTAACTAGTGTAGCTCCTGTAACAGAGGCATCGAAGGAGAGAACCTGGGGCGGCGAAGGATGATCCGGGCAGCATAGTTTTGAACTAGTTGTAGGGTGGAAAGTGTCGATAAGGGACATTCCCTAGAAGAGAATTGCAGTAGTCTAAGCGTGAGGTGACGAAGGCATGAATAACAGTCTCAAGGCTTTGTCGATCAAAATGGGATCGAACACGCGAAAAGTTGCGGAGAAAACTGAGGAAAGACTTACAGATTCGATGGATGTGCGGTTTAAAAGAGAGTTGTTCGTCAAAAATAACACCAAGATTACTGACGGTAACAGAGAAGGCGACATTGGTTTCCCCAAGTTTAAGGATGGGAAGAGAGCTTTAGATTTCTCCACTATCGAAGCGGTACCAACAAGGACAACTTCAGTTTTAACATGGTTAAGTTTGAGAAAGTTGACAGATAGCCATTCGTTTATGGAGATGTAGGCTGAAAGGAGCTTAGTAATTGATTGAGAGAAGGACACAGGGGATGAGGAAAGGTATATATGAGTGCCATCAGCATAGAAGTGGAAGGACAGGCCCAAATTGCGAAGAAGGGAGCCAAAAGGAAGTAAGTAAATGCGAAATAGGAGGGGACCAAGGACTGAGCCCTGAGGCACCCCTAAATGAATGGGCGCGGGCTCGGAGGAGAGGTTATCAAGCGCGATCGACTAAGTGCGGGAGGACAAGTATGAGCGGAACCAATCAAGTGCAGTGCCCGAGACACCAAGGAAAGTGTGAAGACGATCAAGGAGGACAGTGTGGTCGATGGCGTCGAAAGCAGAGGAGAGGTCTAGGAGGACTAGAATGGATGTACAACTCCTATCCGCAGCTCTACGTAAACCGTCTGAAACATTAAGAAGAGCGGTTTCAGCAGAGTGCTTCGCTTTGAACCCCGATTGGTACGTTTCATCGATATTGCAGTTAAAAATATGGTTATTAAGGGGAGAGAAAACCACTCTCTCGAGGATCTTAGAGAGGAATGGAAGCTGTGAGATACGGCGATAGGACGAATTGAGGCATGTCTGAAGGAAGAGAGAACCACCCCTGTGGCAAGAGAAGTGTTAAAGAGATGAAGAATCAGTGGGAGGATATCAGGAAGAATTTGGTGGAGGAGTTTGGGTAGAAAGACGTCCTTAGGGGATCCAGATTTGTTAGAGCATGAGATCAGGGTAGTTACTTCATCAGAGGACGCCCGAGTGAGGAGATTAAGCGGCAATGGAGGATGGTCGGGGAGAACAGCATGGGCTTGTTCAGACGACTGGGGTAGTTTGGCGCGAAGGTTAATAATTTTATCAGAGAAAAATTTAGAAAGAGTATAGGGGTTGATGGAAGGAGAGGTGAAGGAATGGGGCTAGGTGAGAAAAGATGAGAGAGGAGACGAAAGATAGTCCAAGGGGTCATTCTTGCTCTCATACAAAAGTTTGCATGAATGAGCCTCACGGGTTGATTTTAATTGGGAAGAATAAGTCAAAGTAGCAAGGCGATAGGCAAGTGAGAGGGAGGTCGTGTCCTGCCCACGGGAGAGTGCTTTACGAAGGGCACGTTCATGGGCACGTAACGAAGGAGTTCCATGGTGAACCAAGGGGCGCGGTGATGGCGGTTTGAAGGAGTGATAAGTGGGGCGTGCACGTCAAGGCAAGTAATGATTGGTGCAGTGAGTTTAAGGTTTGGTCAGGTGAAGAAGTAGTATCAATAGGTGGTAGGGCAGAAACAATATCCTAAAAGAGAGAGGTAGTATCAATTGACGATAATCGCCGGAAAAGGAGTAGGATCTCGGGACGAGCGAGGAGGTAGGTGGTAGGAATATAGTATTTAAAATTGATCAAGAAGTGGTCTGAAATCGTATTAGAAAGGTGATTTACTGTTAGATTAGATATATGGAGGTTCAAGATGACTAAGTCCAGGGTATTACCATCTATGTGTGTTGGGGATGACACATGTTGTGCAAGAGAGAAGAGGTCGATGATGTCAATTAATGCGCGAAAAGTCTCATTGTGGCTAGGAAATTGAAGTCACCAAGAATAAGTTCCAGTAGAGGATAGGTCGGAGAGTAGGTTACTGAACTCCGCGAGAAATAAGGCCGGAGACGAGCCGGGATGGCGGTAAAGGACCACAATAGTCAGAGCGGACACAGCACGTGAGACAACAATGAGAGCCTCAAATGAGGAAAGAGTGGGGGAGGGGAGAAGATTCAGGGAGAAGGATGATTTGTAAATCAGTGCAACTCCCCCTTGAATGATGCTAAAAGTATAAGGCAGTTCTTAGGTGCCGTTTTTTTTATTTAGCAAATATTTAAAATCGTATGTTATAGTTTTGCGTTTTGTTCACAAATCAACTTTGAAATTCTACGGAGAATTTCCACGAATGTATTAAATTTTGCATTAGCATAATTTTCAATATGTTCTAGTCATGTTGCTAAAACAAAATATATATTATAAAAAGTGTATAAAACTTGCAATAAAATGATATAAAAATCAATGGTGTAGTTTATTTGTTTTTTCACAAATTAACTTTAAATATCTAAGAAAAGTTTTCGACGAATGTATACAATTTTTCATTATCTTAATTTTCACTATGTTCTATTCATGTTGCTAAAAAAATAATTATACCATAAAAAAAGTGCATAAAATTTGAAATAAAATGATATACAAAACCAAAAGATGCGAATTTTGAACGAAAGAATTTGAAAAGTGACTAATGAAAAATTGTGGCATCCCCTTAAGTCGCTAATAAGGGAATGACACGCAGTGAAAAAAGATTGAAGGATAAAAGAGATGGAGAAAAAGTTAATTTAAATGACCAGAGTAATGAAAAGTGTTAAGGGTAAGAAAGAATTCAATGAAAAAGTCAAGTAAAAAAGGATTAAAACAAACACCATTGAGCCTATAAAGGAAAACCAGGCTCACATATAACTATCCTTAAGGAAGTGTTTGTCGAAAGAGATGAAAACACTAAATCACACAGTTGAACTATCATGTGAGTAAAGAAATGCGGAGATTGCTTCCAACCTGCTGGGGTGCAGAAGAAATGTGAGGATCGCAGCCAACCTGCTGGGTGAGAGAGGGTATGCGGAAATTGCTTCCAACCTGCTGGTACGCAGAGAGAATATGGAACTTTCCTCTAACCTGCTGGGATGCAGAGGAAATGCGGAGATTGCTTCCAACTTGCTTCACTGTGATGCAGAGAAAATGCAGAAATCCTTTCCAACCTGCTGGGATGCAGAGGAAATGCGGAGATTGCTTCCAACTTGCTTCACTGTGATGCAGAGAAAATGCAGAAATCCTTTCCAACCTGCTGGGATGCAGAGGAAATGCGGAGATTGCTTCCAACTTGCTTCACTGTGATGCAGAGAAAATGCAGAAATCCTTTCCAACCTGCTGGGATGCAGAGGAAATGCGGAGATTGCTTCCAACTTGCTTCACTGTGATGCAGAGAAAATGCAGAAATCCTTTCCAACCTGCTGGGATGCAGAGGAAATGCGGAGATTGCTTCCAACTTGCTTCACTGTGATGCAGAGAAAATGCAGAAATCCTTTCCAACCTGCTGGGATGCAGAGGAAATACACAGATTTGTCCCACACCCACAAAGGCAAGCTTTTAAAGGAGTATCTGAATTGATCCTTTCAACATTTTTCCTCCTCTTGCTTTTTTCCGCCGCATTCAGTCCCCCTTCCCCCCACCCTCGACACAACTTGTATCCTCTTTTGACAACTCGGTTTCCCTCCTTATTGAATTTTCACTTATCCCAACTTGATCATTTTTAAAACATCTTTGACGAAATCTTACCCAAAAGATTAAGTTTGTGCAGGATTTGGGGAGAAATAAGTAACAGTGGGCGCCAGTGCCCCCACCCCTCCCAAAGTTGACTTGTGTACCATGGGCAACCATGGTACACCTGTTACGTAGAGATTACGTGTCCTCCTGGCCCCAACATCTCCATTGCAGAGGTTGAGAAGCTTTTGAGTTGCATGACTTTTGAGGTCCCTTCACTCCAAGTAATCTCCTCTTTCCCCTACTCGGGCTATATAACTCCCATCTATCTTCAATTCCCAGCTTTAAGAATTTGTACTTTCAAAGATTTTGATGGAGATGCACTCATTGGTTTTTCCCCCTTTTTTTACTAAGTCTGCATACCCCCCCACCCCCATAATTAAGTGATTAGATAAGTACGCCAGTGAGAAGAATGGCAGATACGCCCTAACGGAAAACTGAAAACACTACACAACCGACCCGGGTAGAAGGGGTTATAAAGAAACTTACGGGATGTGTAGGATTGGGAGAGTTTCGCACACTTTTGGTCTATAACTATCCACCTTCGCCCACCAATCTTCCATACAATTTCACATCACCCAACTTCACCATTTTATCTACGAATCTTATATTCGACGAGAACTTGGAAGTGGTTTTGCATTTTTTATCTAAATTTAAATTATTTTTTTTATTTAAGTTAATAATCATGGTCACGAGTAGTAAACGACTCCATTTTTGCTCTTTTAATAACGAAATTGGTCAATATTTTGATGACAACCCCGTTAAAATTTGGTATGCGGAGTGTTCCAGAAAAAAGCCAAGCAGCATTTTTGTGTGAAACACCGTGGAATCTAAACCAGCCAACAGCAGGCAAAAAAGAACACGATATTCGCCTCTCACTTGGTTAAAGACAAAGAATATAAGTGTATTAAAAATAGAACACTGAATATTAAAACACGGGGATAGAGGGGGACAGTCGTTTTTTCAATTCGAGAAATACTTCAATAATTACCGCCCCCAATATACTTTTTATATCAAAAAAGCGAAAAGCATCAAGGACGTGTCTGACAAAATTGATTTAAAAGTAGGGAAAAAGAGTGACAATTGAGGGCTCAGAGAACGATAAAGCACACAATTCTCCCGTACATGCTCTATGTTCGTACCGAAACGAGGGCCCCTCGAGGGAGACCATCAAATTCCACAATAAATTACGAGTTTGTTTAAAGAGGTTGAATTCTTTAAATATGAATTAAAATATAAACTAGATGAAATAATAGTGACATACTCAAGGTATAAACTAGAACAACAACCGAAATACTCGGAAGTTGGATAACCCAAGAATTAGCAAGATTAAATTTTAGCCTTACCTCCAATAGTTCAAATAACCTGGCAAAAACGCATGGCACTTTGACAGAGACGCTGGCCTCATCCGTATCACCTCTTTAGGCCACTCATCATCAAGGTGACCATTGGCTCCTACATCTCTTTGCAATTTTGCAATATAAATATCGGCCTCAGATTATCTTATCATTCGATAAAAAAACTTGGCAAGCATAAAAATATGAGTTTTAAATAGGAATTTAAGAATGGCGTGAACACTCAATCACGGGAAAGAGTTGGGCAATGTTTGGACGTCAGTAAATTCAAGGTTTTCCTAAATAGGTAAAGCGCTTAGAAGTTTAGAACCATATCTTCTTTTTTTTATAACAAATAAAGACCAGCTTTCTGTTTCCATGAATTAGTGATATTCTGGCATTTGAGTTCTGCATTAAAAGAAATGGAATTTTCCGTTGGAGGAAATACAATATAAAAGCTTGAAAACAACGGATGCTATGGAAATCAGCCAAAAATTCTGGGGATTAGTTTTGATAGTTTGGAGAGGGGAAAGTCGCATTTATATTTGCCTCTTTAAACTCGTGTGATCACTTGGTATTTCATATGTAGGGCCTCTAAAATAAAAAAAATCTATCTCTTACCTCGCCCTCCACATGGAGGACCATAAATTATATCTCATGGTCAACTTTGCTTCTGTATCTTGAGCCTTTTATATCCTACATAGAGAAATCCGGACTATAAAACTTCCCACCCCTGCCTCTCGTCCAATTCGCAGCACTCCGCATGGAGGACCGCGAAGCCTAAAGACCCCGAAGCCCCCGGCCTCTACATCTTGGCCACCTCTTATTCTACTTCGATGATGTTGTTTTTAATTGCTCCACAAGAGCAGATGGCTCCCTCCGACCGCTTAGAAGATTAAGGGATAAAGCCTGTCATCTTGCGGCCTCCAGTGCTGTCGGCCACGCCAACGTTACCCCAATTAATTGAGGCCGTGACTTATGTGAGAGGTCCTGAGTGACCATGGAGGGAGTCTGTTGCATGCTATGGGAATTTTATAGCACCCTTTCCCCCTGTGCTAGCGGTCCATGCAACAGCTAGGAAATCGAAGTTCAATTGCAACTTAACCTCACATGGAATACATCCAAGGGGAAAAGTCCCACTATAGGATTGCATGCAGGTGGGGTGGTCGTGTCACATCCACTTGGAAGGACTCCCCGCTCTACAACTCTTTTATTTTCTCTTTTCCTACGGGTAACTATACTTTAAAAAGAAAAGCTTCGCCTGCTGTGCGTTTGGAGGAACCCAGAATCTAAAAAACACTCCTGCTTCTGCATCTTTGTCGCCTCGTAATACGTACTGACACCTAGTACTTCATACATAGGGCTTTCAAATCGAAAATTTCCTACCTCTGTATCTTGGTCACGTCTTTTCCTTAACAATGATGCAATGTGTGGCAATGCTGAGAATGTTCTCTGATATATCGGCGCTTTGTGCCTTCTGAGCGCCGCCACTATCTCTTCAGGTTATTCCTAATTTCGTAATATTTTGGTATCTTTTACCCTTTGCAAAGCTTCTTAATGTCTATATTTTCGAATTGGCACTACTTTGTCTGTCTATGGATATTTCATCAAGACCATACCTACCATTAGAACTGAACCAAGTCGGGTACATGTACAAAGTATTGTAATCTGAAATCAGCACTGCTTTTGCCGTTTTACGGTTCCTATCTACACTCTGTACTTCATTAATGGTGATCTGGCAAAGATCCTTTCGTTGTTTTTGACCTTAAAGAATTATAAGATAAAACATATCAAGCATTCCTTTATTTGTAGCTTTGTACTGTGAAAAAGAATCCTTTGGTTTCTTGAACTTGAGCACAAAATTAAATTAGTTTAATTAAATAAAACATTTGAGTTTTAAAGCTTCGAGGTAATGACGACTGACACCAGCATTAAGCTTTGACAAAAGATAGAATCCAAGTTGAAAAATACTATTAAAGATATGTAAGCATGTAAGCAATGAGAAAAGTGAGAGAGGGAGTGTGCACACATTCCTCGACTTTGTAAACAAGGTAAGAATGAGTTGGCTGTGAAATGACTGAAGTGAGGTGGAAAACTCTTCCATTATCACTCAGATAAAGGGGGAGTGATTGAGGCCCGATAAAAGTTAATGCATTGCATATCCTGATTATTTTGCAATAAAACTTCTGTATCACGCCCTCTCTCCACCTCTCTCTACTATACCCTGTCTAAAACACTCCCTCTCGAATAGTCACTGTCTCTCTCTCTAATACTCTTTCTCCAATATACAGTAGCGGTCATAATGATTCGGACAGGTAGGTTTTTATCACAAAATTTACACTTGCTTCAAACCAAATGATGCATGATAAATTACAGATATAAAATAAGCATGGCTATAAGTTGTACATGTTAGGATGGATGAAACAGCTAGTTATGTGCAAAGGAGCATTTTTATTCTAAAATAAGGGTTGTCAAATTGATCCGGACGACGTAATTATATTACTTCTATCTTTGAGACAACCAACAAATTTAGGGTAGTAACTTACTTCCATGAACTATATCAGGAGTTAATTGTTAAGTTAGGTCAACAGGATGATCTCTCTTTCTGAGCCATATCTGAAAGGGTTTAACGCCCCAAAATGTTGTGCATAATATAGTATCACGCTACGATACCACACGCTCATGTATCATTGGAATTTCTACTGGTAGGCCTAGGGAAACCTCAAAGAAAGATGACCTAGTCATCGAAGGAATCTCAAAAAGGGACCGATGCAAGACAGCAACCAGGACTGAGAAGTAAATGAAACTATGGGCATTTGTGTCTCCAGGAAGGCAGTGTCATGTCCCCTGACGAAAACATCTTTAATATCTCGCACACCAGCAGTCGAGCCATTGATCAGTCCTAAGAACAAGAAAGCTAGATTATCCTTCACCAATAAGCACGTTCTATGGTCAGAAGACCAGTGATCCAAAGTACCCTTCAGCGATGAATCGAAGTACAATCTATTTGGTTCAGAGGCCAGGAGGTTCTTCCGACGAATATCTGGCGAGATTAACGGTGAACTGAGTGAAGAGCAGCATCAAGTTTGGTGGAGGAAGCATTATAGTGTGAGGGATAATTTCGGCGGAAGGTACTGGTGCACTTGTCCGCTTGCAGGGTAGAGCGAATGATCAAGAAATTCTGCAAGCACATGTTGTGCCTCATATGATAGCCGCCTTTGCTCAACCTGCCATTTTTATTCATGATAATGCACCTTGCCAGAGGGCAAAGTTTGTGAAGAATTTTATGGATCAGGAGGAAGTGTCATGAACTGGCCTGCTCAGAACCCGGACCTCAATCCAATTGAGAATTTGTGGAAGGCGATAGTAGAAAGAAGTAAGGAGAGAAACATAAGCATCCTCGAAGAACTTTGGGAAATATTACCAGAGGAATGGAGAAAAATACCACCACAAGTATGCCTTCGGTTAGTACGCTCCTGCGGCAGAAGATGTCCGTGCGTAATATAGAGTAAAGGTCTTCATACCAAGTACTAATCTAATGTAACAACCAAAAATTATTTATTGATTAACTTATATCATTGCAATTTCTCATCTACGCCTGTTGTCTTATCTGCCCGGGTCATTTTGACAATGTTTTGAGAATAAACATGCTGTTTTCCACGTAAGTTGCAGTTTCATTTAGCCTAACATGTAGACTGTATAAGTAAAACTTATACGATACTTATATATATATATATATATATATATATATATATATATATATATATATATATATATATATATATATATAATTTATCATGCATTATTAGCATCATTTGTTTTGAAGCAACTGTAAGTTTTGTGATGAAAACCTACCTATCCGAATCATTATGGCGTCTAATGTAGTCTCTATAATACTTTCTCTAATATAGTCTCTAATATACTTGTCAGGAAATGAGAGAGAGGGAGAAAGAAAGAGAGAGAGGGTGTGATCGAGTCACGAGAAGGGATTCCGAGCGAAGTAGCCTTGCTTCCAGACCTTCGTTAAACTTCCGGAGCGGTAATGCGCCAGAAACTCGTCCCGTTTATGGCGTTACATCCTTCACCGCTGATTCTCACCATCGATGCCGTGGGACCGAACCGATAACGCTTCCGTCGGCAAATATTAGAACTTCCGGTGGAATAATATAAATTCTCCACCCCGAGGATAATCGTGCAAGTATTCTTTGAGCTTTCGGACCGCGAGTTGTTCCCCGTTGATTCCCAGTAATCAAGCCCACGCAATACAAAAGGTATTCACGCGGCATCATAAGAGGTCTTTGGAATCATTCATTGACGACGCCCAATCCTCGAGCGACAAACCCTGGTGCTATTTGGTCTCGCAGCAGGAATCCATATTCGGAACGACGAAAACTAAGTCTGGAATATAGCACTCAACCCTCCTCCTCGAAGAATATCTTCCCCCGAGTACTTATGCTCGTGCTCTTCTCCAGGAAATAGTAAGACTTATATTTTCCTTCATCGTTGACGAGGTGTCACGATTTCCAACGAAGTGATTCACCCCGCGATCTCCTCCTGGTCCCTCTCGGGTAATTATTGTAATAATTATTGAGCCTCGTGCGGCCAAGACTTACCTCATAGTCGCCCCCCCCCCCACTTTCCATTGGGTAATTAATGTAATTATCAAGCCTCGTACGGCTAAGACTCAGTAGTCACCTCTCGTTTTCCCTTGGGTAATTAGTGTAATTATTGAGCCTAGTACGGCTGAGACGAGTTCTACTCTTGTCATTTCAATTTCATCCAATTAATAACAGTGTTAACTAAATCGCTTGCATATTATTCTGTAAATATCTATTGTTGTTTGTATAAGATTAAAAGATTATTCTTGTTCTCCTGTTTAAATCCTCCGACCACCAAAGCCTTAGTAAATAATATCAATACCGGCCACGAGTAATTCATTCTCGCCATTAAAATCCGCATCGAACTCTCGGAAAATCTTGTCCCCCCCCAAATCCAGGCTGTCGTCTTCCCTCCCCTTCATCATTGGGCGAAGAAGTCCAAAAGGGGTTCAGAAGGACTACCTGAATTCTACGACAGTACTGTCTAATATTCTCGCTCTAATGTAGTCTCTAATATAACCTTTCTTTCTCTTTCTGTCTATCTCAAGGTTAAAAACTTTTTATTCCTAATAATTAATAATCTGCAACTGATCTCTTAGAAGTAAAATAGTCAATCCTACAATAATTTATCATTTTCCTCGCATTTGGCATTTAAATTATAGAGATCCACATTGCATTTACTGCAAATGATTGTTATAGCTCCATGAAAAAGCTTCACACGTAAATCTAGAGTTTTAAGGTAGTTTTAGATATTTTAAATATTCGCATATAATCTCTAGGCTCACACAGACACACACTCGAGACAAGTAGTGTGGTTAGTATAAAGCAAAAATTAAGAACCGACACTGCTACAAGTCATGAGGGCCAAAAATCGTGCTTCGCACCAGGCTAAAAATGAAGAACCACTAAATTAGCACAAGAGTAAAGCACTATCAATGTTCAAGAAAGATATAAAATAGTTCGAATAAGAACTAATTTTAAATATGAAATTACCCCGAAAATTTAGGTAAAGTAGAGAGTAACATTTAAATAAAGTTGACATAATTACATGAACAAAGTTACAAGATATAATGTTCCTTAAAAATGAATATACTGTACTCTCAAAAACGCCCTTTTAAAAAAATGACATAAAAACAATTATGAAAACAAGTTACAAACATATTGTCACTACTTACATCCTTCATCACACCATCGAATGTTAGATTTAAGGTCGAAATTGATACTTATAGGCTTTATATACGAAAATTAACGAGCGCGAGAGAGAAACAACCAACTAACCTAAATCTTCATTTAGAGAAGGTTTTTAGTGTTTAATAAATACAGTTTCTACAGTTCTTAAATATTTAAGGTTATTGTTTTAAGCTAATATTATATATATAAGAGGGGCGGTCAATAACTTTTGCGAATCGGTAGGGCAAAACAGAGGAAGGGGGATGGCTGTTTGTGGGGTGGTTAGGACAAGTTATGACAAGTCAGGACCTGCAGCCGCACGCTCCTGCCTCGTCTATTTAAGAAGCAGTAGTTGATCGCAGATCGTCATTCACAAATGTTTAAACAATGGAGAAGGTTGAGCACCGCGCAGTGATCATATTTTTGACCAAGGAAGGCAAGAATGCAAAAGAGATCCATGAACGCATGGTTGCAGTGTACACCGACACCGCCTCTTCATATGCAACCATTGCTCGCTGGAATAGGGAGTTCCGCCATGGTCGTGAGTCCCTTGAAGATGACCCCTGTCCAGGACGCCCGTCAGACGTGACCGACGAGGACAATGTGGCCCGTGTGGAGCGTATGTCCTCGAAAATCGACGGGTGAAGGTCGAAGAAATCGAGCGACAACTTGGAATATCGCACGGAAGTGTTCTCAGCATCATCCACGACAATTTGGCCATGACCAACGTCTCTGCCCGTTAAGTCCCTAGAAACCTCACGCCCCATGATCGACTTCAACGTCGCCACAGTTCGGAGGAGCTGCTGCTCCTGTACAACCAAGACCCGGCAGGATTCTAGTCACGCATAGTGACAGGTGATCAAACGTGGATCCATCACTGGGATCCCGAGACCAAGCTCAAAATCATGGCCTGGCAGCACAGAGGCTCTCCGACCCCCATCAAGTTCCGCACCCAACCCTCAGCTGGGAAAATCCTGGCCACCATCTTCTTGGATTCTGAGGAAGTGTTGATGGTGGACTATGCGCCTCTTGGAAGGACCAGCACAGGCCAATATTACGCCGAGGTTGAAGAAGTGCATCAATCAGAAGCGGCGCTGCAAGTTGACACGCGGTGTCCTTCTCCTCCACGACAATGCCCCTGTCCACAAGGCCAGAGTTGCACAAGCTGCGCGAGTGCGGATTCGAGAAGCTCAACCATCCCCCCTACAATCCAGATCTGGCCCCTAGCGACTACCTTTTATTCCGCCAGCTCAAGGCTGCACTGCATGGACGTCGGTTTGGGGACGATAAAGATGTCCAGCTCGCCTTCCAGGAGTGGATTGAACAGCAGTCGGTAGATCTCTGGTTGTCGGGAATTCGAAGCCTCAGGGACAAGTGGCGCAAGTGCATTGAAGTCGAGGGTAGTTATATTGAAAAATAATAAACACTTTTCCTCATATCTCGTTTCCTTATATCCGAATTGCAAAGCTTATTGACCGCTCCTCGTATCAATTGAAATATCAGTCTGGTATTTTATGGTGTGCTCTCTGATAGATTTTTCGATTTTACCTAAGATTATGTTTATGCACTGACTATGTATTTTCAATATGAACAGAAAACATAGCTCCAAGACCCCTGCCCTAATAGTGCTGCCGATGTAAGAGATAAGTACCAGTACAACTGGAACATTTAAAGAAATCGACAACATCACTGCGGTGCTGCAAAGAGATAGGAATATTTTAAGCTAAAAATATTTCCTATTGTTATTCTGTTAACAAATACTTAATTAAATTGTGGGAATAATCGTTTCCAAATTAATTAATTTTTGTTTATAGCAATCATTTAGAAAATCTATTTCAGAAACTACCAAATATAGCGGCATCTTGGAAGGTTGAGGGAGGGGGAGGGGGGCAATATGTGTATCCAAAAAAGGTTTAAGGATTTTATCATATACGTCAGGGGAAGATAAAGTGTTTAGAAGATATTTTTTGAGAAAAGAAAATGCATTGTGAAAGGAAAAGTATGTGAAAGTGAGAATTAAACTTCTACGTAACAGTGTTTTTAACGTAGATATTTTGTATTCGAAGTGGTAAAACTAAGTAATTTAAACAAAGTCTTGAGTCTTTTTTTCGGTAAAGAGGAGTCTGAAATTTCCGTGGTAAATTTGTTTATTTGTAAAGTGTTTATATAATTTTTAAAATGTTTGCTATACGCAGGATCTTCGAAAATCGAAAGAGATCATCCACAAAACAAAGATAAAAAGAGGGTTTGTATTTTAAATTATCAGAACAAAATTGTGATCGAGATGTGTCATGAAGAAGTCAGCCGCAAGGGCCGCATTGAAGAACCCATTGAGACAACATCTATCTGGCGATAAACATTAACAAAGTTAACTCAACATTGCATTAATGTTAATTAACACCTTGATATTTTAAATTGGCTTCGTGAAAATACATGAAATATCTGTGAGCAATGAAATAACTTTTTAAAAATTTTATCGGTGATATAATTGAGAGGAATGTTAGTAAATAAGATTCGACGTCCTAATCATGTAGCCATCTTGATTTTGGTGATTAATTCTCCTCTAAAACTATAAGAATTTTATATCGAAAATATCCAGACGGTTTGTAATTAATGAATACAAGGCAAGAATAGGTCTCACTCGAATACTTCTTTGTGTATTTTAGATAAGCAGTATATATAGATGCTAAATAGCTGGAAGATACAAATGATTCATTATAGGAATTATAGGGAATTATTTCAGTTGTGTTAAAAAAAAACTATTAACTTTGTTTTCGAGTCGTAAAATATTGGTTTTGGGTGGATCACTAGTACATAGAAATTCTGTACAATATATACTCCTCTCGGTCAAGAATCACTCCCACCTTCCTTTTACAATATTTGAGGTCATCAGACTTAATTACGAAATTTGAAAATCTACGTGAATGAACTTTAGGACAAAATTCTTTATAGAGTAAAACTTAAAAGTGAATTTACGCCTTATATGCAAATCCTCAAGTTTATGCGATATGTTTTCAATGTTGAACAAAAATTTTGGTTTAACAATTTTATAAATTGAGAGTTTGAATTAAAGACACATGAAACAGAATTTTTCTCGGAAGCCTAAATAACCACGTGATAAGTTGATAACCACCCTTTTACGTACGATCCATAAATGTTAAGAAGGATAAGCCCAATTTGGGCATTTTTAGTCGCGGGCGACTCTACATCTCACTATGTCAATCGGTCGTTTCCCGTTTTGATTTTTAGTAGCGGGCGAGTCTAGTCCCGGGTGACTCTACATGCAGTATGCCGGTCGGTCGGTCCCCGTTGAGGTTTTTATTGTTTTTGTAATTACATTGTAACTATTTAGCCGATTCTAACAAAATTTGAAACCCTTATATCGTTTTAGATTCTCTTTTAAATGATATAATTGCCAAAGTCCTCCCAAGATTAGCCCATGAATTATTTTGCTTTGGCAATAACATCATAATTATTCGCCGATTCTAACGAAATTTGAAACCCTTATGTTGTTTTACATTCTCTTCTGAATGGTATAATTGCCAAGGTCCTCTCAAGGTTAGCCCAGGATTTCTTGGGGGAGGGAGGGGCAGTAGCATCACGACTATTCGGCCGATTCTAACGAAATTTGAAACCATTATGTTCCCAAGGTTACTCCAAGAGCTTTTGAAAGTTTTGAAGGTAGCAAGGTAATAAATCAGAATAATTAAGGGCACACGACTCTTGGTCAGCAGACCTTGTCTTATGTAAAGTAAATTTATATACATTCTTTTTGGTGGGATATATTAGGTGATGCAGAGAAAATTTAATAAGGATAATGTCTAAAAGGGACAAATGGGTTTCTAAACTGATAAACCATTCGGATATATTCTGATGATGAAGCGTAATCTTTTATTAATCTGCAATTATTTCAAGGTTAAGTAATTGGTTTAAAGAATCTAAAAATCAATGAGTAATTAATTAGGATGTAATTTAAAATAAAATTTAATATATTTTTTTTAACAAATTTTAGATGACGATATCGTGAACAGGATATCGCCTTAAAGTGAATTTCCAAATTTTCCAAATAGCACCCCCTACTCCCTCCCCTCCTTTGACGCAAATGCTTTTTAATCAATAATTTCCCATAGGAAAACTAGAGATTGTCTCCATTTCATGTCGTATTGTGTTATTATAGGGATGGTTACGAATGAATTCCATGTATTTTTGACGGTTTTATGGGAATTAGGTGTGTGATAGGATAAACCCAACGGAATCAAGGTTAGGAGTGAAAGAGAGTGAAGAAAATATCAGGGTTGCGAAGTATTGTCCCGAGTTACAACTTATGTGATAATAATAATTATTCTAATATTTAAATTATTGCAGGTTAATTAAAAAGTCAGCATTTGAAAAATGATAAGAATAAACGGCATTCCTTCGTTGAATCCAAAATCTGGCTCTGATCCTGTTCCTGTAGAGGGTGAATTTCAGTCCCTGGAGCTTTCCTATTCGATAAAAAGTATAAAATTATGATAAATATGGGTTAAATGGATGATGTGGTGTAATTATAATCTATTTCATAATATTTGGAGGGGAAAATAAATGTTTGGGGCTGCTTCTCATCTATGGGAACTGGGGTACTACCAATTTTGCCCAACAACATTGCCATAAACTCAAAATGGTACCGAAATTTGATTAATCAACACCTTTTCTCAGCAGTTTAGGACCAGTTTGGGAATAACTGTATTTTTCAGCATGATGGCCCACCTTCTCACAAACCAAAATCAATAACGAAGTTCTTGGCCAAAAATATCAACGAACTTTTGGGACCTTGGCCCAGGAATTCGCCAGAATTTTACCAAATTGAGAACTTGTGGGCGATTCTCAAACTAGTGGTTAATAAACAGACGCTATCCAATTGTAAGCAGTTGCGTGTGCAAAATTGAGCAAAAATGGAGCACTGCCTGTAACGAATAGTCCTTTTCTTTTGGAGCGAATAGTCTTTTTCTTTTAGAGCCGATAGTCTTTTTCTGTTTTTACAGGGCTCATCTTGCGACCGCTAACGGGGGTATATCTACCGGAAGCGCATTGTCAAAATGGTTCGCCACCCCTGCAATAGGTTAACAAATATAGTGGTAGTAGGTTACGCCCTCCCAACGTGGACGTGATGCCCCGACCGAATACTGAAATCTACTCAAAGATCAGTGTGACATTCAATAAGAATGTGTCGTAAAGTATGAGGGACAACAGATTTGTCACAGGAAGGTACAGCGGAGTGCTCCATCAGATGGCGGTGCGTCCCGCGAGTGTGCCTAATTTGAAGAGACACCAGGGGGGGGGGGCGAATAAGGTACTTTATGCCATCCAAGATTACCTCAAGAAAGCTTGCTCTAGTGTTCTTGGAGTTAAGTTTACTGAAATAAAGAGAGGAGTTGCTCTCTATCACTTTCAATGGTCTACCCTGGGACTCTTAAGACCCCCCATCCCCAATGCGTTAGAATGGGATCTAAATTTATTGAAAACACAAAGTTTGATGGAACATTAACTACAGAACTAAGAGCAACAAAGACTCTAGGATCCACTCAAGATCAGTCCGATCAGCAATGTTGAGAGCTTTTCTCTACCAAACCGATAAAATGGAATAGATCAGTAGTCAGTTCTTCAGTGTGAAATAATAGTCAAGGAAGCCCCACGTGGACCCTAAAAACCTGCGTGGCTATCACATATGACGTCAAAGGATGAGAGAACGGGCCCAAAAAACACGCGAAAAGGCTTCGGAACGCAGATGTATTTACTTATGGAGGTTTCTCCCCCAAGCCTCGAGGCAATCTTGTCTCTCGCCTACCATCTGGAAGCATGCGAGCGTGAGGGAAGACATCCGTTATCACAAATTACTGGCTGGAAGAAGTCCATCCCCCACCCCTTTGTTTACCTTTGGAGAATTCCCTCCCTGGCTGGAGTCGATATTACCCCAGCGTCAGCATATATTTAACGTCAGGCTCGTCCGGATCTAAGCAGTACAGGCTCGCAATCCAGTACGAGACAAATCTCTTCTTGATTTTGCTTCCCCTTCGTCTCCACGAGCGCAAAAGAAAGAAGCTCTCCCGTCGGAATTCCGCCCCAGTCAATTGACGATTTTCCAGTAACAGCCCTTCTCGTTCACCAGAGCAAGTGCTCCCTCGTCAAGGTATTCCGAGGTAAATCTCAACCTTCTGCAATTCTCTTCCTCGAATTGCCCCCCTTCCCTTCGTCGTCTAAGCATTAACTTTTGCAAGACGTCGACGCGTGCGGATCCCTTTTATCCGGGCATCCCCTAAATATTTATTTTTATTTTGGCTCAGCGCAGCCTTTGAAGAGTCAATCCGTGTAAGCTCATTAGCTTGTCCCTTTTGCCCGACTATCGAGTCTTAAAGTCCAGGATAATCCAATCGCATTTTATTTGTGTAAATATTTATTTATTTCTTGTTGTGCTATTAGATATTATTTTTATACTAGCTATAGCTAGTAATTAACGGCCAATCTGCACTCGGGGAACAGTATCCCTCCATTTATTTACCCTCGTTATCGTACCCCATCATCTGGTAAGGGAGCAGAGGTCAGGTCTCTTGGGCGTCGTTTAGCTCTATTCCTCACCACTTGGCCAATCTAATCCCCCTCCATAGATAAATATACATCTGGTATAACTCGACATTCAGCTTAACTACATTGTCCAGTGTCAGAGAGAGAGAGAGTCACGCGGACGCAGAGGCCTAGGTAGTATCTCACGGACGAGAGGACCTCAAATCGGCGTCTTCAGATAAACTTCCAGGGTGAGAAAACGAGCTGAGACGAGCCAAACTGGAGCCCGAGGAAAGATCAGCAAGAGGTTGAGAAGTTCACTTACGCCGCGCCCCTTCAGATGGAGTAGGACCCACTTCAGGCGATCCCGTATATAATTCCCAGCACGGGCATGAAAAAATTAGTATTCTCCAGTGTTCGCCAGAATCAGCCAAGGACACGACGCGCAAATTCTCAAGCGACTCCCGCACCCCAATGGCTCGCAGGCAGGACACATTTATTCAGAATTAATGACGGTCAAGCAACATGACTCGTCCTTCTGCAATAACCAGCTCAGCTCCTTCCAGTGAGAATATTCCCTCGAGGCAAACCACGGAAATTGTAAGACAATTACGTTTTCTCTCAATCCACTTCGAGGAGGCGCGACGCTATTCGACCTCGAAGATTCACCCATTATACCCCTCCTCCCCTTTTCTTTTGGGTAGTCGTTTGTGCACGTTCGTGGCGCGAGCCGAAGCATCCATTTAAATCAATTTTGCTTTCTAATTAGTCTGGTGTATTTCTCATAGTGTCTCCTTTTTGTTAAATTTTATTGTTTGTATAGTAGTAAAGATTACTTTTGCTTCCCCTGTTTGATTCCCAGAACGACATAGCCAGCCATTTGACTGAAATCAGCCAAAGGTAGAATAAGCACTCGTATATAATTTCGTTGTGACCCACGTGAAAAAGGGGCATTCCCCCGCGCCTGCTTGTCGCCTCATTTCCCTGCATCCAAGGAGGCAAGCGAGGTCAGGGAGCTCATCCCTGACCTACGACATCCAGTTACCAGAGGTAGATGCGCATGAATAGAATAAGATAGAAAAACAGTAGGATATAGATATTAATTGTGATATTTTCTTTCTATCTCCACGGTTTATGAGTTCATATATTTTCCTATATATTTAAACAAAGCTTCATCCAGTAAAATACAGTGAGGACATTTCTTCAGTGTGCAGCAGTACTCAGCCATCATAAAAGAGAGCAGATGAAGACCACCTGTGTAGTTCGCTTGAAGAGGACATTTTTTCAGTGGGCAGCAATAATCAGCAACCACAATGGGTGCCTGTGGCTGACAACACCGCGATTTCCAAGATAGAAATTAAAAACAAAACCGAAGAAATGGTGATTTATATACATGTTACAGCCCATGGATTTATATGAAGTTATGTAAAAAGCCACTAAACTCGGATATGCTGCCGCTACCACGATGGTTTTATCTAACAAGCGCGGCACGAAATGACGTTAATGGGTTGGGCTAGCGCGGCCGCCATTCTGTCAGGCTGGTTAATCCGTTCAATGTGCGAATCGATACAGTGAATGTGCTGTGGAAAAGAGGGGAATGGTAGTCACTGTCTTTAAAACAGGGAGATTGTAGATGCTTGCAGCATGTGAGACAAACGTGAAAGGAAATGAAGAGGTTGAATGGGGTGGAGTGAATGAAGTGCGATCAAGTATAGATGAGGGTGGTAGGAGTAAAGATAGTGTGGCAGTGATTTTGTGTGAGGATGTGCAATGGTTGGGAATGAGAGTAAGATATCGAGAATTATGTGAGTAAAGTTAAGATTTGTATGGGTGAAATAGTGCATGATTATAATGTATGGACCCTATAATGATCAAAGTGAAGCTCAGAAAGAGGAGTTCTGGAATGAGTTTGAACGAGTGGTCGATGGAATCGGGAATGGGTATCGATTAATGGTTGTAGATGGACGAATGTATGACAGAATGAGAGAGGGCATAACTGG
Source organism: Ceratothoa steindachneri (assembly GCA_963969495.1). NCBI lineage: Eukaryota > Metazoa > Arthropoda > Malacostraca > Isopoda > Cymothoidae > Ceratothoa > Ceratothoa steindachneri. The sequence goes on from OZ018326.1 coordinate 179,309,176, forward strand.
AGTATTTGGTACACGTGGCGAGAATAAAAATGGAGAGAGGGTGGTATGGTTCTGTGCTGAGTAACTTTATGTGTAGCAAACATTCTTTCAGCGCAAGGATATTCATAAATAATTACACATGGATTGGGCAAAGGAAAGTGGGTGAAGGTAAAAGTATGATTGCTTAGTAAGAAAGAATGTGCTGAGAGGACGTATTTGATGTAAAAGCTGTAAGAGGTATGAGTATGGGGGTATCTGATCAGATGTTTGTACTGTATAATGTTAAACTAGTGGTTTGTGGATGGTTGAGAAGACATCCAATCAGAAGTAAAAGGTTAATGAATAGAGAGAAAGAGGGGAGTATGTGGGAATCATTGAGAATTGAAGAGATATAAAGTAAGTGCGAGCATGGTGAAACAGCAGGTATGGAAAAAATGAAAAGAAGTGGCAGCAGGTAGTATAAGGGCTGTATGCGGGTGTTCCAGAACTGAAAAGATGAAGCAAACTGACGATGTGAAGCGTGTAATGGGAACCAAAAAGAAGTATTACTTACAAATGTATGATAGTAGAAATGAGTGTCAGAAAGATGCAGTTGAAGGGGTCCAAAGAGATCAAAAGTAAAGGGAGAGAAGTGATTTTAACAGAGAAAGAAAGCAGCTAATGAAGAGTTTGGACAGAAGACGAATGAGGTTCCCGATGGCAAGAGGAAGCTGTTCTGGAAGGAAATGAAGAGGGTGAAGAATCTAGAGAAGAATAGCTGTATGAAAACATCAAGGACAAGAATGGCAGGGTACTTGTGAACAATGGGGAGGTCAGAGGTAGATTCCGAGCATTCTATGATAAGTTGTATAATTTGAGTATGAAAGATAATGCACATGTAAATATAATTATATTCGTGGGTGTGTACCGTGGTAGGGATAAGGTAAGAATACCATAAATTCTTGGTGTTCTGAGCCTTCTAAAAAGTTAGAAGACAACAGAGCTAGATGATATTGCCTTTGAGATGCTAAATAGTGAGCGATTTGTTATAGAATGGGTCAAGTGGCATTTGAAAGTGAGAGTGCATGAGGAATAAATAAATGAAGTAATCGTATCGTTGCTTAATGTTGAAGGGCGAAGAGGGAAATGAAAAAAATATAGCTCTAGAGTGTTATAGGTTCTAGAGTATGAAGAATTTTGTTTGGGCGTATAAAAAAGATAACTGAAAGAGTGATAAGAGATAAACAAGGAGAGTAGGCAGCTCTGTGTAAAACAAGTATTTGCACTTAATTAATTGAAAAAAAGTGTGTGAGGGTTCATGGATCTAGATAAAGTTTATGATCGTGTAGATAAAGAAGTGTTATGGCGGGTGCTAATTATGTATGAAGTGAGGGGTAAACTATCCGATTGAGTGAAGATTACTTATTTTGAAAGCGATGCGTGGGTTGGGGTGAAAGATAGCCGAAGTGAGTGGCTTGACATCAGTGGAGGATGGAATGAGATGGTTGTGTGATGTTGCCATGGCCCTTTATAGAGTAGTGAGAGAAGGAGGTATGGGAATGAGAGAAAATGGTGTGAGATTGGTGGGAAATGGTGAGGGGTGGGTTCTATCTTTTTTTGTTGTATGCTGATGACCTGGTTTTGGTGGCTAATAGTGAAAGAGATTTATAATGGTTGATTGTACTGATAACAAGATGTGAGATAGTTTAAAAGTGAATTCTGGAAAGAGTAAAGTGATGTTATTTGATTATAGGGTGTAAATGGCGTGGAGTGTGATATCTGAGTCTGTGGTGTCACCCTTGAACCAGTGCCAAGTGTTAAGTATCTAGGATTCATTGTATGTAAATAAGAGAATAACAGAGGAAGCATAATGCAACCACGAGGTTTAAAATGGGAGAAAATCATCTGGGGTGATTAGAGCGTTGGTGGGTGCTAAGGGGCTGAGTGTGAAATGAGCTGGGAAGCCTCATTAAAGTATGGGGCGTATGAGAGTTAGACTTTGTTATGGGGGAGAGGAGGAAGGAGGAACGACTGGGTGTAAGGGATGTTTCTGTTACGAATGAGGTTGTGAATGAAAGTGTACTGAGGTGGTATAGATATGTAATAAAAATGGATGGAATTAGACTTTGTGAGCGATTGTGAGGTTGCAAGAAAGGGTTGGAAGACCGCGTCAAAGGCGGGTTGATGCTTGTGTGAATGAGTGTTTGAGAGAGGAGCGAATTGACTGAGGAGGAAGTGGTTTGTGAGGGTGCGGGATTGGGGCTTTCTTCACATCAAAGAACTCTAACTGGGCGTGATGCTTAGAGTATATAGCATCCCACCACCATGATTGATGGTTGGCATGTTCTTAAAAGGGCCTATGTGATGTGGGAGGAGCTGGGATTGTGGAGAGGCGGCGACTTTTCACCGGCGTTAAAGTGCGCCCACTTTCTAGGGAACTAGATTGTGTTGAAGCTGAACATTTTCCAAAAGGTTTTCTGTAACTCTTAAACTCCACATGTTTTGTTTTATTTATTTACAATTTCCTTAGATTCTCCTTAATTTGTGTCTCTAATTTTAGTGATTTTTTCTTTTAAACGTGGTCTTCGCGCGATCGCCTCAAGAAAGTTCTTCATCAGTGCTTTAATGGGCAATGCACATGTTCAGGTTAAAAGGGAGCAAATTTAATTTTCTTTCCAACAATAAGTAGAGCACATTTTGGACAATCTTTTGTAATGTGATGATATATTTTTTTCTGGTCTTGCTCTACAACACACAAGAACTAACAAAACTTGGTATACCAAAGCTATATATAGTCCAAGCGAACTAGCAATGACTTTTAAATTACCACAGAGATTCGAGACATATTTTTCATACTGCATCTTTTCCAAAAGTAGTCTCATATTTATATAATTCCCTAGTGTTAGCAGTATAGTCAAATGGTACCATGAAGTTCTTGTTTGCAAAGAATAAACCTACTGAATTTTGACATTCGCCTAGAGTTGTGAACGAGACAATGTGCCATGGAATAGATGGTCTATGGAGGATAGTCATCACAGAAATCGGTTTACTAGGTAACTATTCTGGGTGATTGGTGAGGTAAGACAGTTCCTTTTCATGAAACGTCACTGTGATGGGTTAGACAGACAGATGGATGATTAGTGAGACAATGGTAAAAGGTTTAAATGATAAATGTACTATTAGTGGCATTTGACACCCTCTGATGATAATAATAAATATAAATACTGCAATTCCAAAAGCAATGTTAAGCCTCCTCCATACTGCATCAAGCATACCTGGAGAATGTTCCTCATTTAAACCAAACAAGTGGCTGTAAGAAATAGATCAATATAACAGTTCTAAAATGAATTGCATCAATTTGGCTACTCTAACAGTCATACTTTGCCGTCACAGGATACAGCGTGACCCCATTGGTGGGTAAAAACGGTCCCGTGTCCTGGGAGGGCAAGTGACTGCTAAAATAGCCAAATTGGCAAGTTCTTTTTAGGGCTGTTGGATTGGTCTGTTCGGATACAGCAGCCACTTGCTTAAAGTGGATAAGGAGCGTCTATCAGGTGTGCCCGATGCAGTGTCGAGGAAGCTTAACTTTGCCATTTTAACCGCATTTTATGGCTGCATCATTCGAGTTGTGTACTCAGAAATACCTAGCTTAACATCAAGTTACTGTACTCAAGTAGCCTCTTTAAAGCCCAGATTTGAACCCCATTGAACATCTGTTAAAAGAGCTGAAGATCTCCTTTTTATTTATGTGTCGTTTCTTGAATACCATTTGTTCTGGTTAAGCAAAAGTTGTCCCTGTTTCAGGTAAAATAAACTCATTAATTCATCGTCAGTTTTCAGGCGTTAATTGATAACTCCAAGGGGTTTAATAAAAGTTGTTCTGTTAAAAAAAATAACGGCGTTCGAGCAAAATTTGAAAAAGAAACGCAATATCTCAGCCAAAAATAAATGGATTCCCAAAATTAAAAATATTAACTAGATAATAGCTTGGAGATAATAGTTTACTCAAATTAGCTGCCCTATGCTTCCACCTCGGACTCAAGACTTCTCCGAATCTTGTCGCATGTGTTCCTCTGTGTCCCTGGGAAGATCTTCAGACACCTCCTTGATCTGGGCTACCAGCTCGTTCTTAATCTTACAGGCACAGCGGTTGGTCTCTTTCTCAGTCGCGCCACACACATAGTAATCCATGCGATTAAAATCCGGGGAAATTAGGAGCCCAGAAAGTGGCGCTGGTGAAATTGTAGAAATGCTCCGACAATCAATTCTGACTCCGGATGTATGGTGTTCCAGCAGCAACCATATCCAACATGGATTTGACCACAGTCTCCAGCAGCTCAAAGATACGGGGCAGCAATACGTCATCATGAGTGAAGACACACCCACATACCATCACAGTTGTAAGAACTTGGTCTTCATGATATATAGAACGTCGCATGGATTGTAGGCAAGCCACCTCTTGTTCTAGGTGTTATGCAATTGGTCCTGGGAGAAATTCTGTTCTTCTAAGAAGAACCAGATCGTCCCCTACTCAACAGGATGCTTCAGCTTGACTTCAACAAGTAGTTCTCCGTGGGCCTTGGCTGTTAGAATTTGTTCCTTTCGACTCTTATACGAATAGTATCGAAGGTCCTTATTCAAAGCCACTTCTTGCTAGCGACTACAACACCCATCTCTCTCGATAAAGCCCGGGTTCTTTTGTTCGGGTCTTCCATCAGCTTTTTCCTGCAGTTGTTGGGTGAATTCCGGCATGTGAACGCAGTCCGAACACCTTTCGTGTTCCTTTCTGCTGAGCAAAGCTTTTTAGTCTCCGTTACAGCTGTCCATGTCACGTCTTATAGCCTTTACAATGTTCACATAGCATAGAGCAGCAGTCATAGCGTCGGCATTTTGATACCAAGCGCGAATCATCATGATGCATGTAACTCTTTTACACTATTCAGATGGCTTCCAGTCCTCCATGTCAGTTAACTGTTTCTCAACTAAAAGTTAGCTCGGTATGCTCTCCAACGCTGTTTACTGTTCACCGATACGTCAACCTGTTACTGAAAAACAGGAGACCTTAAAATCATTATATTTAGCCCGAACACCCTGTATGTAATCGATCTCATTTTTTGTTCCATTTGGCACTTTCCTTATCTATTTTCCTGTATGCCTCTATCGGTAGATGGAATTCATAATATAAAGATTCGTTCCTATAAATATCGCTACTCTGTATCCACGTTCGATACCTTTGCCTACTGTAAAACTCTCTACTGTTCAAGTATTTTGTCTTTGTTTCCCAACCTTTGCATCGAAGACCCTCATAATTATCTTGAACTAATGGTTTTCTTGTATGTGTCTGTATGAGAATTCATGAGTGGCGTATATAAGACCTTCCTCTATTTGTTCAGCCGAGTGAGATGTAGAAACATGTAGATCGACCAGTTAATATGTAGCTTCTTATATGAGCAAAGAAAATTCGCATTTCGACGGAAAATTTGATGCTGGAAACTACTTTTGGAAGTGACTGACTTCCATTGTCTTTGGAGTGCAGATAGAAGCCAGTCACTTCCCAAATAAAGCTTTCTTTTGAACTGAGTCTTTATTTTGTATACACGCTTGAAAGGCATGTATCGAATACCGATTCGATATCGTAATCACTAGTTTGATTTATCTATCGGATAATCTTATAATTTCTTCTTTTCTGAATGGTGCTGTCTTGTTGTATGACGAAGTCTATGGTACTATTATGTTTACCTCTTTCCCCTTTTTACGAGAGTATGCGGCCGTTTTTCAATTAATATTTCCTTCTTACTTCGCTACAATCAAAGGGTCGTCTTAAGTTCTTTCTAGTTCATGGAGCTTAGGGTCATTTGTAAGTGTCCGAATATTATAAGTAACCAAGGTCCTCAACCTCTGACAGCCTGATCCGTAAACTCAGGTATTCTTATGAACTTCCCTGCCCCCAAGCTTATCTGCCCTTTACCATGAGCTGGGGTTTGTTTACTCTTGGGAATGGTGAGTATGATCTACGGTGCATTATCATGGAGGTGATGGACCCAAAACTCAACACGTTGCTTCATTTCGCCTGGCGAGGGATTCGAACTACGGTCCCAAGTGCACAACAGTATCGAAGATGTGGATATCTCTAACACTACACCTCAAATCCGCCACCTGAGGGCACGCCAGGTATGTTTTTCATCCACTGGAACATTTTTTTCGCAACTTTCTACTTTGGCCTTGTTTATACATGCATGCGTGAGAAAGTGTGTGTGGTGACGATGATTTTGAAATATATTTTTCAATTATGTTTTATCACTTCTGTCTCTGGTTTCCAAGGCATAAAACCAATTGTTTGAAGAGCAACAGAAAATAACCATGCAATAAGAGACTCTTATTTCTATGAATTGACGCTGATTGTTAATAATGCGCCCCGAGAATCATTGTTACATTTTTTTTACAAATACTCAATATTCTTGGTAATTTGTTAAGCCCTTCAAATCGATGGAGTCCAATAGGCGCAAACTATTGAGCCGAGTAGTTGAGGACACAAAGGGTAGAAAAATAATGAGAATTATCTGCTAAATGTCTTCAACAAAAACCGAGTCACCGTTCTCTGAACAGTTAGTATAAAGTATACAAACAAAAGTACATAGAAACCAAACGTTTAGTGCGTTACTAAGAACAAACTCCTATCCTCATACCTTTATTCATATGAATCGAATAAAGTGGTCGTAAAACCATCAAAAATCAATTGCTAATTGAAATTAAATATATAAGACAATCCAACATTTTTTTAATCATTTATCGATCTAATTATGCGTTGGGTGAAAGAGACGGTGTTCCTTATTTAACCAGGCTTGAAAGCTAATACAACTTCATTGAATGAAATATGGTCATTAATTTTTTAGAATTTTCCAAGCTTTTAAAACGAGTTACCTCCCTAGTCTTATAAGGTAACAAACATATTGAAGGCATATAATGAATGACTCTACACCCATTAATTACTCATAAACATCATTATTCACCGTTATTGTATATCTCTTACAGCTTTCTCGTCTTAACTGTTAAGAGCCGGATATTTTTCGGTAATTTATTTAATCATCTAATCTTCCATCGTGGAAGTTGATGAGTCACGTTGAGAGACGAAGTGCGAATATGAGCAATAGCACACACACTCCTTATGCTTGTTCCTGAACATCCCACAGACTTATAGCCCCCCCCCCCCTCCGCCCTACCCACCTCTGTCCCAAAATCATTAAGAACAGTGACACTTCAACTAAACTGTAAGAAAATACTTGAGTGTTTATTTATGATTTGTGTATCTATCTACCTGTCCGTGCGGATGGTAAATAAAGCAAATAGAAAAAGGAGAAAACTACTTGTGACATCGGTGTACGTGAAGTGACGCAGCTATCCTAAGCCGTCCATTTCCTTAACGAGGGCAGGTCCGTTGCGAGCTAAATATTGAACCAAGAACTATTGACTCCCACGAGCCACGTGACCATTGCAGCCCCATTTCTGATCGCAAGAAGAAGGTCCGCTGAGAGAGAGGAGGAAGAGGCGTCTTCGCATCAGTCGGCCACGATTCTTCCTTGGACCAAATCAATGGATTTAAAAAAAAGAGAAATATATCCAGCTTGGAGAAGCATCGTTGAGTGAAGTAGTAGTAGCAGCAGCAACAGCACCTGCAGTATAGTAGTAGTAGCAGCAGCAGCGGTAATAATACTAGCAGTAGTAGTAATAATATCATCAGAAGTAATATAGATGTAGCTGCGATACCAGAAGTATTTGTAGTAACAGCAGTTGTATTCATAGTAGAGGCCGTAGTATTAGTAGTAGTAGTAGTAGCAGCAGCACTAGTAGTGCATAACAGCAACAGCAGCAGCAGTTATACTAATAGTAGTAATAACACCAGCAGTGGTATTTGTAGTAAAGGCCGTAGTAAAACTAGCATCAGTAGTAGCAGCAGCACCAGTAATTATACTAGTAGTAGTAATAATACCAGCAGTGATATTTGTAGTAGTAGCAGTGGTATTTGTAGTAGAGGCGTAGTAGGAGTAAACACGAGGAGATTCGGTTCATTACAAACTAAGTGGGGTTCATATTCATTTTTAGGGAAATGATGCAGCGGAAAATTTCAATTTAAATCTCGATATCTGAGATCTTATGTACTGGGATGAGAAGAAAAGGAATAACCTAGGAATCATTTAAAAAGAAAATGAAAGGAAAAGTCTATTAAGGACCAATGTTTAGATTAAGTCTACTGCGCATGAGAAGTGCCACGTAAAAAGTGAACTCCGGCTTACGTCCAATCAGAAGCAATTGTGGATTTTCGCAGCGCCATCATGATATTGCTTGCTTGTTCATTTCATGTTGCGAATAGTGGCACGTGGGAAAGGGAAAAGTATAAATACTAACGACACGCTTTACTGAATGGAAAATATTAAGAGATAAAAAGGGGTATGATAATGTCAATTACCTATGCAAAAGCGCTAAGTCTAACCTGCGAGGTGCCATCCATATTGGAAACTTTTCTTCCTATTTCTGAAGCGAAAATATTCAGCGCCCATCGATTATGGGAGGTGTTTGAAGTGATTTGAAATATGCTTCAATTTTGTGGCTTCTTGTTCGATGTGGTTACCTCCTACTTGAATGCACTGAGTTTAAGGATCAGTATTACTACGATGCTAATTCCCATAAGGACTAGTGTAAAAAAAGCTAAAATGGAATTGCCTCACTTTGCCTTGAAATATCTAAATTTTTTTGTCCAGCTCTTGAAAGTTGGGTGGCGAGAACGCTCCAACGCCATTAATACTTTGTAATTTTTCGAAAATTATTTTCCCTCTAACATTCTTTGGGAAATTACATTTAGGCAGGACACAAACCATTTCCTATGAGTGACACATGGAAGACAGACAACTACCTTATCGGTCCTTTTTATTGGAACGGCAGATGTGAGAAGCGAAAAAACGAAGTCTTGAAAGAGTCTGAGAGTAAAGAATCAATGATCGTAGAAAATATATCTATATGCTTGTAAGAAGTGTTGCAAAGGTGTCAGGATGCATAACCGGAAAATAGGAAATACACAGTTAACCTTCCCCCAGGTGAAAATAAATCAGAATTAGTGGAAAGGAATGAGAGCTAACGAGAACACTAAAATCTCTTTAGCGCTACAAACAAATAGAGTGCAACAAGAAAACAATAAAATAACTAAAATATAAGAGGAACTATTAAGAATAACTATCGCTGGTGAGAAGCAGCTCTTGACGCGATTCCTGATCGAGAATTTTTACCTACTAATTGCCAACAAAACTCTGCCTTAACAATTGATTGCCCACTTTACCGCGTGAATTGCAATAGTGACCTTGCTTTTAACAATCGAATGCCCTCTTAACCACTCGAATTGCCATTTTGACCCTGCCTTTAACAATCGCATTCCCTCGATAGAACGCGAATTGCCAAATTGTTTATGTCTCTAACAATCGAAGGCCTTCTATACCAGATGAATGGCCAGCTTTATCCTGCCTTTAAAATTCGAATGCCCTATTAACCACGCGATTTGTCAGCTTGATTATAACCTCTAACAATTGAATGGCCTATTTACCACGCGATTTCCCATCTTGATTATTATCTCTAACAATCGAATGGCCTCTTTACCACGCGATCTCCTATCTTGATTATAACCTGTAACAATCGAATGGGCCTCTTTACCACGCGATTTGCCATCTTTATTATAACCTCTAACAATCGAATGGCCTCTTTACCACGCGATCTGCTATCTTGATTATAACCTCTAACAATTGAATGGCCTCTTTACCAAGCGATTTGCCATCTTTATTATAACCTGTAACAATCGAATAGCCTCTTTACCACGCGATCTGCCATCTTGATTATAACCTCTAACAATTGAATGGCCTCTTTACCACGCGATCTGTCATCTTGATTATAACCTCTAACAATTAAATGGCCTCTTTACCACGCGATTTGCCATCTTGAATATAACCTCTAACAATCGAATGGCCTCTTTACCACGCGATCTGCCACCTTGATTATAACCTCTAACAATCGAATGGCCTCTTTACCAAGCGATCTGCTATTTTGATTATAACCTCTAACAATCGAATGGCCTCTTTACCACGCGATCTGCCACCTTGATTATAACCTGTAACAATCGAATGGCCTCTTTAACACGCGATCTGCCATCTTGATTATAACCTCTAACAATTGAATGGCCTCTTTAGCACGCGATTTGCCATCTTGAATATAACCTCTAACAATCGAATGGCCTCTTTACCACGCGATCTCCTATCTTGATTATAACCTCTAACAATCGAATGGCCTCTTTACCACGCGAATTGACATCTTGCCCCTATCTTTAACAATCGAATGCCCTCTGAACCACGAGAATTACCTTTGGTTCATCCCTTGCATTGTGGACAATTACCACGACAAAATAATTAAATGCACATTAAGATTAGAATGACAATCACTGGTGAGCTGGAAGGCACCAACGAGACGTTTGCGTTAAGAGGGGAGGAGTGGCCTTGTTGTACTGGTATTGTTTTTTATGCCAACCGCCGATGGTGAAACTCGTTGTGACCTCATGAAGGAGGGGGGCATATGTTAGGCGTCATGCGTATATGGATATGTGTGCGCCCAAAGGTGGCACCAGTACTGCATCGGCAGGATTCCAAAAATACATTCGATTTATTTGGGATATATATTATATATATATATATATATATATATATATATATATATATATATATATATATATATATATATATATATATACCGGGTGTTTAAAAAAAATTGATATCATTTGAGATGTAAATATCACAGAAACTACATAGTCAAGGCAAATAAAACTAAACAGGCTTAATGTTAAGCAACATACGATTTATTCCTCCAAATTTGAATGAGAAAATCAAAGGTATGTGGATTCCATGAACAATTTCACAAATGTTCAATATGTGCACCGCCTGAGACACGGCACACGTCAAGTCGGTAGTCCAGCTACTCCCAAACACACTACAGCATGTCCTTGGTAACAGTCTCCAGTGCGGTAGTGATTCTGTGCTTGAGTTCCTCTAGGTTTGTAGTAAGAAGGGGGAGGGGGAGGAAAGACCAGTCCCTTCACATAACCCCAGAGAAAAAATCGCAAGGTGTCAGGTCAGGTGATCGTGACGGCCATTTCAACAGTACATTATCTTCATCACCAGCACGCCTGATCCATCTTCCTCGCAGATTGTCATTGAGATAAACCCACACAGTGAGCTTCCAGTGAGGTGGAGCCTCGTCCTGTTGAAAAATGAAGTCTTCTGGTTCATTTGCAATGAATTCATCCATTAGCCAGTTCTGAAACATTTGCAGATACACATGGCCGATCACATTTTCCTCGAAGAAAAACGGGCCATGAAGATGGTTCTTGGAGATGGCGCAGAACATATTCCCTTTCGGTGAGTCCCTCACGTGCTCAATTGTAGCATGGGGATTTTTTTCGCCCCAAATGCAAACATTATGCTTATTGACTTTGTCATTCGTATGAAATGTGGCTTCATCACTGAAAACAAGACGTACCTTGAACTCGTCTTCTTCAAGTTTCTCTTGCATATCAACACAGAATTGTTTGCGCTTTCGCTTGTTATATGCTGTTATGGCTTGAACTAGCTGCAGCTTGTAGGGTTTCATTAGCAAGCGTTTCCTCAGGATGCGCAAAACTGTCGTTGGAGGAATCTGGGTTTGCAGACTTGTTATTCTTATGCAATTCTTGGGGCTTCGCAAAAGTTTTTGCTGAACTCACTCGGCCGTCTCTTCCAATGTTATTGGTCGTCCAGATCCTTTTGCCCTGAACAGAGAGCCTTCCTCTTTGAATTTTTTGGGCCATGTCCAAATCTGCATTGTCGTTGGTGAATGTTTAGAAAACTCTCTCGCAAATGCACGCTGCACAGTCTTGTTCGACTGGGTTCGAGTATACTCCAACACACAAAACACCTTTTCACTTCCAGTGAATGGCATTTCTATACTTGTAAAGATAAAAACCTCAAACATTAAACATAAAATTTTGACCTTTTCTACATTTGGCAAAGTTATTAGATTGCAAAATGATATCAATTTTTTTAAACACCCTGTATATATATATATATATATATATATATATATATATATATATATATATATATATATATATATATTTATTTTTCTCTCTCTCTTTCCATCGTAGGCAAACTGTTCGAGGTAATAATCGTAAACCGTATAGTGTAGCACTTAGAGTGGCACAACCTGATCTTGTATTCCCAGCACGGATTTCACAAGAACCGTTCATGTCTCACTAATCTACTAGAATTTATCCACATTACTTTGAGTGAGTATGACCGTATTCGAGCTATGGATATCTTATACCTGGAGTTTCAAATGCATTCGATAAGGTTGATAAATAAGGTCTTCGCCTTTGGCATTACCGGCAAGGTAGCCAAATGGATAGAAAACTGGTTCTCGGAACGGAGGCAACGAGTGAAGATCAACGGGGTAGCCTCGCAATGGGCGCCTATCAGTTGCGGTGTGCCCCAGGGCTCAGTGCTCGGGCCTCTATTATCCATCGTCTACATCAATGATATAGACGAAGGACTACCATTCTCGATAGCCAAGTTCGCCGACAAATAACAAGCTAGGAGGTAGTGTGAGCTCGCGAGAAGGAGTGGAACACCTGCGAAATAGCCTTCTCAGGATAGGTGAGTGGTCCGAGAGGTGGCAGATCCCATTTAACCTTGACAAGTGCAAGGTAATGCACATCAGCCATACTAACCCTCTGGAAAACTACTCCTTGCTAGGCAAACAGCTAGATATTGCCGACTTTGAGAAAGATTTAGGCGTGCTAATCAGCAGTTGCCTAAAGTTCTCAAGGCAGTGCCTCCAGGTGGAAAACATGTCTCAACGAATGCAGGAGTACATAAAGAGGCATTTTCGCTTCCGAAAAGACAGAGTGTTCTTGCCTTTTACCACTCTCTAGTCCTGTCATACTTTGAATACGCCGTACAATTCTATTCCCAACCTTGAGGAAGGAGATTGAACGGCAGGAAAGGTACAGACCAGAGCCACATAATTGATTTCTTCCCTTAGACATAAAGTTATCAGCGTAGGCTACGAGAACTGAGGATGTTCTCCCTGGAGACGCGCCGGTTAAGAGGCCAGCTGAATGAAACTTTTAAGATGATACGAGGAGTTGAAAACGTAGATCTCAGGAGGCTGTTCACTTTGAACGCAAATGTTGCACGTAACCACGTTTACAAACTGGAATTACCGCTATTCCATACCAGCATTTGCGGCAACTTCTCGTACAAAGTCTGCGGAACGTGGAACCGTCTACCGCCAGAAGTGGTGAACAGTTCAAATCTTAACTTGACTATATGGCACCACTTTGGTATAGATTATAGATTAGAGGCAGGTAAATAGGCTTCAACTTTTTTCTAAAAAAAATTCCTGATTATGTTCTTTTTCACAGCACATTAAGGTATCGTTTCCGCTTTCTGGCCCGCAAATGCAGGTAGGAGAGGTGGGCGGAGAGAGCCTTCATCTATGCCCCCCCTTTCCCAGCCCTGGGGTCACCAAGCATTTTTGCTGTGGTCGCCAAGCACTCACAATTCTCAGAACATCAAAAAATATGAATTCGCTATTATGAGATGTTTTCAGCATATGCTATATTTCTGTGTTGCCATAATTATAGAGTATATTACCGCTGATTATGCCTAAAAAAAAATTATTGAGTATTATAATTTTAACGCAAATAGCCTAACCAATATTGTCTCAAGACATTTATAAGCAACTTTGCTTGGCTTCATAAATCTACTCATATATATATATTTGTCGTAGAATGACCCACAACATGTATGTTTACTTCTAACCGAAATCAGTGGGCGCTCAAGGTCAAATAAGTGAGTGACCTTGCCAAAATGAGTGGAGGGATTTAAATACAAACAATAGAGTGCAGTTGCCGTTAGTAAACTAATAAAGGCTGCGGGCTCTGAGGCTTATGAAAAGGTAGTAGCAAAAATAAACTTTAATAGATTGCATAGAATGCACAATAATTATTTTGAAGGAAATAATGGCAATGGATACTCGATGTTTACAGTAATCGATCTAACAGAGCGACTTGAGGCGAAATGGGGGAAGCTCGACGGGAACGTCGAGAGGCTATAATGAGCCTCGGTACGTATATACACCGGGATGTCTAAAAAGGAAGCCATAGCTGAATCGTCTCAGCCTTGCTTGGGTTCGAGGCTTTAGGAGATGAAACGGGGATCGGTTGGTTATTCGAAGAACTTTAATCACAGGAATTTTAACCTCTAGTAGTAACACTAACTGGAGAGAGTATTCGTACCGAACGAAATGTACCGAAACCAAGGATGGGCCTATTGAGTGGGGCTAAGATCCTTCGGTATAATTTTAGCCTTCGGGCTCGTAGAAAAAACAAAACAGAGCGTGATCGAGAATGGTGTCTCGTTGAGAATGGCAGGCCTATACTGTCGATGCCAAATTGGGACCAACAATATATACGGACCAGCCGGAACTGTTACTGCCTTAGCCAAGGAGGGGGGTGGACCTCTCTTTGGTCAAACACGGCGCTGAGGGATGGGAAGTACCCCCACGAGTGTTTCTTGATAACGCCCGGAGGCGACAGAAGTGCGCGTTTGACATCCAACGCCTCTCTTATCGCTGAAAACAGTTTGACATTCGGACTGTTCCCACGGCTCTCGCTCATCGTGCCATACCTCGGGGTTGCGACCGCCATCTTTCTGTGCCCCCTCCTCTTTCTCCTCTATAGCCCTACTTATTTTTTTTTATTCTTCTTCTTCCCTTGTTTTTTTATCCTTGCTACCTTTTTCCGTTTTACTCTTCCTCCTCCTCTTTCTTTGATCACTTTTCTCCTCTTTTTGCTCCTCCCCCTCCTCTCCTTGCCCGTCTCCCATCCTCCAGTTTCCTTTGCCCTTTTCCTCTTTCTGCCCCTGGTGGATGGTACTAAATTACATCCTTTGTTCGATTTATTATTAAGCCAATCTAATTTTCTTTTCAGATTCTTCAGTGATGTCCGGAAAGAAGAATTTCTTGACGTTGGGTTTACGTTTCTCATCAGTCATGGCATCGAAAAACCTTAGAATGTTGTATGTGGTCAATTGCTCAGCCATGAGTTGCTAAAGAAAACAAGCTCGAACGGCATCCACAGGGGAAATACCCAATATATATATATATATATATATATATATATATATATATATATATATATATATATATATATATATATATATATATATATATATATTACGGAGCTCTCGTTAGTCTAGTGAATAGGAAGTTGGACTTCTAATGCCTAGGTAACGGGTTCAATTCTAGCGAGAGCGGACACAAAACTCCAGCTTACGTCAGTGATCAGGCCACAAATTGGTAGACGAGCTCGACCCACCTCCGGGGGAACAGGTATCGTAATACACACGTCAACAAGCACATAACTAATCACACCGTGTCGATCCTCCCACACACCCCTGACGTGGGACGGGTGCTCTCTGTCCAACCATGCTTTGATTCACGAAGGGTTTTCTGCTTGTTGTTGGGCAAAAACAAAATACAACTCGGCACCTCCCCCATCCCCCAAAAGGGCCGACATTCTGGTATCCAAAGGCTTGCCAGTGATTGACCTCCTGATTTTCATGCGAATTTCATTATCCGGTCGTGGCTTTCGATCATGAGAAAGAAGGACCGAAGGGTGTAACTTAATTAGCGATTACCTTAGCAATGGTTAACCACCTTTACACCACATCGGGTTATTCTGTGCGACGCTCTTCTTCTAACACTAATAAACAACTGATCCAGTTGACTGATTTTGTCAATGGAGGGACGCACCCTTGGATTCATTAACCAATTTTGTAACGACATTCGACATATCTCCGGTACTCAGAACCCGTGTGATGCGCTTTCTCGAGTACCAGTCGCCACATAGGACGCGTAACTCTCCCCACTAACTACACTCGTCTTACATTGAGCAAGATAGCACTAACACACCAATTGTTAGCTTCATTTCTCCAGCTATACAATCCTTCGCGACGCTGGACAACGCAGCTTTTTATGGTGCCCAATCTCCAGACGAATAATTAACCAATCTGCTAACAGACCCTTGGATTTCCCTCAGACTACATAAAATTAACTTACCTTCCTCTCACAACATCATTAATTTTTGGTATTTCACAGGGTCTAATATGGCCCTATATCACTCCTTTTCGCAAACTGATATTTGATCACCTACATATCTTGGGTCATTTAGGAACCCAGTCCACTCTAAAATCAATCTCGGACCGCTTCGTATGAAAAGAGATGCGAAGAAAGTTTGGAATTGGGTCAGAAGTTTTCCTGTCTGCTAGAAAACGAAAGTACACATATAAGCAAAGCCACCTTCCGCACAACTTGTATCCTCGATAATTTCGTTGCATATCTTTCGACATTGTTGGCCCCTTTTCCATAACTAACGTGAAATCAAATACCTCTTCACCACCATCTTCGGATACAAGAAATAGGTAGAAGCATCCCTCCTAAAGACATGAATTCATATTATGTCACTGAAGCTTTCTTCAACGGCGTATATCCCAATTCGGCATAGTGGCGAAATCTTAACAATAACAATTTTAACACTACCAATTGGCAGCAAGGGATTGTGTGTATATCACACTGGTAAATCCGCGTAGAAATTCTGTCGTTGAACAAGTTTAACGCCGCTCTTCGCAAAAGTTCGATCTACAAATGGTTGTAGAACGTCACGTCCGTTCTGTTAGCCATGTTTAACTCTCCAAAAGTGGGTAGACTGCATTCACGTGCACAAATTTTGTACGGTTGCTGCCTGAGGTTTCCGCGCGATTGAGTCTCTACCCAGAGTTATGATCCCTTTAAAAAACTTCTTTTATTAGATGTTCAATCTAGGCTGATACTGTGGAACCCCCAATTTCAAGGGGACTAATACAACAAAGCACTTGCGTCCCTAAACAGTTAGAAGATTATGCTCATGCTTTTGAAAGACTCAAATACGTAACCATTTCACATACCTTTACACAGACGCACACAAGATAATCCAACGCAACCAAAACGCCTATGTATTACAGTGGAACAAACGACATTTTAACGTCTAATTCGGAACCTTAAACCTGCTTTCACTACCACAGCGACGCCCAAAAGGATGACGGACGGGTCACTTACATCCGTGAGATCGAATTTGGAATATAAAAGTGTAATTCTTATTATCTTGAGACGCTAAGACTAAGACCAAACACGTGAATACTTTAATGGTTACCTAGTTTTTTCTCTTTGGTTCCTTCTTCCATCGCATGGTAAACGTTATTTGAACAATCAATTAGGACTCATATCTACTGCCTTGTACGTAAATTTCCTAAGTACAGCCATTGTATTCCTTGTAATAATGATATATAAAATTGCTTTAGAATTGTAAATGTCTTCGTTATCTGAATCTCACCCAATTTTCTAGGCTTGGTGTTTGTGTTAAAAATTTACAAACTATCAACGTTTTTAAGAAACACACGATGCTCTCAAAAGATATAAATGCGACAATCTGACCTTATATGCATTGTAAAAGGCTTACGCGAAACTGACAATATACCTAACTAACATTTATAGCCTCATAAATGACTCACATGAAGCTGGTAACATACCTTTACAAAGTTTATATACGCTATTAACTCCATAGAAAACCCAATTATCGGAATCGTGTGTTTGCATATGGATTTAAAGTATTTACCAGTGTGAAAAAGCTAAATTCCTTAATTTTAACCAATCCTGTCTTACAAACTAAATAACCACACCTATCAGATAACTTGTTCCATCCCCTTGTTGGGTAAATCTCAAGCCATTGGTTCTTGATAGAAAAATATTCTTCTTATTGATCAAATCAAATATATTAACACTAATTGGTACATCTACCTTAATACGTAGTATTCTATTTCCATCCCATTTAGTTAGAGAGAAATAGGATCAAAGATTATTAAGAGATTAAGTTTTTTAGATTATTGTTATTATCACCATTATTTTTCTCTCACATTCAGATTGTTAAGCCGCCGCTTATATTTTTTCGTTGATACGAAATTGCTCTTGATCGATACCTCCGTAAATTATTCAAAGGATTTTATTTTTTCAAAATAAAAAAAAATACCTCTCACACCCCTTGTTACGAAAAAAGAAAACTGCAAGAACTTCCACTTCAGAGGAAATCACGAACACTAGAAGCATCATCCCCAGTGTTAACTGCAATGCCTCCCCAAAGCCTGATTGCGTCATTTATGTCTCAAAAACCAGAAACATCGATCCTTAGACCTTCTGACAGTTGTGAATGTCTCGAATGTCATTATATCGCATAGTCGATTTACACCCCTATTCATGCAAAATCCAATTGATTCCAAAAGTTTAAACCGACTGATTATATTTGTCGACCCAACTAAATTAGTTCAAATTCAGAGGTTGACTAATATGGAAACGAATTAGCTCCTTACTCATTATTTGGTTGATAAAGCTAATGATAAATATTTGATCTAGGTCACAACGAGGTCACCACAATACAGAGCCACTGCTCACACAGCCTCGAGCTTGCCTGAGGTTCTGAGGTAATTTTTTGGTCTTCGAATAATTTCTCAAAATTCATAAATTTCTTGCCCATCGCGTTCTTATTAGACACCTCTCGATTATTTTATTTAGCATTAACTAAAATAAACTTCCCAATTCAATAAACCACAGACAATTCAAAGGCTCAAAAACAATATATGCAGAGAAATTCGAAGGCTGCAACTGGACTTATTGACCGCCACTAGGGAAAATGTTTTCTAAAAGCCATTCTCTGAGAAGCCAAAAATGGAGGACTTCTAAGCAGCAGCATTTTTCTTTAATTAAGCAAATTTATATCCAATTTATACATTTTCTATAAAAAATAAGTTATAAATATGTAAGTAGTCAAAATATATGATATGAGACTAAAAACCACTAACCATAAGTGACGGTGTTCTACAACGAGATCGGGAAATCAGTTTGCTTTAGACACCCTCAGTAAGAGATCAATTTCTGATTATCAAAGTTTGAGTATTAATGAAATGTTCATTTTTTTTATATATTTAATTAAGAGCATCAACTAGTATTGGTAAAGTTTTTATAAATTTGATACAATAGCTTAAAATATTTCTGACTATGTATGGGTCTACGTCATGAAATATGCTTGACCAAGGATGTCATTCAATACCAATTTTTCATCCCATTCTGTGATTACAATTGTGGTGTTGCATGGAACTCCATCTTCCAAAAGAAGACAATGAGTTATTTTTCAATGTGGCCATTTGAGAATTCGAGCCCCTTATTCCTTAAAAATAAGTGGGGGAGGGGGGGGGTCTAACTTGGCTTTTAAAAAATTAACCAAAGCTGATCGTTTAATATTAAAAACACTTCCCTCTCTCAAATACAAGATGCCCTTTCATGTTTATTTGCAATGAAATTTACGCTAATCTACGGATTTATAGGCATTTATAGTTTGAAAACAAATGAAATGTTCCAGCAAAACAAATATGACTTTTCTAAAAAAAAAAAAAAAAAATCTTAAGTTACTAATTAATCCTTTTTCAAAATAACCGATCTAATGAGTTAGAGTTCCGCTTGGCCAAATTTAAATCTTTCCTGCCATCTTTTAAGTTTTTGTTATTTAAACTAACTTCGGTCACAACATATCCCAGAGCAGTAGAATACACCTGTTAGAAGGCTCAGAATACTGGCATCATAAATGAATTGATGTTATTTACTTTGACGTAAATTGAACAACTATTGGGTCAATAGAAAGAAAAAAAATTAGGATTATAGGCAACTTTTCACTGAGACAACTATTGATCCAAAATCTATTAAGAGAAAATAAAAAAATTATAAGATTGTTGAGTTATGGGTATCTTCTAGATGGAATATATTTGTCTCCTCTCGTCTCCCCCTTACAAGCACGCCAAAAAACGTGGTCGCGAATATATCTGTCACTCTGTGTCGCATCGTAATCAGCGGGGAAAGAAATGTTGGCGAGAGGTTGCCGGGAAAGGCGTTTAAAGAGCATTCTCCGGTGATACTCGAGGGACACCTCTTTAGGCCTAAAGCGATGAAGCACCTTCGTTTATCCTTAAAATTTTTCTTCTCGAAAGCGACGATTAATGAAAGATACTAAATAAAGAATCGGCTGGAGGGGTAGCCAGGGCTGAACCCCACACTTCCCCGCCTAGCAATTTATTTGAAAATGACCGCAAATATATGAATAACTTTCAATATTTACTCGCAGCACGTTAGTAAAGTGGGCGAACTGGATCCAACGCGGGAACTTATCAGACCTAATGGTGATTTGGCAGTAGCCAGCCATCACATTGAACAAATATATGCATTTCAGTCCTGATTGTGAAACAGGATGTATAAAACCAACTATATAAATATAAAAACGGGCCAGTTTTTTTAAAAATAAAAATTATAATCATCACGTGACACAATAATAACTCTTAGCTAGGTATGTCTTAGTGTCATAATATATATATATGTATATATATATATATATATATATATATATATATATATATATATATACATATACATATATATATATATATATATATATATATATATATATATATATATATATATATATATATATATATATATATATATATATATATATATATATATAAGCTAGAATCACAAAATAATCCTTAAATAATGTTTGGCTCTAGAACCCGTCTCTGGGTGAATTGCCTCATCTTCGATCTAGGTTTTCCTCTCTAGAGACCATCGAAATATCTCTGTAGATCTAAGATAGACGTAACTCGGGTATGGCGCTGAATAAACAAATAATTTCTAAACACAGAATCACGAAAAAATAAATGTTATAGTCCCCCTTCTAATCATTAAATACAGAAAATGGAATTTTGAAAGTAGACTTTTATATTCTGTTTTGGTATTAGAACAATCGAATTGAAAATGAAGCAAGTGTTACCTAATATATTTTTATCAAGAATTAAATTGCACGCATTTTAGGCTACTGAATCCTCCAATAGTGTCATAGGGAGTAATATTTTGATGGCGGAAAAAGTCAATCATCCCTTATAAAATAATGAAAATTCAATATTTCGACCTGATTTTGCAACGATAGAATTCTTCCACTACGCCATCTTTAAATGCCATTATACGGCTTCAGTTTGTTTTCCATGTTAATATTAGTTACTTTTATATTTTCCGAGCGACGATGTAGAATGTTAAGGGTAGTAGGTTATTTGAAACGTGTTTAATGGGTAATTCTAAAGATTAAAAATATAATCGCCAGCAAGCGCAAGCGTTTTCTTTACCCTTTTTTCTCCCTTAAACAACGAATAAAAAAACAGTTTCGTCATTTCGAACTATGCTAAACATTTGGAGCAACATGATTTCTTGGTGGCAATCTGTATAATTACCAAAACTAAGCTTATTTAAATAACCTACTACCCGTAATCTTCTATATCTCGGTTCAGAATAAATAACAACCGAAAATTCCGATAGGTCTAGAGCAGGGGTGGGCAACCTTTTTAAGTGGGTGTGCCAAAATTGGCCAAATCTTTGCTACAAACTTTCTCAAGTGCCAATACTTGACTAAAACACAATGAAAGGATATAAAATTAAAGCTTTTCTTTTTATTCATTCCCAACCCTTTATGATGCATAAAAATTATCATTTTAAGCAGAAAACAACAAATCCAAACTAGAGAAAGAAACATTGTGGACCTTTTCATTTATTTACCATCAATGAGACTTCTGCTGTTGCCTCACTGATAACATAATTTATAACAGGCTGTACACAATGTGGTTGCTATATAAAATAAATTGGAGATACATTTATTTAGTTTTCTTAAGTTAAGCGTGCCGGTAGAAGTCGTCGGCGTGCCACGTTTGGCACGCGTGCCAGAGGTTGCCCAGGTCTGATCTAGAGAATAGATTAGAGGTAAAATTTCTGCGGACTTTAGAGGATTTAGTAGCCTAAAATGCGTGCACCCGTCTTATTAAAAATTACCCAAGTTTATACTTTGGGTGACTTTGAATAAATCCTCCCATGGACCCGATTTAGTTTACCCCCCCCCCCCCGTCCCTTGTAACAGAGTAAGGCGTAGGTTATGTGATCACAAGTGTGAGTTCGTCTGTCGGTTGGCCTAGAAGATATCTGAAGAAGTTTTTCACGGATTTCAACGGAACTTTGTGGAATGGCGGGCCTTGGGCCCAAGAAGAGATTTGATTGAATTTGGAAGCAGATCCAGATTCGGAGACAGATTCTGGATCACTTATTCACCTTTTTTAAAATTGTGAGATAATACATTTTTTAAAAATATTTTTGACAATATAAAAAATATTGAGCTAATCAAATTGAAATTACCCAGGGATGGACAACTCCAAGGATCTTATCATTTAGGATAGCGAAAATTCCTAGGACCCTGTCCATTAGGTAGAGGGAATTCCAAGGATCTTATCAATTTAGGAAGCGAGAACTCCGATGATTTTATCCATTAGGTAGCAAGAACTCCAAGGATCTTATCCATTAAGTAGGGAGAACTCCAAAGATCTCATCCATTAGGTAGCGAGAACTATAACGATCTCATTTATTATGTATCGAGAAATCAAATGATCTTATCCAGTAGATAGAGGGAACTCAACGGTTCTTATCTTTTAGGCCACTAGAACTCTAAGGATCATCATATTCATTAGTTAGAGAGAACTCCAAGGATCTTATCCATCAGGTAGAGACAACACCAAGGATCTTATACATCAGGTAGCGAAGAGTCCAAGTATCTTATCCATTAGGCACCAGAAGTCCAAGAATATTAGACATTAGGTATAGGCAACATCAAGTATCTTATCCATTAGGCATGAGAACTCCAAGGATATTATTCATTAAGTAACGAGAATTCCAATGATCTTAGCCATTAGGTAGCCAGAACTTCAAAGACCTTATTCATTAAGCAGCGAGAAATCCAAGGATCATATCCATTATATAGCGAGAACTCCAAAGATCTTATAAATTAGGTAGCGAGAACTCCAAGGAACCTATCCATTAGATAGTAATAACTCCAAGGTTCTTGTCCATTAGGTAGCGAGAACTCCAATGATCTTATCGGTTAGATACAGGGAGCTCCACGGATCATATCCATTATTCCACGATAACTCCAAGGATCATATCCATTAGGTATCGAGATTTCCAAGGATCTTATCCATTCGGTAGCGAGAACTCCAATGATCTTATACATAGGTTAGAGGAACTCCAATGATCTTATCCATTAGTTGCGAGAATTCCAAAGATCTTATCCATTAGGTAGATGGAACTCCAAGAATCTTATCCATTCGGTAGCGAAACTCCAAGGATCTTAGATTCATAAATTGAAGCATATTATTATCTAAGGAAAATATATTCTATGTGTTCCCAACCTTGTGCAGGGTGGAGAGTTTTGACAGCTTGAGCCATTAATCTCCCAAGGATACAAGCTGCATTATTTAACTGTTAGTCCAAATTTATCTCGATGGTCACATAGTTTACTTTCATTAAGGATAGCACATGATCACATTCCTAACACATGAACACATCCCACAATCCCAAGTTGGCTAAATCATTTTTGAAAACTGTTTCGAGGTCCAATCAGATTTGAGCGAAATGTCATTATTTTTCTCATATATTTTCTAAAAATATCATAAAAGAATTCAATAACAGATGTTTTTTTTATTCATTCTCTCAAAAATATTAGATTAAGATATTCTTTACATATCAGACTAGAAGTTGAAAAATCTAATAAGTATGAAACAGCAAAATAAAATAAAGAGAACGGGTAGGCTTATATTGAAATTTAGTAAAACTCGCTATTTTCATCTTTTGGGATATCTAATAATAGTTTGCTTTCAATATTTTCTAAGTCAGTTCCCAAGTCAATCAATTCCTGCCCTCGAAGTGAGCTTCTCGGAGAAGAAATTAACTGCATATAAAAAAATTACCCAAGTCAATACACTAACAACTCTTCAAATTCGGTTTGTTTAGCTTTACATTGCAATTTACTGAATTATACATTCTTGCAATTCTGTTAACTTCACAACTCTTGGAGACTATTCTCAACCAATTGGTTAATGTGGTTCATAAAAAAATCATTTGATGAGCCATAGTCTGTTTTATCATAATTTTAGCGATTATCAATGTCTCTTTAGGTTTTAAAATTATATGAAACTCTTCCTGTCGACATCACGTTTAGATGCCCCTAGCTTAATTTCCAGTTCTTTTAAGTTACTAGACATAATATGAAGGGATTTGCCACTTTAACTTGTCATTCAATTCATTAAATGATGATAAAATTTGTAAAAACATTATTCTATAAATGAATAAGATGATATCTTTTTAGATGAAAATTATCAATCAGTCAAGAGCAGATTACATTCGTCAAGGCATTTGATAAACCGCATAAACCTGAATCTTGACTTAACAACGAACATTCGTACGAATAGGAATCTCTTTGTAACTATTTCTAAAAAATAATGAAACAAAGCTAGGCAAGAATTAACTAGCTATCTATTATAATTTCATGATATAATGCATTCCTAATGCGATCATGACTGAACTCCCTTCTTCCCTATGTTTAAATTCCGATATTTCCCATTTAAAAACGAGTCTCCGAAATGCTCAGAGATTTTATTATTTCTAAAGACGAAGGATCTTTTTAACTTCGAGATCTCGACATGACGGCAACAAACACTTAAAGACTGGGTATTGTTATTTACTTAGGAAGGATGCGATGTCTAAATGAAATGGGATGTCTAAATGAAAAAAATGGCTACGAATTTTTTAATATCCATTTCGACTCTCGACAGAATAAGGGTCTAATTTAACGAATATGGCAAAAATCTTCATGCATAGGTATTCGAATTAATCCGTGAACATGTTTAACTTTTATTAAATTGGTTATAGGTGGTACAACTAGGACCAGTCTATTTTTAGTTACGAGTAAGATAAAATAAGAAAGAAGTCCTTTTTTTTAGCAGCATAATTTGGGAAGACCCATGGGATGAGGGTTTTGAAAATAATCAGGCAAGAAATGAAAAACAGGCTACAGCGACCACCCCAATGTGGTAACCTATCTCTTATGGTTCTGGTAGCCGTTTAGAAGAGTGAAGAATCGAACTCATTTAAATGCATTGATACAGAAATAACTTTCTATCGCGGCTTGTTAATGGAAAATGGAGTCATTGGCAGTTCGCAAAAAGTGTGGTCTACATAAACTCCAAAGAACGAGTGTGGCTAAGTAGGCAGGAATGATCCATAGTAGGCCCTCTAAAAGTCCATCAAAATTGTTTTATCTTACGTGAGACAAAAATACTTCGGGTTATCTTTTCAGAACTCCTTAAACAATGGCTTGAAGAGTGGTTGTTATTAGAGACACTAAAAAAAGTAAATAAATTATTAAATAATCAACTTTAATTAGTCGAAAAAATTACTTCATTCTTATTTAGAGTTGTTACAGAAATCTGAGTGTAGTTAATGCATGTCTGTGTAATTTTTGGGTGGGATATTATTTTCCGTTTATATCATAATTCCATATTGCCATAAATAACTATACATTCCCTTCTTGTTTTCTTAAAAATATTATTTAGATTTCAATTAAAATTAATTCTAAAACAAATTTAAAAAAAAAAACATTTTTTACATTCAACAAAAAGGCCCAAGTCCACAATAAATCCTCATTTCTCTTCAATCCTAATCAGGTTTGGGTGTTAAGTAAATTTTACTCCATAAAAACGCCCCCAATTCCCAACTCAACAATCGACTTTACACCCCTTGCCATCATAAACAGAAAAAAAGTTTTAAAAAAACAACCTTTCAATCCTGTTTTCAGCACTTACCTCGAAGTGCCCTTCTCGCCTGTCATTCACTTCCCTTCCAAAAAAAAAACCCTTTTGAATTCTCAGGGTCCTTTTTGCCGCTCCCCCAAACAGGGACAAAAACTGCCAAAAACCCGTTTCTCCACGTGCCAGGAAGAGGGTGATGGCAACTCTGTCATATAATAATTGACTCTCCTTTACAACCCTTTCGCAGGAAGGAGAGAAAAGGGTCCATTTCGAGGGAGTAGACCGACATCAGATAACAAGCCTATATTTGACCATTTCGATACAATTGAGGCACGAAATTAAGATAGTTGTGCTCGACGGCTTGGGGCAGATTAAAATATTCAATTAACATATTTTACAGCGTCCAGAAATTGGAGGAAAATGCATACCGCTTCATTATATTTTCAGTGCAATTATAGACCAATTCAACTCATAAAAAAAGGAAGTGTTATTTTTTACGGTTACGCGTGTATGGAAGATATCGATTCAGTATCAGTGCAATAGATAAGCAACCCTTTAGTGTGCTAGGAGAAAGATTTATGAGTTAAGCATATAAAAAACGTGAGACTCTATGGGTCTGAGCTGCAGTGCATTCCTAAATCTAATAAGTGAATTTTATAAGATGATTACAATTCTATAGATCCGGTACAAAGTTTTCTAATACTATTCCCGTAATTTACATTTTGGGGGCTTTTATCTATAACATCTTCTTTTATATTTACTTTTAAATTGTAAAACCATTTAATATTGCGAAAGCTTAGATTAATTCTCATCTCAATGTTTCAGTTTGAAATAATTGAATATTGAGGTCTTCGATTCTCTCTCCATGATAGATTTATTTTTTCATTTCAGGTATCTTTTCATTCTACCTTCTCGAGGATTTCTTCAGCTTTTTTTCACACAGTTATAACACAGCAGCATAGAACCAGATGAAGTCAAACGAATCTTTTATGAAATGACAACATTGTATCTAAAATTTTTGAGAATGAGTTAAGGAACTGCTCTCTTAACGTTAGGCTTGGATACACTGCAGTTAAGTTTCTAATTTGTAGGGATTATTATACTTTTTTTATATTTAAACTTTCGTTGACGACTCAACAACATTTTTAACATGACACAATTTAATTCTTTTATTTGTCACCTTTTAGATCATTCCTAAATCTAGTCAAAATATTTCCTCAGCTCTAAAAAAAAAATTCCCTTCACGTCTCATTTCATCTGCAAATTTTGAAACCATTAAATATGTCATTAAATTTTAAATGATATCGAAATAAAAACAGGACACTAGGACACTCAAATGACTGTGTAATATTTTTTATTCAACAGGGTGTTCATAAAGTCTAGACAAAAGCAAAATGCATATTTTCAATAAAAAATAACTACATTTTATTTAATTGAAATATTAATAAATAACATCTTGGGTGTTATTTACACCATTTGTGATGGCAAGTTCGATGCGCTTTGGGAGATTCACCCGATGAACACGATGCATTAACTCCAAATATCCGTGAATTTGAGCGAATTCATTTATGAGGCGCTGTTCGCTCAGGTGTCTCGTATCTTTAATTTTCCTTGAGTACACCTTCGCCCTTAGCATACATACCCCGGACAAAGAAGTAAATGGGGGTAAGGTCTGGTGAACCCGGAGACCATTTTGATATTTCCTATGTGCCCAGACTTTAGGGACACTGTATATTGTCTACTTCAATACGATGCTTCCTTGCAGGTGAGGCTTTAAGCTTTCTTGGCAAAGAAAGGCATAAAAGTTCTTCTGAAAGGTTGTTGGTACACATCAACAACACTAAACAGCAAAAACAACGAAATCTGAAATCAGCTACAAGGAAAAGACGTCAATACAATTGGTCAAAAGACTTTTAGGCATCTTCCCTATCGCACTCGTGTACTAGGTAACATTTTAATCCCAAATTATCCAGTGTAAGACTGAGACCGTCGTGTGAGTTCAATAAAGCAACCTGAAATAGGCTTAAGAAATCGCCCCTATGCCTTAATGAATTCAAGACCTCATGAAATCTGATTGATAGATAAAGCTGTCTATTCCCAGCTGAGCTCATGGGGATAGACTACAAAAAACAGGTTAAAAATAAAAGGAACAAAATTATATCAACTTCAATGGTTGGGCACCATTGGCCACCCTAAAGAACAAAAGGCCTCACTAAACAAACCTCTGATCACTTTATTCCCGCCTCTTTTAGCTTCCAACCGATTGCTTCAGGTCATCTCAAGTTAAAAAACATCTTTTTTAGATGCAATTAGGACGAACTCACAAAGCGCGTGAGGGACGCAAAGAATGGGTACTGATAAAACCACGAGGGTAGTTTTATCCAATGGATCAAGTATAAAGGGACAAACAGATAAAGGTGGATCAAGAAAAAATGGAATTATGGATTTTAACAATGACAAAGATTATAATACCAAAACTTCTGAACCCCAAATAGTGATTTTGGTACATTATAAATCCTCTACGAAATTTTTACAAAGACAACAAACACTCAAACATACAAGCTTGTACCCCCTAGAAGATGTGGACTAGGCGATGGGAGACGCTTCACCCGGGGGCGTAATTTCGTCCATGGGAGAATTTTTAATCGCACACTGACGAAGGCGGAATATAGACTTGATAATTAAGGCCATTTCTGGCACATCTTTTATTACACAACATAAAATTGTTATCAATAAATCACAATTCTGCCGTTACATTTCACACAATTATTTGTCATTGGCGCGTCGCGAATAAGTCTGTTAAGTTCCATTAGGGGTAAATCTAAAATATTTAAGGGCAAGAACGAAATTTCTTATGTATTTACAATTCCCCCAAGGTAGTGAAAAGGTCCCACCCACCACCACCCACCTAGTGAAGAGCGGTGAAGGAAGCGAAACGTGATAGCTGAGGAAAGCAGAATTTTGTGTGCAAAAAATAATGCGCTATATCATTTACATCGTATATATATATATATATATATATATATATATATATATATATATATATATATATATATATATATATATATATATATATATATATCTTTCATGAACGAGAAAGAATGATGAAAATGAATCCAACAAACCGCAAGAAACAGAAAACGGGAAAAATTTTCTTCGGAAATATTATTTCCTAATTCGCATAAATTCCGTACATGGGTGGGATCAAAGTGGATGCTCGCTGCCTCAGTGTGAACGGTTCGAATATATATATATATATATATATATATATATATATATATATATATATATATATATATATATATATATATATATATATATATATATATATATATATATATATATATATATATATATATATAGTGACAGAGTAGTTATTTTTGGTGGCTAAAAGACCGGTTTTTGTGTATGTGAATTCTTTTTAAAAGTAAAAGGTACATTTGAGAGTTTGCCAAGGTCTATTCTGAGCCTAGGCCTATCGGTGAGTGGCGTCGGGCGGGCGAAGGAGTACATCAATAATGGAATTAGAGGGTGAACACTTTCACCAGGCAATTCGCCCCGATAGATGCGCTCACCCCTCCCCTCCCCCGCCCCTCAGGACCCTTGAACAAAAAGGTTATCTGATTTGCCGAGCGCCTTTTTGCCGCCTTTCTCGAACTCAAAAATCTGCGCTCAAGGTCGGACGCGAGAGGCACGAAAGGCCTTCGTTCCGCGCTATTTGTGAAGCTTTAAAACATGCTTGTTCGGTGGGGACGGGGGGGGAGGTTCTCGCTGCACGCGGCCAACTTTACTTATAAATAAAGAGAGGGGAATCTTGACCCGATTCTAGTACGGTTCCTGAAAATAAGATGTCTTCATGCAGAACAACGAAGAGTGGCTCATGAGAGTTACTTGGCCCACACTCTAGCGCTCCTAGTAGTCTCCTCTTTTAAGTAGTCGAGGCATATATCATCCATAGGTTTTCACTACTCTTAACTTCAGTATTTATTTTGTCAAGCTCGACTACGGTGATGCCCTCGTTAGTTCTCTAATTTTTAATGTTTTTTCTAGTGCTCCTATTTCTTGTTATGATACTTATTGGAAGTAATATCTTTTTAGTATTATAATATTTAGCAATATTATTATTAAGTAGTAGTAGAATGCAATTTCGAATGGAAACAACGCTTCCAATTTTAGCGAAGTTAAGCCACATCGGTTGTGTTTAGTGGCTGGATGGAGTTCCATTCACAGTGGCTGCCAGACGCTGTAGATGGCCGTGGTTCAGATCCCACGTTAATCAGTAGGTCTCCACTGAGAAATTAAATAATCTTAAGCAGTGTAGCTCAAAACTATTAAAAAGACTTCTTTAGATAAAGAATTTAGGAGGGGGAGAGGAACTATCTCGTACAGCCCCGACGCTTTTGATAAAACGAGATATTAATAAGTGTAGATGGATCCGATCGCAGGCGAACATCTATCATCTTCTCATAATATTTAAATTTTAATTTTATCTCTGAGTTCGTTTTTTTAATACATTTTATTTATTATTGTTCTTAGTAAAATTGTATTTTATGAATGGGAAACCTAAAACATGGAGGAAGGTGGATTTTGTTTGAAAGGTGAACCTGAGTTTCGCGTGCCGAAAATTTATTGGCGTGCCACCTATGGCACGCGTGCCATAGATTTCATGACCCTCTCGCGGTTCTGACTCGGAATTTACATTAATTCTAACCTTATTTTGTTGTTGGCAGAGACGTGATCTCTGATAGAGCGATTTTGAGTCTGGGTTTCCGTGGCGCACGGCTGTACACCCATTAAGGCCCCTTAAGGAGGTGTAAGATACGTGTATTAAAGTGCTTTTTGCTATCGTGGAAGCAGGGTATAAGTACCGATAGAGAGGTACCTAAAATTGGATGCGGTAGGCTTTGTTCTTAGTCATTTTATATCCGATTGGATTTCTTTCAGAAATTCTCTTCGTGTCGCTCTCTATCCATCCTACTCTTCCAGAATACCCTGAATGGCGTGGGGCATTAACTCACCTCTTTGGAAAGGGTTTAACGCAAGAACTATCCGGATATTTAATCTAGGACAGGGGTGGGAAATGCATGGCACGCTTAAACTTGTCTAGAACCTTTTCCAGCACGCAAAACTCAGGTTCACCTTTCAAACAAAATCCACCTTCCTCCATGTTTTGGGTTTCCCATTCATAAAATAAATGCAGATAAAAGATTTATTCTGTACTATTTAGTTGAATCATGTTAAAATACTTAACTTAAGTATGTTTATATAGTAAAATTATACTCTTAAACGCTTTTAAAAATACCCATGTAATCAGCAGGGTAAAACGAAATTTAATTAAAAATTGATCGATTAAATTCGCTATATCTTACATGACCTACAATAATTACCCACTGTATCCTTTGATTGTACCACTCTAGTGGAAATTGGAAAAGGATCTTTCCATATTTAAATGACACCATAATACTTTTTTCTCTCAAATTTCGATCGTTTGGAATTTTTGTTTTAAAGATTTGGCCGTTTTTGATACGCACACTTAAACAGGTTGCCCCCCACCCCTAGGACAAATCAGTATCTATTATTCACCTGCGCAAACAGATTTAGAGGCAGTAATGTGATTACCGGTGTTTGTGTCTGTCGGTGAACGGGATATCTCAAAACGTTATTGCCGAATTTCATTAAATTTTGTGGTTTGATCTTGGAGTCGAGAAAGATTCGATTAGATTTGGGAGTAAATCGAGATCAAAAAGCGGATTTGGCACCAATTATCCACTTTGACATTGCGAGAGGGGGCTTTTACTGACATTCAGAGGGAGGCATGAAATAAGTCGGGATAGTTAATAAATGCAAGGGATAACCTTGCGATGTATCATTAAATTCCCTGACTGCCTCTGGAGGGCTATGTCTCCTGGACCTAAAAGCAACTGATATGGGGATGTACCTGGGCCTATTGACTGAAAGCGAGGCAGGTCAGGGAGTGTGGTATCGAGAAGTCGCGATACTGGAGGTCTTATTAACCATATTGACCATAGAGGTAGAGCATGCCAACTTTAAAATAGCATTCGACTCCCAAATCACTGCAATATTCCCTGACCTTGCGCAATTATTTTCACTTGCCATATTTTGAAAAACAACAATTAATATTAAAGTAGCAAAACATAAGGAATGGACTTTTAAAATTTGGGGGCAATAGTAGTTCGTAACAATAAAATATAACATTATTAACTCTGTCAGAGAGCGAGAGAGACGCGGACAAAGAGGCCTAGAGAGTACCCCAAAAGACGAGTCAAACTGGAGCTTGTAACCCAAATCAGTAAGATGGCGCTAGGCTCCTGCCCGTGGCGCCTTTGAGACGGAATGGAGCCCGCATCTGACGACAAACAAAATCACTTCCGTCGAAGTCGTATATATTTCCCAACACGGGAACGAGCAAAGCAATATACAAGCAGGAGTCATGCAGTACTCACGCAGTGTCCAAGCAGTAATCCAGAGGATTCGTTTGAATCAGCCAAGGACACGACGCGCAACTTCTTAAGCGATTCCCCGGCACCCTAAGGGCTCGCAGGCAAAAAACCAGTTGTTCAGAGCTACAGCAGTCAAGGAAGTAATGACTCATTAGGGAATAACGCGGATCGCTACGTGCCCTACAAGGATATCCGCTCAAACAACCCCTCGAGGCCCCCTTCTTGGAAAATCGTAAGCCTATTACATTTTTCTCTATCACCGTCGAAGAGGGGTGACACTTTCCGACTACGAAGATTCACCTCATCATCTTCTCCCGTTTTCTTTCGGGTAAATATTGTGCTCAAATAGTGTATCATTTATTGTTAAATTCTTTTATTTCTCTGTATAATAGTAAAGATTACTTTGTTTCTCTTGTTTAAATCCCAGAATCACACAAAAAGCCATTGAACTATTTGACTAAGTCGGCCAACGGTAGAAAACGCACTCGCATATCCCACGCACTTAAAAGGGGCATTCCTCCGCGTCTGCTTGTCGCCTCTTCTCCCTTGTCTAGGGAGGGCAAGCGAAGGTGAGTGAAGCCTACCTGACTTACGACATACTCCCTTCCAACACATACCCAGCAACATAGCCTTTATTTACACAGCTTTCGTCGCACAACATTTAGTAATCGACTCCAGTAAATAATCACATATGAGCTCATTTCGTTGTTTTATTCACATTCCTACACCTACTGCTTTAAATACTTTTTTTCATACCTAATCTTCATTATTTATATTTTCCAATAATTTCATAACTTGCTTAAACTTCCCACCAAGTTTCACAGCACTCTCGCTAACCTAGTGGATTTCCAGCGTCGAGGCACAGGTTCGAACCTTACGAGAGCGGACACAAACATTCTGCGTTGTCATGGGCTGCCGCCCATTGTCGGTACGCTGAAATCTACCCCCGCGAGGTGTAAATAGCTCCACACGCATCATCACTCACATATATAATTACAACACCGCTATCATTCCTTTCTCTTATTCATGACAACATACATACTCTCTCCTCTTTTCCTGAACTCTGCCTATGGAGTACTAAAGTTCCCTATGAGGGTACTCAAGTCCATATACCTCTGAAACAGAACCAGGAATGGTTCTATGCTCGCTGGTTGGTGTCAAAACAATACCACCCCCGCTCACTTTCCAAAGAGGGTCTGGCCCCTGGTCCCTTTATCGGGTTTAACAACGATATTTATGTACATTTCATTATCCAGCCGGGAGATCTCGTCCACGGTGCAATTTACTGGCCTAGTGTTATAATTCTGCCCCCCCCCCCCCACATTTCATCAAATTTTCCACAAACCATTTTCACAAAATATCATTTACTACTCCACCCCGACTCCAAACGCTTGTTGCAGAACGGCCTCAAGAATGCTGAGAACTTTCCTTGTCTAGTGGCGCAAGAACATATAGGCTGGGTAGCTTCTAAACATCTTTACTTCCCACAACTACACATCTTTCCTTAACGATCCTTTTACAACAACGTTATGACATGGCCTCGATAGTTTTATCTTTAGTTTAATTTCTTAACTAGTGCATTTTGACATTCTGCAACCGATGTATTTTTGCAATCAGCACAACAACTGCTGCATTTTGATATTCTGCAATTGCTGCATTTTGGCATTCTGAAACTGCAGCATTTTGGAATTCTGCAGCCGGTGCATTTGGGCATTGTGCAACTGCTGCATTTTGGCATTCTGCAACTGGTACATTATGGTATTCTGTAACTGGTATATTATGGCATTCGGAAACTACTGCATTTTGGTATTCTGCAACTGCAGCATTTTCTTTCTTACTAGACACAGACCAATCACAATATAAATTCCTCCCCCTCTCCTATGCCTAACCCATGTGTATTTATTTATCCACATCCTTGTACTGAAAAATGTGTGTGTTACACATAAGGTTCTTTCAACACAGTATCTTATCACTCTTTCTCCATTTTCATTCCCCCCGGGTCTACCAGAAGCTCCAGTTATCCCCTCTCTCATGATGTCACCTATTCTTCCATCCCATCTCGTGCCACCATCCACCGATACCCATTCCCAATTCCACCCACCACTCGCCCCAACTCATTCTAGAACCTCGCTTTCTCAGCATCACTTCGATCATCACAGGGGCCATACACTACAACCACCGACAATTTCACCCACATAATTCTCGTGCCCACACATTCATATCCAGTCAGATAACTCGTGTCACTCCATTTAAAAGCAGCGCCACACACTCTTTACTTCAACTACCCTGAACTACACCTGATCGTACTCCATCCATCCCAAACTCTTCATTCTATTTCATGTTTGTCTCACATGGTTTAAACATCTGTATCTACATTATATATATATATATATATATATATATATATATATATATATATATATATATATATACACACATTGAAGTGACGGATTATCTGGCATGACAGGAACAAGTCCACGACATTGCCGCCATTACGTATAGCGCTCGCCAGATAAAATCTTTCGGATGAGCATCTTCCCCGCTCAGCGACCCCATATCTGGGCTTTGTCGCCTCGCTCCGGGGATGGCTATGGGTATGAAATCTTTCGAAGTTTATCAATACGAACTGACTCAAAGCCTTGCGAACAACTATTGAAAAATCCCCCGCCCCCCCAACCCCAAAGTTCTTATGAATTCGGCTGCCCGTGTCCATTCGTGACTGGTCTCTTCTGGGCGCCAAAAATGTTCGCATTAATGAATCTCGAATTTCACGACTAAATTTTACAAATTTGGAAAAACAAAACTAATTCACTTTATATAAAAGAGGGGGGAGAGGAAACTTGAAAAAAGGAAACTTGTAAAAAAAAGGAAACTTGAAATGGGGAGTATGATACAGAATAAGTGAAAGTACAAAACATATGGAAGGGGGGAAAAATTGAACGGACAGTTGTATGTAGGTACACGACACATCGATTTGCTTCGTAACAATAAGTTATGAACCGATAAATGTACGACGTCAAGATGTAGATAAAACCAACGAGGCCACTCGAAAAAGCATAAAAATCTGAATAAACCCCATGATATTGTATTCTTCTAAATTTCATTTATTATTTATTAGCCGAAAGAAATCAAGATCTTTTTAAGAATCTTTTGGGATCATTCTCCTTCGGGTTCATGGCCGTCAGAGCTGATATTAAAACAAGTGTTTTTTTTATTAAGAATTAAATATTTTTGCATGTTTTTTGTCTATTTCTTTCATTTTCTTCTTCACATAGGGGGGCGCAATCATTTATTTACACCTTTTATTATCTACCGAGCGGAAAAAAATATACGTATGTGATTTATTAAGACGAGAGCGTAGTGACAAAGATAAAACGATAGGTATGGTTCTAACCATCAACTAAGAGGGCCCATGCCTTTGTTACGTACCTTCCGGTCCCCTACTAGAACACATCTTTAAACACTTTCTCCCGTGTTTTAGTTAATTAACAAAATCCCAATATGGGTGTGGACAGCGTAAGGTTTCATAAGTCCAAGAATAAAGGCATTATTTGAGGCAATAAACAATACCTTGCGGTGGTTTTCCATAATATGACACATTCTAAGTAATCTATTAAATTTTTTCGCATGTAATTGGATCTTTTAATGCATGCAGAGGTGGAGAAGAGAGAAAAAAAGATATAAAATCAAAGGAATTTTAAAATAAAAGCATAAGAAGAGCTAAACAATCTAAATGCTGGAGCCAGTATGGGAGGTTTTGGGGTCCAGGATCATTCGTCCCCAAAATAAATTTACTCTAAAGTACAAATTTGAACTCCCAAGTAGGGTGAATATTCAAATTAAGTTTGTTAACTTAAGTAATTACTTGAGTACATAAGTATATAGTCACTTAATTTTCACTGGCGTGTTTGACTCAAGGCTTGGAATAAAAATATTCAGTTAATATTCTACCAGCATTGGAGGAAATCCTATTCGAATCATGAATATATGAAATCAGTACATTATTAAGCCATCGGAGTCAAAGGCCAATAATAAAGGAAAAAAGAAGAGGATTCTATTCACAAGAGCTTTGCCGCAGATCCGATCAAAGAAGGGGTAAACGAGAGAATTTTTAGGGGGAGGGGGAATTACTGAAAGACCCAATTTAGGTAATTGTGTAGAGTTTCCACGGATCCGAGTCCTAGCTTATTTTGTGCTATTTTTCCTAGCTACTTTTTCTGAGCTGAAATCTATGTAGAGGAATTTTATGGCGATTTTCGATTATATAATGGGGGGCCCCCCAGACCCTCCTTCCAAATGATTTAAATCTCAGGATCATCGTAGCCCCCCCCCCCCCGATGAGCCGTCCCTCAAAATAAGCTAGAATCGCATCAGCGCATACTCGCCACATACCTAAATGTATCGTTGAGCCTGACGTAACATCGTAAACAAACTACGCAGTGGAAAACTTCCAGAAAATTTTGAGGAAATGTGTAAATACGGAGTGAAAGGGAAGGATTCAGGTCATCAACAACGTTATTAAACCCTTATGTATATTTAAGGTGGAAAGTAAGCAAGTGGAGACTGAATGGAAAACAGGTGCAAATTGGGTACACATTTTGACACCGAGAATCCTAAAAAAAGAAACCGCTTTATCCAAAATTAGATGACCTTATTATGTTTGTAATTATTCAAATTGCTATTTTAATTTCAATAGTAAAATATACTTAAAGATTCGTATCCCAACAAAACAAGTAAATACAATTATATAGTACAATATCCAGTGATAAAAAGAGAAAATGGTTAAATACTGTATAAGTATTTTTTCGATAACAGCACAAAAAATCACTTCGCTGGTTCGTCAGTTAATTAAATCCATTGAAAGAAAAGGACAAGGTCGGCAGGGACAGGCTATGCAGGTATTTCTCGCTGTTCAGTCTTACAAACACTGGAAGAATCAGAGTACCCAACAAGGACCTGCTGCTGACAAGTGCTGCAAATGATAAAGTTTATCAAAACACACGTACCGACTTAGCGTTGGCATCCTTAAACTGATGACTTCTTGTAAGGCAGCTATCAAGTATCACCAATAAGTGGAGGCACCAACAGGACTCATCGGGGCAAATCCGCCTCTTCGAACCCTTGTCCCAGACTGCTGAAGGTGCGTTTACGCGAGTCACCAAACAACGCCACAACCCGCATCAACCACAAAATTACGTTGCTTTCACTTCAACTTCTCCGCATTGACTGACCAAAGGCCCAATTTGCTTCCCCCTCCCCCAAACTTCTTTTATATCTCCCACGCCTTCCAATTTCTTTTTCGGATGTCCCCACCCAACTTCCCTTGGGCCCCCAGCATGGACCCCAAGGTTTGGTGCAAGCCCAAACCGCCAGCGCCTTGCCAAAAGGCGCCTCTGAAACCGACTTGGGCAAAAGGCGACGGTCATTGGGAGAGGGAAACAAAAGAACGAAGAGAGAGAGAGAGAGAGAGAGAAGGATATTTGGCATGTTAAGTAACCTCTATTGCCTAAAGGGAAGTAAAACGAAATATAGGCCTACTTACTTTCGGGGAACCTTTTTTTAGGCCTTTTAATATCTAGTTTATGGCCGAATGCACTCGCACGCCATTGAATCAATCTCTGTCCACAGTTGGATACGCTCAGGTGATTAACTGACTTCAGCTCAGGACCCGGCGGGAACCGACCGGGAGGAATTTAGGATGCAGCCCGAGCACCGATTCCCCCTCCCCTAATTAACGGGTCCAATCGCCACTCGCGCCATACCTGCACGACAATCCGCAATGACGTGAATGTGTTGGACGGGAACGAAAAGAAGTCTCATTCCTTTTATAACTTACGTTTTTAGCGAAACATCCACTCTTCATTCTGGTCAGCCTTACCACTTAACTGTTTTGTTGCCCCCCCCCCCCCCACACCTTCTTTCCGTAGCCAATATCCTCCCCCATAAAAAATATGTTAAAATGCCCATAATCTTGACTATGCTCTGTACCTCTCGCATTTTGCCACCACCCAGCCTGAAAAAAAAAGGACCGGGAAGCTGTTTTTATTCGTTCTATTTCGGTCCCTCCCAAGACCACTGCCCGTGTCCAGTTTACGACCGGGTAAACGAACGACTTACGCGAAAAAGAAAGCGAAAAGATGGACACCAACTGATAGTTATGCATACAGCCATTATATTCGAGGGGTTGTCCGAAAAGTCTCGCACCATAGGACAATTAGGCTAGGTGAGGATAGGTTTCTCCTATGGCGAATCACTTTTCGCACACCCTGTATATGAGCACCAAGAACGATCTCGCAGCGAAAAACAAAGGCCATCTTCATTTAATGTTGATTTTTATTTCATTTTTCTAGGCGAAGAATTAGACTCTCTCCACCGAGAGATGACCCTGTAGTTTGGTATGATTAAAAGCTAAGAAGCGAAAGGAAGAAAATTTGTGGTGCGAGGTTTGGAGAGAAAGTCGAGAAGTTAAAGGAAGTGAAAATGTATTGAAACCAGAGTAGTCTATATATAATAAGGGGAAGAAACATTAAATAACTTAGGGAGTTTCCTTAATTGAAAAAAAAAAACGAAAGTAATGTAACTAACGAGAAAATTTCCCCAGGAAGAGAACGTTGAGGAACGAAGGGAAAAAAATGTGTAACCAACAAATGCATTTTTCACTTAGGGAGAAATAATTAGGCCAGTGACCGACTAAGAATACAAGTGAATAAATACAAAGGACTGGAATATGAATAAAAATATGAAACCCAAAGTAAACCTCATTAAACCTAAATAGTGGGTACGGGAACAAGTTCATACAAACGAGCACAGACACTCAGAAGTACGAACATGAACCCATGTTGTGGATTTGTAGAGGAAAACTTTAGAAAAACGTGAGGCAAGATAAACGTTTATATATTAAAAATGATCAACATATGGAAGGAAACGTCATCGCCTCTCAATCAGGGTTAAAAAATTCCATTTAACAAAGTCCAGTTACCTATCTAGTAAAAAGATCCTAACCATTTACTGCCCAGCTGCACTTTTTCATCCAAATGAATTTCCAGGCTCTTAATTGGCCTATTTTCTAACCTTTCTTTTGTATGACGGGATGATTTGCTGCATTTCATAGGCTTTTTTGGTTATTTGTTCTAAGTTGCCAATTAATGTTTTCATTATTCGCGCTGTTGTTGCTAATTACAGGTCTTTAATAATTAGCCTATTTAAAATAAATTATTTCGTCTACTTCAATGTACTATTACTCAGTATATCATGGCCTGAATCGCAAATGACTAGTTGGCAACTTGATATGCGTTGTTAAGTCTGATTTTTCTTCGTTAATTCGTAGTGAACTTTTGGAAAAATTAAAATTTGGAATAGGGAGGCTAATGTTATTATTTATAGGCCGTAAATCAACCTATTTTCTCACATTTCTTTTATATCTCCCGATGATTGGCTGCATTTCAAAAGCTTAATTGGTAACATATCACTAAGTTATATTTTCTTTATTATTTGCAATTTTTATAAGTTTTTTTTTCCTCCTAGTTCAAGTGTGACTGTAATTGTATGGTATTGTAATTTTATTAAAAAGATTTTAACATAATGAAACTTTCTGCGTGAGACGGCTCGTGCCTGTTGCGTTTGGAATTTTTAAACGAAAAAAAATTGGAAAGGTGAGATTTGAGATTTTCCAAAATTATTAAAATTAAGGCTGGTTTTCTAAGAGTTCAGAAAAAAAATATGATTATCGAATGTTTTGGAATTTTTTAAAACAAAAATAATTACAAATCGTTTATATCAGAAAATGAATTAAAATTAAGGCATCGCTGTGTTTTTTTTGTATTTTGGGGGATATAAAAGCAAATTTTTCTCCGTATATCAAAATAATTCCCATAAAAGTTTTCCTTGCCTTTAGGCCTAGAAAATAATCATGTATCTGAAAAAAATGACCAAGAGTGAATTATTAAGAGATAG
The DNA here is from genome assembly GCA_963969495.1 of Ceratothoa steindachneri. Lineage (NCBI taxonomy): Eukaryota > Metazoa > Arthropoda > Malacostraca > Isopoda > Cymothoidae > Ceratothoa > Ceratothoa steindachneri. The sequence continues at coordinate 179,349,422 of OZ018326.1, forward strand.
ATATGTGGTGGAATACTTTTTACATTTTTTTTAGACCAAACCCCGGTGCTCGAGCAAGATAGGCTGTAGGCCACAGACCGAAAGTCTGCCTGCGAAGAGGAGTGACGAAGCTGCTCCTCTTGTAAAGACTAATTTGAAATAGGGAGGGGAAACGTTTTTTTTGTTATTTAAATAGATTTCCTAAATCAACCTATTTTCTAACATTTCTTTTACATTTGCTGTACCTCAAAAGTCTAATTGCTGACTCGATCTGAGTTAATAACTCAAATTGGTTTATTATTCGTCAGGAGCACATAAAATGAGACTTAATTGAGAGGTGGACCGTTGTTGTTATCGTTATTATTTACAGGTCATGTGTTGGCCTATTTTTTAAGAATTCTTTTGACTTTCTACATAATTTGCTACATCTCAAAGTCCTAATTCGTAGTTTTAAATCAGCGACCAAGGCATATTTTACACGCCTCAGTAATTCCGGCAGTGTCAAAGTTGATTAAGACTAACTGAGCTTTATTTCATGTAGACCATTGTTTCTCAACATTTACCGCTGGGCCCCCCGACAAAATAAAAGGTATAAAGGCGCAAAGGAAGATAGAAAACACCTTTAGTGTAAAAGTATTGTGCAAAGACACATTATATTAAGTAGCATCAAATAAAATATAAGAAACACTATCAACGAAGCTTTCATACCTACTACATACGAGGTAGGGGGGGCGCAAATTCGCCCCTGGTTGAGAACAGCTATTCTAGAGATTTTCAACTTAACCCCTTTTTGTCACTCCCCCTCCCTCATTGCCCCTGTCGGGGCAGGGCCTTCTTCCCTCTTTCTATTTGCCTCCACAGGAAACTGCTGCGGCTGACATCTAGAAGATTGTGAGTCATCCCGGCTCTAATGCCTATATGTAGTAGAATCTGCAGCTATCCATCTTCCACGTGTTCTAACTTGAGCACTTTCTTTATAAATCTCTCCTACCGAACTTTCTGCGTGGTACGGCCTCGCTGCTATTGCGTTTTAAATCTCATTAGTTGCGTAATGAATGTTTATAAACACCATCAGTTGGGGGAGTGGAGGTCGGAACCATACTTTTTTGACCTTTTGCAATATGGAAAAGGGAGGGAGTACTGATATTGTTATTATTTATAGGCCGTGAATTGACCTATCATCTAACAGTTCCTTCAATGTTATTTATAGGCCCTGAATTGGCCTATTATTTTATCAAAGGTTTTTATCTGTCTCGTTGATTTTTGGCATCTCAAAGCCTAATTAGTTCAATGGTCTGAGTTGCCCTGGCACATTTTCTCTTAGTATTTGTGTAGTGAATGTTTAAAAAACACTATCATTTCTAAAATGTAAGGAGGGGTCTATTTTCTGTTGTTTGCTTTGGTGAATTACATGCTACATCTTAAAGGGTTAATAGTATTATCATTAGTTCCCTAATAGGCCGTTTAAAACACTCAAATATGTAGTAGGTTGGGATCAATGCTATTGTTGTTATTATTTCAAACTAACAAGAAAAGCAACAAGGAAATTTCCTCATTTAAGTCAGGGAATCACTAAAATAAAATAATGATGTGATAAGAGGGAATAAAAATCCTTAGGCCGCCATTGCTCATAAGCTTTCCATCGAAACTGAATAATGGCGTTGAGATTCATAATAACTTAATTTTAATTATTAAGGAGATGGAAAAAGCATTAATCAAATGAAGGAATCAAGGACAGAAGATAAAATAAAAAGATTTGAAGGGGGAGCATTGACAAGGGAGTTGTAATATGGGGAACACCATTCCCTACTGCACATTCCAATCAGGGACGGAGCTCAGAAGTACGAACATATGACGATAATTTTTAAACTAACGAGGGCATCTCCTGCATAAGGTTTGTAAGGAAAGATGCATAAAGAAAGTGATGAAGAGAGAGGGAGTGAAAATGCGTGGAAGATAGTCGCATATCTACAGATGTCGGCTGCAACATAAATACCTATGTTACTCCTGACACCTACTTGCGGGACAGGCGACGACACAAGTTCCATATGAGGTCGTGTTAGGTAATTTTTTTATAGATCATACCCCCCCCCCCCCCACCGAATATAACCATTTTAAAATCCTCCACCCCTCAATCTTTTGGCAATTTTACATCATCCCTATAACTTTTCGCAATTAAATATCCCCCTCCCCCTAATGAAGGCATTTTAACATCTTCCCGAGTTGTCAACAAGATATTGCATATATTTTAATAAAGTAAAAAAATGCATTCTTTCACACTCTGTCACGCGCCATGAGTTGTTGCAGGTAGTTTTGTGCTTATTGCAATATGGATCTACATTTATATTCTAGGTGTTTGAACTCCGTTTGTGTGTAGCAGGTCTGTGTTTGAACACCGTTTGTGTGTGAACTCCGTCTGTGTGTAACAGGTTTGTGTTTGAACTCCGTTTGTGTGCAACATATCTGTGTGTGAACTCCGTCTGTTTGTGAATTCCGGCTGTATATGCAACCGGTCTGTATGTGCACCTTGTCTGTGTGTGAATTCCGCCTGTATATACATCCGGTCTGTATGTGCACTCCGTCTGTGTGTGCACCCTGTCTGCGTTCTCACCCCTGTGAACTACGTCCGATGGGTTCACGAAATTGACCGATGTTTAATGGCTTGTGTTGAAGCAAACCCGCGGATGTTTCGCTAAGCTTTTCATTTGTCAGTATCAGTAATATGTATCCAGGAAGAACAATTTTATGAATGGTTGAAAGAACATCATCGCTTCTATTTTCCACGATTTCAATTTATTCAACCGAAGGTTTTGTATTTGTATCTTTCCCGATGTTGCTTTGGCTTATGTGAAAAGCACGACTCATCTCTTTCCACAAATACATCACTCCCGCTGACTGGGAAAATGTTCTGCAAAATATTTTGGCACATATTTCACGGAACTATAACAATTCACAAACTTCTTCCCCGGAAGCCCCAATTTCTGACTTTACTGTTCACATTCCAATTTTCTCACTCCACCAATACATAACGAATCCAATGCCTTAAGTGGTCTTGATATGGCAGCAAAAGATCTAATTCCTATGGAGGTTCGTCTTCTTCAAGAGTTTCCAATTTTTGTTTTCGCTTTTCAGAGCAAACACATCTGTCCATTTGGGGTCTATTTCGACCAGTTCATTTTGTTCAGCACAACTCTAGCTTCTTACTGCACGCAGCGACGTACCGGGACTTGCTCTTCCGCAGGAAAAACGATATCATTTTACGAATTTGTTTGTAGACGGAAGTTCGTAATGTAGGGTACTACTTACTTCCTTGTTACGAACACGTTTGTATATTTTATAATAGGGCCTCAGTGTCTGAGTGGTGTTTAATGTTGTCGTCTATTTATCCAAATTTTCCCCTCATCACTCTGATGCTCCGTCACTGGATGGAGATGCCCTCGTCAGTTGCACCAATTGCCTTTCCCATTAGGAAATTAATGATAGAGGCAGACTGATCAAAGTATTGTAACTGGTTTAACGCCTTCTTTCACGGATTATTGGGTCTATTCACACCGAATAAACAGGTGTAAATAATCAGATGAATGTGGAGGTTATGGCTAAACTCATCACTCCAGATGTTGGGGCCGTAGGGCGCATTTGAACCGACAGGAACAAATGTAGAAAGGTGAAAGGACCTAAGTCTTAGTTCATACCCCCTCGCAGGAAAAGAAAATAGTACGGTTGTGTCTGGCCCTGAAGCGCTGTTTATAAATGCAGCTTTACTTCCTAACATTCACTCCTCTCCAGCCAAGGCCACGCAGTGGCACCGAGAGGAATCGCGTCCTTATAACTCCAGTGACGTCATATTTCAACTTCAAGATAAGCTGTTTGAGGTCGGCGCGCATCACCGCCTCTAGCATCACCTTTCCAAACACATAACACCTCCCTCGCATGTGATTTTTCACATTAAGTTAACATAAATTAGCGGAAGGGTGTGTGTGTTTGTATGTTTGGTTATGCTAATTATTTTAGCAACGGCGTTATGACAGTTGTAGTAGCACTTGGGAGGGACCCTGCAACCCTCTTTTGCGCCTTGCAACTCCCCCCTCTTAAACCTTCTCTAAGTACTAAGGACTGGTGCTCTGGGGGAGGCCCACGGCCCTTAAAACGTCATACAAATGTATTTATTATTTTTTTCTAATTATTATTTTAGTAGTAGTAATAGTATCATCATTTTCATTATTATTATTATCTTTAGTAGTAGTAGTATCATCTCCATTATCATTATTATTACTGACGAATAAGGAGTGTATGATTATCAGATGTTCGGGTGTCCTACGTGGAGTAAGTGTAGATAGAGTAAACTGCAGCTGGAGGAACAGGCATTAAAAAAATTAAGATTCAAAGAATTATTTTAGGCGAAGAAAGTAATGGAAATTGAGAAAGTGAAGATGTGTGAAAGAAACATAATGTGAGTAGCCATTATAGATTACTTGGAGGCAAGTTCTCCTTAAGAGTCAAATACCTTCAAAGGTGCGTTGAAGAAATTCAAGGAATGGTCCCAAGACGATATTTAAAGTGGAATGTTCATTGCGTGAAAGTGGCCCACTTCGAAAGGTTGATAACGTTTTCAGCACCTGAAAAGTTGAGTTGAAATAAACAGTCAAAAATGGCATTAAAATGATTTATGAATGTGTTGTGAATTGACTCTTAAAATTAAGCCACAACTGGTATCCATGAAATAATTAATTGGAAATGGTTAAATATATGATAAAAATCAGAACCCCATTAAAGAATCCAATTCATAATTTTTTACCAGATATCGACAAATTGCCGTTTTCCCTATTGGATTATATTATAAGTAGGATTCATGCGATCCAATTCCATAAAGATAATTATATGTATCCACCTGCAATTTTAATTCACTTATTAAGAAGATATTTTGCGTCTTAAGAACTATAAAGTGTCGCATGATCGAGCGGAAGATCAAGAAATTGCCATACTTATTTTTACCACACGGATGAGTATAAAATTAAACTGTTCGAATTACAGAATGAAGACCAATAAAGACCCTAGGATCCACTAAAGTTGAATGAGCTCAACAAAAAATAGAAGTCTTTACTAATTGACTTTGTATATGAAAGCTTAAAAAGGTAAGCATATTGGATACAATGACATCGAAATCAAGATATTTCATCTTTCCCCTTGGGTTATCCATTCTTTGCTTTGGTATCTGTCGCGGCGCGTTTTAGAAAGAAATGATATAGTCATGAATAACACCGGTGAAGGTTATCTAACAGGTTAGAATAGGAATCACTATTGTCAAAAAATAGTCGGCGAATGAAGTCTGGTCTCGGTAGAGCCGAAATAGTTTTTATTTTAACAAAAATCATTTAACAATGTTTTGGTAAAGGTAAATATCGAGCAAGAACTTTTTAAAATTGTAGTTTCTAGCTTTACGAATAAAACTAGCCTTACTAGAATCAAAACTGTTTCAACGATCCAATTTTGTAGGAAAAATAATTTGTTAGAAGAAAAAATTGCCAGGGAATTATAATATTTCAGTGTTTAAAAAATGCTCTTTCCTATATTTTGATCCCTAGGCTTTTCTTAAATATGAAGGAAAGATACTTACAACTTAATTACCTCTATCAAAGCCAACTCTTTTTTATTTTTTTCTTTTAGAAGAACCGTTCTAGATTGGCGGCTACGTAGGCCTAATTTTAGCGTAGTCCGCCGCCAGCTGTAGATGGGAGATCAGAGAATGGAAGACGCCAAATCACAATGCACTATCTTCACAATGGATAATCCCGACAACGGATGTTCAACCTCGTTATGAATATTTTAGCCTTGACTTAAAGAAACATGCGTTAGAGTAAAGTCTTTAGCCCACATTATCCGTCATGCAACTTGGGTATTCTAGTATTATTTGTTATGATTTCTTTCACACCCAAATAGATCGATTACTTATTGAATATCATCATCGATTTTCGCCTCATTAGTAATGATTTCCCATGCCTTTGCTAATAAAAGGTTCAAGTGCGATAAAAAGGGCCAGTAACGCATAACCATGCCTAGCATAGTGGGTGCATGGGCCTATCCTTTTATGGGTATTTTTGCCTGAAGGGAATTTCTCGTCCAAAGGTATTGTGTTGCCTTGGATAAAAGCCTATTGCAAATTCGGTTCTCCGCTTTACTTGAGCCTTTGTCATTCTTGTCGCCCCCTAATCCATTCCTCTGCTTCCCCCCTCTTCTAAGCCCCATTTGCATCCGCCAGTTGCATTATGCTTTCCACAGCCTAACCCCCCCTGCATATGTGTGCATACCCTTTCCACTATTCCTTTAGCTTAGGGTAACAATGCGGCGTCAAGGTATCGGCCTTCGCGAGGCTTCACCGCACGACCCTTCAATCGACGTTCGACATAACTAAGCTGAGGCCTACAATGATGACGATAGACGGTCCGAGGCCTGAAAGAACGGAGATGCACACGGTGTCATTGGCCAGACCATACACAATAGCGAGGATGCGTCCTAAGGCTTTGCAGTCGCAGCCTAATGGCGGTTGCATCATCGAATTTCAAGCGCAATTCTGCTTCCATTATTTGCTTTTGATGTCATTGACTACCTGACGGCTGAAACTAGGCCTTGACAAACGCAAGGGTGATTGCACTCAAACCAGGGCCCTAATTTATAATGAAGGGGGACCTGAAGGATGTTCTCCCAGGCAAAGTTCGCGTAATTGTTAACGGCCGAAGGACAGTGAGAAAGCTTTTCAAATATTCAAATTCACGATTTGATTCAATTTATCAAAGGATAACTACTAATCACTAATGACGACGGCCCAATATATATATATATATATATATATATATATATATATATATATATATATATATATATATATATATATATATATATATATATATATATATATATATATATATATATATATATATATATTTATGAGGTATCCCCAATTTTTGAGGAGGGGGGGGGAGGAAATGAATTAGGGATGCAGAAATTTTACAATCGGTTTCAAGAAAACGCAGCCGGAATAGCGCGAAAACAGCCCAGATGCTTCTGGCCCACATCGAAGAACGGGATGGGATGGTCAATAAGAAGCCAAGTTTCTATGGCCGTCATATTCAAATATGGTATTATAAAATTTGGCTGCAAACGGGTTTCTGCTTTGTAAAAATACGGGTTTGAATGAATTCGTCAAAAGGACAGACCGTAATCAAATTAGGAATTCGAAGTCACTCTCCCATTTCCCCAGGCTAGACATGTTTCGATAATAATAATATATGAAGGGTATGCACAAGGGTAATATATTTCTGCATTGTTTTAATACAATTTCTATAAAACAGGTATTTTTTTTTTTAATATCCCATTTATAGAAAAGAATATTAAAAATAAAAATCTTTGGTAAATCTGCAAAAAAAAGTATGAGCAGTAGAGACCAATGTTTAATTTCAAACTGAATTGAGTCTAACTAAAACTAAGACTATAAAACGAAATAAAACTAGTTGAACTATGGCTAGTCAATTTGAATTATTATTCTGAAAGGTATACTAATAATTTCCATTCTCATCTAATGAACTAAGCTGAAAAATACAAATTAACTAACATTTTCGAGCCCTTTAGAAATTCCATCCACTATCGTGTGATGGAAGTATCGGCCGTTAAGCAAAGACGAAATGACATTTTGGAATTGAGATATTCGTATTACGAATCTAATTAAAAAGGAAACCAAGAGGTGACAAATAAAGTTATAAAAAATAATGAAGAGAGCATTCCGTGTTTAAAATTTTCACTTAAATAAGGTGAAAATGATGGAAAATTAAAAAATAATTCAATTTAATAATCCATTCAATTGACCAAAAGGTTTTATATTGATTACCAACACGTAAATGACATTTTAGCAGATTTTTTACGTTACTCTTCAGTATTATTGACGTAACTAAGAATAACAAACACAAAGAAGCCTTGGATTTTTAATTAAAGTGAGTTTCACGTTTATTTCATTGTGCATTGGTCAATTAATGAAAGATCATCGAGAGTATTAACATTTACATGATTGTATAGAAAGTTTTCTCTCCCGATTAAACGGCAATATTCTTGCAATAATGAGATATATGACCACAAAAATTAAGTTGATGATTTAATATATGACGCTATGCCTAAACTATGCGGTCTCTATAGCTGTGGGTTTGATTTATCATGATATTTAACATGTAACACTATGTACTGCATATAGGGACATTCTACAACTAAAGATTAAATGTTTAATGTTTTTTTTAAAGACTTTAATTATTTGACGAAGCTTCCTATGCAATCGGTTACAAATGACCTTTGATAAAGGCTTAGATTCTGATGCATCCATCTCCCTCCCTGCATTAATTTCCTTAGGAGATAACGACAATAGCCCACGACCTCACTCATCATGGGTTAATTATATTATAGTACTTCCACTCACCATTTTTATCTATTCTCTCCATCTTTCTTTTTTTCTTTCATTTGTTTAAAAAATAAATCCAAAACGAACGAGGCATCTGTCAGGAACTTTGCTACAGGAGGTTGGAAAAAAAGTGAAGTTAATGTAAGAAGAAATGTATGATTGGTTCACAATTCGAGGGGCCAAAACGTTTTTTAAAAGTGCTAAGCATAAGAACGTGTGCCCATGTTTATGGTCGCTAGATATTTTTTTTATTATACTGTGGATATCATAATCTTATGACCAATATTTTTCTATTAGTAACCTGAAAACTTAAATTAGACAAAAGTGATCTGTGAAGTTGTGAATTTCCAACTATAGTTTATTTATACCCATTTTATCAATAAAGTTATACAACATACATGTGAAACATGTCTCCATGTTTGTATTTGTTTCACCATTGTGTCATCGTATGGGCAGAGCGATGTTGGCTGATAGAGAAAACTTTCAATAATGTCCTGGTATCAGGTTTAAACTTATTTAAAAAGAAAGGGTTTGCAAATAATTCTACCAGTGTCTAGTTACTCGGTTAATCAGTCAACCAATTTGACTTTAGTATATACAATTACACTTATTATAACCATTTGAGGCATCCCTTTGATAGGACTGCCTTACTTTGGATATTGTTTACAGATACGATCATTTTTGCTAAGATATTCAAAGATTAGAAGGAGAGTCAGCTTCAGCGACTAAATTAATACCATCAATTGGAGTCAAGAAGGTTACACGAACAGTGGTTGCCATATACATAATTCTTAAGACGTCGACAACTTCGATTATAAGAAGTTATCTTCTTGTATCGAGAATTTTCCTCGTACCAACGCAGGGAAATACAGCAGAAATGAGGGCTTCTCGTATAGGATGATCAAGGACTAGAATGGACTTCAAGATGCAGCGATTGGCCCAAGGATTAATAGTCTTAAAAATGAGTTAGACAATTAATTCCATTTCGGTCGAAAACTATGTACTTCATCTTTCAACAACCAAAACCATATATTTCTCTGCGCATGTTGATACTTCAACAATTATTACTATTGACGTGCTTTCCGGAACAACGCACGAAAAAACAAAATAAAAAAGAAAAGAAAATACATGAATTAGGAGTAAAACCAACTTATAGAAACCTCTATTAGAAATATCAAAAAGTACTTGGAATATCATTTTAAACTGAGACATTGTAAAAATTAGATGGAAAGAGGGTGTTCTAAAGACAGGAGCAAGAAGGAAATTGTTAGGGGTTATAGCCAGGGTGACCAAACGTCCCGTATATATAGCATTTGTCCCGCGTCCCGTATCGACCCTGAACTTTTGTCCAGTATTTTCAATATTCGGAGAGAAAAAAAAGACAATTTACAACAATATTACTTAAAAAAATACAAAATATAGGGGAAGTTTTGTAAAATACGGGATAATGGCGGCCGCACAAAATTGGCAACAGTCGCGTGATCGCCGCGTAATTTATCACTGGGCAGTGTTGCCAGATACAGGGAAATTTCCACGTTTTAGAGAAATATTATATTATATATTGTTTATACAATATACAGTTTATATATATATATATATATATATATATATATATATATATATATATATATATATATATATATATATATATATATGAACAATAACGTTCTAGTCAACGCGGTTAGGTAAGGGTAATAGTAAGACTTCCTTAATCCGCTAGAGAAGTCTCCTAGAGTTCCTCAACCCTCTTCAGGAGCGTTACATATACGACGAGGAAACCATCCATTTCTCTAAAAAGAGAAAATAACGCTCCTGAAGAAGGTTGAGGAACTCCAGGAGACTTCTCTAGTGGATTAAGGAAGTCTTATTATTACCCTTAAATAACCGCATATATATATATATATATATATATATATATATATATATATATATATATATATATATATATATATATATATATATATATATATATATATATATATATATATATATATATAATACGGGTGACTCTCATTGAGGTTGCCAGTATGTACCATACTGTGAATCATGGAGAATCCTCTAAGCAATGGACTGTGCCCTGAGGATTGCCTCCCAGCTGTATGCAGATTCTTCACTGGCTGAAAAAGTATCCTGTGCAAAAAAAAAAGCAGAGTGCATTACAAGGAATGTTCTTAGCAAAGTGAGTGTGACAGATCTGGTGAAGGAACTGAAAGGATTTGAAACATATAATAGAAGTCCCATTTTCTTCTCAGGTGTAACAGATAGTGTAACAAAGGAAAGGCGAAAATGTATCCTATTTGTGTACAGTATTAGTCTCAAAACAGTGGTGGTGTGTCTAAACTTCTTGAGTTCACAGAACATGACATTGGATCTGCAGAATCCCTTGCCCAACAGGTTCTTCTGCTCTTGAAAGGGAAGAACTGGATTTTAAGTGGGTCAGCTTTCTCTGCAGATAATACAAATACAAACTTAGGTCGTCATCATTCTGCCTACACAATACTTGGAAAAAGAATCAAAGGCTGTTCAAGGCAGACTGCCTTGCTCATGTTTCAACACAATATCACCTTCAAAGTAGAATTACATGAACTTGACATTGATGCTGTAGTGATAAAGATATATGGTCATTTCTCTTTTTCTGCAGTCAGGCAAGAGAATCTCAAGGTTTTGTTGAGCTGAAATGGGTTTAACTTCTGAAGCATGTGCCCACACGTTGGCTTTCCTTGGGAAAGGCAGTAGACCGTATATTGAAATTGTGGCCTGCATTAAATTCCTACATCAGCAGTATAGATGTTTGCAGGTATATCATAAAGCTATTGAATATAAACGAGGAGCAAGCTGATGCTGAGAGTGATGAAAACACAGCAAATACAAATACTATTTCTATTTATTTCATGTTTTGTGCAAACTTGTTCCCTGCTTTTGAGGAAGCGAGCCCCAAGCTCCAGTCAGCTTCTACATCTTCTGCATCATATTGTCAAGCGTCTTTATGACAAGCTGAATAGGAAGTCCTCAGATGGCCTCTTTGGATATCAGCGTGCTCTTGTTAATCTGTATGAGCTACTAACTACCTGGAAAACTAGGTTGACCTCTCGGCTAGTAGTCCATTTTGTGTTCTCAAATGCCTGACCTTGAATGGTGAACTAGCTTTCAAATCTCTAATAACCTGTGTGTAAAAATTGAATCAACAGGATGTGTTTTCATTTGAAGGGCTCCATGATGAATTCTGCAGTCTTACTGTTGCCAAACATAGACAAGAATATGACAGTCATTGAAAAGTGGAACAAGATATTCACCGAATGCAAGGATCTTAGGAACATCTTCACCCCGGTGTCATTTGTACTGAGTATGACAAATATGACAAATGAAAAATAACACTAAAATCAACGAGGAAAAATAATTCTAAAAGGATTATGAAAAGGTTTCATCCTATGTATTTGATTTTCTCCAATTTTCTCAATATATTATGGCAAGCTAATTTAGTTATATTATCCTTTAAAGCTGCAAAATCTGCATGATTGCAATATTGTAATGCTTTGACACATGTAATGAACAGCTGGTTGTAACAAAATCTACAATTAACGCACCTTAAGAAATGTCTATGAAATAGGTCCTGGACAATCTGGACCTCGACTGAGAGGGACTTGGCGCTTCGTGCGTAACTTCAAGTAAGTTGTGTGTCCTGTTCAACTACCCCTCTAATTTAAGTGTCCCTAATTTCAGTTTTCAAATTTGGGTCACCTGTTGGTACCACTGATTAACGAGTGATCCGAACTAGTGTTTAGGAGCCGTCGGGAAGGCAGACTGATATGGGACCCCATCCAGCAAGTGACCATCCCGATGTGACTTAACTCCGCTATAATCGAAAGAAGCGTTTCCACTCGGCTAAGCCGTAACCGCCTTTGTATAACGATCTTAGGAACAATAGTGAGGATTCGAACCCCCATATTCCAACATTTGTTTTTTATATGCTTCAAGAGAATTTGTACAATTGTCTGGCAGTTATATTATTATTATTATTATTTTAAACTAAGAGACAGCTGCCCGAGAGTACTTTATAGGTTGAGTCAAGTTAGGTTAGAGAGAAACAAATAAACGCGATACTTTTCATTTTTTCTGCGGTATATTATATCTTTAGTGTTTGCTACATTCAATAATTCATTTCTTTATCTCCGACCCCAGAAAGAAGAGGGCGGGTTAGGGAGATAAAGTTAGTTAGTCAGCGCTAATCCTTCCATGATACTGGGAGGATCCCCGACCGGATAATGAAATTTATATAAGGTCAGTATGACAATCACTGGTCGGCCCAAGGGCCCCAGGAGCCGGTCCTCTTTTGGGTCAGGAAGTATTATTTTTTGACCCCAAACAGCGTTTAGATAGAAGCCTTCGTCACCTCGGGGTGAGATGGATATGTTCCGCGTCAGAGGTACGTGTGTATAGATACCCATCGGCAGAATTCCTTGGAACAAAGAGTGCGCGTGTGTTGCGCTGTGAAGGCAGGGGGGAAAGAAAGCAGTGTTGTGATTGTCTATGTGTGAGGTGTAACATCTACCCTCTCGAAAACGGGGTGAGCACAGTGCGTCCACCAATCGGTAGCCAGATTTCTCTGCGTGCTGACGTTTGTGTCCGCTCATGCCGAGATTCGGAATCGAACCCGGTACCGCGACGTCGGGAGGCCAACGCCGTATGCACTCGGCTAGCATGAGCTCTAGGGGGGAAATCTCTGCTACACCGGAAAACTAGAGGAATGGACAATTATGCCGTAACTGACATCTGAAGGATTGCGTTCCATCCTGGCCCCAATGCGTGAAGAAGGACTTGCGACTATTGTCGTAGAATTTAGGTACCGTGAACCTGAACCTTTTGGCTTCCCTCCTAAGATGCAGGGGAGGGGAGACGACAGCCCCAAATTAGGAAAAGATTCCATCTTCGAGTGCGATGGGATTTTAAATGGCGAGAGTGAGTTAATCGTTGGCCGGTACTGCTACTATTTAATTAGGCTTGGGTGGTTGGAGGATTTAAACAGGAGAAGCAAAAATAATCTTTTAATCTTATACACACAACAATCGATATTCATAGAATAATATGCAGGCAATTTAGTTAACACCGTTTACTAAATGAATGAAATTCAAATGACAAGCATGAATCGTCTTAGCCATACTAGGCTCAATAAGTACACTAATTACCTGAGTAAAAGCGGGAGGCGACTGCGAGGTGAGTCTTAGCCGTGCGAGGCTCAATAATTGTTACAATAATTACCCGAGAATGACCGGGAGGAGATCACGAGGTGAGTCGCTCCGTCGGGGAGCGTCACACATCTTCGACGATGAAAGAAAATGTAAGTTTTACGATTTTGGGGGAGAAGACCACGAGTATGTTGAGAATTGAGTACTCGGTGCACTCAGAACTAGGATGGCCCGCAACTCTCCTGAACCAGCTAATCGTTAACGATTAGCACGATATTCCTAGGGAGAATGGCCCATGGCCTCTTCTGTTATTCACCGCCTCTTCTTTTCAACTCTCTATTTTATTTCTCCCCTTTCCCACGTCAAACTAGAGCCTATCATATGGGGAAAGAGGGATTTAAGCCACTTTAAAAACCCTACACGCTACCGCTATGTGCACGAGCAGAATTCATCCCAGTACCACCACTACTCGGCGTCTGTGCACCAGGAATTTAGTAAACTCTATGGAAAGATCGCTTACCTTTTTAATTGTTTACCATTTAATTGCTTGCTTTTTTATTGTTTATATTTTATTGTTTACCCTTTAATTACCTAAATTTTAATTAATTACCCTTGTAATTGCTTACTTTAGGTTGCCTACATTTTAATTGCTTACCTTTTTTATTTTCTTATCTTTCAATTATGTATCTTTGAATGGCTTACCCTAAAAATTGCGTACCCTTTTAATTGCTTATCTTTAGTGGCTTACCTTTTTAATATCCTACCTTTTAATTAATTACTTTTATAAACTATTTCCATTTTAATTGCTTACCTTTTGAATTGTTTACCTTTAAATTGCTTCGCAAATACTGCGATTAACTGCGCCATTTCAAATTATTTACATACTTATGTTTACGATGGCCACATAGTATCGCATAATGGAAGGAAATCCTTGTTTATGATGTCAACATAATATCGCATAATTGACAAAAATCCTTATGATAATGATCTCCACATAGGATCGCATATTGTAAAGAAATCATGATTTTTGTATGCCCACATTACATGGAGTCACATAGATAACAGGTTACAAAAGACCTTGGGGTCCATACTAGGTGACCTGGGATAGATATTACATCTTGCAAAATCGGTAAACCTGTCACCTGAAGGCTAGGGAGTTAATTATTGGCTAGAAAACGCTGTTAGTCGGTAATTAGATTCAAGGTATTTATATATACGACGTTTGAAAGTATCTACGGTGTTGCAGTCTATTACCTTACGATAAAGCCTTTTCCATAAGTTGAGGATTCGGTTAAAAAAAGAAATTGTTAGATTAGTGCAAGTTAAAATGTTGATCTATAATTTTGCAACTGTTTCCCCTCGTGTAATTTGACTGGTCGATAGTAAAATATTTGTTGCAATCCATATTGTCTATGCTTTTGATAATTTTAAGACCTGAATTAGGTCCCCTCTTAATCTACGCGGAGTTAACGGAAATAAATTTAGTTCTCTAAGTCGCGCTTCGTATATTTTGTTCCTTAAACTTGATATCATTTTAGTAAGCCTTCGATAGACTAGTTCTAATTTCGTTATATCTTTCTGGTAATACGGGCAACCAGGCTTGAACGCAGTATTCCATAATGGGACGGACTAAGGAATTATAGAGAGCATGGATTGTATTTTTGGACTTAAACTCGAACGCTCTACCAATGAATCCAATTATTTTATTTGCTTTCTTAAGGACTTCTGAACATTGCGGACTGGGTTTTAGGTCGCTCTATATTGTTACTCCTAGGGCCATTATGTTTATGATATCCATATAGTGTCGGCTAATGGAAAGAAATCATTATGTTTATGATGTCCAGGCTTGTCCACATATTTAGTATGTGGACAATGGTTAAAATCCTTGTTTATGATGTCTACATAGTATCTAATAATAGAGTAAGCCAGTATATCCACATAATATCGCATAATGGCGAGAAAACATGCTTATGATGCCCATAATATCATATAATGAAGACATCCCTCAATGCCATTCAATGCAGCGACTTACACTCTCTCCCCCGGGGTCAAAGGGGGTACCACGATCGCTGATTGGTGTCACAGACACAATAGCCCCAAGCTATTAAGATAAGTCCTTGGGGTCATAAGGCTCACCAACGATTTCCATTCTAATTTTTATGTCAATTTGATTCTCCGATCGGGGGCATCTCGACCACGACCGAAGGACGGATGTCGCGCCATAGTCCTTGTAGTTCTACATCAACTAGCAGACCAATCCCAAACAGCCCCCCTCGATCAGACCTCGATGATAATTCGTGGAAGGATTTGATGATTACGATTAGCAAATGGGATTTTCGGTGTTATCGCTCCTAAAGGCAAAAAATGGGTGTAATATTCGCTTTATTGCGGTAGTTTGGAGCACAATCAGCGATGGTTCCGAGTTATGCCTGTAACGTGTACACACACGTAGGCACGTATGGGCTGGAAACGCTGCTTCAGATATGAGTGTAGTTAAGCAACATCGGGTGTGGCAAGTTCCCTGATTAGGGTCGTCTCCACGGCGGCTGCCATACGTGGTTCGGATACCACATTAAAGAACAGGTCCTTGCTGGGAAATAAAAGGCCTCAAAAACGGTTCCAATCGTCGGTAAACCTAACCTAGCCCGATTAAAAGAAAACCCACCTGAATATCATAAGAGGCGAGGATCCCCATAATTGCCAACTGATCCTTTTCATGCTCTGAATGTATTCTCCTATGGTCTCTTTTTAAAGAACATTGATATTCACTTCTAATAGCTAATATTAATACCATGAATTTAGTTTCTTTTTAGCATTCCACTCTATTGCGAATTGTATGTCAGAGGTGTAAATATATGAATGGGTGCAAACTCACGCAATAAACAACCATACATGTTTGTCTATGGTTAAGTTATTTGTGTTTCGTGACGTCCTTATAAAATTACTTATACTTACCTAAAGTTTGACTTTTTAATATTAGGTTAGTAGAGATGAGCCATCTCTAAGAGGACAAACTAAAGATAAGGCATTTACGGGTAAATTAAAAAAAGAAGAATCTCCTTCCCCCCTTTTACGGGTAATTTGTTTTCTTTTTTCTAATTTAGCCCTAAATCATTACTTAGTTAGTTTATCGATGGCTTATTTTTGGCCTGTCATCTTAGAGATGACTTTTCTTTGCTAACTTGATGTAGATATGACTTATTTGTGTTAACTCGATTTAAAGATACCTTATATTTACTAGTTTAATTAAGCGATAGCTTATCTTTAGGAGTCCATTTAGAGAAGGTTTTGATTTACTAGTTCACTTTAGATAGAACTTATCTTTACTAGTTCAACTTAGAGATGGCTTATGTTTACTAGTCATCACTGATATGTTTCTACAACCTGTGGATATTATTCAGTTTTGAATGGTCTTGCTTCGTGTTATTTGCTTTTTCAATATGAACAAATCTTAATAAACTTCTTAAGTGCCGCTAATTTTAATATCGGCGAAATTTATTAAAGAATTGAGGCAGATATCTGAGCATTATCAATCCACGGAGATAAATTACCTTCGTGTAATGAAATCCCAGCGTTGTAGCTATTGAATTACAAGGGTTCGGGAAGAGATTATAGCTTTTAAACTTTCCCCATTTAATTAAAATTATCGTTAAAGGGAGATAGATATTATAAAAATTCATCTTTTAATTATTTAAAAAAAGAATTAGAGAAATACAGAGAAGCAAAAACGCTTACTGCTCAGTGCAAAGTTCCTGTTACACTAGTTACAACGCTCTCAACAAAGGAGAAAATGATAGCTTTGATGCAGTTAGACACATTTTATTGTTTTGACGGATAAATATGTGTTTAAATTGTAATATTAATCAATGTGGCCGCCTTCAGCGGCGATCACGCACTACAGGCGAGACCTGAAACCGAGCAACAAGTTGCAGACGATGTTCTTCCTCATGCTGGCCCACATGCTGTTGACAGAAGACCTCAGAGTTGCTGTGGCGGACCTTTCAAGCCTTGCACTCGACATACACCCACATTTTGTACTCGAGGGGATTGAGATTGGGCGACTACGGCGCCCAAAGTACTTCGACCAGAAGTTCATGTTCGACCCCAACCACTTTTGCAAGGTCTCGGCCGTTTGGGCCTCGGCACCGTCCTGCTGAAAGAATTACTCCGTCTTCTTCGTGATCTTTCTCACCCAGGGCAGGACTTTTGTGGCCAAGATGTCCCTGTAATTCGAAGCCACGACGCCAAGCATCATCACTAAGGCTAGATTAGTCGTGGATACGTAGCAAACCTCGGAGACGTCCGGTCCGAAGCTGACCATTCGGACCTTCTGGTTACTGATTACCAGATCGACTGTAAAAAAAATTCGGGCAGAAAAAATGAAAAGGCGACAACAGCGCTCCCGATGTTGTTCTCGCATACAGGCGGTGAGCAGAAGCCTTTCAACGGACCTCAAGCTCTTGTCACCCTACTCCTTGATTGCTTAGAACAACGTGGTCACCGAGATGTTCTTCTTCTTCGCAAGCGCTGTCATTTGGAGCTTTGGATTACTCTCGAAGTCCTTTCTTACACACAAATGGTTGACAACTTGAGGTCTCCTCGAACAAAGTCAATCTTTGAGGTCTTCCCCGTTCTTGAGCCTCTCTGCAACTCTGTGAATGGTCATCGAATTGACGTTGAGGCGCTTGTAAATATGAAGCATTTATAGTAAGTTACAAAATTATCAATCGTTACGTAAGAGTTACCACGAATTTGGACCAATATAACTAAAAGAATATTGAGTATACTTTCATAAATTTCATAGGTTAGGTTGACAAATACCTTAGGAACAGCCCCATTAAAATTATATCAAAATCCGTTTATGACTTTTAGAGTTGTCACTTTCGGCCCAATCTTGTTTGCATTCAATCTGTACGGAGCCATCAGTGTATTTAACGTAAGATGGTAATTTACGAGAAACTCGAGGCTCGCAGAAAGAGACGGATGTTATATTTGTGATTTATGTAAAAATATCCCTAGAAAAGGTTATTCTCATTTCCGGGTTTTTTTTTCATTGTTGTACAGTGTAATCACTAATCATATGATAATGGCAAAAACACGTAACTATACCGTGAAAGAAAGAAGTCAGATACCCACGCTGCTCGAAGAGGGTCTCAACTGTTAATAAATCCCCGAAGGATCACTGGGTCACATTCCGGTGTTGCAGATGTGTTGAAAAACAAGAAAAAGAGAATATCCAAGACCGACTGAGTTCTGGGTGGCCCCAGAGTCTGTACGCAAAATGACGATTGGTCTCATGAGCCTTTCGGGGTCATAAGAAACACGCAGTCCAGCTACATCATAAATGTACAGAGGGAGGTCAGGTTAATGCATCCGTCAGAACAGTCCATCTCAGACTGCTTGCACAAGGTCGGAAGTCACGTAAAGCCTGCCAGAAGCCACTGATCAACCTTCAACAGAAGCAACGTCGACTGGCTTGGGCACGTGCTCACCGAAACTGGAACATGCGTCAATGAGGACGTGTCTTATGGTCCGATGAGTTCACGTTCCAGTTGTTCTGGACATTAGACAACGTAAAGTCGGCAGGAAATCAGGGGAACAGTGAAATTGAGAGTGCATAGTTCCAATAGTAAAGCATGGTGGCCGATCTGTAATGATATGAAGGTTGATCAGAAAATAATGACAGTGAGACCGTATATTTTGGTAGAGCAGAGGTAAATCCAAACGGTAGTGTACATTCTTTCAAAGTACTCCCCTCTTGCCTCTATGCAGCGTTCTATCCTTCTTAGCCACTTCATGAAGCAGTCATGGTACTCAGAAGCGGGTATTCCTCGTATCACTGAATTGACTGTTTGTCCCAGTCTTGGATACGATGAAATTGTTTCCCTGCAATCGCACCATTGATGTTAAGAAACAACCAAAAATCACAGGGAGAAAGTTCATGCTAGTAGGGCGGCGCGCTTTGTGGGGTGCAGCATTGTCGTGGTACAGCAAAATGCGTGATCGGCGGCAGGTTGGTGCAGACTCAGCCGGATGTTCCGGGACTTGAGGAAGGACTTGGTAAGTGTAGTACTTGGCTGTGATAGCAGACTGTTGAGGCACTACATCTACACACATTGGTCTTGGAGAATTGAAGAAAATGGTGAAAAGGTGTTTCCTGCTGCGAAATCCTTCCTTCAAAATCTGAGTTCGAGGCTCTTGATTACTCAACCGCACCATGTTGGACGGCTTCTCTCTGGTGGTGAAGAAATAAATCCAACACTCATCTCCGGTAGCAACATCTGAGATCCGTTTCGCTCCAACACTCATCTTCAGCAGCAACATCTGAGGACCGTTTCGGACCATTTGGTTAGAATTCAGCCAGCCAGAGACGACAAATCCACAGCCGATCGCTCTTCTGGTCTTCCGTTAGCAAATGGGGTATCCATCGAACACACTTCTTCCTCAGTCCTAAGTGTTCATGAACGATGTCATGTGCACTCCCATAACTGACACCAAACTCCAAAGATAAGATTTGAAGAAAAACACTTGCCTTGGTCACGGATGTCCGGGTGCGTCCAGACCAATGATTATCTTCCAGCTGATATTTTCCAGCGGAAAAATCTCAAACCCAGCCAAAAACAGTTTCCAGTGCTTTTTTTTCTAAGTTTCCACCTAGTGAACGTGTAGAACCTGCAAACTTCTTTCGAGGAATCCATGTTTCCGGTTAGAGGGCGAAACCAACAATGACACAATCGTACAGCACAACGAGAAAATGTAACCCAGCCAAGCGACGCAAGTTCAAACACGTCACAACAGGAAACACTCGATACCCCGCGCTTCTATCCCTCCCATTATTCATGATCCCTCTACCACGAGTCCGACTGTCATTACCCTATGATCCCCTTGGTATTGTGCTGCATGCCAAGTGCAGGGTTGTGTCGTCTCACCGTTTGTGACGATACCATGAATTCAGAGAAGTTCCAAGCTGTCCTCAGAGATTACATGCTGGCCTCAGCCCGAGACCTCTCCAGAAATGCCTGGAATGCAATGTTCAGCAAGACAATGCCCCGATCACAAGTATGCATCCACCATACCGGGATTCCAGGACCACGACACACGATGATGCACTGCCCACATCAGTCTCCTGATATAAATCCACTAGAAAAACTCTGGCAGGACGTTAAAAAGCCCTTAATACGTCGCCAGCCAGCCTTCAATGAGAAAGTGAAGGCAGTCATCGCCGTTGAGTGGGCAGACATCATATCTCTCATATGTACCAGCCTTGTGAAAAGCCTGCCTCGAAGAATAAATGCTCTCATCAATGCCGAGAGATTCTTGACAAGCTACTGAGTTTCCTGTATCAGTTTGGTGTTAAATAATTTTTCACAGAGCTTCATCGGTTTATCTGTTATACGTTGCTGATGTTACATGTTTTTTGTAAATTTTATATTTTGTTCATTCTTGTTGATTGTTTTGGGCATATTTAACTTATTGCTATTTATTTTTCCTTTATTTCGCACATAATTATGTTAATCATAAGGCTCTTTTATTTAAAATTAGATCCCTTGGTATTAATGGTCATTTCCTCGGCATACTGGTCGAGTTTTGAATAACAGGAAGCAGTATGTTTCGGTTTATGGTAGTTTAAGCTCATACAGCTTTGTTAAACCTGGTGTTCCCCAGGGTAGTGTCCTGGGCCCGTTTATTTTCATTATTTATACCTCCGACATGTTTTCTGGGATTGAGTCGAATATGGTTGCTTATGCTGACGATACAACTTTGTATGCTGCAATTCCTCTTCCTTTATACGAACAAAGAGTCGCTGAATTGCTTACTCTGGATATCAAGAGAATTTTATCCTGGTGTGATGTTTAGGGTATGAAACTGAATCCAAGTAAATCTCATAGCCTTGTTATTGGTCGATCAAAGACCTTACAACCGCATCACTCTGACATCATTGTCAATTGCATTGCGGTCCCTAATTGTTCTTCACTGAAATAGCTTGGTATTTCTTTTGATCACAAGCTGACTTTTGAGCTGCCCTTGCATACTGTTGTGTCCTCAATTTCTCAAAAAGTTAGTTTGTTGCGTAAGTGCCGCCAGATCTACTCTACAGAGAGTGTAGTTAGGAATTGTTTTTATTCTTTCCTTCTGCTTCATTTTGAATATTGTCATTCTGTCTTCCTTTCTGCATCGGAGACCAATTTGAAACTCCTTGACAGAGCTTTCAACCAGATTAGTTTTCTGCTACCCGATGTACAGTTGAATCTTAAGAATCGTCGACTCGTTGGAGTCTTGGCTCATTTCTTTAAAATTGTTTCTGATCCTGACCATCCACTTCACTGTCTGATGCCAGCTCCCTCGTGTCTGGTTTGGAATACTGGTACTCATTAAGGCAGAATGACCGTGCTCTTTCGGTAGTTCGAGTGAATACGACGCAGTTCTCTCGATCTTTCTACCCTACAGCCGTCAGTCTGTGGAACACTCTGCCTAATTATGTCGTTAATTCGGATAATTGTGATGTATTTAAAAGGCGAGTGAATGCTTTTCTTCTCTCTTGATTTTTATGTTTTCTACTTTTATCGATGTTGCGCCGCTCGTGGGGCCGTGTAAGGTTTTTAGATTCGGCTGCTTTGGCTGTTACCCTCCAACGGGTCGCCTTCATTTACTTTGATCATAACAATAATAGATATGGAAATAAAAACTTTACGACCCTAAATTTATCTAATTTCCTAAAAAATCAGGTATACAAAAGCTTTTGGCCAGAGCTGCAAATTTATTAACTATCTATTTAAGTGTTGCACTCTTTTTTATGAAAGTTTGGTCACTATGGCCATATTGTCATTTTCTCTGTCAAAATAATACCCCGTATCAATTCAGCTAGAAAAATCCTATGAGTAATGAAACACGTTAAGGCGTCTTGAACGTTTAATCGCAAAGTTTTACCCCAACAATGGAGGAACGAATACTTAATATAAAGTTATATGTAATCCTTAGAAGAGATGCACTAGAACGTAAGCTTTAATATAAGATGCATATGGAGAAAATGCATTATCACGTACATACGTTTTTTGACGCATAACTTTGTTCGTTAAGAGAGAGAAACAACAGATTAGGAAAAATAACGGTGTCTTTCTACTACTCGAATTGCTAAAAACAGTCAACAAATTCAAAGGTATTTCCAAAATAATTGCAACGGGAGTGGGAAGTTTATCAAAAGAATTGAATGTGAGGAAGACGTGCAATCATGGTGAAAATTGTATGACAAGCTTGTATCCCGAATTCTTAAACAAGATAAAATTGAAATAATTTAGCTCCATCTACCGATCTTAAAAATGATGAAAAAAGAACATCCCGTTCGTTTATTATTGCTGGTAGAGAAACATGGTAGCTAAAATGTAACCCACAACTCTGCCAACATGAAAACCTCGTCTCCATTAATCTACAACAAAAAAAATGTTGGTAGCGGTTTTTGACTTGGAACTTTCCCTCTTAGTACTGATCTTTAACACCTCTTTCTCATGTAGTGTGCCCCATCTGATTTCAAACACACTAGTGTTCGCCCAATCCTCAAGAAATCTAACTCTAGCTGTGCTTCAAGGCGGGAGATAGCACTGAATCAGCTTTCCTTCAAGTAATTGACCACTTCCTTCGTGCAGATGGTACTCGCCTGCTTTCTATTCGGGTACTTCTCGATCTTTTAGCAGCATATAATAATGTAAATAAAATGTTCTTTTTAATCGAGTTCTTAAATTCCTGGATTTTCGGGCGGAACTGTTCATGCGTCGTTTCGTTACTATCTATCATCTCGTACTCAGTCTATTCATATCGGGTTGATATATTAAGGCAGGCATATGTGTACTTTGGAATGCCGGAAAGCTTGGTTCTTAGTTCTCTCTTTTTTCGTGTCATTACTTTTCTCCATGGTGTTCTTATGGGTAGACTTGCTCTATCATTCCATTTTTACGCACTGCGAAGGCTCGTGGCCTTGAAGCGCGCTATACACCAAGGTTCATTTTTTAGTGCTATTTAGACCTTGAGACTTCTTGAGGTATACACAAAGTGTGTCAATCAATAGCGTTTGGCTAACTTCACGCGAGGAGCTTAGAACCGTAATATAACACATGCGTTTAGGAAGCTGTAAGATGCATGAGGCTTAGAAAGGATTACATGACAAAAACTAGCTCTGCATCGTGTTAATCACCTCGTACTCCCCTTGAAAACCTTTCTAATCTAAAACCCCATCTGCAACTTGATGATGTCCATATGTACAACGGCCTTGATGACGCCGATGTCCATTAGTACAACGGCCTTGATGACGCCGATGTCCATATGTACAACAGCCTTGATGACGCCATTGTCCATATGTACAACAGCCTTGATGACGCCATTGTCCATATGTACAACGGCCTTGATAACCTCGATGTCCATTAGTAAAACGGCCTTGATGACGCCGATACCCATTAATACAACGGCCTTGATGACGTCGATGTCCATATGTACACCAGCCTTGATGACGTCGATGTCCATTAGTACAACGGCCTTGATGACACCGATGTCCATTAGTACAAGGGCCTTGATGACGCCGATGTCCATTAGTACAAGGGCCTTGATGACGCCGATGTCCAATAGTACAAGGGCCTTGATGAAGTTGATGTCCACATCTACGCCCTCCTTGAACAGGTTGCAACAAGCGTCGACCCTGCAAATGGCATAAGGTAAAATAGTGCTCCCTACGCTCTGGTTCTAAGCGTCTGTTTCACTTGATTCCGGAGACGGTGAAATCATTTTCATCTGTCTTCATTTTTCCAACGCATTCACCTTACATCCTTATCTTATTCGTTTTTAATGGACGAGGGGGAAGGGGGCTGTCCTGGGAGGAACGTTGTTTTCCGTTCTGTGCTATTGCGCTTTAAATTCATGGGGCAAAAATCTCATCTTTCTTGGGGGGAAATCCCTTTATTATATATATATATATATATATATATATATATATATACATATATATATATATATATATATATATATATATATATATATATATATATATATTTTATTTTTCCTCAAAGCCCTCGGAAGGAGCTCTTCTCACTTCTCACATACACGAGAAGGTAACACTTAAAATAAGCGTTCTCTCAGAAAGCCAAAAAACTATCTTTCGATTGGCCTTTTCAAATGTCACCCCTGTTTCCGAGGGCTTTGAGGAAGACTGTGTTTGCCAAAAGTAGCTTTTT
The DNA here is from genome assembly GCA_963969495.1 of Ceratothoa steindachneri. Classification (NCBI taxonomy): domain Eukaryota; kingdom Metazoa; phylum Arthropoda; class Malacostraca; order Isopoda; family Cymothoidae; genus Ceratothoa; species Ceratothoa steindachneri. The sequence goes on from OZ018326.1 coordinate 179,374,237, forward strand.
AACCGCATAATTGCATAATTAATTGCGTTACTGCTCGAATCTCAAGTTAACCAGCATAGTTTACGAGTTCATCTGCCCCGATAAAGACTGTAAGCTTTATAACAACTCAAAATATATTGGCATGACAACTACTACACTTTCGAGACGTTTAACTATGCATCTGCAAAGCGGATGGCCTAAAAATCATATGGAGAGAGCTCAAAACATTAACCTAACGAGAGATATGCTAGTTGATAAGACCGTTATTAAAAGAATAGAGGTTAATAAAGTTAGGCTGAACATCTTAGAAGCCATATTAATAAACGAAGATAAGCCGTCCATCAAGCCACAAGCTGGAATCGAAGATTAAAATTATTTTAAAATTCCACTCACCGCACTGGCCCGTTTCCTCTAACGTTATGCTTAACCTAGGTGGAATCAATACCCCTTAAAAATCGTTTTCTTTCATTCTCATACATTCCTCAGGGATAATAATTCTCACAATAACCAAAAACATGGCTCCCGAAGGAAGCGAATAACGGACATAGCGCTAGCCGTGATCACCGAGAAGTTGGCAAAGGTAAAGACTGAAAGACGACAAGGCAAATCTGGTACTCTGCGACGTCAAAAATGCCTTTGATAAAGTATGGAGGAGAGGCCTGCAATACAAAATCCTACAACTGGGCCCTAATCCCATACTTGAAAGGATTCTATGCGACTATGTAATGGAGAGGAGGGCGTTTCTGAACATTAAAGATTTCAATAGCCCCGAATTCTAGCTCGAGGCGGGGGTGCCACAAGGCGGGTGTATAGTCCCCTGCTCTATAATATATACACCATCGACCTTCTCCAACCTCTGAGTGAAAGCTCGTTATACGTCCAATTTGGAGACGATATAACGATGATCTGCACGACACCTTATCGGAATGTGAAGTACATGGCACAGAGTACGGCGGTAGAAATCGACAACATCAACTCTTTCGAGAGAAGATGAAAGATATATACCAATGCCCCAAAGTTCCGTGTAATTCCACTATTCCGTCGGACCCTCGCAGACATCCGTGTAGGGGGTGCACGCATCCCATACCGCACGGAGGGCACGGTTCTGGGACTCCGTGGATATGGGACTTGGTGGAACTTTTCAAGTTCCTAAACCTGAGTACCTCCAACAAACTAAAGATCTATAATGCATGCATTCGATCAAAACTCCTGTATCCGCCTAACTATATAAAAGCGATTCCCAAAACCCAAGTCCTTAAACTGCAAAATGTCCAAAATAAGGCGGTCTATATCATAACAGGAGCCCGAAGGAGAGAGCGGAGAAGGCAGAGTGAGCTCCATGATGAACTGGGGATAACCCCCATAAATGTGGAGCTTCACCTGAGAGCAATTAAGATCTGGGACAAAGTACACCGGCACCTCCTTCCTGAGTTTGTACTCGAGCACATGTACTTTGATGACATAGGACGCGCAATACCTTTTAAAAGCAGCAGCCTACTCATTAACGACGACTTAGACTCAAGATTCACTTAGATTTTCACAATACCCAACCGACATAAAGCCATACAAAATCACCTTTCACTAAATTAGCAAAGGTTAATTTTCTAAATTTCCCCCCAAATTTTAGCGTGATAAACTCGCCAAAAATACCAAAATACCACAAACAACAAAAAGTACAAAATAATAAAAAACTCAAAATCTGGGTGTAAACAACCCAAATAAGAAGATACAAAGTCTTCACAAAAAGCAGTAGAAAGCAAAAAACCCGCTAATACAAAGGCTTGAATGCCTTCCATATATATATATATATATAACATAAAATATATATCAAAACGCAAAGAAAGCCAGAGATGCCCTATCACCAGGGACCTGTCTTTCATTCTACTTTTCATTTTCGCTTTTCTATAAATTTCACCATTTTTCCGCACTATTTTCTCCTACTAAAAACCTCTACTACTATATTCTCTATTTAATATGTCCAATGTCCAATTCTTTCATTCTGTCAGATCCTCACTCCACTCATTACATCGGTAAAAGAGGCAAGAACATATCAAAACGCTCCGAAGATGACCGAATAAGATCGAAAGCTCAACAATTTAGTTTTTTTTTTAGCAAACACATTTAATTAAAAGAGAGATGAATACAGGACAAGTGATCTACCATCTACAAAGATGAAATAAAATAGATAGTTAGAAGAAGAGAAAGTTGCCAAAGGAAATTAATTAAGGCGAAATACACAATGGTCTTCAACAAAATTTGCATATATATATATATATATATATATATATATATATATATATATATATATATATATATATATATATATATATATGTGTGTGTGTGTATTTACCCTAGCTGTAAGTTGGGGACCTATATAGGAAGCACAGTACGTACTCTTCAGTCGCGTTTTTGTTCTCACATGGGAATTAGCCATAAAACCTGTAAAACATTAAGTAACAAAGAGTTTTCTTCCATCAGGAAACATGCTATTGATTGTAAAACAGACGTGTCCTTAAATGATTTTTCTGTCTTAAAATTTGCTAAATCTATTTTATCTATCCGCATTAAAGAATCACTCTCTATTCAATACAACAACCCAAATTTAAATGAGGACACGTCATCCTATCCTCTGTTTATACGAGGAGCGGTCAATAAGTTTTGCAATTCGGATATAAGGAAACGAGATATGAGGACAAGTGTTTTATTATTTTTCAATATAACTACCCTCGACTTCAATGCACTTGCGCCACTTGTCCATGAGGCTTCGAATTCCCGACAACCAGAAATCTGCCGACTGCTGTTTAATCCACTCCTGGACGGCGAGCTGGACATCTTCATCGTCCCAATGAAAAATTTGTGACTGACGATCTGCGATCAGCTACTGCTTCTTAAATAGACGAGGCATGAGCGTGCGGCTGCTGGTCCCGACTTGTTATAACTTGTTCTAACCCCCCCACAAACAGCCATTCACCTTCCTCTGTTTTGCCCTACCGATTCGAAAAACTTATTGACCGCCCCTCGTAACTTAACCAAGCTGTATTCATTCTTTGAATTCCTTCCTGTTTTCACTCGTCATTGTGATCCGACCATGTAAGGTAATGTTTCAGTGTTTTTTTTTCAGTTTTACGTTTTGTTTGTATCCAATTCTCTATTTTTCCATTTCAATTGTTTAATTTTGTAATATTACGTTTACTTTGTTTGCCTTTAATTGATAGTATCTCTACAAATATTTTGCTGTTATTTACCTCACTATTTTGTTTGTTCATTAACGTAACGTTCATTTTATATTTTTAACGTAGTTTTGTGATTTTCTCTGATCTGTGGTTTTTAACTTTTGACTTCTGCTGTTATTTATGTTTTTAGGCTTAGATTACTCATTTGGAATTTGTTTTTAGCTCCTGAAGATGGGTTTTGTAATAACCCGAAACGTTGGAATTAAAGATGGGACTCGCCTTCTTCGTTTTTGCCTTCTTACTGAATGTATATATATATATATATATATATATATATATATATATATATATATATATATATATATATATATATATATATATATATATATATATATATATGCTTGAAATATCCCAAAGGAAAATAATACACAAAATAAACCCAAGCGCTTTTGTGTTTACATCAGAAGAAGAACAATGGAATAGAGAAACAGTTCTCTATTACATTGTTCTTCTGCCCCCTAATGATGTAAATACGAAAGCGCTTGGGCTTATTCTGTGTCTTATTTTCCTTTGGGATATTTCAAGCATCTTAGATCACGTGTTTTTTGGTGATTATTTTTGCATATATATATATATATATATATATATATATATATATATATATATATATATATATATATATATATATATATATATATATATATATATATTGGGTTGAGGAATAAGTTCTTGCGGTTTTATCAAATTTATCCATTACCATTAACAATTTTAGAAAAACTTCATTTTTATTTGATAACAATATGCAATTTAATCAATAATGTATTCTCCGTTGTTATTTACGACTTCTTCCCAACGTTCAACTAGTTTTTCGATGCCTCTGCAATCAAAGTCTCTGGATTTTGACTCGAAGAATTCGTCTAACCAAAATCTTTTTCCACATCAGTATTGAACGAAACGCCGCGCAAATTGTTGGAGAGCGATCGGAACAGATGCAAATCCGATGGAGCCAAGTCTGGCGAATATGGAGGATGCGGCAGGATTTCCCAATTAAGCGTTTGGATGGCGTCTTTTTTCATATTGGCAATGTGAGGACGAGCATTGTCGTGTTGTAGAAGGCCTCAATAACGTCGATGAGGTCGCTTTTCACGAATAGCTTCGGCGAGTCGATACATTTGTTGAACGTAGAGTTCTGCATTGACAACCTCGTTGTTCGCAAGGAGATCATAAAGAATGATGCCTTCACAATCTCACCACACACACAGCATCGTCTTTTGTGGATGAAGTCCTTGCTTTAATCGCGGAAGTTGTTTTTTATTGGGGCTAAGCATTGTTTTCGATGGTTCATGTTGACATAAACACACCACTTTTCGTCGCCAGTGATGATGCGGTGAATAAATCTGTCCTTATATCTGTCGTTATAGCCTTGTGACGAGCAAGCAAACCTGCGGCAATTGTGGAGCGTTGAAGTTTGTTGCTTTCGCTCAAAGCGTGCGGAACCCATGCACTGAGTTTTTGAATTTTCGCCATCGAATAAAGGTGATTCACTACAGTTTTCTGATCACACGCCAATTATACAGCCAATTCTCTAGTTGATTAACGAGGATTTTCATGAAGAAGGTCGTTCAATCGATCTTCATCCAACTTAATGGTCATTAAGATTGAAATGAGCGTTTTTGAAACGTGAAAACAACCATTGAGCTGTCCTTTCTGATAAAGCATTTTCTCCGTACACAGCACAAATATCGCGACGAGCTTTGGCTGCATTTGCATTGTTCCCGTCTCGATTGAAAATGAATAACAACAAGTGTCGAAAATGCGCCTTTCTTTCAACTTGACATTCCATTTTGAGGGTACAGAACAAAAATTAAATTAACAAACCGCAATGACTTATTAGCCTAAGCAAAAGCCTAATAGTCTGCGCTGTTAAGAGACGTAGCCTAACCTTTGCAAATTTTGGTCTCATTATTTATTATTTTTTCTTAATATGTGCACAAATCAGGTCAACAAAACTTAAATCGACACAACATTAAAAAAAACGCAAGAACTTATTCCTCAACCTATATATATATATATATATATATATATATATATATATATATATATATATATATATATATATATATATATAATCCTCTGTCTTTAAGGTCTACAACTTAATGTCGTAAAACCACTTGTCCCCGTTAAGCCAGATGACACCAAGTTCGATATTTGCTAGATGGGAAGACCGATAAAGGGAGCGAGCGACCTTGTCCGTCAGGTGCCACCATAATATCAAAACATTTTTCCTCCCTTTCCTTAATCCCTTGGCGAGCGGTCGCTCTGACCATGTCGCTTCTGAATTCAAAATTACATCTCTGAAATTAAAGACACTTAAAGATACATCCGCGCGTTACAGGCCCAGGATGAAGCATTAATTTAAAGCCGACCTCGCACTGCACTTCAAATTAACAGGTTAGAAGGAAAGTAACGTCCGATTTTCTAGAACAAAATTTTTATTGTATTTATTGAAGTACTCCCTTTTGTTATTGTTTGGGGATGTTACAATGAGTAATTTATACCTTTTTCTTTCAAATTATAAAAATATTGTTCATAATCTTCTTCGGTATTCCTCCCATCTAAAGATTACATTAGACATGTTTTACTCTATGAGTTTCATAAAGGTGTTTTTTCCCGTTTATGAAGTGTAGATTTTAGTCTAAAAGACCTAAGAAAAGAAGGTCGTCCAAAAGAACTTGATACCGAAGAGGTGGAAACTGTGATCACAGCGAGTCTTGCTACATCTTCTCGGGAGCTCGCAGAACAACTTAACGTAACCCATACGACTGACCTACGCTCGCCCAGTGAACAAAAAAAGGATTGGAAGGGTTCCAGTGATTAGAAAATGGGTTCCCTACGAACTGTCCCCTGCCTTTTGTTTCCACGACATCTACAGGCCCCATTTTTGGGAGAGGATTATTATTGGTGATGAGAAGGGAATCCTTTATCAAAACGATGAATGCCGCCGTTCGTGGATCAGTAGAGGAAGCAAAATTTTTCAACAATCGAGAGAACTTCATCCATAAAAGATCTTGTTGAGTGTATTGAAGGAATTGTCAATTACGAATTGTTATACAATCAAACATTTAATGCTAATCTCCTCCATCACGATTATGCCCGTCCTGACACAGATCTCTTGGAGGGGCTTGATTGGGAAATAATGCTTCGTCCTCCATATTTTCCTGCCCCCTCCCACCACTTGAGGAATTAGAGGAGAAATCCTCTGATCCTACATCCTGTCCTATAGGCCCCCGCCAACGTTATCACAATTAAATGGAGCCGCGCCTTATGTGAGTCTATTCTGAGGGACCAGGTTAGAGTTGGGGGAGGCTGTTGCATGCTATGGGAATTTTATAGTACCCCCTCCCCCTGTGCTAGCGGTTTATGCAAGAGTTAGGAAGTGGGGGTATATTTGTATCCAAGCGGGGTGGTCCCACGTCAGGATTGCACCCCGGTGGCGTGGCCGTGTCATATCCACTTGGAAATGACTGACCACACGGTGGCTGGGGTTATCCTGGATACTGCGATCCCTCCAGGTGTAGCGAACTTGACCGATGAGTTTAAAACGAGTGTTGCTTAGTCGACTATGAAAGGTTTTAAGAAATATTGTTAATTAGCTACTTACAGAAATGCCGTTAATTAGCTACTTACAGAAATGCTGTTAATTAGCTACTTACGGGAATGTTATATAATCCAATATTGAAGGGGATTTGTACCAAGCCAGTTTAGGTACTATTTTAGGTACTTACAAAGTCCTAAATAGTTCAGTAACCAGCGACTGTTTGCTCCCTCAAAGCAAAAAGTTTTGATTCACATATTTGTTACTCGGTTGTTTATTTGTCAATAATATCACATAATACCATGGATAGATAGATAGATAGATGCTTGCATAATTTAACTAAGTTGTTCAATTTGCACTAAAATTCAAGAGTGCGATTTTCTTGGTGTCTTTCCTACCCTTTCTTTTTGTGTTTTTCGATCTTTGCATCTGCTTATTCTTGGAGATTTATGACGAATCTGCCTAAAGGTATTTAGGGCCAATAACACTTGCACTATTTCATTCATGCTCCTAAATTAGTTATAAACTACAGAGTGCAAACTTACGCAGAGATGCTGGCTCAGGTAACTACGAAGACTACGCGCATAAAAAGACAAAAACTAGAATTGATACACCAACTTGAGCATCGTAAATAGCAATGAGCTTCGTAACAATTTAACGCCTTTTGAAGGAATCTTATGAAAAAGGTTCGTTCAATCACGTGCAAGTGAAGCAAATCAGACGCATTTTGAGTAATCTTATTTTCTGATTAGCCTCATTTTGACTCGAATGGCAATGCTGACCACCGGACTCATCGTTAGTGAACCCCGAGAAAACTAAAGCTGGACGAAGGAAGAATCTCTTCCTTGGCCTAGAACTACCCACATGGGTGCTATTATGCAGAGTGATGTTTTTGACCATATTATTTCGATGAAAATGTCGCAAATGAAAGATATTAGATTGCGGCAACAATTATGGGTACTCCCTTAGTGTGCGGTCTACAACATTACATAACCTAGGTTAAGTTTCGTCCTGTTGTAGACGGACACTCAAAAATTAATTGGCAAATCGCACATTAATGGAGCCCCTAAATTCTGTCCTAAGAGTTAAATTGCAGTTTATGCACAAGGGAGCTCATCCCCATTGGGAAACCCAAGTTCGGCACTGGTTCAATGTGGCACTGTCCAAGTGATGGATGGATCCTTGGTCATCCAATATCCCTTGGCCTCAGTCGATCTCCCAATCTCACTTACCCCTTGCGACTTTTTTATGGAGGCTTAAGAAGCCGAAAGTCGCCGCGACAAAACCAATCGGCATTCATGAAAGAAAGAGGAGAATTCAACAGCTTTGCAGGAAATTACGGTCGAAATGAGACAAAGGGTAGTTTGAGAATACAGAGCAAGATTGACTTTACCGAGAGAAATTGATGGGACTCACGTACAAGTCTATAACTTAACGCGTAAGTTTATAAAAGTAATGCAATTTCTATGAAAAAATATGCATGCACTTAAGTTGTATCTAAATTATATTTGGTATCGCTACAAAACAAAAAAAGGTTATAAAAGGTCACCTAATTGTATATCATATCCGGACTTTCTTTACAGATGGCAAAAAGGAAATTGCCAGAAAGATGGTAAAAATGTATTAAAATTTACTTATGTTTTGTTTTCTTGAATAAACGTTATTTATTGGGCAAACTTTCCATAGAATCGCACATACACACACACACACACACACACATATATATATATATATATATATATATATATATATATATATATATATATATATATATATATATATATATAACAAAATGATTGCTGTCATATTTCTCTCAGGATTATATCGAAATCAAACAATTGTATACAAATTGTGTTTATATACATTACATGCATACATACTTGATGTTGTTAAACTCAGGTTATGTTTTTTTTCGGATCTATGCATTAATTAATACACTGCACAATGAGAGACCATTCAGGTTCACAAAGAGTGCAAATTGTTGGAGACTCGATGGTTGATAATGCGCGAAAACTGCTGAGTTGTGCCATGATTTAAGAACTGCCTGCAGTAATCTTGGCATACCGAAATAATGGGAAAAAAGATCTGGCAGCCGTACGCCTGGAGTAAAGGTAAACCTCAGTTGCATGAATTACAGACCAATAAAACACAGCTATAAGAGTGGTTGTAGAGGTAAACCAACACATTGCCAACGCTGATGTCGACAAAAACAGTTCGTTGACAGTTTTGTGGAGCTGGCAACCAGGGAACGGCTACAATTAGCAAACGTCTCCTTAACAAGTGTCAAAGATATGAACCGATAATTTCAGAACTGGAAGATGAGCCAATAATATTTAATCTGATAATGATTTCCTCTTCTCAGGGCTCCATCCTGAAGCATGGAAGTGGGGGCACTATGATTTTGGTAGTTAAATAATGAAGTTTACTGTAGCAGGACATAGTAGGGTTAACACTCAGGATATTTCTTAGGTTCGAAGGAATTGGTCTATCTTAGGGTACATTTAAAAAAAAATTAAAGTGCCGCCCCCCCCCCCCCTGCGATATAAAGCTATAAATAAAAAAAAGAACAACAAACCAATAAACCAAAGCAAAACTCAACAAAACCTAACTAAGAAAAATCAGGTGCCGGGGAGAAGACCGCTTCCCTCAGTAGCCCGAACATGCACCCGACTCTCCCAAACTAAACAAGGCTGATTCCTCCAGAAACTATAATACCAGTGAGGTAAGCCTGAACCCGTCCCGACTACAAGGGGAAGCGAGGCCACGCATCCTGAAGCAGCGCACGCGAAGCTCCTCAAGACACGGAGATTTACCAAGAATGTGCAGGAGAGTCTGGGTGCCCAAGCAGTGGGCACAGTAAAGTTCAGGAGGCGCTCCATCAAATGGTTCTACGTCCAGCGAGTGTGTCCGATTCGGAGTCAACAAAAACGACTTGAAGTCGTAGATACATTGCGGTAGGTCTACAGGAAAAGTCCTGATGCAATAGAGTCGGCCTTCTCCCATCTTTTTTGCCAGACAGCCCAAATAAATGACCTGAGTCCTGCCTTTAAAGTCCGTCGAGAATATATGTCAATATTGGAAATGGCCAAAGCTCTCTTAAAACAGCTAAATTTATGTGTAACCTCCTTCATGGAGTTTAAGATAATTTCATGAGCAGAAAATATGTGAATATATGGAATATAAACGACATATGAGCGGAAAATAAGATAAATCAAGTCTACATATTTTACTGTCAAAAGATCATTTGCATATTATTATTAATTATTAAAAGTACATAGTTTTCAACTTAAATATACCAACAAATCATATAATAACAAAGTGTATGAAGTTAAAACGACTTATATGAGGTAATTGTAAGAAACACAAGGCAGGGAAATTAGATGAAACATAATTTAAAATAAGAACTGTTTAAAAACTACTGAATGAAAGAACCCTGGTCAGTTGTGAAGTCAAATATATAATGCAATCGGCTATAACATTTTATGCAAGATTTTGAATCCCTTCCAAAGGGTCCTTTTTGTTGTTAAATTACCTGCCATCTGCGTAAAAGTATCTTCAAGATGTTCAGCAAGTTTTCTATTGGATTTAGGACGTAACTGTTGAGATGCCAGTCCATGATTGAGTGAGTCCCCTGCAAATTCTTCCAACTTTAACCAATTCTTAGAGAACTTGGAAGCATAACCGGATCATTATTCTGGATGCATATAAACAAATGACTTCCTTTCTTCATACTTTGAATCCATCGCCCACTGTGAAAGGTCCTAGTAGCTTGTATCCAATAATTGCATCCCAGATCATCAATCCTTCTCTTCCTTGTTGTCGCTATTCAACTGCTTCACTTAACGACAATTGACAATCCAGCCTCTTACACAACTATCCGGCCAATCCTGAGTGACTCTTGATTCGTTTGTAAAGAGAACTTTGCTAAATCAGCTTTCATGCATGTCTGGGCTCAAAACAGACATTTTTGCTTGTGGTTTTGGTTAGGAACGGCTATTCGGTCTTATTCCTTAAGGTAAAAAACTTCATGAGAGCTTTAAACCTAGTTTCTCTCAAAAAGGACCCCCCTCTCCCCGCTCCGTAGCTTAAAATTTGGCTTTGCTGGAAGCATGACGCTTTTTAGCCACTTCTCTATTGATTGGAGAAAATTCTCTAAGGTTAGTAGTTCGAAATTCTCGTTGAACCCTATTTTTCTTGGCTGAATATAATTCTCTACAATTTTGTTCGCTTCAAATATTTTAAAATTTGCAGAGAAAACTTTCCTTTATATAATTCCTTCACGATATATTTCTACTCTTCTTGGAAAAGGAATGAAATAGTTCTTTTTCTTGGCCATTTTATCAGAAAAACTTCTTGCCAAAGATTCTTGGACGATCGTTGTAATCGAATCTCATCAATCGACTATAAACTACATATGTAATACCTTATAGAAATAGTGTGGTATCCATTAAATTGTGTTTATTACATTCCTAAACTTATATGAAACAAAAAAGGTTCCATAACTTTTTCTGGAAAATGATGAGACACTAAAGAGGACACACTTTAGTCAGAATGGAAAAAAAGCAAAACGCTGGTTCAGTCAACCCAGTCCGTGCAGACTGTTTGCCGCCCTCATCGGTGGGTTGATTTCCCGCAGTATTTACATGTCCAGGAACTCACCAATCTCAACAGGGAATACGATTATGAAGTAGAACCTGAAACAGTGGAAGAGGCTCTGCTCGCACAAAATGTGGCCCTACATCACAGCTCTTGCGAGCAAATCTCGAACGCTGAGTTCAGGAAAAAGAAAAATGGGAGAAAAAAGAACTTCACCCATAAACACTAAATAATCGAAGATGGAGAGAGTAAGCAACAGAATGAGGATTCTGACACTCAACGTGAATGGATGGGAGGAGAAGGCCACGGCATATGGAAACATATTCCGAGTGCTTGACCCCGACATCATTCTTATTACGGAGCACGGTATCGACACCACAGCTGGTCAAATTAAAATACCGGGCTACAGAGTAGTCATGAAGAATCATTCCCAGGAAAGGTCCGATGGTACTGCAATAGCGGTCAAGAGGAACATCTCCTTGAAACAACTACCAGAACTCGATGAGTCCTTTGTTGCGATCGAGCTACATACACTGGTAGGAGACCTCGTGATAGCCGCAGCCTATCAACCCCCTCGACGAGCATATCTCCCGTTAAGTAACTTCTACACACTGTTCGGGCACCGCAAAATGGCATTCTTAAGGGGAGACCTTAATGCCAGATGCCGTACGGCGGGCTATGGTAGTACCAACGATAGAGACCGAAACTTGGAACTGATTATGGGAAGAAAAAACATCCAAAGGATAGGGCCGGATTTTCCGACCTATATCACCTCCAGATCAGCAACCAAGCCTGACATAATCCTAACAAGTAAAGGCTTCCCATTTAACTACCATAGCGAGCCAGGCCCAACAGTCCCTAGTGATCACATAGCGATTCTCACCACAGTATCTCTCGCACCAATCCAGCTCCCAGCCCCTCTCCGGAAAACTACGCCTTGGCCAACTGGGATCGTTACAAGCAACGACTCAGTGAATATGCGCCAGCTGACCTTAGCACGGCGTCGTTAGAGGAGATAGACAGGTAGCTGGAAAGGATAACAACGTCCATACTAAATTCAGACCGCGAGAGCATACCCATAACAGGGTATAAAACACCTCCTCAGACCAGATGGACAGAGGAGATGAGAGATATCACTCGCGTTCACAGGGAAGTGTACGAAGAAATAAGACGGGAGGGTCTCAACCGGGAAAGAAGCTCGCTCCTTGGACGCCTAAGCTCAGAGCTTAGAGAGGCTATCAACCTCCAACAGGAGGAAATATGGAACAGCTTGATAGCCAAAGTGGACAGCGAACTTAGCTCAGCTAAGTTCTGCGCCAAGTCAAGAACTTAAAGGGACTTACACCAAGACCAAGGGCTCGGATAAAGGAGAACGGAAACTACATAGAGGACCCGGTGGTTCTCGAAGACAGGTTCAGGAACTTCTGGAAAAACGTTTTCAGGATCACCCCTAAAGAAAACGACGAGTTCAACCAGGAATTCGAAGGCCAACTGATCGAAGAACTAAATCAGGAAATGCATCGCACGCACCCACAACATCGAGTCAACGAAGGCAGGGAGATGGCGGGCCACGGCCGTCCCATAACATCAGAGGAGGTCATGGCCACTGTAAAAGCCTTCTAACAAAAGGCACCAGGCTGGACGGGCATCACCAGAAACAACTTGGTTAATGCCCCACAGCAGATCATTTAGGGAATCGTTAACATCTATAACGCTTCCCTGAATACGGGCTACTTCCCGGAAAGTTTCAAGATTGCTAAGGTGATCTCCATACCCAAGAGAGGTAAACCCCCTGATCAACTGGTAAATTACAGGCCGATTGCCCTGCTGGAGATCGTTGCGAAAGTCTACGAGAGACTCCTAGCTGACAGGCTTCAAAAACAACTAGCTGAGCTGGGAGCTCACAACCCTCAGCAGCACTGGGTTCCGCAAGGGACGAGGAACGGAAACAGCCCTCGCCCTCCTTGCGGAAAAACTCGCTTGCAGTAAAGTGAGAGGAGGTACGTAGACGTGGTGCTGCGAGATATAAAGAAGGCCTTCGATAAGGTTTGGCTGAGAGGGTTACAGTTTAAGATCCTCAACCTCCAGCTTAACCCACTTCTGGAAAGGGTCCTTTGCAACTATGTCTCTGATAGGAGAGCCCAAATTGCAATCGAGGGCTGCAAGGGACCCGAATTCGAACTCGAGGTGGGAGTTCCACAAGGCAGCTGTCTCAGCCCTCTGTTGTACCTAGTGTACACGATTGACCTGCCTGCTCCAGTGAGGTACGATTCGATGTATCTGCAATACGCAGATGACATCACCCAAATCGTCCTGAGTCCATTCAGGAACTCTGGAAGTCAGGCGAGGGCGATAGCTGTCGAAATCGAGAATATCAACCGATATGAGAAGAAGTGGAAAATATGGACCAACCGCCAGAAGTTCACCATTATTCCAATGAACCGCCGGAAAGTAGACGACGTCATCGTCAATAACGAACTCTATCCGTACTCTAACGAGGGTAAAGTCCTGGGCTTACAACTCTTCAAAACGGGATATAAGACCCATATAAATACCAGAGTCTCCATAGCCAAAAGAGAGCTGAGGAAACTTTACCGTTTCCGAAGCCTCACCGTGCCGAACATGAAAAAGCTGTATATGGCCTTGGTACGCTCAGTCCTAGTGTACCCGGCCGTGATCACGCAGATGGCAAGCTGAACATCTCTCATAATGATGCAGAGGCTACGGAATAAGGCCACTCTGCTGATCACTGGCACGCAAAGGATCGACTGTATCGGCAATCGACTCTACACCATAGAATCGGACTGAAGCCGGTCAATACGGAGATCCAAAGGCTAGGGAGAAAAACATGGGACAAAGTAGACCGAGAAATTTTCCCAACAATAAACCTTAACTTAAACATACGTACAAACAGAAGACGCGCAATTGGTAGAACTGCTGTGTTCCCAAGTAGTAGAACCTGCGCGAGAGAAGCTGTACTACCTATGTATACGTAGTAGTACACAAAATCGAAAGCAAAGTGACCATTCTGGTAGTTCAAATTTAATAAATCTAAATAAATAAAAAAGAGGCGAAGTGCCCATACTAAAGAATTCCCTCAAATATAAAATAAAAACTTAATTAACTTTGAATATAAAAGAGGCGAAGTGCCCAAACTAAATAATTAAAAAACTAATTAAAATTTTAGAATAAAAGAAGCGAAGTGTTCAATTCCCAATCAGATAATATAAATCAAAATGACTAAAAACGACAAAAAGAGGCGAAGTGCCCAAATAAAAGAAATAAATTACAACTCAGAACTTAATGAGATTCAGCATCAGAGATACCTTTGAAAGGCTTGAATGCTACGACGGTATAACAAATTGAATATATATATATATATATATATATATATATATATATATATATATATATATATATATATATTATAATGGAGGAAACTGGCTGTCAACGACAGTCAGCACCTTTAATGACGGAGGATATTTTTAATATTAAGAAGAAAAATTGAGAAGAATGCTAGTGATGCCCTAACACCAGGGCAAACTAGAAACCCTTTTCACACCTTTATATACCTACCACACAATTTTATCACTTTCACTAAATTGTAATTGTAATCTCAACACCCTCCGGGCTCGCAGCAGTCGTGGCAGAAAGAATGATGCAAACCAAGGTAGTGGGAAGATTACACTGCCTCAAAGTCACTTCGCGCTCTTTGTGGGTCACGACAGTACCAAGCTTATTTCCCATCGTGCCGCAGTCTTTCAAGATGGTCCAGAGAGCATGGCTTGTCCTCCACAATTGTCACATCTTAACATTTTCGAACATATATGTTGTGTATTGGGACGGGAGATGGAGAACTGCTTTTCTCTACTAGCGTCGCTCAAGAAACAGGAAGATGCTTTGCTTCAAGAATGGGTCAAAATTCAATTAACCCCTGCCTTAAAGCTGCAAGTCACTTCCTAGATACATCTAAGAATTTAGTGCTGCCAAAGGAGGAACAACTACATTTAAATCATACAACTTGCATTTAACTATATATATATATATATATATATATATATATATATATATATATATATATATATATATATATATATATATATATATATATATATATATATATATATATATATATATATATATATATATATAAACGTGCGCGAACTAACGTCGGGAAGAAAAAAAGCCCGTCTCAAAATGCGTGGGGCTGCCGAAACAAAGTTGGCTTTGGATTGCGCCTAAGAAAGCGTCCATACGCTAGGCCTAAATGGCGTTTTCATGGTAATGAGCCCCATTTGAGCGTCGGGTCGGGCCGCTCTCATCACCAGTGGAAACACGTCTCGGCGCCGATTAAATGCCAAATGAATGCGAAAAGCACTCCCCCCCCCCCCACTCTCTTCCGCACGGGTGGACCCCCATGGGGCGCAGGGATGGGCGTGCAAATGTCGATGCATCCGAGCGTAACGGCTCTCATCGCCCAATCTCAGCTCCGAACTTTTAATTACGATTCGAAGGCGCGCCCACGCATTCGATTCGGGGAGGGGAGGGGGGGCTGTCATCGCTTTTCGAGCTGCCTCCCTCCACCAGGTGGGTGAAGCCTCAAAGACAGTGAATGTGCCTGTGTGTATGCTTCATGTGCGTGATAAGGCTGGATCTTTTGGCAATACACCTATATGTAGATGTACGGATGTAGCAAGCAGGTTGCACTTGTTTAAAGCAGTGTTTCCCAACCGGGGGCCATGACACATTTGAAGGAGGCAACAGGACTCAACCAATTGAAGCCTAAATTATAGTTAGGCCAAGAGATAATTCTAATTCATGCCGTTGTATTACATTTAAAAATTAGAATATTATTTTTAAATATTTTATAATAGAATTTTAATTTATCTGTAAACGAATAGTTTGCATCTTACAAACTCATTGTGTAAATTTGAGTTAATTTGCATATTATCTACTGAATATAAAGCTTATGGGGCCACAGGATAAATAAGGTTCTTAAGGGGGCCATAAGCTAAAACCGGTTGAGAACCACTGGTTAAGAAGAACTTGTACCGCGCCCTCCTGTACCCACCAATTAGGATTTTTCTCATTTGTCCTTATTCAAATTCAATCAAAATAATAAGTTTTAACTATTTATGGGGCCATTTGTGTGTGTGTGTGGGGAGGGGGGCATTTAATTTTAAAATACCCTAATTACACCTTTGATTCCACCTCTTGACGACTGAGTAACGCTAAGCCCAACGATGCCGATTTGATAACTCACATAACATGGAAGACTTTTCTCCAATTTTTCCTAACCTAACCTAACCTTAAACATTATTTTAGCATTAGAGTAACGCCTTCATATGTAAATGTTGTTATTTTTTAAATGCCATCATGTATTGTTAATACGTTTTAACAGTTTTTGATTTCTTTGTTTATTGCATTTAAATAGGATGGGACTTTCCTGTGACTTTTATTCCTAAGCGAAAACGTCTCTTTTCTGTATCTTTTTTTCCCAACCGATGGAAAGATCGAACGGATATCCTAAGGATGCAATAAACTCGTATAGGCACTCAATAGGCACTCTACCCATTATCAACCCTATATATTTTCTACACCTTCACTTCCTCCATCTTCACCATTTTTTTTGCATCTCTCTCCTTATAAACTTTCTACGCGATAAGGCCTCGTTGCTATTACGTTATAAATTCGAGGAAAAAGTCTACCCAACTAATCGATCAAATGGATATGAGTATGCAATCGACTTATATATGTCCTGATCAGTATAAAAGTGCTCTATCCAGAATATGAATAGATTCATGAAGCGCGTATTCTAACTATACAATCGGCTACCACATGTTCTGCCAAGTATAAAATGCCCTATTCTTAAAGGCTTGCCAGTCTGCCGTTTCGCATCTTGCTGCCCCCCCCCCCCCCGCTTGCGTGTGTGTTTATAGTGGGGGGACAAAGTTCGCATCTACAAACCTTTGTGCCTTTTACACGAACATGTTCTTGGAACTTCATAACACGCTCCCAGGAGCCGAACTTATTGGGTTGATGTAGAGTTTGTCTCCCGTTCTTTTTCACCAATGCCGTTCTCTTTCTTAGTGATAATAATAATAATGTTTTTCCCGCTTTTTGTAATATCTTTCTTGCTTTGAAGATCAGTTGTGTCATAGTATATTATTATTATGGATAAAAAGAGAGAGCAGCTTTCCCCGTTGTCGCTTCTCTGAAATAATATTGAACTGAACTTCAACGGAAAAAGATATTTAGAAAATTGGACACCTGGTGCAAAATTATTATTATTATAACTGAGGGGGAAACTGTTAGAACACCTCAATGGAATCAATCCCACAAAGAAGTGGCAATATTTTGTTTTAGAAAATGTGTAAAACTAACATAAGCATCTGCATCATTTTAAAAGTCGGTAAAGTTAAGGTGTAAAATTAGAGAAAGTGAAAATATGTTGTAAGTACTATGGCGAGGAGCCTGGTACTTGAGCGATGCAATTCTTCTCAACCAGCAAAGGCAGTTCTCATTTCCGCGATTACCGGAGTTGATTACAATATGGAGTCAAGGTGAAAAGGTGACACAAACATTAGTGTTGTACAGTGGGCGTTCAATATTAACTTATTGTTGAATTATAGATTAAAATAAAAAATGCACAAATGATGTTTTTTAAAGGGTTTAACACTATCTATCACCCAATTCCAGTCTATACAAGCACGAGAGAAGAACCAGACAGGTTTAAATAAAGGAGGAATATTTTTTTTAACAAAAATAGAATTTAGAAAGGTAAGAATATGAACCTTCACGTATGTGTTTGTGTGTGTGTGAGAGAGAGGGGGGGGGTGAACTATAAGCATTCCAAAATAATACAAATTGAAAAAAATGGCAGATGGAAAACTTTCCTTCACTTTCTCTTTAAAATTCGGCTCCAATTTTGCAAAATTGATTATAGTTGTTCAATCTAGTGCCTATATATAATCCTTGGAATTATAAACGCCAATACGATCACTGTAAGATTCTTGCACGGATCTTTTCAAAAGAAATCACGTAACGAAAGTAAAATTTGCACAATTCGTCGCCCTATTTTTTTCTGTTGGATTCTTCTTTTTTCACGAATATTTCTAACCCTGAAAGCGTTGTAAATATAAATAAAAAAAAACTTTCCCAAGAGAACTGAAAAATACGTGGTTATTACCATCTCGTCCAAACTTCTTTGGTTTCGTTAATTACTTGTAGGATTCCTTCAGAAGACTAAAAAACGCCCCTTGGAACTAAACTGCATTCGGAAAGGTCGCTAAATTCTGAAAATATTGACTCATTGGGCCTTCTTCTTAGGCCTAACGGCCGCCTAAGGCCTACTCTGCACATGACTTGGATATAAAGAACTGCCTATTATAAAGCTAAACTTTGCGCCTATTTTCGGTTTATTTCGACCACAGAATTATATTAAATCCAAAATTGATCATATTTTATTAAATAATTGGTTTTAATTCTCGATAGCAAGCGAAGCAATCGCAAATTCATGGGGTTATATGAGAGAGTTAGCGCATTACCTCAACCTTGGTACAATTTTTTTTATAACCGCTGCTGCGTCACAGATGCAGTCGACAAAAGCGAGGCTGTATTTTCCCGGATCTTTTCGTATATCGGTCTCAAAGAAACTTGATCCTCGTTCACTAATTTTAACTTGAGAAAAAACGCTCGACCAAGAATTGGCGGAACGTCAATCAAGATTATTTACTTAAACGGAATCATCTTGAATTTGGGGACGGAGAGGGAAAAGGAAAAGAAATAATGCCCTAAAAAATGCAGGTTACCAGAATTTCGAGCCTTGAAGGTAAGGACAATCCCCAGCCCACCTATGTATACATATATGATGGCCGTTCGAGCGTTATCGTACTATTTGTGTACAAAGAAAGGCATTTTCGCGCCAAGACTTGCACTGCAGCTGAGTGGTTGCGTCATTCCGGAAGATATTTCAGACCAAAATAAATGTAAGAAGGTAAGATTGATGACAAATTTATGTCATTATGTTAAATAATTGCGGGAGTTCCTTTGAAATGCCTCTACGTGAGGACGGAATCTTAATATACTATGCAAGTAAATCTAGGAGGAAAAGAAAGAGATTCCGATTCTTTTTAAACATTATTTCAGATGCTCTATTCACGAGAGATAAGGGGGGGGGGGGGGTAGAGTGCATGCAATATTCAAGGATTTGTTTTGGTTAATTCGCAAGCTCGAATCAGAGGCCTATTCCGTTAGACATGTGTGAAGACACCCCCTTTCACAACATATCCCCCTTCTCCCCCCTCCTCCACTCTTTGGTGAAAAGCTCTTTGATTCTTTTGATCTTTGAGGAAGACCAAAGTCAAAAACCCCCAAGATCCCCCTCCCCCTTCCCTTCCAAACCTCCCGCTTTGCCTTGTAATAGTGTCCTCGGCCGTCTTGAATGTATGGCGCTCAGGATTAAATGGAAACTCTTGCAACTTAGCCTGTCCATCGCTAGTGTCAGGATTTTTACCAGGTAACTTCAATACGGCCGTGGGTCCCCATATACATATAAATTATAATATTAGTGAACTCACATTCGCGTCATCGGCACAGGGCAAAACGAATACTAGACCCGCATACGATCAGATAAAGATGCTCATATCAGTTGACTTCCATATACCTGAAGACTAAAACCCTATAGAAGTTATACACGAAAGCAAATATAGAAGCTATACACCAAAGGAAATATAGAAGTTATACACGAAAGGAAATATAGAAGTTATACGCGAAAGGAAATATAGAAGTTATACACGAAGGCAAATATAGAAGTTATACACGAAAGGAAATATAGAAGTTATATACGAAGGCAAATATAGAAGTTATACACGAAAGGAAATATAGAAGTTATACACGAAAGGAAATATAGAAGTTATACACGAAGGCAAATATAGAAGTTATACACGAAAGGAAGTAAGAAAAAAATCCTCCACGATCGTTAATTTCACGGTTGTGTGAATTTTGAATGATTTTAGTCGTGATCATGAAATATATTGTTAATCATCTAAAATTCTCGTCCGCTGATCCTGGTGTGGACATTTTGATGTTTATTAGGATCAGGTAAAGACTAAATATCTCGGTGATGACTAGTAAAGTTAGACATAGGGGTGATGACTAGTAAAGCTAAGTCATCTTGGTGATGATTAGTAAAGGTAAACCATATCGATGATAACTAGTAAGAGTAAGCCATATCGATGATGACTAGTAAAGGTAAGCCATCTGGGTGATGACTAGCAAAGGCAAGCCATCTTAGTGATAACTAGTAAAGGTCAGCCATCTCAGTGATGACTAGTAAAGGTAAGCCATCTGGGTGATGACTAGCAAAGGCAAGCATTCTTAGTGATAACTAGTAAAGGTCAGCCATCTCAGTGATGACTAGTAAATGTAAGCTATCTCAATGATGACTAATAAACGTAAGCCATCTCGTTGATGACTAGTAAAAGTAAGCCATCTTGGTGATGATTAGTAAAGGCAAGCGATGTCGGTGATGACTAGTAAAGGTAAGCCATATCGGTGATAACTAGTGTAACCCAGCAAAGATGAGCCATTTATAAACTGACTGAGTGAAGATTAACGGGTAAATTAGGAAAAAAGGAAACAAATTAGCCTCGAAGGGAGATTCGTTTGTTTTCTCTTCCTAATTTACACGTAAATTATTACTAGGTCACTTTAACTCATGGCTTCTCTTTGCTGGGTATCTTAGAGATGACATCTTTCCATACCTAACTCAATTTTCAAAAGCTCAAGTAATTATAAGTAATATTTTTAGTTCACTAAATAACTCATGAAACATAAACAACCCAACTCACGTAACAACTAGTAGAGATAAGCTATTTCTAATTTTACCTAGTTTAGGAGAGCCATCCTACACCTTTTCAGTGCCATTAAAAGCTAAAGATTCGATAGATAGAGCCTATTTAATGGCTCACTTATGGTATTTTGAATACTACTTCTCTTGCCACGAATGCCATTAAGATGAATGTTCTTTATTTGAGGTAATAGCAAGTGGTATGTATGGTTTAGAAGTATTCACGCAATATATGCAACTAATAAATATAAATGAGTTGAGGATTTAGTAATGTCCTAATGCAAAACTATTAATAGTAGCAGTATGGTTATTGAGCCATTTCTTTGCATAAATGGCGTTTGTGCTTCTGGTGCACCCTCACGTGGCTGTTCCTTGAGCCACGAAGGGTACATAAGGTTTGCCGGTTGTTGGTAAAACACAGTACTACTCTTCTTACTGTTCCTCACTGCCCCCAACGGACACTAGCGACTCGTACCATTATGATATTTCTTTTGGTTTCTTCAGTCCGGTCTGGGGGCGCTGCCCCTAATGAACGTGAACAATGACGATAAAAAATAAACGAGATGCTGTAGAAAACTTTATACAGAATCACACGATTTCATCTGGACATAATCATAATGGTAGCTTTGTGGTATCAATAAAAATATATGGTATGAACTTTCTTCTTGCATTCCAGAACTGAACTTCATGAGCCAAACAGACCCCACCATGCTCGAAGTTCGCACCTTTGAGCTCCAGTTTCGAACTTGTTTCTAGAGGCTTTAAATACACGGTTTCATTCACTCATTTCTTTATCCGTCTGCCCTTCACCTCAACTCACAGGAACATTACCTCTAAATCCAAGGACACTGGGTTTGGTTAGTCTCGGGATGGGGGCGCGGTTTGAGTCGACGCAGTGGCTGTCAAATATGGATCCGTAGTTCTGTCCCCACTTGCCATCATACAGGGTGGTCCAAAAGTCTTGTCATCGCCTGTAAATACTGGATGAGGGGGGGTGGGGTATGGTTCTCATGCGTTTGATATTATTATATTTTTCCTCTATTGTTTTTATTGCTTTTCGGTAGGGTTGCTAAGACTTTCGGACCACCCTGTAGAGTGCAAATTAATGGCAAAAAAGACTCCCAAACAACAAACAACCTCTCTTTTCTCAATCATTAAAAACTAGATTGAGTAAAACCAAGGGGGGTGGGGGGAATTTGAATGGCAGGGTTTTGGTAGTAACGAGCGAGAAAATGAAATCAAAACATCACAATTTGCACAACTTCGTCTAAATCATATACAAAACGTAATGACAATGATCAGCGTCTTTTTTGAAAGCATGGCAATAGTAGCGAATTGCTATTATAAAAAAGCCCGAAAGCATGGCAATAGTAGCGAATTGCTATTATAAAAAAGCCCGAAAGCATGGCAATAGTAGCGAATTGCTATTATAAAAAAGCCCGAAAGCATGGCAATAGTAGCGAATTGCTATTATAAAAAAGCCCGAAAGCATGGCAATAGTAGCGAATTGCTATTATAAAAAAGCCCGAAAGCATGGCAATAGTAGCGAATTGCCATTATAAAAAAAACCCCGGAATATTTGTTTCTGCAAAGGGATCACACAATTCGTTCTTTGTGGTGTTTTTTGTCACTCAGGGACGTGTGTCGAGTATTGTAGGAAGTGGGACTTATCTGTCATTCATGCCTGTCTGGATCCAGTTTGGTAACAATGGTGACAATATTAAATCCGATCTTGTGTTGGTATCTCGATCCGAGATGGGACGAAGTCAATCAGTGAAACGGTTGAAAATGTAGTTTACCAAAATCGCAGGCATCTTGGATCTATGTGTGAGGTATCTGTAAATTGTCTAGTATTAGAGTATGTGAGAGAAGTCCTAAACTAAATACGGAAGAGGGAAGGTATTAATTAGAGGTAGATGGCGGTAGTCAGGCGTATGATGTTTCTATACATTGTGTAGTACTAGAGTGTGTAGAGAGTATGAGAGTAATAAAGAAAAGGTAATTACATAAAGGTCGATGATGCAGGTGGTGAGACGTGTGAGAAGTCTGAAAGTACATGTGGAAAAGAGGTGTTTAGAACTTGATGGTAAAGGTGGTTAGACCTACAATGTATCTATGAATGGTGTAGAACTAGAGAAGGTGAATGAATTTCAGTATGTTAGAAGTGTTGAGAGGAAGTGGAAGTAATGGAAGGTAGGGAGGGAGCTGGATCATTCAAGTTTTGTTTGATATCAATTTAATACCAAGTTCATTTTAATGGACGAAAACTATGGTCTGTGAGAGAGATGCAAATTCAAAGCGTGGTATGTTAAGGCTGCATAAGAGGAAGAAAGAGTTAATAAAAAAAAATACGTGAAGAATAAAGGATATTGGTGAAGTGGTTTATGGGAATATTTTGGGTTGCCATGGGGCTGTTGAAGGGATAGTGAAAGAGGAAGGGGATGTTGTGTGTGTAATGGTATATAAGCATGGGCGAAAAACAAGGCTATCGCCTCAGCAGGAGGGGAATATTATTACCATGTACTGAACGCTTGATTTTGACTTTTCTTCCAGATTTAACTTCGGCGCCCGACAATAGAAGGGGTCACGAATAAGAGGGGGAGGGGGGTCTGTATGTGTTTGCCAAGGAGGAAAAATGAATGAATGGGTGGTAATATGCGTATGGATGTGTGTATTGTGTGTTTGTGTGGTGGTTCTGTTGCAACTGACCATCGCCCAACAAGGGTGAAATGGAGATAGGGAACGATTTTCGCTCTCCTGGGGCGGAGGGGAGTGAACCTCCCTCGTTCTCGGCCACTCCCCTTTTTAGGCCTAGACGAGGATCAGGAACCCCAGGATGCCTCGCCTTGCCCCCTCCCCCTGCCCCGCGAAGGGAGGCGCAAAATAAGATTTTATTCGAGAGGGAGCGGAGGGCGCGAGAAAAATGAGCTTCTTACGAGGGCCGCATCACAATTGGCACCTCAGCGATCAGAAGGGGAGAGGCCCCCTCTCTTATTTTAGCGAACGAAAGGAAGGAGGAGGAGGAGGAGGAGGAGGAGGAGGCGATAGCAGACCTTACGACCCCAGGGCCCGGGATCTCAGTTTCCGAGAATTTGACATTCACCGGCAGTCGTCGCATCGGAGTCAATCCGTGGTAGGCGTATCCCTCGAAGATGGGGGTGAAGGAGGAAGACAAGGGGTATTCCTCGAAAATGGGGTTAGGGAAGAAGATGGTGTAAGGGAGGAAGGCAAGGGGTATTCCTCGAAGATTGGGCGAGGGAAGAAGATGGTGTGAGGTAGGAAGACAAGGGGTATTCCTCGAAGATGGGGGTGAGGGAAGCAAATGGTGTGAAGGGGGAAGACAAGGGGTATTCCTCGAAGATGGGGTAAGAGAGGAAGACAAGGGATATTCCTCGAAGATAGGGTAAGAGAGGAAGACAATGGGTATTCCTCGAAGATGGGGGAGGGAGGAAGAGAAGGGGTAATCATTGAAGATGATGTGAGGGAAGAAGACAAGGGGTATTCCTCGAAGATGGGGGTGAGGGAAGCAAATGGTGTGAAGGGGGAAGACAAGGGGTATTCCTCGAAGATGGGGTAAGAGAGGAAGACAAGGGATATTCCTCGAAGATAGGGTAAGAGAGGAAGACAATGGGTATTCCTCGAAGATGGGGGAGGGAGGAAGAGAAGGGGTAATCATTCAAGATGATGTGAGGGAAGAAGACAAGGGGTATTCCTCGAAGATGGGGGTGAGGGAAGCAAATGGTGTGAAGGGGGAAGACAAGGGGTATTCCTCGAAGATAGGGTAAGAGAGGAAGACAATGGGTATTCCTCGAAGATGGGGGAGGAAGGAAGAGAAGGGGTAATCATTGAAGATGATGTGAGGGAAGAAGACAAGGGGTATTCCTCGAAGATGGGGGTGAGGGAAGCAAATGGTGTGAAGGGGGAAGACAAGGGGTATTCCTCGAAGATGGGGTAAGAGAGGAAGACAATGGGTATTCCTCGAAGATGGGGGAGGGAGGAAGAGAAGGGGTAATCATTGAAGATGATGTGAGGGAAGAAGACAAGGGGTATTCCTTGAGGGTGCTATGAAGAAGATATTTTGTATTCCTTGAGGATGGGGTGATCGAGAAAGACATTTCGTACTCCTTGAGGATGGGGTGATGGAGGGAGCCATGGGGTAGTCCTCGATGATGTTTTGAAGGAGGAAGACAAGGGGCATTCCTTGAAGAGGGGGTGAGGGAGGAAGACACTTCGTACTTCTTAAGGATGGGGTGATGGAAAAAGGGCTATTCCTCGATGATGAGGTAAGGAAGAAAGAAAAGGAGTATCCCTCAAGGATGGAGTGAGGGAGGAAGACAAGAGGTATTCCTCGAAGATGGGGTGAGGGAGGAAGCCAAGAGGTATTCCTTGAAGATGGGGTGAGGGAGGACGAAAGGGTGCGGGCAAAAGTGTCAGCAAGAATCGATCCCGCACCAGATTCCCAAACTGCCACGTCTCATCCCCTCAGGTCTTCTTCCGGGTCTCTTTACGTATAAAGGTGCCCAGTTCAGGATTTCTTTTGTCTACCCTCGTTGGTTTCTTCTAGCAATGTGTTCTGCCCTATTCGATTCTAGAAGTGTTATTCGATTTACCATATCCGTCACCCGTGTTTGCGTCCTTACCCATCATTTTTTTTTAGGATCCCCTCGGATTATTCCTAGCACTTACACCTTATTGCCAATCATAAAATAGACGGAAACGGCGGTTCTCTTGTATAAAAATCCCTCGAATGTTTAAAGCGTCGAAGAGGACCGGGGGAATATCCAGGGGCGATATTGTTTTTTCTACCCTCGTCCAAATCGTTGCTCTTTCAACAGGGTGATCCACAAAGTCTCTTCGCATTAAGAAAATTCAATGTCATACAATTCGTTGCAGCGTCGAAATGATTCCTGCTACTCCTGAAACCTGGAAAAGCCACGCGCCCTCCCGACCCCAGTGCCTCTCTCGGGCCATCTTTTGCACCTCTTTTATATTTCACACTGTCTTTTCCACGCTTGCATAGACCCAAGAAAGGGTGCAAATGTTCTAAATGTGGCCCCTGGGCTGGGACTTGGAAATTGATCTTTCTCAGTTTATTGGCAAAGACGAACTTTGAAATAGAAGCAAAGAACGACTTTTAAAGGATAGATTTTTACTAAATATACGAGACTAGTTTCGGAGGTGTCCTCCTTCCATCATCAGGTTCGAAACAATGAAACAAGATCCTATGGACTCTTGTCTCATCATTTAAAGACTAATGTTGAAAGCAGGATACTCCAGAAACCAATCTGGTTCATTTAATCAAAACTAAACTTAAAAAGTTTCCCTATCCTTGTAGTTTATAACTATTTATTTTTATTCTTCATTTTTAATTGCTTGTTTTCCCCGCAGTCATTTATTATTTCACTTTTCAACAAGTAAATTTCCCGGGTGCGGAGAAAATTCTGGCTCACCCTGTAGTTTTCCATCTTATGACGGCTGAGCGAAGTCCTGACTCGTTCTGAATTCTTTTTGAGGCCCCAACTCAAATATTTCTGTAGTCCTGACGAATCTAAAGTGCTTCTACAGCTCTGACTAGTCCAAAAGTCCTGAGTGCTTCCGTATCCTAACTAATCCTGAATAGTTCAAAACCCTTATAGTCCTGACTAGTCTTGAATACTCCTGAGACCATTTAACCGCGGGTCTATCCATGTATGGGATGGAATAGAGGTGAGAACAAACCAAAATATAAACGGAAGGAAAACCCAATTCATTAGTTATCCCCGATAAAGATAGAAAAAGAGAGAGTGAGGGAGAAAAAGAAAGAGAAAATTGGAGAAAGAGAGAGAAGGAGAAAATATATGAGAAGAGAGAAAGAGAGTTAGAAGGAAAAGCAGTACCTCAAAAGATTTTGCGAACCATACCGAGGAAGCACTGTAAAGGAAGGCCTAACATACTAATTATAAGGAAAAGTATAGCAAAAAAATGAAAGTTCCCCTCTCGCACCTCTCCCCCTACAACATGCGGGTATGGAAATTGAAGAACGACCTAGGCATAATGAAAAGAACATACCTAGGAATTTTACAGAATAGCTGAAATGTTTCTAAGTTTTCAATTGATTCGTGTCTATGCTATCTCGTGTAGTACTCTGTCCAGTCGAGCCCGAACTGTACAACTGATGAACTGTACGCCACCTCCGCTAGAAGATGGTTCCATATGTCAAATATATTGTACGAGAAAAAGTTCTGCAAACGCTAGTCCTATATTTGGTTGATCTAACTTGCAGCCGTGGTTACGCGTGGAATTCATGTTCAAGGTGAACAACTTCCTGTGGTCCATGTTTTCTATTCCCCTTATAATTTTATACGGGGCGAGTCTCTAGGGAGAACAGCTCCAATTCTCGTAACCGGAATTGGTATCCTTTGTGCCTAAGGGACGGGTTCATTTTGGTGGCCCTAGACTGAACCCTTTAGCCGTTCAATGTCTTTAAGCATTGTTTGATGGCCAGAATTGCACGGCATACTTAAGATGCGGCCGGACTAGAGAGCTGTACAGAGTA
Source organism: Ceratothoa steindachneri (assembly GCA_963969495.1). Taxonomy (NCBI): domain Eukaryota; kingdom Metazoa; phylum Arthropoda; class Malacostraca; order Isopoda; family Cymothoidae; genus Ceratothoa; species Ceratothoa steindachneri. The sequence goes on from OZ018326.1 coordinate 179,401,965, forward strand.
AGCACAATTTCTTTGTTTCGGAAACGAAATTGTCTCTTTGTACCCAACAGTCTCTGTGCCCTTTTCTCTACCTCGGCGCAATAGCTAAATAACAAGTCGCTGCTGATTTGCATGCCCAAATCTTTCTCCAGTTAAGTCACCTCCATAGGTCTACCTAATAAATAGTAGTCTTCCCGAGAGTTGGCGTGACCGATGTGTATCACCTTGCATTTGTCAAGGCTGAATGGAATCTGCCAAATCTCGGGCCACTTCACGCGAGCCAAGTGCGCCGCCTAATTTTGTATCGTCCGCAAACTCCTATAAGCATTGCCATCATTAGACTATTTCGTTGATGTAGACAATAAACAGCAGTTGACCGAACACGGAGCCTTGGGGCACCCCGCTGGTCACTGGGGCCCACCTCGAGGCTGCCCCTCTAACCTTCACTTGCTGCCTCCGGTCCGTCAACCAGTTCTCAATCCGGTCGGCTACCTTCCCGGTATAAGATGTCTGCAGCACGAAGTCGATTGTACTCACTCAATATACTATGGAAGAATTTGAGTAGATTTGTGATACGCGAACTGTTTCTGCGAAAACCATGCTGGGAATCTAAGATCATATTGTGATATTCTAGGTGCTCAACTATGCCAACAGCGATTATGCCTTCTGGCAGTTTGCCTACGTTGGATGTCAGACTAATATAGGCCGGTAATTACGCGGGCTTTCGCGTTCTCCTTTTTTAAAAGCGTGTGTCACGTCCACCATCTTCCACTCTTCTGACACATGTCCCGTTTCAGGCGAATCATTGAAGATCAGACAAAAATGTCTGGCAACCTCACCTCTGACCTCACCAAGGATTCTGGGAAGGAAAACATTTGGAGCAGGAGACTTTCATGGTTTCAGATTCCCTAGCTTCTCCGCCACTTCATCTTTATCTACAACTATTTCGTAAGTTAGTTCTTTTCTTCGAGGTGAACTCCCGGCCTCGGACCGGGACGGTCTACTTCACTCATAAACATGGAGGTGAAGTAGTTGTTTAACACGTTGGCGATATCTGGTTCCGATTCCCGCAACACACCACCCTCGTCTCTTATGGGATGTATGCGATGCCGAAACGGTTTGTAGCCGTTGACATGCAGGAAGAATTCTTTCGGGTTCTCTTTGCAGAGAGACGCGACCCGAAGTTCCTCACCGCGTTAAGCTCGGGGCAGCCATTTGTTTGTTTTTTTTACTTTCCTAAAATTCCCTCTCTACTGTGCAATGTATTCGCCGTTATCGCTGGCTTTCCAGTTGTTGTAGGGCAGTTTTCTATTACGAATTTCCAAGGCGAAGTCGCGATTGAACCACTTCGGTTGGGTGTGGCTTTTCGTTTATCTTTTTTTTCCTGCTGTGCATCGAAGTGACCCTTCAACTCCAACCCAGTTGGCCGTGGCTCCATGGCCAGCTCCAGGTCCCACCCGACCTATCGCGCCTTGAAGGCCGTTGAAGTTCGCTTGTCGATAATCAGGATTTAAGGTAGCGATGCAACCGCACATGTTGCAAGGAGCGTGAATGAAAAACGTGATTATTCGGTGATTGCTCCCGCCTAAACACTCACCCATGCACAGTCCCGAGGTCATGTCGTCCTCGGTGGTGAACACCAAGTCGAGCAGGTTCTCACCTCTCGTTGGCTTTTTGACTCACTGTGTCAGTTATTGTTAGTAAAGTCGACGATTCGCCTCTCTTCTCCTTTTCCCGATATATCTCCCCAGTCAACCCCTCCACAGTTAAAGTACCCCATGATCACACTAGCGCGACTGTTCACCATCTCGACCAGCTTAGCATAGAGGTTCGAATCTGTCTCCTCAGATTGAGTTTGCAACCACCAACCGATATGAGGACCTACCTAGGTTCATATCTACCTCTTAAATCTCGTAGTCGCTTTTAACATTGCAGTCAACCGCGGTAAGACAATTTCGGTCTAATATCGTTACTTCGCCGCCTTCTCCAAATTATAAAGAGAATTTCCAGTCTTATCGCCTTCCTCCGTGATTATAATCATTATAATGCTGCCCATAACGAGGCGCTTCCTGGCATCCATTATGGCAAACATTCTTTCAATTTAAGTGAAAAAGAGCGTCATTCTTTAGTGCCTGACTCCCTCTTTTCTCGGCGCCTTTACAAATCTCTTGAAATTTTGTCTTTTCGTTCACATCCAGACCGACGAGAGTTTCGAGAATTGGCCGGCGAGACCGGCTCAAAATTTCACCTTGGACCGAGCGTCAATCGGGCAATTCTTCGGATGTCCTCACTTCACCCCCCATCCAGATTATCTGCTGATCTAACGCTCTTCTCTTCCCTGCGCGTAGTTCTACTCATATTCTTGAAAGGCAGCAGCAATAATAATAATAACGATAATAATGATAAGAAGAAGAAAGTTTATAAGTTGAAGACTGAAATATCTTTATATTTAATATAATCTGCGACACCCAATAGAGTAAAATGTTCTGTAGATAATTATTTGTAGTTAGAATAGTCAATATTCCTGTAGATTTTCTGTAGAATTGTGTGACTAAAAACAATATGAATCTGGATTATCTGTAGAATTGTGTGATTAGAATAATCAATATTCTAAGTTTTAGTCTGCCAGCCTCTGAGCCTATTTTCCCCGCCTCCCTGGTTGAGAACCGTTGATCTCTCTCGGTGGCAATCAACTTCCTACCATAAGGCGATCGAGAGAATGCTTTCGTGGTCTATTATTCACTCGCGTGATCAATAACCTCAGCAGTTCCATTTCCACCTTTTGTTTGACAACCTCGTCGGTAAAAGTACAAAGATGCGTGACATCAATAAATGAAAGAGCAAATTTTTTGGTACACATATGGTATGTACTTTTCACTAAATTGGAAATAAAAGTTTATCATGTGTAAAAAAATTGTTGCGTTCAACTTAAGGACCATTTAGGGCTCACCAGACTTCAGAGTATTGCTGCAAATTGCAGTAAAAGCCTCACAATAATAAGTACTTCCTCTTCTAAGTTTTTCCTGAGTCAAGAATAGAGTAATTCAAACCCTTTGCTCTCGATGATTTTCATTGATTGGCACCATCGAAAAGAAACGAAATGGTGGCGCCACCAAAGGTTTGCATTGATTCCAACATATCATTTCTGATGTGGCCGTGTCACAAGGTCTGATAGACAGAATCTAGTGACGCTACGATATGTTTACATGGAAACTAATGGAGCTACTCAGACGAGACGCGACTATCACTGCGACCAAGCTGGTCAAGCCAGCACACGTTTACATGAAAACAAACGGAGCTATTTACACGAAACGCGACTTTAAGTGCGTCCAAGATGAGAATGAGGTCTTGTGGTGGCGTGACTGGTCGCCAGGAAAAAATGGCGGCGCCACATTATTCATCATCATTAGCAGAGGCGTAGAAACTAGGAAGGTTCAGAAGATCAATCAGCCAACCTCCCTTACACCCTCATGGGGCAGCCATACCGCCCCCGATACCTAGTGATTGTGTGCCCTCCTTTCTCCAACTCATTTAAAGGAGATTTGACTTAATTGTATTGATTGGAAAAGACCGGAAGAGTTGCGCGTCGGCACAACCTGATCGCTCCAAGTGGTCTCCTTTTTAAAGTGAGGTTGTTAACCTTCCTGACACTTTCATTTTCTCTAACTTCACCATTCTCTTTACAAAAGTCTCCTCGAAGACATTCTGGCATCATGCCCTCGTTGGTCTCTTTGCTTCCTTTAATAATAATAATAATGATGTGACAATTTCACTCGCTAGGGAGATGGCAGATGACATCTGGAGGCTTGTGTGCCTTCCCGGCTCCAAAAGGCCTTACAGGAAGATCGGCGGCTATATCTCTTCCGTATATTTTCACTTCTCCCAACTTCACCACTTTATTTACAAATTCCCCGTTGGTTTGCCTTTTTGACAGTGCTCAGTCTATGATTTTTGTTAATGTGTGCTCTGCCATTTGCTACAGAGCCCCCCCGCCGCCACACACCCCTGCTATATCGGGTTCGACTCTAGCTAGGGAGAACACAGACAAAAAAACGGCGCGGGTAGGAAGCTGCCGCCAATCGGGCGGTGCGTCGAGTCTAAAGGTATATGCGCAAACCACTTTTACTACGAGGGGCAGTCAATAAGTCTTGTGAATCGGTAGGGCAAAACAGAGGAAGGGAGATGGCGGTTTGTGGGGGTGTTACGACAAGTTATGACAAGTCAGGACCTGCAGCCGCACGCTCCTGCCTCGTCTATTTAAGAAGCAGTAGCTGATCGCAGATCGTCAGTCACAATTTTTTAAACAATGGAGAAGGTTGAGCACCGCGCAGTGATCAAATTTTTGACCAAGGAAGGCAAGAATGCAAAAGAGATCCATGAACGCATGGTTGCAGTGTACACTGACACTACCCCTTCCTATGAAACCATTGCTCGCTGGAATAGGGAGTTCCACCATGGTCGTGAGTCCCTTGAAGATGACCCCCGTCCAGGATGCCCGTCAGACGTGACCAACGAGGACAATGTAGCCCGTGTCGAGATGATGATCCTCGAAAATCAACGGGTTAAGGTCGAAAAAATCGAGCGAGAACTTGGAATATCACATGGAGGTGTTATCAACATCATCCACGACAATTTGGCCATAACCAAGGTCTTTGCCCGTTCGGTCCCTAGAAACCTCACGCCCCATTATCGACTTCAACGTCGTCAAAGTCCACAAGGCGAGAGTTGCACAAGCTGCCCTGCGCGAGTGCGGATTCGAGAAGCTCAACCATCCCCCCTACAGTCCAGATCTGGCCCCTAGCGATTACTTTTTATTCCGTCAGCTCAAGGCTGCATTGTGTGGACGCCGGTTTGGGGGCGATGAAGATGTCCAGCTCGCCGTCCAGGAGTGGATTGAACAGCAGTCGGGAGATTTCTGGTTGTCGGGAATTCGAAGCCTCAGGGACAAGTGGCGCAAATGCATTAAAGTCGAGGGTAGTTATATTGAAAAATAATAAAACACTTTTCCTCATATCTCGTTTCCTTATATCCGAATTGCAAAACTTATTGACCGCTCCCCGTATGTACTCATTCGCATAACATCGCTATCTTTTTCATTCCCTCATTCCTATCAATCTTTCGCCCCGTTACCACACTCCCTTGACACGGACGGATAGCTGTCCCTTGGGCCACGAATGTTTCCCTGCTCAAATGGGTGAGGGCATAACACATTGCCACCGCTCTTTTTGTACCTTCCCCTACAATCCGGGCAGCCCATTGGTGTCTACGGGCTTACCATCGAGTGTCATTCTGATCTTTAGGTGAATTTCATTTGAGGGTCGGAGATCCTCGTCCCCAAATGAAAAGCGACGTCTGGCGTAATTAATTAACTACAGACGTTTTCGTCGCTAGGTGTAGATCATGTAGGAGGCCAACACCACTACAGAATCTTCAGTCTCCTGCTACATATACAGTGTAGGAGGTGTTCATCACTACAGAAGTATCGTCTTGCTGTAGATCATGTAGGAGACGGTAACTGCTACAGAAGTTTCCTTCTTAACTCTTTGATGCCCAAATATAAATATAGATATAATTAAAAAATGTAATATGTTTCACTGGTTTTAGGGGAAGCAAAATAAGAACAGAACACCAACATCTATTTTACTTTGAGAAAATGTAAACCAAATAAAAAGTAGTTCCACATGGCACCATTTGTCACACGAACATGTAATTCCATATGGCAACATTTGTCACACGAACAGGTAGTTCCACATGGCACCATTTGTAACACGAACAGGTAGTTCCATATGGCACCATTTGTCACACGAACAGGTAGTTCCACATGGCACCATTTGTAACACGAACAGGTAGTTCCATATGGCACCATTTGCCACATGAAAAGGTAGTTCCACAGGGCACCATTTGTCACACGAACAGGTAGTTCCATATGGCACCATTTGTCACAAGAACAGGTAGTTCCATATGGCACCATTTGTCACACGAACAGGTAGTTCCACATGACACTATTTTTCACACGAACAGGTAGTTCCATATGACACCATTTGTCACACGAACAGGTAGTTCCACAGGGCACCATTTGTAACACGAACAGGTAGTTCCATATGGCACCATTTGTAACACGTAGTTCCACATGGCACCATTAGCCACATGAACAGGTAGTTCCATATGACACCATTTGTAACACGAACAAGTAGTTCCATATGGCACCATTTGTCACACGAATAGGTAGTTCCTTCTGACACAATTTGTCACATAAACAGGTAGTTCCATATGGCACCATTTGTCACACGAACAGGAAGTTCCATATGGCACCATTTTTCACACGAACAGGTAGTTTCATATGGCACAATTTTTCACACGAACAGGTAGTTCCATATGGCACCATTTTTCACACGAACAGGTAGTTCCATATGACACTATTTTTCACACGAACAGGTAGTTCCATATGGCACCATTTGTCACACGAACAGGTAGTTTCCATATGGCACCATTTATCACACGAACAGGTAGTTCTATATGGCACCATTTGACACACCGTAAACAGTTAACTTTTAAGTGCTTCGTGATGAAAGGTAAATTTACATATTAAAAGGAAAAGGTTATATGCTACTTTTTTAATTGTGTTCGACCTGTATAGTACTCTGTGTGAAAAGGTCGAAAGCAATTTCTTTTTACAGTCAAACAGAGTTTAACATTACACTTCACACATCTCACTTGTGTATGCGCAGTTATGCATTACTCGCATCTTATCTTTTTCGCAATGCACTCTCGTAGATGTAGTGTATTGTCAAAGCGCAATTATTCTGCTGTTTTGGAAAGCATTTGCGCCTTTTAGGAAGACTTGAAGCACTACTGGACGGTCGTCCTCTCTTTGGTGTCTCTGGATTTCCAATTAGTCCCCTTGCAAATATGGGCCTACCGTAATGCTAGGTTAGGCGAGTCTAATCCCATTGGTTTCGCATGTAACCACAATATTTTCATAAATCTTTATAACCAATTTTTATAAATTTACGAAATAAAATACACTGTCTAATAAAGTATTCATTTTATTACTGCTATTTAAACCATCAAACGAATAATTCATCGATAAATTATTATTTATGACTAATATTTAGAAATAACACTTCACTCACATTCCTCACTTAGTACGAACGAAGCGCAACTGCGAATTTTGTCATTAAATTTCATCAAGGGAATGACTCATAATCATAATCTGTTTCGTTCTGCGAAGAAAGACTCAGAGCTGAGAATTCCGTGATACTAATATAGTCCTTAAATAATTATATCATAAGGGTTAGAGTGGCTTGAAATTATCTGGTGCCGCTTGGAACCATTTGGCATCAAAGGGTTAATGTAGATCAGTAGCCGTGCCGTGGTCAGTGGACCCCTGAGGAGCTATTTTCCATGGGTCATGTAGGAGAGAGTCCCCAGCTGTAAATCATGTAAGAGTCGGTCACTACTACAGAAATTCCCTCTTGTCGTATAGCATGTAGGAGAAGGTCATCGCTACAAAAGTTTCCCGTCTGCTAGAGATCACATAAGAGGCACTCACTGCTTCAGTTTTCGTCTGCTGCTTCACAATGCGTTGTAGGTGATCATCGTTACTTATGTTTCCCATATCCGACTGTAGAAAATGTAGGGTGCGGTCATCACTACTGAAATTTCTCCATCTCTTGGTGCAGACCATTTAGGAGAAGGCCTCCGACCGATTCTCCCTTGGTGCCAATCTGAGAGCGGCCTCGAAGTTTAACGTGGCATCCGGGTCGCTTCAGAATATGGCAACTGGCGCAAAACCAACTCAAAGTGAGCTCCCATCCAGCGACTTCCCTTACCCTGTGTATTTTTCCTTGAAGACTATTAGTTTCCTTTTGGCCTCAGACATAATTGAGTTAAGAAGACCCCAAACAGGCAAATAATAGTGGAATGATTCAAGAGTGTTACGGTGCCTACCAGTCCTATTCACTCTAAAGAAATCGGGCTATATACCCTACCCTACTAACTTCCCCGCTTAAAAAAAACCCCATGCTAATAGAGATTTCTCGTTGGTTTCTAAAACGAGAAAGGCAGATTTTTCTTTATGTAATAACCAACAGTGGCATTTTCCTTAGTAAAGGATATATCCAAAGATTAAAAATTGTGAAATTGATTACTAATAACAAAGGTTGCAATAACGAGCATCTGTCCTATAGATTGGAGACAGAAGGGCTCACGACTCTCTAGAATCTTGCATTCCGATGTTCCTGGAAAAACGTACGAACATAATCGCCCTTGAAAGAGGACTTCCAACATAATTACGAACATCGCTCAAAATACCAAGATCTGTGGAATCCATAGGAATGGAAGGCTTCGTCTCCAGCTTCTTTAAGCATGCCAGGAGGAGGAGGGAGGGATGGGGGTTATACGCCAATAAAGCGACACTTCTATAAGTGTTTCAATTAGTCATTTTTAGGACATCTAATAGGTTATTCTAACCGCCCCAAAACAGCTGTTTCAACTGGTCATTGGTAAGGGATTGTAACCAATAGACCAAACCGATAGCTCCAATAAGAGCCGTTTCAATATTCCCATTTTTTAAGACTGACTATCTAATAAGATTAAGAGTTGAAAATTAATATTTGAATTGGCCAGAGGGGGGGGGGGAGCAATAGGCCAACCTAACACTCCTAAAAAATAACTGTTTCACTTGATCATCTTTTAGTTGTTTGGTCTATTGAATACAATCACTTGTTTGACGTGGAAGAGGCTCGTCTTAAAGGAAGCCCAATTCAAACGTAAAATAGGCTAACTATTGCTATGGCACCCGCATACAAGGGGTGGGTGCGGTATGGTACAGTCTCATTAGCATTGCCAACATCTCCTATGCAAACATCCTTACCGCCCAAATCGTTAAGAATGAAGGTAAAGATTCGTTTTAACACATATTTTCTAATGAATTTAAAAAATGTGTTTTTGGTATGCAGTTTTACGTGTAGTTTTTCAGATCTAACACTCGTTTTTCCGGGAAATGCCTACTTTACCCATAATCGACTGAAGTTCTGTAATAGGAGTAGTATGTATTTCCAGCGCAACGAGTTTCAGGTCTGAAAAGTACACATAAAACTAACTGCATAAGAAAAATAAAGCTTAAAATTGATTTAAAAGATCCAGAACAAGACCTAACTTAACCTTACCTAACCTAATGCAGGCATTAGAAAACCACATGCCCTTGAACGCATTAAATGAATCTTTTGCAGTTATATTCTAGTAAAAGAAATTTCGATCTTGGCTAAAGATACAATTCCTGCATGTAAGGTATTTAATAACTCACGGGATTATATTGCGAGCCCTATATATTTCTAAGGCCTGTGACTTAAAACAAACATCGCTCACCATTGTAACAAACTGAAGACACAGTCACTGTCCGAAAAATAACCAAGAATGCTATTGGCTAATCAGTCAGAACACGCGCGCGCAGATCGCCTGCAGATATAACATAGCATGCTATTGGCTAATTAGTCAGGCAAAAAGTAGGCCAAAAGTTGAAGAAAGACTTCAAATGGCGCAGAAAGATTCCAATCTACCAAAATGAATAACTAGGTTATTATTAAGTAGCGGAAGGTGAAAATGACATCGGTGAACATCATTCTAAGAATTAAGAACGTTTATGTCTTAATTTTTTTTTTAAATCGAATATTAAAATGAATATTATCCAGAATGAATTCGCATATAGAAAATATGAGCTCCAAAGTACGAACTTCCATCTTGAAAAAAATTCCTTTATTACGTCTCCCCACTGTGTCCAGAAGGCCAGTGTCTTCCTTGAACTGGAAGGTTGCCGGTCTATTCGAGACCCCGAGCTATCAGCCCCTCCCAAAGGCCATTTTGAGGTCCCGTTTCGTAAAGAGCAGGTTAATGGTGGATTTTTTCTCTCCTTGGGTAACGGTTTCCGCCGTCGTGTTTACTATCTACCCACCCACAAGAATCCCAATCCCCCATTTTCCTTCTATGGCGGAAGTAGGTAGCAAAAGACCGTATCTTTTTATGTTTTCCTTCGGGTCATTGTCAAAAATTTGCCCGAGATTCGCCTGGTCGATTTCGGTGGCTCTTAAATTTGGCGGTGCGGCTGATGAGGAAGGGAGGGAGGGTGGGGGATATTCATTCTCCTCCCCGATATCTATTTGGAGAATGTTGCCACTAACGTACATTATAACATTCGGTATCATTAATAAAAAAAAAATGATCAGATGCGTGTCTTGATGAAGTAGTAGGAAAAGACGAAAAGGTTAGGAATAGTCATTTTTCATTTAGTGGCCTTTTCATTTATTTTTTCGGTTAAAGTTTTCTGTCAATCTATGCGATGTATTTATATTGTGTATTCATCTATCTTGACCAAAAATATAAACCACCCTATGGAATAATTCACATAATGTAATTAGAGATCTGCTGTAAATGAATTCACCATATATGTATATATTATATTTATTTATTTTTAATTATTTTAATACTTAGTTGGACTCCCTTTTGCTTTAATTACAGCCATAATTCCTCGTGTCAGTTTTTACAAAATTTTTACAAATTTCTGATGCTTGTAATTTTTCATACTGTTTTGTTCGAATTTGCGGTACTTCTTATTGCTTTCCCAAGTACTCCAGACAAGTGTTTTATTGGATTTAATTCTGAGCTCTGTTGTGGCCACTTCATAGGGGTGATCCCCACTTCTCCAAACCAATATTTAGTGTGGTTGATGCATGGCAAGGGACATTGTCCTGCTGAAATATAACTTCATTACTGGATGCTGTAAGATGCAATTTCTAGATAAATGGATCTTAATCATATGACAACATGGTGGTATATGTTGTGGAGTTCATCCTTCCCTGGCATAAAAAAAACATCCCCCATGCCCGTGATGAAGACATTGCAGCCCCATACTATGACAGAACCATCATATGCTTCAGAATTGGTACCACACAAGCAGGGTAAAATTGCCTCTCCAACTTTTGGTTTCACAAAGGTAGCCACAAACGCGCTGAAAATCTGCACAATTGTTACAAAAAGTTAAATTCATAAATAATTTCTTATAAGATATATTTAAATGGAATTACATAAATTTGATGTAAAACAACAATAAAATAGTCGTTCTTAAATACCTATAATTACTTTCATCTGACTAAATAACTTTACACCATTGTTCATTTGTCCAATTTTGGTTATCATTGGCCTCCTGAAAACGTGTTGGTTTCCTTTGACCTCAGATACATATCTTCTTTCGGTCCTTGCATCTTCTTATCCCTTGATCTTTATGCATTCTTCTAAATGTTCTGGATGATATTTCTTTAGCGAAAACTTCCTTCAACTTCCTAGCAAATTCGGATGTTTATCTGAGCTTCGTAGTGAAACCCGAATTACAGATTTTATCTCCAAGTTTAGTAAAACGTTTTCTGCAATTTTTCTTCTTTAAATACCCTTTATTACCCTAAGTATTGCTTTATGAAAAAATATTTTTTTTTGCTTTCAAACATTATTTAGGTCATAAAACACATATATACAACTTTTTGTATTGAACATTGAAGGAACTACATGAAAATAAAATGATTCCACATGGCATCATTGGGAAGTATTGATGCAAACAGGAACAAAAAACTAAAATCATTTGGAAAATAACAAAGATAAGCTGGAAATTTAGTAACCATATTTCCTAAAAATAAAAGTTAATTATTTTTTCATTAATTTTAATAAAATAATATACACAATAATTTTTTTAGGAAATGTAATAAAACAATTTTCCTCTTTCAACAGGCATAATGATATGTTGCACTTGTTACACTTCCTATGTGCGTAAGCTTTGATGCTGCATTTGCATCTTTGCTTTAGTTCAGTAGGCTCCGGAAAATGATTAAACCCATCCAAATGAACATCATCGACTGGCCTTGTTGCTGTCGTTCCTGTTGCATTTAGAAGGCCTACCCTTTTGCCTTGTTGTACTTTTGCGAGCATTAGTTAGTGAGAGATTCTCCTCTGTGTTTTATATGAGGCATCTGAAGACTAAATAAATGAAAATGAGTTATTTTATTCATGATAAGTTATTGAGACTTGCCATGTACTCGCATTCAGGGGCAGAGACCGCCCCGCCAGACCATTACCGACCTCGGTATGGCAGCACTTCTAGCTAAATAGGCCCTATAGAACTAAAACAAATTATAGGTAGCAAGAGTACTAGAAAATATATATATATATATATATATATATATATATATATATATATATATATATATATATATATATATATATATATATATATATATATACCGCCTCAGCCGGCTGGCTAAAACACGTAAGGGGATGGAATTTACACTGCACCATCAAACTAGGCGAAGGAGCTGTCTCTAGCAGCCAACAGCTAGCCGGGCGGAGGATATCCTAGACTGATCCAATGGCCAAATATAGGTGAGTAAACCTTCCGAATCAGGAGTGGAGCCCCGAAGGTGGAGCAGTGCGCTGTGCTCACTGACTCCGGCAGCTCCTGCAGCCAATCTGGTACCATACGTACTGATCTGCATTCCTTTGGATGACACCGGCGAGGCCGAGAGGGAGATGACTGGACAACCCAGGACCTCTATACACTTCGCCCAGGCCTACGATTCCATAGCGCAATCTCTATTGTATGGCGAGACAGAAGGATGCCAACATACACTACACCATATATATATATATATATATATATATATATATATATATATATATATATATATATATATATATATATATATATATACAGTGGCGGCAACAAAAAAAGTGACATGTGAAAATTCGGGGAAAATGAAACAGAAAAATGTAACTTACATATTTTATTATGAATATTTCATGAAAGTTAATACTTGGTCATGTTGCCCTTGCACTTGATGACCATTCTGAGTCGATTGGGCATTGATTCAGCGAGGTTTGCGAAGTAGGTGGGGTCGATCGTAACCCAGATCTTCTTCAGTGATTCTATCAGGTCCTTGATGCTGCCGGATGCTGTCTCTTGAACTTTGGATTTCATCAGATTCCAAGCATTCTCAATAGGATTTAGGTCCGGGGAATTACCAGGCCACTCCAAAACACTAATATTATTATCATTGAAGAACCTTTTTACTAACTGGGACCTGTGAGCAGGGGCACCATCATGCATGAAAAATTCACACTGATGAATTTCCCAAAATGGCAGCATGTGCTGCTTCAAAACTTCGAGATAGTTAGTCCCCCTCATGGTTACATTCTTGGGAAGGAAGTACAGACCTCCTCTGCCCTTGTTTCCACTAAAGGCACCCCACACCATCACACTATCAGGGTGCTTCACAGTTTTCACGGTATATTTTGGGTCATACCGAGACACATTGCTGGGACGACGCACGATCTTTGACTCTCCTCTGACCAGCTTTAAGTTGCTCTCATCACTGAACATCACATTCTTCCAATGGGCAGCTGTCCAATGTTTATAGGTCTTGCAAAAATTGAGCCTTTTCATCTTCATAGCCTTGGTAAGGAGTGGCTTCTTGGCAGCGCGGCGAGCCGGTAGGCCTAAGTCCTTCTCTAAGCGATGACGGATGGTCCTGAGGGCGACGTTCTGGAGAAGGTCTGGGTGTTTTTTCTTGATTGAAGCGGAGGTTACAGAAGGGTCTGACATCACCTCACGCCTTAGGATATTATCAGTCCTTGGAGATGTCTTCCTAGCTGCACCAGTGCCCTCCTTCCTCTTTGGTATGGTACCTGGTGGCAATAACTCAGCTGCCCGTTTTAGGCGATAAATCGTATTTCTTGAGGTTCCTAAATCTGCTGCTACATCAATAAAAGACTTTCCCTGCTCTAATAGGGTCAAGGCACGGCTTTTCTCTGTCATAGAAAGCTTTTTCCGCCCCATTGTATCCACTTGCACAGAAGTTATAGCACGTCAAATGTAGGCACGAATGCAGGAAATCAGCACGCTGGAGCGTTGTACAGTGGCGGCAACAAAAAAAGTGACATGTGACAATTCGGGGAAAATAAAACAGAAAAATGTAACTTACATATTTTATTATGAATATTTCATGAAAGTTATTACTTGGTCATGTTGCCCTTGCACTTGATGACCATCCTGAGTCGATTGGGCATTGATTCAGTGAGGTTTGCGAAGTAGGTGGGGTCGATCGTAACCCAGATCTGCTTCAGTGATTCTATCAGGTCCTTGATGCTGCTGGGTGCTGTCTCTTGAACTTTGGATTTCATCAGATTCCAAGCATTCTCAATAGGATTTAGGTCCAGGAAATTACCAGGCCACTCCAAAACACTAATATTATTATCATTGAAGAACCTTTTTACTAACTGGGACCTGTGAGCAGGGGCACCATCATACATGAAAAATTCACACTGATGAATTTCCCAAAATGGCAGCATGTGCTGCCTCAAAACTTCAAGATAGTTAGTCCCCCTCATGGCTACATTCTTGGCAAGGAAGTACAGACCTCCTCTGCCCTTTTTTCCACTAAAGGCACCCCACACCATCACACTATCAGGGTGCTTCACAGTTTTCACGGTATATTTCGGGTCATCCCGAGACACAGTGCTGGGACGACGCACGATCTTTGACTCTCCTCTGACCAGCCTAAAGGTGCTCTCATCACTGAACATGACCTTCTTCCAATGGGCAGCTGTCCAATGTTTATAGGTCTTGCAAAAATTGAGCCTTTCCATCTTCATAGCCTTGGTAAGAAGTGGCTTCTTGGCAGCGCGGCGAGACGGTAGGCCTAAGTCCTTCTGTTAGCGATAACTGATGGTCCTGAGGGCAACGTTCTGGAGGAGGTCTGAGTGTTTTTTCTTGATTGAAGCGGAGGTTACAGAAGGGTCTGACATCACTTTACGCCTTAGGATATTATCAGTCCTTGGAGATGTCTTCCTAGCTGCACCAATGCCCTCCTTCCTCTTTGGTATGGTACCTGGTGGCAATAACTCAGCTGCACGTTTTAGGCGATGAATCGTATTTTTGAGGTTACTAAATCTGCTGCTACATCAATAAAAGACTTTTCCTGCTCTAATAGGGTCAAGGCACGGCTTTTCTCTGTCATAGAAAGCTTTTTCCACCCCATTGTATCCACTTGCACAGAAGTTATAGCACGTCAAATGTAGGCACGAATGCAGATAATCAGCACGCTGGAGTGCCATATACTAAAACCTCGTTGTACGAGCTCAAACGAGACACTGAGTTCCAAAAGAGCGCAGTTCTGTTGTCTTAGCCCAGGAGAGTCGTCCACTTGCGGCATAAGCTCCGCACATTTTCATTGAATTGTTGGCAAGTAAAATAGTGAAAGCGATTTTGTGTATCGATTTCTGTTGCCAATATTCAATGTCACTTTTTTTGTTGCCGCCACTGTACACCAAAACCTCACTGTACGAGCTCAAACGAGACAGTGAGTTCCAATAAAGCGCAGTTCTGTTGTCTTAGCTCAGGAGAGTCATCCACTCGTGGCATAAGCCCCGCCCCTTTTCATTGGCTTGTTGGCAAGTAAAATCGTGAAAGCGATTTTATGTATCGATTTCTATTGCCAATATTCAATGTCACTTTTTTTGTTGCCGCCACTGTATATATATATATATATATATATATATATATATATATATATATATATATATATGGGGGTGTAAACAGAGTACTAATATCAAATAATAAAGTTTGTGTGGTTATAGACGATGTAGACATAGCCAGACTCAGAAAATTGCATAAACTTTTTTCTTTGTACTAATACTTATGAAAAGTCCAATGATGCCACATGGAATCACATAAGTTAGAAAAAATATTACGCATACAAATTATATGCTGAAGGTATAACTAACATTCTAATCTCATCTAAAAGCTTTCTTCTATGTAATAAAATAGAAATGAAAACCTATGTTTACCTTATCGTATTCATGAGTCAAATATCTGCGTATAACGCACTAATCCCAATGGCATTGACAGTCAAAACTATTTCATATCCCCAGCTGACACCTCGCGTGAGCAAACAACTCAAAACATGCCAAATGTCTCAGTTGGCAACACATGAAAACATTTTGATGCCACACGAACTCAATGGACACTTTCTAAGTAGAATCATTGGGAGCGAAAGGGTTAACACAAAGCTCTTGGTCTCTGATGTAGTTTTTGACACCATATCTTAAACATTTTATTTTTTTTAGCAATTTGTCCTTCTTTCTTGGCTATGAAGGTGGATTTGTGCTTTTGTAAGTTCTTTAGTTTTAGTAATATTACTTATTTAAAGCTATATTGACTGCACAGTAGTTATAAATTTAAGCTGAAACATAAGAAATATTGGTTAAATTCTGATTTTATAAAACATCATTTAATTAATTACACAATATTTAGTAAAATAATACTAATTCAAACATATTAACAAAATATTCAAATATAGTATCAGAATACAAATTATTATCATATTAGGTTGAGGAATAAGTTCTTGCGTTTTTTTTAATGTTGTGTTGATGTGATTTGTGCAAATATTAAGAAACAATAATAAATAATGAAGGCAAAATTTGCAAAGGTTAGGCTACGTCTCTTAACAGCATAGACTATTAGGCTTTTGCTTAGGCTACGTCTTGAAGTTGAGTAATAAGTCATTGCGGTTTATTTAAAAGTTGTGTTAATTTAATTTTTGTTCTGTACCCTCAAAATGGAATGTCAAGTTGAAAGAAAGGCGCATTTTCGACACTTGTTGTTATTCATTTGCAATCGAGACGGGAACAATGCAAACGCAGCCATAGCTCGTCGCGATATTTGTGCTGTGTACGGAGAAAATGCTTTATCAGAAAGGACAGCTCAATGGTGGTTTTCACGTTTCAAAAACGCTCATTTCAATCTTAATGACGAAGAACGTTCTGGTCGCCCCATTAAGTTGGATGAAGATCGATTGAACGACCTTCTTCATGAAAATCCTCGTCAATCAACTAGAGAATTGGCTGTACAATTGGCGTGTGATCAGAAAACTGTAGTGAATCACCTTCATTCAATGGGGAAAATTAAAAAACTCGGTGCATGGGTTCCGCATGCTTTGAGCGAAAGCAACAAACTTCAACGCTCCACGATTGCCGCAGGTTTGCTTGCGCGTCACAAGGTTACTCGTGGATATAAGGACAGATTTATTCACCGCATCATCACTGGCGACGAAAAGTGGTGTGTTTATGTCAACATGAACAATCGAAAACAATGCTTAGCCACAATAAAAAACCACTTCCGCGATTAAAGCAAGGACTTCATCCACGAAAGACATTGCTGTGTGTGTGGTGAGATTGTTAAGGCATCATTCTTTATGAGCTCCTTACGAACAACGAGATTGTCAATGCAGAACTCTACGTTCAACAAATGTATCGACTCGCCGAAGCTATTCGTGAAAAGCGACCTCATCGACGTTATGGAGTCCTTCTGCAACACGACAATGCTCGTCCTCACATTGCCAATATGGCAAAAGACGCCATCCAAACGCTTAATTGGGAAATCCTACCGCATCCTCCATATTCGCCAGACTTGGCTCCATCAGATTTCCATCTGTTCCGATCGCTCTCCAAAAATGTGCGCGGCGTTTCGTTCAATACTGATGTGGAATAAGATTTTGGTTAGACGAATTCTTCGAGTCAAAATCCAGAGATTTTTATTGCAGAGACATCGAAAAACTAGTTGAACGTTGGGAGGAAGTCGTAAATAGCAACGGAGAATATATTATTGATTAAATTGCATATTGTTATCAATTAAAAATGAAGTTTTTCTAAAGTTGTTAATGCTAATGAATAAATTTGATAAAACCGCAAGAACTTATTCCTCAACACAATACATATTTATAATAATATAATAAATTATAAGTTTGATTAAATATATAATTCTATGGGGGTGGGGGGCTTTATACTTTTGGACAAGGCTGTATTCATGTAGAGTACAAATTGTCAAACAATTTCTTCACAATTGAATAGACCACGACCCTCCCACACAATACACTACCAATATGGTATCACAGGTTTGGCAGGAAAAATCCTTCCTAGCCCTTGGCCATGACAACATAAAAAAATCAATCCTAAACAGCTAGGTCCAATAAGTCTAGACGCTCTCACACTTCAACCACTCCATCTTTCATACCTCTAGTCCAAATATCTGAAAACTGCCCACACTACATGCATCCTCAACCCAAATAACCTACCCAATGAGCCCTCGTCATACCCCCTCCCCCTCTCCACATCACCAATGCACCAAACAAGCATCAAACTAACATCTCCTAATTCATACAAGGACTCTTCAACCAACTCATACCACCACCCAGAACAGGAATGACAACGATAGAGATAAGCAAAGCCTTCCACACATCATCATCCACACAATACTAAACACCATACTTAAGTCCAATTATAAAAAAGGGCTTACCAACTTCCTCACATACCGAAAAGCACAAAGTAATACACCACATACACAATGGAGTGCCGCAGGAATTCATACTCTACCTTATCCTTATCAACCCTTTCTTTCATGGCTCCTCTCTCCCAGGAATCCCCACATCACATTGGTTATTCCGATGATATCACTATCCTCCCTCAACATTCACACACACTACAACTCTACATTACATGACTCACAGAACGCTGGCTGCAAAAAAGATTCAAAGGCCGAGTCAATTTCAAAACCCTTCGGTTCCCCTCTTCACAACACACAAATTCGAGTGCAACAAAGACCTCCACATCATTGCATCACGCACCCCACCATTCTGAAATAGAGCATCTGCAATGCTGGGAGGCACGCCGGATTCGGTGCTACATTTCCGACAGCGCAAAAGAAACGCAACCAACACAAACCTGACCTAAATTTGAACACACCCAGAGCACTCACGAGAACTACATTTAAGCAATCCAAGAAATACATCACCCACACTCGCCTATGCTTCTACAGTTTGAGCACACAATCGTACATCCACTTGTTGCGCGCAAGAGGGTGTCAGATGAAACATGGACCTTCACGCTGCAGCTGACATCGGGATTATCGTGTGCCCTTCCGTCCCCAACGCTCGCAAGATGATATTTTATTTGCATATTTCCATCAACACTTTCTTTACAGATCTCTCCTTACGAATTACTTCGGGGATTCCTTCGTTGGTTTTCAATTAACTTAAAAATAAAGTAGTCCGCCTTGACAATGGATGCCCGTTTGCCCCCTCCCCCCTCCCAGCACCAAATTTAACCATTTACACTGCAAACGAAAAGGCCAATACAACACCATCTAAACGCGATTTCTCCATATATTACTTGCAATATTCCCTTGTTTTAGAGGGAAAAGGGTCATTAAAAGCTCGTCATTAAAGCTTGTCATTAAAAGCTCGCAGGATTTAATACTCTCCATTGGAGGATGATTCGCTTATAAAATCGTAAGGCCTCTAAAATGTGTTTTTCCTATTTCACTACGAGCTGAGAACCAAGGAGAGAGTCCTCTTATGTTTACTTATCTGACTTCCAGAGCCTAACGGAGCAAATATGGTTCCTGATAAAGACACCAATAAGAAGGCTCAGCTTTTTATTTTGATGTGAGAATTAAAATGAAATTAAAATACGTTGCAGTGATTTACTTTGCATTCATAGCTGCGTATCAATATGAAAATTCGAGGAGTACAATACAGGGATTACGGAAGAGAAGAACGATGAAAAGCTGACGGTTGTTCGCTGTAACTTGACCTTAGCTCGTGCTTCTTCATCATATATTGCATTTGGTTGTGTGGCTAGGTATTATTGGCTTGTTCCCAACGAGAGAAAACAACAACTTGTTTGATCAACTATTCAATGCACCGCCCGAAATAACATGCCAATCATGAAAATCCACGAGTCTATAATTGAGTTTGGACCGCCCTTTTGCGAACTTATATAAAATTGCTTTCCAAATTCTCTGCGAAGATTATCTTAAATTGAAGAGTAATGCCACTTAATTTGGGAGTAAAAAAAACTGTTTTGAGAGTCTGTCCCAACTTCATGGAGAAGTTCTTCTCTTCAGTTAGGAACCATCCCAGATAAAGATTTTGCCTCTCAGGGGCAAGATGAGATAGGAAGAAAAGAAAGGGTTCTCAATGTCGACGCAACTCTTCAAAAGAGTACACCCATAGGATATCATTTCATTTAAATTCACTTAGAGGGCAGTAGAAAAAGACAGGAAAAGGCTCATTCAACTATTCCTGTCATTCCTATTTATTCTTCTTTAGTTTCATCTATCTGCTTTTCCCTCAATCTCAACTGAATGGAAAGTTTCTCGTTAGATTAGTGGAAGAGAGCGACCATTTGAAATCTATTGTTGGGGTTTCCTTTCAAGAATGGTGATAATGAAAAAAAATGTCTCTCTTTTTATCCCCCCTAAGTGATCAGATTCTCGGAACGGAGTCGCAGCACTTATCTGTACGATTACATCCATGTTTTGGCCTACCTCATAACCCGCCCGCTCTCATGTGCTATCGATGTCTCACAACAGAATGCGATAAAAAGGATTTATATAGCAAATGTGGTTCAAATTATATATCACATTTAAATAGTTCCTTAGAGCGAAATGACAGGGAATTCTTTATTATAGAATTAAGACCAATAAAGACTCTTAAATCCGCTCTATGGCTAGTCTTAGAGAAAGTGAAGAAGGTAAGGTAACACGTTAATACGATAGTTTTATTGCGTGTGCTTTAAGAATTAAATAGGTGTTTGTCCAATTTATTTTTTAAACCTGTTGTTTGTCGTGCTTTGAACTACATTAGCTAGGAGAGCGTTCCAAGATGAAACGATTTTATAATTGAAAAAGTTTGACGCGCTATTTGTCTGATAGCACTTTAATTTCAATTTAGGATCATTTGTTCGCGATATGTTTTCAGCGCATTCGAAAAGTGAATCAAAGTTTATATTATCGTAAATATTCCGAATTTTGAAGACTTCTATCAATTGACCGCGAAAGCGGTTATCTTCAAGTGAGAGCAATTTTATTTATTTAACATAGTTGTCTTAATATGGTTTGTTTCATGGCTCTGGAATGAGCCTTGTCGCGTTTCGCTGTTTTCTCTCCAATATGGCGATATCCTTTTGCAGATAAAGAGACCAGAACTGAGCTGCATTTTCCAGCTGTGGTTGCACGATTGACTTGAACAATGGAACTAGCATTTCTTAAATAGCATTGTGGTCGCTGTTGCCTATATTTTCGCCGAGGGAGACAATTTCAATACTTTTTCATTTGTTATAATCAAATCAAACATGTTTTGCTCGCTCGTTGGATCATTAACTATTTAATTGAGATAATTTTTGTTTAAAATATCGCTTTTATTTGTTATCAGCTCATTCATCATTAAAATTTACATTAAGAAAGTTAAAATCAACGTGACTCTTCCTGGCTGCTTACTAACATTCCCTATAAATAATTTCTCGTATGTTCTACAGCAAAGTTATTTTAGTTTCGACAACTATAGACTACTAAAATATCCGTATTACCTCTAGTAATGGTATCAGAAACTATTATGCTTAAATTGTCTCCTAAATACAAGAGGACCCCACCTCCTTTACTCGTTTCTTTCTTTATTAAAAGTTTGTAACCATTTAAATTAAAGGTGAAACTTCAGAAGACCTACACCGTATTTCTGGTATTAAAAACAGTAATAATGGTGTTTTTAGGCATTGTAGTCATCATATATGATTCCAGTTTGGTGCGGAAAGTACATAATTTTAAGATACTCCACCTTTGATGGGGTGCGAATCAAATTTAAATAAGTCCGCCTTGCCTTCTCTTGATGTGTAAGGAATTCCTGATTTCAAACATTGGCAACCCTGATTTCAACCTAATGCTAGGCTTTATAATTGTTTTTGAACCGTAAGGTAATTATTTCGAAATGAGTGGCTTCGCCCACAATACCCCATTTAATTGTGGGAGTTGCCCCCCGCTACTGTTAACTCCCTAGTAGTATTAGCAATTCGAAAGCCTAGCATTAGCTTGAAATTAGGAGGGGAAGTTTCGGAGGGGTGGGGGTGGGGAGTTATTAATAACTGAAGTTTGCATTAAGCTCAAAACTGGTAGAAGAAATGCTACTAGGAAGAGATTGTTTATGAGGCCGAGGATATCCTGGTACCACGGTTAAATGCCGAGTTTTGCAATCTTCTTCGATCTCCCAAAGTACACAATTGAAGATTGGGGGCCATCTTCTGATTTCTGCCCCCCCCCCGACATGTTGAAGACCTGTCCAATGTTTCGCTTCTCCACAAGGAGACCGGACTTTGTAACGAAAAGGGGCCTGTGCAGGAGAGTTGCGCTCCCGTCCGCTTGCTAATCCCTCAAGGTTTGGTGGTGGTTGGGGGAGGGTGACCACAAACTGCCTCTTTTATGAGTGCTGTCTCAGTAGAGAGCGGCAATTTGACCTGGGATCGAACCACGGGTCACCACAGCACATGGCAGCCACCGAAAGGTCGACCTGAATCTCCATCCCAAGAATGACCGCACCCTGGAATCACCATTTCCACTTGGCTACGCTTTAGCCCTAAAACTCTTAGGACATTTCCCTCTTTCGACTCATAGAGATATGTACCTTACAATTCCTTCCCCTTACTTCACCATTTTCTTCACGAACCTCTTAAAAATTCTCTGACGGAGATGCTTTTGAGGGTGTGAACCTTTGAAAAATAATAAATGAAATGCCATAGGGAGTTATGGCATCTGTGGCAATATAGTTATTGCAAATTTGACTGTGCTATCATATTCTTCTATTTCTTCCAACGTTTTCTTCACCCTTTTCTAATTTTCCTTTCTTTTTTTCATCCTCTTCTATTTCTTCCTATGTTTTCTTCGCTCTCTTCTAATCATGTTTTCTTTACATTCTATTTATTACTGTTTTCTTCACCCTCTTCTATTTCTTCCTATGTTTTCTTCACCCTATTAGATTTCTTCCTATGTTTCCTTCACCCTATTCTATTTTCTCCTATTTTTTCTTCACCCTTTTTTTCGGATGTTTTTCTATGCAACCAGCCTCGACAAAATCACCTTCACATGAAGAGCATTCAAAGGATGATCGCTAATTACTTGAGCAGTTTTAATTCTATGAAGTGAAATCCTCTTTTTAATATTTTTTTCTTTAATCCTCGGAATTAACTGGTAAATTTTGACTAATCAATTGGAAAAAAATATCTTGCCTGACTCCCATTTTTCTTCTGACTGCGTGCAGCCATAATGACGATTTTGCTTGAGTATATCAAGTACAGGGTGTTCCGAAAGTCTTTACACCCTCTACCGAAAAGAAATCATAAAATAGAGGAATAATATAATATCAAACAATATTTGAAATAAAAAATTAAAACAATATTTACAGGGGGTGCCAAGACTTCCGGACCATCCTGTATATGAATCGCGTTTCAGGTATCCAGCGCACTCACTAAGTTCTCTATTCGAACTAAGTACTTCCACGCATCTTCACTTCCCTTTAACTTTAGCACTTTCTTTACATCCTTCTTCCTAGAAACCTAGTTTATTTTATAAAAGAAATCGATTCTATGATTTCGACTGCATTGCCCTCACAGGCCCGTAAATGTCAACATATGTGACTTAAGGTCAAATAATGGCTGGATTTAATATATTTGTCAAGTAGGATCGCTCGCTGTAAATCTTGATTCCATTATTCACCGTCACACCATAGGAAGCTAAATCCACGGCGAGTTGAATACCTATATTCCTTTAAGGGATTTCTGCGAGATGTCAGATAGTGTTTAAGAGAAGTATCTTCCTCTTATCCTGGCCTTCAGCTCCAAGCGGCTAAAGAAGTATAGTGAATGGATTAATCCACTGACACATAACACTGCCCATACCCATCTTTCTCTCACTCTATCTTACTACAAAGAAGTCTCTAAAGAGAAGAATCTAAGTGATTGAGTTTACCAAGTTACTTCTGTCTTTAGATGAATTTACTCTTCCCACTCTTCGACAAGATCGATCGATTGAGAGGACAGAAAGGACAGAAGAAAAATCATTGTGGAAGACCGCAGGAGATCGTTTAGTCAAGGAGGAAAAGGATCGAAGAAGAATTAGAGGGGATAAGAAGAGTTGAAAGATAGATGGATAGACACCGATGCGTGGTATCTTTGTGGGTGCAAAGTAGTGGTATTGGGTTGGACAGAGGCGGTGGGAGGATGGGAGGTGACAAGGAAGGTGCGAGTTATCGGAAACGCGTCGTTCATGATGCTCTTATCTTATGTACAGTATGTATAGGTATTGGCTGAGGGTGGTCGAGGGTTGCAGGGTAACTAAATACCATCGTAACGTGTTGAAACAAAAGTAGAACCAAAAATAGAAGAAAAACAGATAAACAAGAAGAAAAAGAAAGATAAGAATGTGGAGGGTAAAGAGGAAAAGGGAAGGCCTCTTCCACAAGGAAAACCCCCGTCTTCAGAGACCAAGTGTCCGAAGGTCACCCTCATTGGTGACTCGCAAACACGGGATCTGCAGCCGCTGCTAGCGGCCCGCCTTCGCACTAGCGTGAAGGTAAGCTGCCTGTCAGGACGGGGTAACCACAACTTTAGAGTAGAGGCAGAGAAAACTCAGATTTCTGAGAATTCAGTTGTTGCTCTGATGGTGAGCGGCAACGACCTCTACCTCAGAGGGGGTAAGGTTGGCCTCAGTGGTAAGACCATCCAAACGGTGATGGGAGCCGTGGATGACATAGGGCTTAAAACCCGCAAACGTGTGGTGGTTGGGATGCTTCCGAGAAGAGGTCCATCCCGAACCGCTCATGAAAGAAACGTCGCAGTGAACAGAAGGTTGGCGGATCTCTGCACGGCAGAAGGAGTCTTCTTCGTGGACCCCTATCGTACTTTTATCGGTAGAGACGACCTCTACCAAAGGGACGGGGTACATCTCTCCTTTAAAGGGAAGGCCTTTCTCGCCAACTTAATTCAAGATGTCGTGGAACGCACCCAAAGGAGCGTTCGAAACAGAGCGAAAGCGGACGTGCGCCAGCACGCCCGTGTCACTCCTGGAACGACCTTCTTAGGGGACGTCAAAAAGGGTATGACCACAAAAACAGAGAAGCCGGGAAACGGAAGAGCGTAGGGAGTCCTAGACTAGGGGATTCCCTCAAAGTTCTTCTGTTCAATGCGAGGTCAATCAGGAATAAGTTTCTTGAGCTCCGTGACCTCGTAGTAACAGAGGAACCTGAGATGGTGGCCATAACGGAGTCGTGGATAAAAACCTCAAACCGAGATTTTGAAGGTAAATTCACGATTCCAGGTTACCAGCTCTTCCTGAAAGATAGGCCAGACAGAGAGGATGGCGGTGTGATGTTGAAGGTCAAGGATACTGTCAACTCGACGGATTGCAACATCGTATCTGATCATGAACTACTAGGTGTTGACCTAGAGATAGGTCCTGCCAAATACAGGACCCTGGTGCTTTATAGACCTCCTGCCCAACTCGTTGAAAAGGACAGAGATCTGTACCAGCTACTGAGAGAACTTGTCGAAGACAGAGTGTGTATCGTCATGGGTGATTTCAACACACAAGTTGACTGGAAAACCAGAGAACCCTGTGGCGAGAACGCACTACTCCTGGAGTTCGCGAACAACGAGTTCCTCACTCAATGGGTGAGAGAGAGCCAAAGAGAGGGGACAATATCCTCGACTTGGTTTTCACCTCTGAGGATGACATCGTTGAGGACCTCTCTGTTGGCGAAGAGGTCAGTGGTAGTGACCACCGACTAATTAGATTTGTAGTCAAAGTCCCGAAGGCAGGGCCTGCAACTAGTAAATCGAGGAAACTCGATTTGAAAAGAGCAGACTTTGCAGGTCTTCGTGCTGGACTGACTGATGCGAGGCTAGAAGTGTGCGATGTTGTTGAAGACTCGTGGAACAGTTTCAAAAATAAGTTCACGAGTCTTCAATCACATTTCATCCCTCTGAAATGTCCCCGTCGGTCTTATGTTCAACCAAAATGGTTTAATCGAGAAATCGGCCAACTGCTTAGGGAAAAGAGAACTGTGTACCGGCAATCAAAGACCTCGGGCGACTTTGACGAATACCGGAGGCTAGCCAGGAGAGTAAAATCCAGCATAAGGGCGGCTAAGCGGTCTGAGGAACTCCGAGTGGCGAGACTCTATAAAGAGAATCCCAAGGAGTTTTTTGGATATGTGAAGAGCCGTACACCAATCCGTTGAACGATTGGCCCTTTGAGAAATAAGGAGGGGGCATTAAAGCACTTAGATGCAGAAAATGCTAACCTCCTCAACGAATACTTCTCTTCAGTGTTTACTGAAGAGTGTGGTCCCATCCCCCAGCCAATGGATTCCTACTCGATTAAAAAGCTAGAGGATATGGACTTCACCGAAGGGAAAATAAAAAAGAAGATCAGTGACCTAATGACGAATAAGTCACCTGGCCCGGATGGGTTTCTACCTAAAGTGTTAAAAGAAGTACGCGATCAAGTGTCACGACACCTGAGCGCAATCTTCAACATGTCAATCCGGACCGAATGCACTCCTAGAGACTGGCGTGAAGCGGAGGTGACTCCTATCTTCAAGAAAAGGGACCGAAGCCAATCGTCAAACTACCGACCTATCAGTCTGACTTCGATAGTCGGTAAACTCATGGAAAGCATGATGGTAGACAAAGTGACGTCGTATTTAGAGTCAAACCTGCTACTGAGGAGTTCCCAGCACGGCTTCCGAAGGCAACGGTCATGCCTGACGAACCTTGTGGAATTCTTCCACTTCGTCTTCCGTGAGCACGATCGGGACAAGGCGGTGGATGTGGTGTACTTAGACTTTCAGAAAGCCTTTGATAAGGTACCACATCGCCGCCTTCTCTGAAAAGTGCGAGCGCTGGAAATAGACGGAAAAGTAGCCAGCTGGATCGAGAACTGGCTACGTGGCAGACGGCAACGGGTGGTGGTGAATGGACAGGCTTCTGAGTGAGTGCTCATTACTAGCGGGGTGCCTCAAGGTTCTGTCCTGGGACCACTACTATTCATCATCTACGTCAACGACATGGACGGTGACATGGTTGCCAAGATTTCCAAATTTGCCGACGATACCAAGCTTGGTATGAACGTTGCAAAGGATGGAAATACTGCCCGCCTGCAGGAAGATCTTAGGAAGATTGGGGAGTGGTCGAACACGTGGCAAATGTCTTTTAACGTGAACAAATGCAAAGTAATGCATATCGGCCACAGAAACCCCCAATCTCAGTATATCCTTAAGGGCCCTGCTCTTGAATCTTGTAACACTAAGAAGGACTTGGGTGTAACTATTACTAGCGACCTCAAGTTCTCGAAACAGTGCATCGAGGCCGAAAAGAAAGCCCAAAGGATGTTAGGTGACATAAAGCGCCAGTTTGGATACCGTAACAAGGAGATAGTACTTTGTCTGTACAACTCCCTCGTTCGGCCGCACCTGGAGTATGCCATGCAATTTTGGAGTCCTTCGTTTCGAAAGGATATCGCAAGGTTGGAACGCGTACAAGCCAGGGCAACCAAACTGATTCCCTCTATCCGACATAAAAGTTATGAAGATAGACTAAGGGAATTAGATCTGTTCTCACTGGAAACCCGTAGACTGCGCGGTCAGCTCATCGAAGTTTTCAAAATACTTCGAAGGTTCGACAATGTTGACTACCGGGATATTTTCACACTGAGTGAGAACAGAACGCGCAATCACGGCTTCAAACTTGAACTGAAGCGTTACAACCGCAATCTGTGTGGAAATTTTTTCACGTACAGTATCTGCGGTAAGTGGAACGCACTTCCATTGGAAGTTGTCAACAGTGAATCTGTTGACCAGTTCAAGTCAAGACTAGACAAAGTCTTGAAAAGTGGCCGTTTAGGGACGCAAAACAATTGAGCAGCCATGTGCCTGCTCGATTGCTAGTCCAAAGGTGCCCTCTTTGAATGGACCGTAAGGTCTCTTAGGGTACTTCCTTTTCTTGTTACTCCTTGTTACTCCTTGTTACATGGATATATGTGAGGTTTATTGCTTGTTTCCCAAACTGTCGTGTTAAACAGGTGTTGGTATATGTGTTGAGTGGTATTAGCCAGTTGTTTTCATGTAGTATAGTCATCCCTGTGTCATAGGAGAGCGACATTCGCGTTTCAGAGCAGTTTTGAATGCGTTGTGGTTTCCTTTGCTATATTTGACTAGCAGCTACGAGTGTGAGTGAGGCGAATGTGAGGTGTGATGGACCTCTGTTGTAGTAGTTATTGTATAATGTAATTATTCTCTGTGTGTGTATGGAGAATTTAAACTGTTTGATCCATGGGTATGTTTTGCGTGGCGTGTGTATGTTGTGTGCAGTGTTATGGTGACCATGAGTGTATTCCATTGGTCGTATATGTGTGTAGGGTTATTGTCCTAGAGGCTGAGGTTGCGTGGCGTGTTCGTGGGTATGTGTCTTTTAAATTCCTCCCAGTTGTGTTAGTGTAGTCATAGAGAGTGGATATAGATATTATAATAGGTGAAGATGATAGTATGAAGCAAATAGGAATGTGGTCGGATAGTAAGTGGGGAACTGAGCGATTTTGGATGGAAGCGTGTGGCATGGTCACTACGGAAGACTATGTCCCTCCGCGATGCCCGAAGAATATGGGAAAGGTCAGGCCGATGTGCTTGCAGCAGAATCCATGCAAAGAACCGGTCAGATACCTACCCCATCATTTGCGGTGATTGAAAGTAGTGTAGGGTAGTGTGCGTTCAGGCTTACCCCAAAGAAAAGTGGTAGGTTTTGGCTTGATAGAGGCCGGAGTGGGGCGTCTATGTGTAGTAGCTGTCGTAGTGGGCTGTACTGTGTGGCCACTAGAATAGGGCCAATGCGCGTTTGTACCTTGTAGGCTCGAAAGGAATCGTCTAGAGTGTTTATGAAAATGTGGTGAATGGATGACCTTTCTAGGATCGATGATCCCAGGTGCGGTGCCATTGGAGTAAGGTATGTGTGGTAGCTTGCAACGCGAAGTCTGTGGTTGAGAAGGTGTATTCTAAGGGAATTCGAAAGTAGGATGTCAGGTCTCTGTGTATTTAGTACCAAGTTACGGGTACTTTCACAGGTGTCTGCAGTATATGGGGTTTGTTGGAAGTGAAGGAATGGGGGGGGGGGTGTTAACTAGTGCGAGTGCGCTGGTAGTGGGTCTTGCAGAGGAAACAGTGGGCCGAGTAGTGGGGACAAAGGAATGATGGGTGGAGACAATGGGAAGGTGGGTGGAGTGAGTGGAGACAATGGAAAGAGGGGTTGGAACAGTAGAAAGAGTGGTGGGAACAGTGGAAGGAGGGGTGGGAGCAGTGAATGGAAGGGTGTGAACAGTGGAAGAAAGGGTGGAGATAGTGAAAAGGGGTGTGTGGATAGCGAAATGAAGAGTCGAGACACTAAGAGGAGTGACTACAGTGGAAGAAGGGAAAAGTATGGTAGAGGGGTGGAGGTAGGGACAGTGGAAGGAGGGGTGGGGACACAGGGTGATGGTGATTCCGGAGCCAAGGCTTGGGCCAAGGGATGAGGGGGAGCGGGATAGGAGGCTGGGTAAGTGGAGGTGCAAGGTGTTGAAAGGGACGAACTGGGTAGGTGTGTATTCGTGTCCCCTGGGGTGGGGAAGAGTGCAGGTCTTCTGTTCATGTATCAGGACAAATAGCGTGGAAGGAAAGATTATTTGCCCAAGTCCGTTAGTGGTATAGAGTTTGTTAAGGACGTTGGCATATAGGCGGAGGTAGCTCCCCGACGTGCACTGCCACCGTAGAAAGCAAGACGGCCAGTTGTATTTTGGGGGTTGACTTGGGTATTGGTTCGTGTCAGGTTGGGCGGTGGTATTGGTGTGGGGGATGTGAGGGCTTGGGTGGCCCCTGTGGCGTCAGTAGCGGCAACGAATGTTTTGTAATGGGGGAAAGGAGTGGAGAGGAGGGGGGGCTGTGGTGTGTTGTGGTGGGGAGTATCGGGGCCTCAACTCTGCGACATCGTCCGCGCGGGCAAGGGAAAAGTAAGGACACCTTATACTAACAGCCACATGATCGCCGCTGTAGTTGATGCAAAGAGTGGTGGTACTCTCGCAGTCATTGTAGTGGTGTCCCACTACAATGCAGTCTGTTTGGCACATGTTTGTCTGGTGTCTCGTTTTATAGTAACGGAGACACTGGTATAGTCAAATGTTGTGTTGTTGTTGTATATCATGTGCGTAAGTCAATATGCTGCAGACCTTGATTCTATTGTGTAGCAGCGTACTCTTGTGGTGTTCTTCGGGGACTGTAATAACTGCCCATTGTTCGATGCGATTGAAATAGAGTTCTTGGATGGCCTCCTTGCAATACCCATGCCTGGGGTGGGTGAGGTCATTAGTGGGGAATGGCTCTACTTCCCTAATATCCAACTAGTGCAGATAATTTCCTATTTTTTGTTGGCTGATTTTGAATCTTCCTCCCACTTGAAGAGTTTTTAATTGAGGGTTGTTCTCAAGGATCTTCAAATAGCACAAAGACTTGTTTTAGAAACACCAGGACGACCAAGTCGTGACGCCGATGTTTTACCCTTTTATTTAAATTAAACCATAATTCTGTTAACGGAAGAAATGAATATTCCAAGATTTATACCAATTTGTCTTTGGAATACTGAATCCTCAGTTTGACCAACAATCCACCGCCCTCTCTGAAAATCTCAACTTTTCTTGGAATTTTGCTTTCTAGGAATATTTAACATTCACAATATTAAATTATGAAAGAATAGAAATAAATAAGTCATAATAATGTCAAAAATTTAGAAAACGAATTTTTTAGCAAAATAAAATGTGGCTGTTTAGTTTTCTCTTTCATTTCTATATAATGACAATATTTTGTTGTTTTTTTGTGGTTCGCAATCAGGTAGCAAATTAAGATTAATTTTACCGTAATTACAGTTTTAAATATTATCGAATGTGTCTGGTGGCAATTTCTTTCGCTAATTAAGAATCATATGGAACAACACCTATAAATACTGCCAGGGTATATAAAACTAGTACAACCTTAACATATAAATAAATGAACAAATACAATGCAAACTAAGAATAATGCACTTAAAAATGGGTAAATATTTTCCTCGAACTATTTATGAGAAAAATCTCAGATAAAGTTAAATCCCTCGGCACAAAGTTTGCTTCATTCCTGACTAATTATTTGTTAAAAGTGGGATTTTTAAGTCATAAAAGCTTACAACAACTGCTTTTCTATAACATCATTTGCAGCCAATGATGTAACTTTGCCAGGGTGGAAGTCAATATTATAATATTATAATATTTTTAACATTATAGCATTTAATTTTTTTATTTTTTTTATTTATTTTTTTTTTTTTTGATTTTCTATTTATTTATTATGTTTTTCTTAATCTTTGTTTCGTTTTTTCCATACCAGGTTTCTTTCCCCACTGGGGCCCTTGGGCTTATAGCTATTTGCTCTTCCAGTTGGGGTTGTGGCTTGGAACTTTAATAATAATAATAATAGAGTCCAAGACCAGGTCTATCACAGAATTGGTTCAATTTATCCTTTGCTGAATGAGCCAAGCGAGTTTCTTCAAATCTACTTCATTGAGGACCATAAAACTCAAGTACAGACCAGAGCAAACATGTGTTAGGATTTATAAATAAAAATAGTGCTCAATCTCTATGAACTCCTTCACCAAAACAATGTCTATATCAGAAAATTCAAGACAACCTTGGAAAGAAGTCCAGATCAAGTCAGATTGATCATCAGAGCAGACAAAACTTAGAATGGTGAATATCGAAGAAAATCCAATTCTCCTACAACAAATGAAGTTGGCCTTTTGGTTGTAGGACAAGACTTTAAAAAAGAGAGATATTGTTCTACAATATAAAGATGGAAGTCTGAAGAAAGTCGCTGAAACTCATAGAGCTTATGACTCCTTACAGTACCCTTTGATATTCTGGCAAGGAACTGATGGTTATAATTTTCTTTTGAAGCAAAGAGATCCAAAAACTGGAACAAGGAATAACAAGAAAATATCTGCTCAGGATTATTATGACTATAGAATAATGATGAGGCAGGAAAATTTAAATTTGCTATTGAGATTTAAGCAGCTTCTCGATCAATTATTAGTTGATATGTATGCCAAGATTGAGTCAGAGAGACTTTTTCATCAAGCTGCATCAGAAAAAGCTCAGAGCAGAGGACTACATCCACCTAAAACATGCAGTTTTAAGTGATGGCACCACAAATAATGCTTGACAAATGGTGATTCTGCTTTCTTCTTTTACTGTAGGTCCTAGGTAGATAGAGGAGAGAGAACAGGATGCAATTTGATATGTGAGACATTATGGCAAACCTGACTTATTCATTACCTATACCTGTAATCTCACTTGAAAAGAAGTGCAAGAGAATCTTCTTCCTGGACAATCTGCTACTGGCAGACATGATATTGTGGCAAGAGTATTCAAGTTTAAAGTGGACAAACTCATAGATCTGATTACTAAAGGAAAGCTTTTTGGACAAGTGAGATGTAATATGTATACAATTGAATGGTAAAAGCGAGGTTTGCCACATGCCGATTTGCTAATTTGGCTGAAGAAAAAAATAAGTTCCAATGAGATTGACCTTATAATCAATGCATAATTACCAAATCCTGAAACAGATCCAATGTTGTTTGAAATCATCAAGAAGAATATCATCCATGGTCCATGTGGTTCTGTAATCCAAATAGCTCCTGTATGGTAGGCAAAAGCTGTAGTAAGAAATATCCAAGGGACTTCATTAAGAAAAGAAGGAATGATACAAATGGCTATCCAAATCTATAAAAGGAGAACACCAGAAGATGGAGGATATTCATTCGCTGTGAAAAAAAATGGAAATGATATTATCGTAGACAACAAGTGGGTGGCTCCGTATAGTCCCTTCCTTTGCAAAACATTGAATGTCCACATCAATGTGGAATTTTGCAACAGTGTGAAATCCATCAAATATGTTTGCAAGTATATAAACAAAGGCAGTGATCAAGCCGTTTTCAGCCTGGAGAATCATAGTGAAGTTGAACAATTTCAAATGGGAAGATATATTTCCAGTAATGAGGCAGCATGGAGAATACTTTCTTTCCCTATTCATGGCAGAAGTTCCTCAGTTCAGCACTTGGCTGTGCATTTGGAAAATTGTCAGAGAGTCAATTACACTGAGGAAAATGCAAGAGAGCTGGCTGAAAGGCCAAAAAACACTACCCTGATGGCGTTTTTCAACCTCTGTAACGAAGACGAGTTTGCCAAAACACTTCTATATCCTGAAGTATTTAAATATTTTACCTTCAAAGCAGGAAAATTTTCTAGGAGGAAGCAAGGAGAACCACACCCAACAGCTCCAGGAATTAGATGCAGTGATGTTCTTGGTAGGGTATATACTGTTCACCCAAGAAATCCAGAATGTTTCTTTCTAAAATTATTATTACACTATGTGAGAGGACCAACTGACTTAAAAATGCTTAGAACGGTTAATGGAAATGAAATGGAAACCTACAGGCAAGCATGCATTGCTCTTGGATTAACAGTAAATGATGAACATTGGGACAAAACTTTGGAAGA
Organism: Ceratothoa steindachneri; assembly: GCA_963969495.1. Taxonomy (NCBI): domain Eukaryota; kingdom Metazoa; phylum Arthropoda; class Malacostraca; order Isopoda; family Cymothoidae; genus Ceratothoa; species Ceratothoa steindachneri. The sequence continues at coordinate 179,435,461 of OZ018326.1, forward strand.
GGCAGCTACCACACAGGCTCCAAAGACAATGAGAGACTTACTTACTGTGATGATTGTGACCCGTGAGCTATCTAACCCATTGGCTCTCTGGAAAAAGTATAAGGAAGATCTATCTGAATATGTTCTCCATCAGTTCAAGTTAGAACAACCTGGAGCAGAAATAAACCCAATAATTGCAAATATTGCACTCTGTGAAATAGAAGACAAAGATATATCCTTAACTCAAAGGGATTTGACTCAATTTGGGATTCCGAAACCAAATAGATATTCAGTTTCAGTGAACAAGTAAACTTTGAGAGGAACGAGCTGCAATATTGAGGAACTTGCTATCATGGTGCAGATCAATGAGCCACTTTTAAATCAGGATCATAAAACAGCAAATGAAATGATCATAAGAAATGTAAATTTCACCAAGGGTGAAATATTCTTCTCGGATGCTCCAGGAGGAACTGGAAAAACCTTTGTTATAAATTTGATTCTATCAGCTGTGTCAACTGAAAGAAAGATTGCACTTATAGTAGCCTAATCTGGCATTCCTGCCACACTTCTAGCAGGAGGCAGAACAGCTCATTCCACATTCAAGCTTCCATTGAATTTGAATGTTAATGAAAATCTAATCTGCAGCATCAAGAGAGGAACCACTGTGGCAAATCTTTTGCAAGAAACCTCAGTTATTGTTTGGGACGAATGCACTCTGGCTCACAGAAAGGCCTTTGAAGCTTTGGATAAAACACTGCAGGACATTAGGCAAAACAACCAGCTCATGGGCGGAGTGACCCTTCTTTTGTCAGGAGACTTCAGACAAACTCTGCCAGTGATTAAGAGAGGAACAGCAGCTGATGAACTCAATGCCTGTTTAAAGAATTCTTACCTTTGGAGTCATGTTCAAAAACTGTCCTTGAATAAAAACATGAGGGTTCACCTACATGGAGATGTCAGTGCTGGGATATTTGCTTCTCAACTTATGGAGCTAGGAAATAGTACAATTGAAAATAATGCAGATGGGGATATTTCACTTCCAGGAGGTTGTGGAATTTGGGTGAAGGATATTGAAGAACTGCAACTTAGGGTTTATCCAGACCTACAGTATCACTTCCAAAACAAGAACTGGCTCTGTCAAAGGGCAATTCTAGCCCCAAGAAATGAAACAGTGCATGCCATAAATTGGAGACTTCTTCAAGAACTGCCAAAGAGATCAAAAATTATTTCTTTTATGATTGCACTGTTGACCTTGACCAAGCAGTTAACTATCCCACTGAGTTCCTTAACTCTCTTGATCCTTCTGGAATGCCTTCCCATAAGCTTTCCTTAAAAGATGGAGCGCCAGTGATGTTGTTAAGAAATTTGGATCCTCCGAAGCTATGTAATGGAACAAGACTAATTGTGTAAAAAATGATGCTTCACCTTCTTCAAGCTGAAGTTTTAACTGGTCAGGGCAAAGAAGAATTAGTTCTCATTCCACAGATTCCACTGATACCTCCAGATATGCCATTTGAATTCAAATGACTGCAATTTCCTATTAGAGTCAGCTTTGCAATGTCTATCAACAAAGCCAAAGGCCAGTCTCTGAAGGTTGTGGGACTTCAGTTGCTATAGCCTTGCTTTTCTCATGATTAGCTCTATGTTGGATGTTCAAGAGTTGGAAATGGGAGAAATCTATTTATTCTCACTCCTAATGGAAATGGAAAGACAAAAAATATTGTATATCCTGCAGCTTTGCAGTAGTTGCCATTATTTGGTTTACTAAATTTTAGTAATGTCTACATGTTTTATACATTTAAATCAATACAAATTGTGTTGGGATTTAACAGTGGATCTCATTTTTTAATGTTAAATCAATAAATTTTCCTGTGCTTTCGTGATTCAAAATATCTATCCTTTTTACAATAGGTTTCGGGGCAGAGGCACCCAGTTTGCTCTCAGCAAGATGTATCGTTAAACTCAGCCCGGGAGACGTTAGAAACAAAAGTTTTCTTTAACATTAGCAAGTTTACTTATAAGAAAGCAGTACAGGGTCGTTACTCAATTAGCCTTTTCATTACTTTAAAAAGGACTGTCTCAAATAATATAAATATTACATCCATCAATGGTTTCTTCTTTCGACAAGGGAGTACGTGTAACTTCAAACAGGAAATAACACCAAAAAAAATGATGTTAGATATCTACTTCTCAGTGTGACGAAATGCAAATAGGCCTCGAAATGATACCCGTACAAGCCCGAATGCCGACGTCGCCAATCAACTGCTAGTATATACATATATCCCTAACTCTATCCTTCCTCCATAACTATATAATAACGAGATTTTTTGAAGGTTTGAATACAAAAATTTCTTTTAGTTCGGTTGTCACCTAAGTATATTTAAAATTTTTATTAAAGTTATTTCTAAGAATTCCTTTATAATATCAAAAAATAAAATGGTGAAGTTCAGAAATAAATATAAGTAGCAAAATTTTGTGAATTTTTAAAAACCCAAAGAATTACAAATGGTGAAGTTCAGAAAATTTAGAAAAATTTAACCATGGCTACTTTTTAATCTTAGTAGTGATGCGCAAGCTCCCCCCGTAGGAGGGGGGAGTGGCGAAGCCATTACCTGGTGTCACAAATAAACTCTTTGGGAGATTCGGAATAATTTAGATTGGATTTTTCTTATTACGACTGTAATTAATGATGCTATGTTTATTCTAATACTAATCGAGTAATGAATTAAAAGGCATCTAGATGCCGTGAACTTCAACTTCTGCTCTGAACGGTAGTTTGTACCCTGTTTGGTTTAATTGTAGACTTACCTGCAACCTCATAATAAATGTGCTTAGAACCATTTTATAAAATTAGTTCACATTTTCTTTTTAAGTGCACATATAAAGTCTAGAATAATGATTCCTAACCTGGGGCCTACGCCCCACCGGTGGGGCTTGGGAAAGATTTGGTGGGCCATGGGAGTGGGATCCCCAAATATTTTTTGCTATTTATTGATCATCCCTCAGGGATTTTATAAAAATTTAGCTCAGTCGCTTGAACTTGCTTGTCTTTGGCATCTGTCGTAAGTTCTGAGCGTCTAAATAAGGCCAAGAGGAAATTTTGTTTATTAAATTGTTTATTCAAACGGGGTAAATAAAGGTTAAATTCTTTTGTACTCAATAATTAAGATTACAATATTAAAAATAGTTATGACTTTTTAACCTTTTTCAACGACCGGTGGAGAATTCAATAAACTTTATTTGGATATTTAGAATTATGCAGATCTTGGTTCTGCTTCTGGCCACGCCCCCCAAAATCGGAGCTTATAAAGGTATGCGAGGATGGAGTTCATTAAGTGGCACTGAGATTCAATGACACATGTGTATAAAACAAGGTTGCCTGATAAAGAAACAGTCGCGATTCCCGATGAGAGATATCTTACACCGTCGAAGAGAATGTGGTCTGTGAACATAGCCATTTTATAAACAAGTAGATTCCACTACTCTGGGCCACAGTTGAAAGAAGAGACCAAGAAACTGTAGTGTTAATTCAAACCCTACTCTGCTTTAGTGAGAATTCCACCGAATCGCGTCATTCCCATAGCAGAACCTCACCACGCCTTCCCTTTGCCTAATCCTTTCTAGCATCGTCGACCCTTAGTACATGAATGTTTAGTGTCCCCTTCTTGCCTCATTCATACAACTCACCGGGAAGTAGCACCGACTCCATCCATATCGGTAACAACGTCTCCTCATGACATCCCAATCACCATTGCGAGCTTTAACCCATTGTGAGGAAGGTGCGCTCAATCCCGATCAGTACGTTCCATTCTTAATCCACTACCATTATTTGCGAAAATTTTGGATCAAGTAAAGACAACCCCTCCCAGTACCTACTAGTAGAAATGGCCCCTCCAAAATTGAGCGAGGAAAGACAACCGTTTTAGTTTAGATTGATTGTCTTGACTTGATCTCAAATTCTGACTCTCATAATCGAGCTTTGCTCGACACCATCATTTTGTTACCACCAGGAGGATGTCAGTTGGACCATGGAAAACCTTGCTACAACTGATATCTTGAAGTGTGTACCCTTCGTGCCTCAATAGGTGGAGGAGGATTGATATAATTCCCCCAGATCTTTAAACCATTTTCAGAACTAATGCTGAATTTCAGCAACCTGACCTTTTAGGAACTAACAAGCGACTTAAACCTCACGACTAAAATTAGAAACAAAAACTTGCCCCTGGTGACATAAAAAAAGATCTGGGTACTTTAGTTTACCGACCCTAAGAGCTTCGAAACAACAAACGTCTTAAAACAACTGCTAAAAAAAATGTATTTTGCTTCTAAGCTTTTGTTTAAATCATAAAGTGTTGTTTTGTCTTTACGCGTCTCCCATCCGTCCTCAGTTCCGGCCTAACCGCGCTCTTCAAAGTCACAGACCTTCACAAAACGCCTTGCAAGCCCCACTGAGAAATAAAAAAAAACTATGAGAGGGTAGCTTGGTAGCAAAACACATCAAATTATTTTATTTTTCGTCCGCTTTCCTCGAGAATACGAGGTGGACTTCCAAAGGTCCAAAAGATATTAGAAGGACTCCAGTTGAGAGCGACTAAGTTAATCCCCGCGTTCATAAATAAACCCGAGTATAAATGGCATCGAATACTGACTCATAATGGTTCGGAAATCTGCAATTATGAGAGAAACTAATAAAAGTTTCCCTCACTTTTCAAGATTATTCACTTACATAAATAACTTACTTTAAATTCGAGTAAGACGCCGAGCAGGGAGTCGGTGAAAACTTGTAAACAAATTAATTAATAAGAAACGAGCCAAAATTGTTCACATATAAAGTGTCGCAAATTTGAAATAATCTTCCTTGGGAAAAAGAGTTCAAAATATTACGGTAAATATGTTTAAAAATAGGTTCGGGGCGTATTTCACAAGAACAAATATCACCTAAGCTATTTACAAAATAAACTGATCATTTGAGTTTTAGGTTTCTTCTCTCAATGTAATTTTTAGACGTTTGTATTTTATATGCTAATTAGTTAAGGCGTTACGCGAGACCACTATGGGTCTCCACACCTATTGTATATTTTTTGTGTGTATTTTACACTTTAAATACTGGGTGCTCCATGGAAATGAGACTCAAAAGAAACCATGTAACTCTTATATTATAAATTCTTTTAAAAAAATCTTCCACATCAATAGAAAGAGGTAGTCTCAATTTTATAGTCTAGGTCGCCATCACCACTGAGATACAACAAGCCATACATACTCCGGATAAAGAAATGCGGAATTTCCATGTGACAACACTGGAATGTTTTGAACCGAGGGAACACATTTTAAAGGAGTCATTTCAATAACAACGAGGCTTCAACACAGAAAGTTTGTAAGGAAAAAAAGGTGAGGAAATGGAGTAAGTGCAAATGTTTAGAAGATTAAAACCGCAGATCCTCCTGCAATTACTGGGGCCGGGAGGGCAAAGTGTCGGGTTTGGGGTACACACAACTCCAGTTGTCATCTAACATATCCTTGAGGGTCACAGTGTAGGAAAGCGGTCAAAGATGATGACAATTAAAATTAAAAGATGATAACAATGATGATAATTAAAATTCAAAGATACTGACGATGATGATAAGTAAAAATTAAAGATGATGACGAAGATGATAAATAAAATTCAAAGTTACATGCACGCACACTCCCACATAATGTACGTGTAAATGCACTGGTAAAAAAATGGTACACGTAAATGGTTGAGGTTCCTCGTTGCATGGATAAGGGCTACCCGTTCCACGTTGGCGGTGTTTTTGTAGACACCTTCGGCTGGAAGAGTGATGTGTTGTTTGTGCGAAGAGAGCAAGGAGAAAGAGACAGCGGTGTAGTTATTGGATGTAATTTTTTTAATTCAAAACGAAAACCAACGAAAGCACAACACTCAGCAAATTTGTGAAGAAACTAGTGAAATTAGACGAAGTTAAAAAAATATCCGGGGGGGATGCAGGTGTCTCCTGGAAGGGCACGGTACGCATTCGTTCAGATGACAGCTGCAGCTACATCTGATATGACTTTGCGGATACCTTAGTAATGAGTGGTCCACCACCCACGTCGAGTAGATCAGCTGGAGTGTTCGCTATAGTTAACACATCTTAACCCATCGATGGCCTGTATCTAGACCCCATTGGAGCAACATATGAGAAATCTCGACACTCGCTTTACATAAGGAAACAGGGGTAGACCGAGTCATTTTTCACCATTTTACACGCCCTTTCACATTTAGCACCCACTCCAGCATAAATCAATTCATTTTAAGAACTACCAATAACTATAGAAAGGTAGATAAGGTCAATCAAATAATAAAGTTTATTCTAAAATGATCAAGTAATGAAATTACCTCACTCACAGGTAGAGACGTCTTGCCTCTGACATGATCAAATCTTCGACAGCTCCGAGATGAGTTCGTTCATTTTATCGCTCGCGAGAGATCGACTAAGGAGCAAATTACATTCTATGGCTGAAAAAGCTAGAGGGAGCCCCATATCCCTGACATTTGCCTGACCTTTCGACTCATAAAATATTCGATGGGAATTCTTCAAACCGCCCCCTACCTCACCCAAAACTGCGACTGCTTTCCCATATAGGAGAGACCACGTTAAATACTGACACTTCTGACTTTCGTCAAATCTGTATGGAATTCATGCATAATAGAATGTGGTTAGGTAGATTCCTACGGCTCCCCTGTAATTTATGGTGCGATCATTTTTTACAGGAGGTTTTTTCCTAAGCGTTTTTTTAAGTCATAATATTTCGGGCCTTTAGCGATACAAGCAGACTCCCCTTTTGGCCGCTCGAGTTAAATAGAGACCTCCGAGACATTTTAGCCCGAGCAAACTTCCCCTTTTCAAGAATCTTTTTTAATTAAATTACTGACATATATTACCAAGAATGAATGTCTTTAAATAAAAAAAAAATCCAAACGAAGGAAGAAATGACATTTATTTCAAAAGACTTAAAATTCACGAAAAATTTCGATTCCTAGAAAATATTTGGCTGCTTAGCGAACGGTGATCTTTTAATACAGTTATAGCCCATCTATCAACGAAATACGAAATTGATGTCCATCTATCGACGAAACAAGAAATTGATCTCCATTTATGGAGAAAACACGAAATTGAGCTCCAACTATAGACGGAACACGAAAATGATCTCCATCTATTGACGAAACACGAAATTGATCTCCATCTATAGAAAAAACAAGAAATTAATCTCCATCTATCGAGGAAACAAGATAGTTATCTCCATCTATAGAAAAAACAAGAAATTCATCTCCATCTATTGAGGAAACAAGATAGTTATCTCCATCTATAGACAAAACAAGAAATTCATCTCCATCTATCGAGGAAACAAGATAGTTATCTCCATCTATAGAAAAAACAAGAAATTCATCTCCATCTATCGAGGAAACAAGATAGTTATCTCCATCTATAGAAAAAACAAGAAATTCATCTCCATCTATCGAGGAAACAAGATAGTTATCTCCATCTATAGAAAAAAACAAGAAATTCATCTCCATCTATCGAGGAAACAAGATAGTTATCTCCATCTATAGAAAAAACAAGAAATTCATCTCCATCTATCGAGGAAACAAGATAGTTATCTCCATCTATAGACAAAACAAGAAATTCATCTCCATCTATCGAGGAAACAAGATAGTTATCTCCATCTATAGACAAAACAAGAAATTCATCCCCATCTATCGATGAAACAAGATAGTTATCTCCATCTATAGACAAAACAAGAAATTCATCTCCATCTATCGAGGAAACAAGATAGTTATCTCCATCTATAGACAAAACAAGAAATTCATCTCCATCTATCGATGAAACAAGATAGTTATCTCCATCTATAGACAAAACAAGAAATTCATCCCCATCTATCGATGAAACAAGATAGTTATCTCCATCTATAGACAAAACAAAAAATTCATCTCCATCTATCGAGGAAACAAGATAGTTATCTCCATCTATAGACAAAACAAGAAATTCATCTCCATCTATCGAGGAAACAAGATAGTTATCTCCATCTATAGACAAAACAAGAAATTCATCTCCATCTATCGATGAAACAAGATAGTTATCTCCATCTATAGACAAAAAACGAAAGTGATGACCATCTATCGAAGAAAGAAGAAATTGATATCCGACTATAAATGAAACACGAAACCGATGTCCATCTATCGAAGAAACAAAAAATTGATCTGCATCTATAGACGAAACGGGAAAGTGATCTCCATCTGTCGAAATCAAAAAGAAAACAAATAAAGAAAATAAATTAATACAATGAAAGGAAATAATAAATGAAGAAGGAATAATATAAAACAAAAAATTAATAAAATGAAAAGATAATAATGTAATAATCGAAAAGAAATAAAGGGAAGCAAACGAATAGAAACTAAAGAGATAAATAAAAAATAAAAGAAGAGAAAATAATATAGGAAAAGAGGAAAATAAATAAAAAAGGAATTAAAGAACGAAATATAAAAGAAGAGAAAAGAAAATGAATGCAAAATAAAAGAAATACAATAAAGAAAATGAATATAAGAAAAAGGAATAAAAGAGAATAACTGGGGAAAAGAAAATGAATAACGAAAATGTAAGACATGAATGAAAGGAAATAAAAGAGTATAAAAACGAATAAAAAAGAAAAAGAAAAGGGAATAAAGAAAAGCAATTTAATATAAAAGGCAGAGATAAAGGAAAGGTAATGAAAAACAATAAAAGAAAATCAAAAGAACGAAAGAAAAGAAAAGGGATAGAACAATAAAGGAATAAAGATAAAGAAAATAAAATAAAAAGAACAGAAAACGAATAATAAAAGAAAAGAGATTGACTAAAATAAATGCAAATAGTAATAATAAAGGAAAGAAATAAAAGGAATAAAGTTAATATTCCTTGTACCAATTGTCACAAGGTATGTATTGGTCAAACACGTAAGGTAACCAAATGGCCAAGAATCAATTGCCTTTTTCGTCCATTAGATCATCAAATGGATTGGAATAAGGGTGGACTCAGGTAGAAGGAAAACTCTATTGAAGGAATCCACAATAATAAAATATAAGAAACATAAAAACCATAACTTAAGTTAAGATTTGTTTATATTAAAAACTTCATCATACAAACGATTTGTAATCAATTTAAAATTGATAAATGATATGCATAAAATAAACTTACCTAGCTGATCAATTTAAGAGATATAAATGTTTGATCAATTTTACCTTTTAATTTATGTTACACATTTCAATATTTATTTTTAAAATATGTAACTATTGTTTGTCATTTTTTCAAAATATTAACAGTGGCACTCGTTTGTTTTTCAGAAATTGACTGCTTCCGTGTCTGGTTGTCATTATTCTTCAGACTGCCTGTTGAAGATATACGAACGAGTAAAAACGAAATTACGTGGGACTAATTTTGTCGTTTCAGTTTCTTCAAAGTATTTCATTGCATGTTTATATATTCCGACAACTCGGAATATGATGATATTTGCCGACATCGCGGAATATGATGATATATGCCGACATCGCGGAATATGATGGTATATGCCGACATCGTGGAATATGATGGTATATGCCGACATCGCGGAATATGATGGTATATGCCGGCATCGCGGAATATGATGGTATATGCCGACATCGCGGAATATGATGGTATATGCCGACATCGCGGAATATGATGGTATATGCTGACATCGCGGAATATGATGATGTATGCCGACATTGCGGAATATTATGATATATGTCGAAATCGCGAAATATGATGATATATGCCGGCATCGCGGAATATGATGATATATGCTGACACTGCGGGATATGATGATATATGCCGAAATCGCGGAATATGATGACATATACCGACCTGGCGGAAATGATGACATATACCGACCTGGCGGAATATGATGATATATACCATTACAAGGGAGAAAGGTATGAATCAATAGCTCATTAGGCTAATGGTTCATAAGAACATCTGCCACTTTTCAAAGAAAATGAGGAAAGGACAATTTCTGTCCAAGGCGATGCTGGAAAAGCGACTCAAGCACACCAATAAGCTGATCAACATTTGAAACAGTCGTTAGAGGCATACTCGCACATGCTGTGTTTATTCTCCGACGGGACAAATTCCTGCCAAGACCCCAAATCAATTCCCAGAACAACAGGTTGTTGTCTATCTTAAGGAAAGGACGTGCTCAGAGTCATGCAGATGAAATTTCCTGCGACCATCATGGTCTTCGGTGTCGTCAGCACTGAATGTAACGTCATGCTACCCCACTTCATCATTGAGGGCCTCAAGCTCAACACCGATGGCTACATCCGTATTCTGAGCAAGATAGTGAAGCCCTGGATCGATCGGGTAACTGAAAAGAGGCCTTACGTGTAGCAGCAATACTCAGGGCCGGGTCAGACCAGTCGGAAAAGCTAGGCCTGACTGTGGGGAAATTTCATCGATCAAACGACACCTGACCTAACTTGCCTGACTTTAGCCTTCTCGATTTCTTTGTTCGGGGCGCGATGGAAGGAAAGACCAAAAAAATCCAGCTGCAACTCCAAGGATGAGCTGATGACCAAGGTTATCACGGTCTAGAGGGGCCTAAAACAGGAGATAGGTAGTGACGAAAGCTGGGGCCGGTTCCGTGGCCGCCTGAAAACTCTCATCGAGGCCACAAGCGGGTTCATCGAGTGAGATCGCCAGAACATTTCATGAAGACAAACTTACCAAAATTTGACAAATATGTCTAAAAAAATAAAAATACTTTAATTTTTTCTTGAGACAATCATCATGAGAACAAATACCCTCCCTTCTCTGTATATGCCGCATTTCGATATATGCTCTATTTACCACGCAAGGGGTGTCAGATGTAGGTAACATTGGCAACTATGTTGCAGTGGACACTTGTATGATTTCGTGCCCTCAAGGCCCCAATTTTGATTGGGATTAATCACCGAACTGCAATCTCCTGGAGGTTTTTTATTTATCAGTATGGACCCATTATTTTTACAGCGGATCTAAACAAGGTATCTCTACAGCGTACTCGTATGTCAGCCATCATGAAGTCGGCCATCATCTGGATTCCATCCAGCCATTGACCACACTGATGTGGCTTAACTTCTCTTTTATCTTACAATGCATTTCGACTTGGTTAGGCTGTAGCTTTTACCCGAATGTGTATATGTTGTCATATACCGACGTCTACATATTTGCATATATGTATATGCCGATATCTCGAAATATACGGTTATGTATGCAATCGAATTTTATTTTAGCATGCTGGTTTCATACTTCACATGTAGCTTGAATCCTTTGTTTCTTGCCATACCTTTGGTCATTGAGCTGAATTAATGGATCCATTTTGACATTGCCAAAGAGTGTAATATCTTAAGAACTTTAAAGAGTTCATCCTTCAAACTAAGTGCCTCTAGGAACTTTCGCCTTCAACCTGCTCCCACATGATCGATGTTGGACGCTGGAAACCATCTGGATTGCGTGGCGCTTCGTCTTTTCACCCATTTCTACTTATATTTCGAAAATAAAACCACCAGGATTGTTCCGCAATTTCCAAATGCGGCCTAACTATGGATTTGTACAGTGGGACAATATCTCCTTTTGACTCTTGGAAAAACTCCTAGGATTAAGATCTAAGACTTTGTTTTGCTTTTTGTCCGCCTTCAGCATTGATTTCGAATTTTAAGTGGTTGATGGACACTCCTAAGTATTTTTTATTGTCTATCTTATACAAGAATATTCCAAACATGGTAGGGTTAAAATTTTCGTTTCTTGGTCTGATATATATCATATTTGACTATCCCTATTAAACCCTCTGTCCTTTAATTGGCCAATACGATTTTGTTGAGTACTATTTTAATTTTGATCTAGGTCAGAAAATGTAATAACCTTACTTTTCAATTTTATATCATCAACAAATTTCGAAGTCTACAGAAATATCCGTCTATATCATTAAAATGATTTAGAAATAGAAATGGTTCTAGTAGGTATCCCTATGGAACTCCACTAGATACTACTTTGCAGGCCGATTCAATCACGTTGATATAGTGTTATCTGTTTTCATCCTGTGAGAGAGTTTCCATAGATACCATGAGTTTCAAGCTTTTTAATAAGTCATCGATAAGGAACTTTGCCAAGGGTTTTTTTTTGTAAATCGAAGTAAATTAAGTCTACTGCTCGGTTTGCATCATATACTTGATCTACATATTTTATAAACAAAAAACTTAAGGAAGTTATCAAGGTTCGATTTTTGTCTTCGAAAACCGTGTTGTATGCCGATTTAGTCCATGGTTGTCAAGACGTTCGACTGTTTTCTCTCTGACGATTGATTCAAGAAGTTTAACAATCCAGGATGTTAAACTAATCGGACTTTAAGTTGTTAAGCAAAGACGATTGTCATTTATGAAGGAGTTGCGTTATCTGATTTGAATAAATTTGGAACGACCCTTTCTTCTAGCGATCTGTTAAATACTTTTGTCTAACATCAAACAATTCTTTTAGTTCTTTGAGGAGGCAAGGGTAAATCATATGTGACCCAAGTGGCTTTACTAGATTCATGCTTATCAATGTAAATAAATCCTCGTCATTGATCGGGATGTTATTCAGTATTGAACTGCTAGTCAAATTCCATCCGCGGCTCCACAACTGGAATCTTTCCAATCTTCTTGGGTCCAAGAGGGAAAGTACCTCCAATGACCTGCGGCGTTTTATAAGATGATAAATGGTTATTGCTTTGATGGTTTCCCATGGTTCAAATCACTTACAAGAGCCTTTAAATGGATAAATGGCCAAATGAGGCTTCTGTCACTAGATGGCGCCACCCAGCACCAAATCCGACGAAAGATTTGAAATCTCCAGGGTGAATAACCCTATGTCCCATGGTCATATTGGTCATTTCATGGCTGTAAATGGGTACAATTGAATTTTACTCCTTTGGAAAATTTAACTTTACTCCTCTTGAAAAAAAAAGCAACGCCTAAAAACCAGCCTTAATTTTATTTTTTCGATCCACTTTCTTTTAAAAACTCAAAACCATTAAATAATAGCCTTTAATTTCAAAAGTTTCATTGTTAATTTTTTTTTAATAAAATTACATTAACATACAAAGTCACACATTTGAACTAAGAGAAAAAAAAAACTTCAATTTTTTTTTCCCTAAAATATTGGATTAGGAAATATTTGTCAAGATTTTGGAATTTTGGGGTTCTGTTGAGTCACACAAAAATCCTTCGAACAACTGGAGAGGATACAACATCAATCATCATGTAAAAATCAGTAGAAAAATAGTTAATCCTTATAAATTTCGTTGCTTCATGATATGATAGTTATTAACGGGTACCTACTTCTTAATTCCTCTTTATCAAAAAATTGTTTTAATAATTTCGTAAGAAATGTAGAGGAAAAACTGAAAAAACATTGAAAAGAGGAGGTCATAATAAATTATACATTTTAAATGGCCCATAGGAGTCTAAGGTCCTGTGTTAGGCAAAAAACAAAACAAAGGTATCAAGAAATGATTTCGAATCCGAACTCGAGTGATTAACAATTCCCATATAAGTTTGAGGGGACAAAACACATACATGCTTCTAAATATAAATATTGCCTTTATTTTTTAGTATATATAAATATTATGCTGTCAATAGATTAATAACGTTAATAGATGACATATAAATGATTCTTATCTTTGATTAAATTATTCTATATTTGCAGTAAACTGTTTAAAGATTACTCTATTATTTTTGAGGCTTTTATGATGGTAGCAAATCAAGCAAATATAGGGCATATGATCCTTTATAAATACAATAAAGGTAATAGTGCTATACTACCAGTAAAGAAATCATTACAGTAGTGTATCGAAATGTGTCGCATATTTGTAAATGTCAGCGTTGGTACAAAATATTCCGCTCACACAATTTTGGAAGGTACACCTCTCTATTCAGCAAATTATCTTTCTACTTTTAAACATTTTCGAGTCTACTCTTTTAAACGGCACTTGTGAAATGGTAATAATGTTAAATGAGGCATGAACAAGTTAGTTCATATAAATGAAAAATATGTGTGAATGCCACCTGAGTTGTCTGAAGGACAATGTTTACAACGTGTGAGTATTGCTTCTTCTCTCTTAGCTCGAAATTCCTGTGATACATTTTCTGTACAAAAGTATGAAGGGAAATGAAACGGTGGGTTCCTTACCCCAATAATAAGCGCAACAAAGCAATGACACGATCGCAAAGAAAAGCATTACTCCTCTGAAATCCAGAGAGAATACAATACGGAATATGGTTTAAAATACAGTGTATTAAATAAATATTAAATGGAAAGGTTTAATAAATGGCATCCCGGTCGTGATAAACGAAGTAAGTTTATGTCAATTACATACGCTATAATTGGTGCTTGAGAAATCAGTACTATAAAGCGGTGGTAGGTTCAGGTCTTTTTTGGAAGTGGTAGGGCAACGAATTCGAAGCTATCGCGAGGTCACGGCTAGTCTAAGGTTAGGTTAGGACAGCGACGCATCAAAACTGAACATATTATGAAACTTTCATCAACATCTTCGCTTTGCCGTTGGCGCTGTAATAAGCGTGAATCTAAATTCAGTGATGGATTGCGAAAAAACACTTGGTTAGAATAATCAAAATTATCTATTTAGATAATCATTTATTCCATTCACGCATTGAGCAAAGGGTTGACAACTACTCTTTTTTGTGTTAAAGAGATTAAAATATGAGCAGAAGCTACAACTAATAGGAAAAACTTTCTGCTAGAGGTTTGCGCAAGTTCTTGGTCTATAACCTAACCTAACATAACCTACAGGCAGTACTAACCCAACGAGCCTCGAACGCCATAACTTAACCTTAACCTCGCGATAGCCTCGCCCAATGTATTCGCTGCCGGTTCTGTTGCCAAAAGACCTGCCTATCCTAATAAACAATGGTACTTATAACCGAAATCTACTTCAGTATAACTAGATTTTTTTTGCAAGGAATGGAATGTTGTTATTTATATCGTATTTAATTACGAAATGCGAACCAATTAGTGGTGAATACTGCTTTAAAAATCCATAGATTTCTTTCAGCTACCACGCGTCCAAGAAAGTTTGAATTTTGTTACTAAGCATTGTACAGTTCCTACCTACTTCAATAGATACAAACGTGTAAACACATATTCACTGATTAGGCAATCTGAAGAGCCTTGCTGAAGAGCGAGCGTTGAGACCGAATCACTTAGGAAATTTAAAATAACAAGAGGAAGAGTCCTTCTAATGACCTGTGGCGTTTTGTTATAAGATGGTAAATGGCTATGAATTGATGGTTCCCCATGGTTCAAATCACTTAATGAGGCTAAATGACGCTTCTGCCACTAGATGGCGCCACCCAGCGCCAAATCCGAGGGCAGATTGGAAATTTCCAGGGTGAATAACCATATGTCTCATGGTTATATAAGTCATTTCATGGCTCTAAATGGGTACAATTGAACTTTACTCCTTTAGAAAAAAAAGCGACGCCTAGAACTGGCGCTTCGCCGCAGGTAAAAAGAGGCAAAATGATCCTTATGTACTTCAACCATAATTATGGATCCCTGTTTGTCTGCACTTATTGGATTTCGTGTGCATACATATTTGTGAAAGGTATTTGGAGTATCTTTGGCTTAGGATGTCTCATAATTTTTCTTGTCTGATCAGTTTTTTGAGGGTACGTAAGTTTAAATTTAGCAAAGTCAGATCCAAGAAAATTGTGAATCATCAGGAAATCTGAAACTGGACAATATTTGGCATGATTGTTTAAAAAGATTGAATTGTGTTCACTGTAACCAAGACGTAGTCCAATGTGAACTTCATTTATCAAACTTTCTTTGTCCAAACAACATACAAATTACTATTTCACATGTAGGACGACTCATATTATCTCAAAATATGCTGATGGAAACCTACATCTCGATATATGCGAAGATTTCAATATACTGTAGGGTGATGTATGCCGACATGTCGATATACTCGTACATATGTTGACATATGTCAACTATGTATATATGGTGATATAACCCAAGATCTCGATATATGCTGAGCTATGCTGACGTAATACATTTTTGGCGCTTAAAAGGTTTATTATGAGAACAAACACAGTTATAAAATGGGCTTCCAAACTCCACGATTTTTTAGAATTAATCTCGAACTCCGTGCGCTGACGTTTGTGTCCGCTTTTGAAGGATCGAACCCGGTACCGCGAGATTATCGGACCAACGCCGTATCCGCTCGGCTAGCAAGAGCTCGAGAAGAGCATGCAGCACTCTTTTAAGTGCCACAGCTACTACCATGCCACAGGTCATTTTGTCATTCATTGTCATAATTTTAAACATTTCTGCCATTCTGAATTGAAGTAAAAGTTCCACCATCTTTAATGTTTTGCTCCATTTTATACAGACTAATATTACCATCTTTCAGGGAGATACGAAATGAACTAGTCACTTGGTGGTGTAAGAGAATCTCTTCCATTTCAAATTAGATTGGGGTACTACTGTATATAGTATCTAGTAATGTCCTGATATAATCTATATTTCATTTTTGAGAAAATAACCTTTAAAACATGAGGGAGAGGGGTTCCTACAAGAACGTATCATCACCGCATCTTAATCTTGCCCCTACTAGTCATCGCCTTTTCCCCACGTGGCTTCAACTACCCCCTCCCCCGAGAAAAAAAACCGGAGTTGAGGGTGGAACGAACGCCTGTGAAGGACGCGTGGACGTTGTTTAAAGCCTATATTTATCCCTCTCCTGGTTGTACCCCTGATTGGACTCCTCCTTGACAGGGGTTCTTCGGCCAAACCTCAGAGCAAAGAGAGATTTCGCCTCTCTCGAAGGGGAAGCACCAGATGGAGCAGTAATATGGTATCACGTGTGCACCGATGTTCGCCCAATGAATTCACCGACCTTCTCGTGTGTATGTGTGCGCACGCGAACTGATAGCCCGTTAATTTCTAAAGGTGCGATGCACCTTTCTATCCCCTTCCCCTCAAAGGCTTGCCACACGCGTAACGCAGCGCTCTTTCCAAGGTACTCTCAAAAGAGGAAAATCAGGAACACGTCTCCATAGAGATCTCGATTCTGTGGACGCCCGATATGACGTCACAGCGGCTTCGCTTGGTGAAGTGCGTTCGCGCAAACTATTTTACGTCTTCAAAATTCCTGACGTCAGTTCTTCTCTGCTTCTCGCTTCCCCAATGCAATATATATATATATATATATATATATATATATATATATATATATATATATATATATATATATATATATATATATATATATATATATGCAGATACACCCACGAAGGAAAAATGAAAAAACGATTCCGAGCGCTTTCGTCTTTATTCTTAATGACCTTTTCAAGCAATGAACAGGAGGCTGGAAAATGCATTGCCTTAAATCTTCAAAGGCTTTCCTTCCCTACCTTTATGGTGTTATTAAAACCCATAAACCTGATAACCCAATGGGCCCCATCATTAGCTCTGTTGGATGTTTCCGATACCCTATAAAATGGTTAGCCTCTCTACTTAAGCCCTTTGGTTGGGACCATTTCTAATTCACATATTATCAATAATATGCACCTCATTAGTACTCTTAATGAGCTCTGGAGAAGTTATATACTAGGTCACTGGAATATGGAGAAATACCCGATGATTGGAAGAGAGCGAATGTAGTCCCCATTTTCAAGAAGGGTAGTAAATAGGAGCCAAATAACTTTAGACCGGTTAGCCTAACTCCTGTAGTCTGTAAAATTCTTGAGAAAATAGTTAAAAAAGGCATTTGCCAACATCTAGAGAGGGAGGGGTTAATCAGCGATGCTCAGCATGGGTTTAGATCAGGTAGATCATGTTTGACTAATTTACTAGACTTTTCGAGTTTGTAACAGATCAAGTAGATACGGGAGAAAATGTAGATATAATTTACTTAGATTTTAGTAAAGAATTTGATAAGGTACCACATAGGAGACTAGTTCATAAATTAAAAATGATTGGGATATGTGGGGGTGTTTCAAATTGGATAGCTGAGTGGCTGAAAGACAGGAAGCAAAGGGTAGTGCTAAATGGTGTAAAGTCAGAGTGGAGGGATGTTATCAGTGGGGTTCCTCAGGGATCAGTTCTCGCTCCTTTATTATTTGTCATCTATATAAACGATCTTGGGGAGGCAGTTAATAATAAAGTGTCAATTTTTGCGGATGATAGCAAATTAGCAGCTGTAGTTAAAGATATTGATGATAATTTTAAAGTGCAGGGGGATTTAAATAAATTGTTATCCTGGGCACATAAATGGCAAATGACTTTCAACCTTGATAAGTGCAAAGTTATTAACATGGGAAAAGATAATAGAGAATTTAACTATGAAATGGATGGGCATTGGCTGAGCTCAGTAGAGGATGAGAAAGATCTAGGAGTAGTAATAGATAAGTCATTAAGGTTTTCTAAGCAATGTATTGAAGCAAGAAATAGGGCAAATAGAGTGCTGGGTTTCATTAAGAAAAATGTCAGTTACAAAAGTAAGGAGGTTATTCTTAAACTCTATAACTCTTATGTTAGGCCACATCTAGAGTACTGTATACAGGCATGGTCCCCACATTTTAGACACGATATTAACCTTCTCGAGTCAGTGCAACGGAGGGCAACAAAGATTATTCCTTCCCTGAGGCACCTTGAATATATAGATAGACTGAGGGTATTAAATATGTTCTCGTTCGAAAGGAGGTGTGTGAGAGGGGATATGATTGAGCTCTTTAAAATTTTTTCCGGGATAGATAAATTGGATGTTAGCAAGTTTTTTGAGTTAGATGATGGAAATCGAACTAGAGGTCACCACTTGAAAATTTAAAAGCAAGGGTGTAGGTTGGATTTAAGAAAATATTTTTTCACCAATAGAGTGGTAGATTTCTGGAACAAATTGCCGCGGAGGGTAGTAGGTAGTCCAAGTCTAAATGTATTTAAGAGTAGGTTGGATGAGTTTATGGGGAGGGAAGGTTGTGATGGTTCCTAAGTTTTGTATATATTAATATTGTTTGTATATATCTATAGCTGCATGATTTAGTTCTTGACAAGCCTTGATTGGTGATACCCTTGTTTCTGGACGCAATCCTCTGGATGTAGTTTTCCTGGGAGTTTGGGTGCCTTAAAAAAGAGGCCGTTTGACTCGGATGACCTATGATGAGCCCTTGTGGCTTTTGTTATCTGTTATATTATATTGTGGGGGACTTTGATTTTGTCTTCCCCTAGTGATGGTGCTTTTTGTGGGTGGGTTTTGACGGGTGCGGATGACCTTTGATAGGCCCTTGTGGCTTTTGTCATCCATGAAATTATGTATGTTATGTTATGTTTTTTACTAAAGTTCCCGTACTCGATCTCTTGAATTTACTTGAAGAACACCTTGCCACAGTTGCTCTCCCTATACCCACTTCTACCCTCATTAAATTCATTTCTCTTTGCATCAACAATTACAAATTTACCTTTAATCGAAAATTTTATCGCATCTATACATGGAATTCTTCGAATCTAGAATACTTCCCCAAATTAATGAAACCCCTATAGCCTGGATGCGATATGTTGATGACATCTTTTGCAGCCCCACCAAGCGTACAATATATATATATATATATATATATATATATATATATATATATATATATATATATATATATATATATATATATATATACAGTTTACAGAGATCCAATTGGAATTCCTAATAAGGGGGTGTGAATTTAAGTTCATTAAGGATATCTTTTAAGATTAGTTCTTTGACGTAGGGGCTGATTTGTATTGCCCATCCGAAAAGTTAAAGTTGGGGATTTCATCTATAAGGGTGGATTCAATGACCTTTCTTTTGCGGAAGTCCTTACACGGGTAGATTAGTTTGTCCTGTGGGAAGTCTATCGGGTGGTTAAAGTTATCAGTGTGTGTTTAATGTCTATATCTCTCAAAGTAGTACGAATGATGAAAATTAATCCATTAAACCACATTGAAAGAGAAAACGGAATAATTTTTCCTCGCAGTAATATTTTTATTACCTTTTTTCGAAAAAATCCATGCAGGGAAGCGATTCGAACCACGCACACTGAGGCAGCGAGCACCGCTTTGATCACAGTTAAAAGTATGCTGTTAGTACATTACGCTACGCAGAGAACCAAACTCTGCGTAGCGTAGTGTCCTCCCAAGGTTAGCCAGGGAATTATTTTGTTTTGGCAATAACATCATAACTATTCGGCCGATTCTAGCGAAATTTGAACCCATTATGTTGTTTTACATTTGCTTTAGAATGATATAATTGCTAAGGTCCTCCTAATCTTAGCCCGGGAATTAATTTTGGGGGGCAATAACATCATAACTATTTGGCTGATTCTAATGAAATTTGAAACCCTTATATTGTTTTACATTCCCTTTCAAAAAATATAATTACCAAAGTCACCCAAGGTTAGCCATGGAATTTTTGGGGGGCAATAACATCATAACTATTCGGCCGATTCTAAAGATGTTTACATTCTCTTTCGAATGATAGAATTGTCAAAGTGCTCCCAATGTTATTCCCGGAATTATCGAAAGTTTTCAAAGTCGTAAGGACATAAATCAGAATAAGTGAGGGCAGGCGACATTTTGGTCAGAAAACCTTGTTTTTATTATTTCGTGTATCTCTTACCTTTTGTTACTATTTTTCAATGTAACAAACGTTACTAGTGTGAGCTGTTTAATAGTACGGTTTCTCTTGAACGAGAATGTGTGGTTCTTTTTGAACCAGTTTCATTTTATTCTCTGTAACTCTCGATGAGTTAAATCGATATTTTCAGCTCTACTTTTCTCTTGAATAGCCAGCGACCATCATCACTTCCTTGGGACAAGAAGACTTTGAATTAACTAAAGTTCGACATTTTCTTTTTTAATTCCATGTACCGGAACTTTGAACTATAACTTTAATTTGTCTTAGTTTTCCGAAAGCCTTGTTAACAAATTGTTTTTGAATATATTTGCATACGCTTGTTCAATTATATTTTGCTAGGGGTTGACTATTCTGAGTTAATCCAAAGGTTTTTATCATCATGGAGCATTCCTTTTCTACACTACGGCGTACTGGCAAAGTCCTGGTACAGTCGTTACGATGCTCCACAAAGAACACAATGATAGTTTTGATGGAGTTAGACACGTATTTATTGTTTTAGTATTTAAATATGTGTTTAAATTGTAATATTAATCAAAGTAGCCGCAAACGGCGGGCGAACACGCGCTCCAGCGAGAGCTGAAGGCCGCGCACACGTTGCGAACGAAGTCCTTCCTCATTCTGGCCACACGCGGTTGAGAGACGACTTCAGCTCGTCGACGTTGCTGTAGCGGACTTTGCAGGCCTTACCCTCGACATGCGCCCACGCACTGTAATCGAGGGGATTGAGGTTGGACGACTGCGGTGGAAAAAAGTCCTTGGACCGGAAGTATATGTTCAACCCCAACCGCTCTTGCACGGTTTTAGCCGTGTGGGCCGAGGCAACATCATGCTCAAAGAGTAGTCCGCCTTCTTCTTGATCTTTCTCACTCAGGGAAGGACTTTCGTGACAAAAAATGTCCCTGTAATTGACTACGGTGAACCTGTAACCGGGTGCGAACTAAACCGGCGGCATCTTTTCGTCATTTGAAGCCACGACGGCGACCATCATCACAGAGGCCAGATGCTTGGTAGTGGACACGTAACAGAGCCCCCGGGAATATCCCAGTCGAAGCTTACCACGCGGTTGTTCTGCTTATTGATGACTGGATCGACCTTGGATTTTTTTTATCAGAAAAAATAAATAGAATTCGATTGACATGACTTTTCAAGTCATTGAGAAGGCGACGACAGCGTCCTCGACGTTGTTCTCGCATTCAGTCGGTGAGCGGAGGTCTTTCCACGCACCTTAAGCTTTTGTTGCCCTCCGTGACCGCTCTGGACACCGTAGCCATCGAGATGTTCTTCGCGAGCGATATTATTTTGAGCTTCGGAGCAATTTCTAAGGTCGTTCTCACAGCCAAGCGGTTGACAACTTGACGGCTCCCTGAATGAGGTCGATCTTTGAGGTCTTTCCCGTTCTTGAGCTTCTCCGCGACTCTGTGGACGTTCATCAGGCTGAGGTTGAGTAGCTTGGCAATGTCGGACTTGTGCCCCGCTCGCAAGAGAGCAAAGATCTCGATTCTTTTCACTTCCATCTCGGCACACAATGGAAAAGAAGTTTTAATGACACGTGATGGAAATGTAAAACTTTAAATTCGTTTGACGGAACATTTTCTATCACATACGTAAACTTCTCGAAAGCTAAAAAAAAAACGAGTGTAACATAACTTTTGCAAAACCCGACATATTGTTTGTCTAACTCACCTAATTTCATTTCCGCTTCCTATGGCCTCGTCAAATCTTCCGAGGCGGATATATGGGCTGCCGCCTATGTCCTACAAAAAAATATGAGGATTATTCTCACTGCAGAACTACTCCTGCCTTGCCAGATCATCTTCAATAGGATGTACCATCGCTAAGGAAGGAAAAGATGTCGCGGAGGGTTAAGCAACCTTTGGCTCATTAAACCACGAACCCACAAACAGAAATGCACAATAAACCTATCCCCAACGCCAGCTTGCATTAGATGTTATCTAGACCTAGACGCCACGAAACACATTCTCGACTGACCTAACCTCGCACAAGCAACTCACTAAAGGGCCTATGAGCCCACCCGAGTGATGTGAAGACGTTCTTTGGGTCTTCCTGCCTCAGGAAATAGAGGTTTGAGGCCAAAATGTAACTTAACGCAAATAATAGGCTCCTTTGGGACTACCCTATTTACGCTACTGATTGAGAAGATTTCCTGAGAATAGAATGCACTCAGTAGCACCAAAATTTACTCCTGAACTTTGTAGCAAATAAACTGACAGATAAGGGAACGTAACATATTCGCTTTTTCCAGTACAAACGCTATCATGCGCTACGATGAGATACGTTTCCTCGATTTCCGTGGTAAGACTCGCATTTCTCTATTTTGTTAAGGAAGTAGATTTCCTATTTAAGAGCATACCACCTTGCTATCTCACTTCCCGCTATAAAATATCTAGAAGCACCCACGTTGCCCTACTGGAGACGCCCCCATTCTTTTCGAAACAGACCGGCCAAGAGACAACACACAATGAGATATATCGTGGACTGCACGACAGTAACTATGATATGGCCATCTCCTCCTCCGTTAATAGGACGCAAGAATTAGCCGCTTTTCTAGCCTTGATGACCCGACTCACGGCTGATTTTGCACCCCATTCACGCCTCCCCCATCCTGCCGTATTATTTCGAGATTACATCTTGCTTTGCAATCATGATTATCGTCATTCTCTCGTTCTCCAGTCTCAAACCGGCTCTTTCTGACTTCTCTCCTCTGCCGACGCGACTGCCGGCTCATTTCTTACCTCTGTCATCTGCAAACATGACACCTTTTCTTGAGGCACATTCTTGCCATAGCCTCATTTAGCATCCTTTGTCCGGTGCCCTTAGTAACATTTCTCCTGACGACGTTTCCCCAAACGCATCTCACCGTTGTTTGGTATTCCGTCTGTCTGCTGCTGTTCCCATCGTTTCGACGTGATGGCGTTCTTTCGCTTGACGACCTCTCTACAGCAAAGCTTTCCGCCATTCTTCCTCTTTCGCCCTCCACTTAGGTAATTTCTAACCCTCACAGTTAGTCACTAGGTCTCCGACCGGATAATGAAAGTCACATAGAAATCAGAATGGTGAGCACGTCGGGACCGGTCCTCATTTAGGGTGTAAAGGGCATACAGAGTTTAATATCCTGTTTTGTCCCCTCCTCATCCACGCGCAGGCAACCTCATGACCCAAGGTAGAGCCACTTGTTCCGCGTTAGGAGTGTGTTGATATGAAAAATCCTTAGGCCGGTTCCATGAAAATAGAGCGATGTGTCACGTGTTCGAATAGAGAAACGAGAAACTGTGTTCTTGAAAGCATCGCCGTTTTCGGGTGGACAATAACATTCAGCCGGATCCATTTCCCATAACTCGGTGGGATCAATTACTGACTCGATTGCAACCATTCCTATTCATTTGCTTCCTAGCGATTAACCGCATTCCCGGACGTTTCGTCACATTCATTTACTTTGTACCGCGCAATCTTGCAGCCGAGGAAATCCATTCTTAATCCGAGATTTTTCGCGGCATTCACTCGTTCTGCACCTCACCCGGACGAATTAATTAATCTCTATTTTTATTCATTCTTTTATTATTAATATTTTAATAATAATATGGATTTGTTTTATGGCGCTCTTCAAGGTCATGGGCCTTCGCAAAGCGTTCGTTTATCGAGTAAAGAAAAGCGTGAGAGAAGCGGTTGTCTTCAAACATGCTTGAAGGTACCATGGGAGGAAAGATGAGCGTATCCAGAATTCAGATCATTCCACAGTCTCGAGGCAAATATAGAGAAAGCAGGATCGATCACCCATGTAACAAGCTACATCCGAAGGATTGCCCAACATTAATACCTGTTTTGTCATGCTTAAGTTTTAGAAAGCTATCCGAGTGCTGTTGATGGATGTTATAAGATAATAGTATGTTTTTGCGTGTCAAGCAAACGAACTTGGGTAAAAGGAGAGATAGTTTTGTGTGCCATCCACATAGAAATAAAGGGGTGAACCGAGACGACGCATAAGAATAACGAGGGAAAGAAGAGGGATGCGAATCAGAAGTGGACCAAGAACCGACCTTTGTAGAGCACCAAAACGTACCTCTGTCGGCTGAGTTATACCATTTCCATCGTACATCGATTGAGTGGAATCAAAGATACGAACGGAATCCGTTGGGAGCAGTTCCAGAGCAGCCCAGGAATTCACGGAGGAGGTGAATAAAAACAGCAGGGTCAACAGTGTCAAATGCTGCTGAAAGGTCCAGAAGCCCTAAGATGGAAGGCTGACCAATGTCGACCACACGGAGAAGGCGGTCACCTACATATGCAGGGTGTTCGGGGTAAATTTGAGGGTTTGCATAACGGAAAACCCCCCGGAAATATCTCAGCCCGAAATAAATGTAATTTAAAAATTCCAAAATATCGAATAGATTCTGGCTGGAAGATAACAGTTTACTCAGAGTAGCCGCCCTTAAATCGGCTCCGGAACCAGGCGAATGCGCTCCTTACTGTCTCTTTGGGAAGATCTTCGAACACCTCATTTATCTTGGCCACCAGCTCGGCCTTGGGATTGCAGACAGAGCGGTTAGTCCCTTTCTCAACCGCGCTCCACACAGTAATCCATGGTATTAAAATCTGGGAGAATCAGGAGGAGAGAAAGTGGAGTTGGTGAAGCCGTAAAAATTCTTCGATAACCCCTTCCGACTCTTTCCGGAGGTATGGCCTTGCAGCAGCAAACTCCTTCCAGTCAGGGTTTGACCGCAGTCTCCAGCAGCTCAACATAGCTGTCTGAATTTAGCCTAAGACCCTGCTCAAACATGTGGAACGGTCTGGCGTCGCCCTCACTGGAGTAATATCCACAGACCATCACACTTTGGGGAAACTTGGTCTTTATGATATGTGTAACGTAAAATGGGCTATAAGGCAATCCACCTGTTGCTCTCGGTGTTGTGCAACTGGTCCTGGTAGAAGTTCTTTTCATCTGAAAAAACCCCGATCGATCTCGGCTTAAAAGGAAGTGTCAGCTTGTTCATTAGCCTCTTTTCCTTCGTCAGGCGGTTCTCCTTGCCCTTGGCGGTCCGAATTTGTCCCTTCCCCTCTCGTACGAGTGGCAGCAAATGTCTTCATTCAAGGTCAGCTTCATCGTGGTGACACCAACACCCATCTCTCTTCCCAAAGCCCGGATTCCTTTGCTCGGGTCTTCCATCACCTTGTTCTGCAGTTGTTGGATGAATTCCGGTATTCGGACGCAGTCAGAACGCTTGCTGTGTTCCGTTCTGCTGGCCACGGCTTCGTGGCCTCCGTTGTTGCTGTCCATGTCACTTGTTACAACATTTACAGTGTTCACAGAGCATTGAGCAGCACTCATAACGTCGGCCTTTTGATACTCTGCAGAAATCATCATAATACAGGTATCTCTTTTCCAATAATGAGATGGTTTCTAGTCCTCCATATAAGCTAACTTTTTCTTAACTAAAACTTTACTCAGTATTCCCTCCTAGACCGTTGACGCTTCATCGATACTTCAAGCTGTTCCTGAAAAAAGGAGACATTAAAAATTGTCAAATTTAGCCCGAACACCCTGTACATAGGTGAGCTGATTCAATGTCGTGTCCTGCCTTAAAACAAGACTGAAAATATCTCATCATCGTTTCTGTAAAATAAGCTTTTAGAACACCGGTTCACTCATTTCACCATACAAAGCGAAATCAAGTTCCATCAACCTTCTTTCGGTCAACTCTCTTAGTACTTTTCGTGCATATTTTATACCTTAGCTTCATCATTTTACAAGCTTCTTTCCAAAGCCTTTATAACGGATATACTCTCGTTGGTTGAATTAAAGAGAAAAAATCGTTAAACTATCTATATGTAACGTGGCAAGCGTGAATGAGGCGATTTATAATCCTAGTTTGATCTGGGCGGTTTAAAAATCAAGGATAGCCGAGTGGACTGAGGCATCCGTACACTGTATCTCAGTGACGCAGTCAGTTGACTTTAATCTCGCCACCGTTCGGCCGCATTTTTATTCCGGACCAGTTCTTTACCTTTCTACACTTCCCCTTTAAATCAAATATATTTTAAATACCTTTAGGAATTCTTGTTTTTACTATGCTGTCCCTCAATTTATTTTCCATTTTTTTACTTATTTCGTAAAAACTCGCACTGTTATTATAGCTTCAATCGTGAGATTAAGAGTTGGAAAAAAAGTCCTGTTTTTAAGTAACCGTTTATTTTATGTTTCTAAATTGACGTTTGGAAGCCCTCAGCTGAAATTACCACTATCTGTTTGTTCCTTTATCAAGGGCTTGAATACAGAAATAAAAAAGAGTGAATGAAATAACTCGTGCTGAAATTGATGTTCGGTACAAAGAAAGTGCGAATCAATATCGCCCACACATCCAAATATAAGAAACTAAGTTAATTCTGAAGAAACGATGTATATTCGAATAATTTTGCCTCACGTTCATTGTGGTGAATATTTAAAATGCATCTAACAGTTATTTCAAGTGATTATTTGACAGAGGAGGTATGAGATCGTACTTCTAAATTGCCCTTTAAGTATGAACTTGTTTCTTTGATACTTTGAAATGAGTACTACCGAACTCAGAACTCAAACAAAATAATGATAAGACGATGTATTTACTAATTTTTATTTTTAATATGGAACAGGAGCTCTTTTAGCATTGATAACAGCTTTCGTACTTCGATGAATTGATTTACACATCTTTCGGACAGTATCTAGAGGAATTTTAACCCACTCCTGGACTTAAAATCTGCTCTTTCCGAGACGATTGTGGAGGGAATCGATCCCTTAGTTGCTGTTCCACTTGACACCATAAATTCTTAGCTATATTAAGATGAGTTGACTGCGGGGGCCAATCCAAGTGTTTGACGTCATTTTCATGCATTTCAAACTAGTATTTAATGATTTTAGTGGTATAAATGGGTCCAATTTCTATGGTTTATGCACTGATGTTTACTAGCGTGATCTTAGACACTTGTTTTGTAAACATCATGCTTATAACATAAAATAGCATATATCCAAAATGATTTCTTACTCATTCGAAAGTTTATATAATAAAATGTGATTCAGAAAAATAAACAAGCGAAATTAGTAGTATTTCCAAAATTTAGCCAAACCCACGTATATTCCAGCACTGGGATGTTAGGTTGTTTTTTTTCACAATTTCCTCGCTTTGATTTACTAATTTTCATTATCTGTCTGGTTCTACCCCCCTATATTTCTTCCCCAAGTCCGCCCTTACCCAAGGAGATTACAAAATAACAAATTTATCATAAATTATATAACCTATTTCACTTGAATTTATCGTATTCAAAGTGTATTCATCTCCACAAGGAAGAAGGAACGGATAAAATATCCAAATTTCATAGATTCGCAATGATCTTAGATCTTATATATATATATAACGCATATCTCAGTGGAAAACTAGTTTTAACCTAGATTTGTAGCCACTGTTAGCTACAATAGCAGTCACAGAATGTCAACTCAGGACAACTATAGTCAATGTGGAATGACTTGGCTTAGAGTGGAAGTTTGGGGTTTTTGTTTTTTTGCATCAGCTATGTCACTGTCCCCTTCAGAGGTCAAGGCAGTGATAACCGTTAAAGCCTCAGAGTGTTTTGACCTGTGGCGAGTTGAACGGACCTAGTTTGAACTGATAAACAATAAAATCGACGAAAAAGGCACATGAACAATAAAAAATATGAAGAATGAAATCCTACGAAAAAAACCTACGAGCAATAAAAACCTAGGAACAAGCCTAAAAATTTTGAACATTAAAAATTCTGAAGAATAAAACTAGCAATAAAACCCAAGAAACAATAAGAACCTATGTATAATAAAAATTACGAAAAAAACCCCGAGAGATAAAAAAAAACCTGCGAATATAAACCGATGAACACTAAGAACTACGAAAAATAAAAACAGAGACAGTAAAAACATTGTTACATTAAAAAACTAGGAACAAAAAACAAGAGCACTAAAAACCAACGAACATAAAACCCCTTTACTAACTCGAACTGAGGAACAGCGAGAGTAAGAGAGCGCAAACTAACGAGGACATCTCCGCCAGAAACTTGAGGAAAGATTTCTAAAGCAAAGGGTGAAAAATATGGAGAGAGTTAAAATGTATGGAAGGTATATAACCCGAGTAGTCTAGAGAGGAGACTACTTTGGAAGCTCAGCCTCGGGAGTACACGCAACTCTTCCAAACCATCTCCAGGATACCAGTGGTAGCACCTGAGAAGTACCAGTCTTACGAAGTGGTCAGGTGTGAAGATGCCATAAGGATACTTAACAATACAGTTGTAAGGATTTTAACAAGATATATATACATATATATATATATATATATATATATATATATATATATATATATATATATATATATATATATATATATATATATATATATATATATATATATATATATATATATATATATATATATATATATATATATATATATATATATATATATATATATATTGAGAAAAATTATTGCCGTAACGCAATTAATTTCAGCATCGGGAGTACACAAGTCTTCCTCAAAGCCCTCGGAAGGGGCGAAAATGGGGAATAATAAATTTTCCATTCTCTTCGAAAAGCAAAGGTGACTTTTGAAGAGGCCAATCGAAAGATAGTTTTTTGGCTCTCTTAGAGAACGCTTATTTTAAGTGTTACCTCCTCGCGTATGTGAGAAGAGCTCCTTCCGAGGGCTTTGAGGAAGATTGGTTTGCCAAAAATACCCTTTTTACCGCATAATTAATTGCGTTACTGCAATAATTTTTTTTAATATATATATGTAAAAGTAAAAATATGTGTGATTTTGAACCGTGATACATCATATTAGGGATAGAAGAATGAAATGAAAATAGATGAAAGAGGGAATTGTTAAATTTTAGAACAGATCCTCGGGTAATCCGGCAAACAAAGGATCAACTTTATCCAAGATCTAACGTGAAAGAACTTTTCTTGCAGTAGACATTATTAGTGGTAGACCAGCTTGGTGCGGGGCTGTTCGATTAAATGTTAACTAACGAATCCTGGTTAGAGGAATTCGTACAAAGACCAGACATATGCTTCATGTGCGCTGACATTCAGCGGGACATCAATCCGAAAGACTTAGTTAATGGCAGCAACTCAGACCGATTAAATGCATGAACAATGGCATCGAATTAACGAGAGTACCGATCAGTGATCACTGAAACATTGCTGATGAGACAAAAATAGAACTGTAAGAAAATTTCAAACCTTTCAACTCAACCTTCTAATTTGAATGGATTTTGAATGACATTCATCGGGTGTTTTACCGGAATTCCAATCTTTGAGGACGATCACCTTATGAGAAGGTTAATGACATTAAGTTCAAATTATAGAAATCTATTTACAGTTTGAAATTACTTAGAACTCCCGTTTCCTCTTTCCTGTGGGACATTAAAAAAAAAAAAACGACACAGAAGTGAGTTTTAGATTCGGGAGAAGACGGGAGTTATTAAATAGTTCATGTCTGTTCAAGACAACCGGATCCATTTGGAACATCTTTGTCCGTACTCGCATTTGATACCTCAATTTAGATCATACTCAGAATGTTCGTTGATTTGTTGTTAATGCAATTCAATGATTAATTCTGGGTACGTCGTAAGCAACTACAGGGTGCTTATTTATATCCCCATTATCACTCCTTTCTTCTACCGCATACATGATTTTTTTTTTTTATTCCACGTACGTCGACGCGACCTGTGGAATAATCACGTTTCTATCCTGTTTTCAGGCACTTAAAGACACAGGAACGTTCAATTTCTCCGATACAAATTCACTCCCACCACTATGTTTGATCCGGGCGCCACTCCCAGTTATCCTCCAATCTCTGGGAGTGGGGCCCAGGGAGGGCGGATCCTCGCCAGCCGTCTAAGGGCGCTTCTTCGTCAACCCCACATCCAAAACTCCCTTTTGCCCTAATCTCCTGTATCAAAACCCGCAGGGGCATTTGCCTTCAGGAGAGCTATGTGCTCTCGCAGCGCCCTACGTAGTTAACCTAAGGTATGGCGACTAACTTCACCAGTTTATCAAGGATATCTTTTCAACAACTGCCCGAGATACCCACGTTGGTTTTCGTTTTATTACGAAAGGAAAGAAGACGAGGGATTTACCGCAGAAAGTTTGTAATGAGAGATCTGCAAAGAAGTGGCGAAGATGGAAGTTAAAATGTACATAACCTCAGATCCTCCTGTAAGCATTCGGGCTCGGGTGTTGGGGCCGGGAGGGCACATAATCTTCTAGATATCAGCCACAGCAAGGTTGCCTCATGCTACACCTCGAGGTTGGAAAGTGATTCCCGCAATCACAAAAGTGCGGTAGAGAACGGACAGAGAGAGAAAAGGAGACAAATTAGTTCACCCCGAAAATCGCGTCGCTTTGGAAAAGGAAATCCAAATAAATTTAATCATTGCTTTAATTACGATTTTGTTCAACAATTTTATTGGTTTGAAGCCGACGAAGGAAAAGAAATCCCTGGGAAAAAGAAAAGTTGCTATGGAAAACAAGAAATGAGCACTAGTTATGTTATTAACTACGACTAGGCTAGCCTAGTTGTTATTAACTAGGAAAAGGCTAGTCTAGTTGATATTAACTAGGACCTAAGACTAGGCTATCCTAGCTGTCATTAACTAAGAATAGGCTAGCCTAGTTCTTAACTAGCACTAGACTATCCTAGCTGTCATTGACTAAAAGTAGGCTAGCCTAGTTCTTAACTAGGTCTAGACTATCCTGTCATTAACCAAGAGTAGGCTAGCCTAACTCTTAACTAGGACAAGACTATCCTAAGAGTAGGCTAGCCTAGTTATTAACTAGGAGTAGACTAGCCTAGTTATTAACTAGGAGTAGACTAGCCTAGCTATTAACTAGGAGTAGGCTAGCCTAGTTGGTATTAATTAGAAGTAGACTAGTTTAGTTGGTATTAATTAGGAGTTAGCTATCCTAGTTGTTATTAATTAGGAGTGGGCTTGCCTACATATTAACTAGGAATAGGCTAGCCTAGTTGGTATTAATTAGTAGTAGGATAGCCTAGTTGTTATTAATTAGGAGTAGGATAACCTAGTTGTTATTAATTAGGAGTAGGCTATCCTAGTTGTCCTTAATTAAGAGTGAGCTTGCCTAGTTATTAACTAGGAGTAAGATAGCCTAGTTGGTATTAATTAGGAGTAGGATAGTTTAGTTGGTATTAATTAGGAGTAGGATAGCCTAGTTGTTATTGACTAGGATTAATAAGCTAGTCTAGTTGTTATTAACTAGGAGTAGCAAAGCTTAGTTGTTATTAATATGAATAGGCTAGCCTAGTTTTGACGAACAGGTTAGAAATTCTTAAACGAAGTAGTAATTAACTAGGCTAGCCTAGTCCTCATTTCTTACAGGAGCTGATTCGTATTTGCAGACTCATTTTCTTAAGTTCTTAATTTAAGTGAAACGAGGAAGGAACTGCGATTTTATTTGATTGTGTAATCAGTGCAGAAATTGTGGAAGGGGCTAAAGTTTTCGAATGCTCACAAAATTAATTCAATCAGGACAAATAGTCATGATTCTGAGGCGAATTAATAGGGGCCCTTTTAATACATAGATCCATGGCCTATTTAATGCTTTGAGGTACAGATTGCGCGCCTCTCTTAAGCAATTTTCCCTGCTGCCATAAAAAATTCCAAAGTTTTTTTAAATAAGAAAATACAAAAAAATAAGCGTAGTTATTGACCGTAAGTCCCTCCCTGCCAACGTAATCTAACAAACCACGCAAATCATTCTCGCGGAAACAGCATCACACGAAATTTTATTTTCCTTTCATTAATAAAAGCGTTACGTGAAGAAATCAATAGACGGGCTGTCCTTATCTTGTTTTATTCAATGCACTGATGGGTTGGGGGCGCAAGAAAGCAGCTCGCTAATTTGCTCACTACAAGAGCGCGTTGAAAGACTCATTTTGATTGGTTACAACATCAAGGCTGCCACAGTAGCTCAGATCTGCTTATCTCGGATATGTCGCATGCGTTAGCAAGCAGATGGGAAGTCGTACCGCCACCTGTTGCCCCACGCACCTCCCTCAAGTAGATGGTAGATATGATACTATCCATAACAACCGAACAATTAGTTTTTGCGGCCACACCAAGAGTTTACAAGGGAATGAAACCTACTAAGAGAGTTTCGGGTCCACCATGTAACCCTGAAGTAGTCTCCTATTTAGACTGCGATAGTGTACCACTCATACATTTTACATTACCCTAACATCACCACATTTCCTGGTAGATGCCCTCGTTGGTTAGGTTTTAAAAAAATCCCTACAGCCCACCAAGAACCTAATCATGGCAAAAAACGCACCAGGTCTCCGTAACAATCTTGAGGTTTGTTACAGTAGTTTTCTCCCCATCGATTTTCACCTGTGTTCTTTTTTTACCCCCCCCCCTCTCGAGCATGACCCCTCTCAGCCTGGTAATTAGAATTGACATTGCTGTACCCTCTTCCCCTTGTTCTTGTACGGCTGTCCTACTCCTCCCGTTTACATCACTGATAATCGCTGCGTTGGATTATATAATTATACAAGTGTAGAAGGTACATAGTTACGGATCGAAGGGTGCACAACTCTCCATATCCTTTCCGAGGGAAATAAAAGAACCATGATTAATTTGTATGGAAACAACCCCCTTCTCACTAGAAGTGACGTTAAACAACATTGACTATGATCTTTCAGTGGATGGGCGAGATTATTTTGGTTGACTTTGCGGTGAAATAAATAATATTGATACAACGGAACTCTTCACAGGAGTCGGTGAAGATAGCGAAACTCACCATGCCATAGGGCGGCGCTAGCCTCACATTGTAACAAAATTAATATATGCAACTGACTAATAAGCGATACAAAACCTTAGGATTTGAGTTGATCTCTAATATCAACGCGACTATAAGAGGTCAATGACTAATAGCGCTATTATATAATAAGGTTACGCTAACTTCAGTCAATACAGCGATTAAATAGGTCACTGACTAATAAGTGCTACAAAACCATAGGGGTTTGTTAACTTTACCCAATAGCACGATTTCAATAGGTCGTTTCCTTAAGAAGTACTCCTTAAGAAGTACTACATTACACTGATATGTGCGACTCGACCAATGATGCATTTACAATAGTTCGATGTTCCTTTGTACCAAAGAGTTACAGTAACATCACTCAATAATGCGATTATAATAGGTCAATGACTAATGAGTGTTATTATACAATACAATGACATTAATATCACTTATTAATGCGATTATAAGAGTTTATAATATAGACCATAGGAAAAAGCAACAACGTCGTGTCCAAAACGACCTGGACAGGTTAGTGAAAAGCAGGTAAAAACTGTGCTTTTGCATCGGCTTCGTTACAATGCTGATAAAGGCATCTGAAAAGGTGCTGGGATATACATGAGACTTTTCTTTTGGTACATTCGACACTTGCGTCTTCAAAACCAATAATGAGAGGTACCGCTGCTAAATTTATCCATTTTTTTTTTATTTATCACCAAACCGAACAATTCTAAAGGATAGGAACAAAGGGATGGCGGTGATATTTTTTAGTCGAAGTAGGGAGATCGGTAGAACTATAAATGATTGGAAAATGAATTCAAAATAACAAAGCTCTCTGCCAAATAGGAGAAATGGCATAAAACATACCTTGCATTCGATGTCGCCAAAGACGTCAATGAAGTCGGGAGTTTTCAGTCTTCCAATTCACATACTGGTGAAAGCGAGCCTTTATTGTCGATTTTATTGTCAAGGGTTTTGGCGTCCTTGGCTTCAATTTCATTTTACAGTTCCTGAAACCATCGTCAACACCTAGTTATATAACTCGTAAGTAGGACAGCTTCGACCCGAACTCCTTCATCGCTGAAGGAGATTAAAAAAAATCCCGAGTTTGGCTCATTTTTAGTGTTTATCACCCCCAAACTGATCCGACTTCGATTGATATTGCGAGAAAAATGTAAATTTGCGTGATCGTCTTTTAGAACGCAGAAATGAGCAAAAAATGTTGATTAAAGAAAGGAAAGTGCCTGTGAAATGCTTTGGAATTACACGATTGATTTAATCAATTCCAAAAGGAGTAAGAAAGTAGAAAATGCGATTTAAAATGGATTGAACAGAATCTAGTCGTATCTGGATGGCATCAAACTGGGAAGGAGGAAAAGGAGAAGGCGTGAGAGATTTGTGTGAGTGAGAGAAGGAAAGAGCTGAAAGGACGCACAGACTTGTCGACCGCTTCCACCATACTGATTATCTTCGGTACTTTTTCTGCTTTCCCTGGCATTTGCGGTCCCCCCTCCTTTCTCTCTATCCCCCCTTCCCCCGCTCTTCCTCTTGTAGTCTACCTACATATCTTTTTCAATGTTTATATATGTCTATCGCCTTGTGTTAAATAAATACTACATGCAATTTATATTATGAAATAAAACGTGTTTGTATGTCTCTTTCCTTCATTTTTACCCTCCCCCCCTCTTCAGCTGATCGTCCACGCATCATCCATGCACAGGCGCCATCACCATCCGAGGATGACCGTGTGGGCGCTGCATGAATACCGTAGCCTTGCCCATCGGATTTGTTCCCATAGATGATCCTTTATCGGTGGTTTTTCTTTTTCCTGAAGGTGAAGGAGATCAAGGGTGGGGTGAGATATCGGGGGCTTTGGAAGTTCCCACAGAAGCGTCGGAATCATTGTCACGAACGGGAAAGTTCCTCATTCCAGCGCCGGGATTGCGACAAGGAGCGACGCAAATGCCGTCGCGTTGCCCCTGGTTACCGAATCATGGTTGGGACTCCTCACATCGGCCCCTGTATGTGCTGGTGCACGTGGCTGTGCGCGCAGACACGTCCTTGCATGCATTTATAACTACGCTGTCATCAGGCAAGGGAACGGAAACTCATACACGCACATACCTGTGTTATCGCAGCGATGCACACGTACATAAACGTGTCATCATACCGATGCGCACATAAATATGTTATAGTAATGCACAAGAGCACACATACATCAATGTGCATTTTCGTACTCATGTTGGTATACTAGTGTACTTGTGCATATGTCCACATCACTATACACATAATTACGCAACACAAACACTATCATAGCATACACTCACACATACATGCCCGTATGTAAACGGACAATGGAGGAAACATTCTTCCCCCAGTAAGTGGCTCACGTTCGTACATTTGAGCACCTGTGTTCGTTTTACAAACTTATCCAAAGAGGTCTATAATACGCCTTTCTATATCTCGCTCTATATTTCTTTCTATCTCTGAATTTATAGTTTTTATGTCCATGTTTTTTATGTGTTTAGGGCGATCTATCTGTCTATCTATCCATCTCTAGCTATTTTTCTATTTATCTATCCTTCCATCTATATATCCGTCTATCCATCTATCTTCCATCCATCAATCTATGTATTAAATCATACATCCAACTATCTACCTATCCATCTATCTATTTAGCCATCCACCCATAACATAAAAATAAAAGAATAAAAAAGCCCCCTAGGGCCTATCAAAGTTATCATTTAGTAGGCTCGGAATATTGGGTTTATAATAGAAGACCCCAAACGTGCAAGTACTAATAAGATATATATATATATATATATATATATATATATATATATATATATATATATATATATATATATATATATATATATATATATATATATATATATATATATATATATATATATATATATATATATATATATATATATATATATATATATATATATATATATAGTAGAAGAGAAGAAGAATTGGACACGAAGGAGCAAATGAGAGAAGAAACCGGAATTTTTTAAAGGTAAGAGAGAGGGACATTAGAAGAACCCAGAACCAAAGAGAGCAGAGGGCGGCACAACGAAGGCGATCCTTTACCAAGAAGACAGAAAGCCTGCATATAAGCCTGCAAAAACAGGTTCTTTATATATGTTCTTCCATCATATAAAGGGTGACCCACCAAAACGGGCCCCAACTTGTGATAAGCTTCATTTCTTAAATCGACAAAACATTAAGAGATGAAGCCTATCCAAATTTGGGGTCCGTTTTGGGCGGGTCATCCTGTACTTGTATAGCCCTCCTTTGAATGCTGTCAAACTAGAGCTATTTATATCCCCATTCAATGTATCTCAAGAGTCTAAGTCTCCATTACTGAAATAATATTTCCTCGAATCCAACTTGCATCTCAAGTTTTAGCTTTTCAAACAGTGACCCCTTGTTCTATCATCACTCTCTAACTCGAAAAACTTTCCTATTTCTAATTTATAAATCATCATAAACATTTTCAAAAGCTGGATCATACCACCCTTAAGCACCTCCTTTCAAATGAAAACATCCTCAACCAATCCATATAATCAAGGTGTCTCATGGAAGGTATCATTTCGCCGCTCTTTGTACCGCTTCCTAATGTTGATATCGTGCCTGTGATGTTTGGACCATGTCTGAATACAATATCCCAGGTCTGGTCTAACATACGAGATATATATCTTGAGAATAACTTCTTTATTTTTATATAGAACTAACATTTATATGGATAGAGCCTAATATCTTAGTTGCCTTATTTCTAAGGCCCCTGACACTTCTTAAAGAACCTCAATGACCGATCTATTAATACTCCTAAATCTCTCTCATCTTCAGCGGAATAAAACCAAATTCCAACCAAATTCCAACTAAATTCCCCATTATGGTTGGCCACGGCAACAACTTTTAATTTTTTTTTTAGTTGAAGGTCATCTTCCACTTGTGTGCCCATGCAATGAATATTTAAATCACTATAAATTGTGAAATCTCCCTGTATTTCTTCTACACGGTCTGCTAATTAATTATCATCAAACATTGACATTTTGCTTTTAACACCTACTACCTTTTGGTCGTTAATGTAGACCGAGAATAATAATGGAACCAAAAGGAATCCCTGAGGTATTATACTAATAACATCCATCCATTGAGATTTCTCTCAATTTAGTAGTACTCTGTTTTCTATTCTTCACCCACTCTGCCACCGAATTTAAAGCATTACCAGAAACTCAATACATTTTCATTCATCCACTCATCTCATATGAAGGATATTATCAAAATACTTAGTAAAATAAAAGTAAACTAGATTTATACAATTTCCTTTATCCAATTGCCTTGTGACAGATTTGGCAAGCAAGATTTACCTGATCTGAATCCAAGCTACCACTTTCTAAATAGTCTACTTCCCCGTTTTTAACTACCTTCTCAACTAATTTACATACTTATGAAGTTAAACTTACTGACCTATAGTTATAAGGATCATCTTCCCTTCCTTTTTGAAGATTGGAACTACTTTCCTAGTCATCTGGTATCTTCCCAAATCTAAGAAATCTTGCAAATATTTTCTGAAGTACAATCGAAACACTTTCCTCTCCACCTTTAAGAATCCTACAGGTCCCATAGCTTGATTAACATCTGGTCCATTTATAAGTACCCCAATACCCCCCTTATTAACATAAATATTCTCTAAAACATTGCCTCGTGTCATATAATTAGGATTAAAACTGACCTGATCTTCTCAAGTAAACACTGATATAAAATGCTCATTGAGCACCTCAACCATCTCCTTATCCTTTTCTTTGATGTTCCCCTCCACTTTAAAAGGCTCTATCCTTACTTGATTGACTCTATTATTTTGTAATAACTAAAAAAACATTCTCTGATCTTTATTACTACTCTGTGCTAACCTAATTTCAAACATCCTTTTTGTTCTTCTTGTTCAACTCATTCCCAGCTTAAACACAGTATTTTCTTGTAATTTTATGAAAGCCCTTCTTGTTTTTTCCTTATTAAGATAGCTATATACTGATCCTATCATAATGGTTTCCCTTTGTTTTTTTCTAACCAACTCTGCAATACATCGCTCCCCTACCATAGTTACAACTTTATTGAAATTACCCCGCATCTCGTAAGCATTTCTATCTCTGAACGCCTCCTCCCTAAGTCCTTCAGATCTAATAAGCTACGTAAGTTTCCTTCTGTAAATTTGGAATCTTTGCATTATTCCTAACAATGTTCATCTTATTACACAAAGTAAAACGAACTATCTGTCGGTCATCATTGTCTACTCCTTCCCCAAATAAAAGTTCCCTAACTATAAAATCCTGATTGATTAAGGATAGGTTGGCTGATATACCGTCTTCTTAAGGAAGTTATCCTGAAAACATTCTCTTTGCCTAACTAAGTCCCCTACTTATCAGATTTTTCCAATCAGTTGAAGATTAATTGAAATCTCAAAGGATAACAGTTTCACAATTGCATCTCCGCTTAATTTCCTCTATCATAACCTTATCTATTTCAATGCATTGCTCTGCTTCGGTGGTCTATAAAATGCTCTTACTTACCCTTAGTTCCCGACTTTTATTAAACTTACTTTCTGCCCATAGCGACTTCACCACTTGCCCATCTCTTACTGCATGACCTAAGTAGGCAGTCGCCAGATGAGCTCTTAAAAAAAAATCTTACTGCATGATTTTGATTGTAATGGATGCTATTTTTAACATAAATAATTATCTCTCCTCATATCCTATTAGTACGCTAATTACTGTAATCAGTTATTTCATATTCGTTTCCACTTTCATTAACTTTGGCTTCATTTACCCATGACTCCATTATGTCTATATCTTCCTCTAGCATAAAACAAAATGACTCTTCACTCTTATTTCGAAGACTGAAAGCATTGCAATAAAAACACTTCGGCCTTTAATCCTTGAGATTCCTTTTGGTGTGTTAAGTTCAGGATCCCTCGGTATATTTCTATTTCTTATTTACCCTGCTAGTATTAATCTATCTTTACTAATTCACCATCTAGCATTGCCCATACATCTAGCATTATCTAGTTTCACGCCTGTACAGACCTAATGACACGATCCTACTCCTTTCACAACATATGTATCTACCCCATCTCTACTCATATCCAATCCCTCCCTTTATCTATCCATTTATTTATCTATATATCCATCTCGGTAAACATCCGCCTATCTATCTATATCTGTAACATTCATCCATCCATCTATGTATGCATTAATTCATCAATCAATTTATTTATCCAACCATCTATCAATCCATGAATCCATCTACCCATCCATTCATCTATCTACCTAGCCATCCATTCATCTACCAATCCATCCATCCATCCATCCATCCATCTATTACTCGGTCAACTGGTCTTTTTTCTTTTAGTTTCTTTCACTTCTTCGCATGTTTTACATTTTCTTCTTCCTTCCCGTACTGAGTGAACTGCCACGAATGTGAATCAGGATGGTTGTTGCCAGGGTGACGGCTCTCAAAACGAACTCGTTCCCGGAAAACATCCTCACACTTTTTGTAGTCTCCTCTTTTCGCTCGCCGGGATAAGTCCTTTCCACTCATCTTGCATGAATCATAGCTTTCTTTACGAATTTGTCCTTTTAAGTTTCTAGTAAATATTCCTCCGTTGGTGTTCGCTTCATTCTTTAAATAATAATAAATGAATATTAGGATTATCCCTGTTTCCAGTACTTATTTGATTTTTTTTTCCCTTGGAGACGCGGAGATGGGAGGCAGTTTGCTCATGCATACAGGGGGGGAGGAGGAGGGAGAGAAAGAGAGATTAGGAGAGATGGAGAGAAAGAGAGATTCGAGAGATAAATTGAGGGAGAGCGAGAGAAGGATTGAGACAGATTAGGAGAGAGAGAGAGAGAGAGAGAGAGAGAGAGAGAGAGAGAGAGAGAGATATTGAAGGAAAGATTAAGAGAGAGAGAGAGAGAGAGATTGAGAGGCAGAGAACGATTGAGAGAGATTTAGACAAGGAAGAGACGACTAAAAAGAGCGCATTGAAATACATCGTTCGCTTAGTATGGCCGCCATTCGTCCTGACTAGTAATATATGTGCATCTCCATCTCTTTATTTTTACATCTCTCCCTCTTCCCCCTCCCCCTCTTGCCTCTTTATATCTCCAAATATTGCATTCTCTACATCTCTAAATGTTTCCTTCTTCCTCTCCCCCTCCCTCTCCTACATCTCTCTCTCTCTATGTATATATATATATATATATATATATATATATATATATATATATATATATATATATATATATATAGGTTGAGGATAAATCCAAAAATGAGACATGTAAAAGTTCTGATTTAATTAAATACAACGTTTCGGGTACCTTACCCATCTTCTGGTCTATACGATAGATTTAGAACACGTTTAAAATTACGAAAATTATAATGCACAAAAGGATTGGATATAAATTATTTAATGACATGGACGGTGACATGGTTGTGAAGATTTCTAATTGGCCGACGATACCAAGCTTGGTATGAACGTTTCAAAGGTTGAAATACTGCCCGCCTGCAAGGAAGATCTTGGAAAGATTTGGGGAGTGGTCGGACACGGCAAATGCCTTTTAACGTGAACACATGCAAAGTAATGCATATCAGCTACAGAAACCCCCAATCTCAGTATATCCTTAAGGGCATTGCTATTGAATCCACTGACACTGAGAAGGACTTGGGTGTAACAATCACTAGGAACCTCAAGTTCTCGAAACAGTGCATAGAGGCGGAGAAAATGGCCCAAAGGATGCTAAGTGACATAAAACGCTAGTTTGGATATAGGAACAAGGAGATCGCACTGTGTTTGTACAACTCACATGTCCGACCGCACCTGGAGTATGCCGTACAATTTTGCACTCCATAATTTTGAAAGGACATTGCGAGATTGGAACGCGTGCAAGCCAGGGCACCCAAACTTATTCCCTCTATCAGACATAAAAGTTATGAAGATAGATTAAGGGAATTAGATCTGTTCTTGTTGGTCAGCTCATCGAAATTTTCAAAATGCTTCGAGGGTTCGACAATGTTGACTACAGGGGTATTTTCACACTTGCTGAGAGCAGAACAAGAAATCACGGCTTTAAACTTGAACTGAAGCGGTACAACCGCAATCTGTGTGTAAAATTTTTCACGTACAGTATTTGCGGTAGTTGGAACGCCCTTCTAGTGGAAGTTATCAACAGTGAATCTGGTGACCAGTTCAAGTCAAGACTAGAAAGGATCTTGAAAAGTGACCGTTTAAGGAGTTACAAGGAGTTAAAAGGAAAGAAAGTACCCTAGGAGACCTTACGGTCCATTCAAAGAGGGTACCTTTAAACTAGCAATCGAGTGGGCACATGGCTGCTCAATTGTTTTGCGTCCCTAAACGGCCACTTTTTAAGACTTTGTCTAGTCTTGACTTGAACTGGTCAACAGATTCACTGTTGACAACTTCCACTGGAAGTGCGTTCTACTTACCGCAGATACTGTGAGTGAAAAAATTTCCACACAGATTGCGGTTGTAACGCTTCATTTCAAGTTTGAAGCCGTGATTGCGCGTTCTGTTCTCACTTAGTGTGAAAATATCTCGGTAGTCAACATTGTCGAACCCTCGAAGTATTTTGAAAACTTCGATTAGCTGACCACGCAGTCTACAGGTTTCCAGCGAAAACAGATCTAATTCCCTTAGTCTATCCTCATAACTTTTATGTCAGATAGAGGGAATCAGATTGGTTGCCCTAGCTTGTACGCGTTCCAACCTTGCGATGTCCTTTCGAAACGAAGGACTCCAAAATTGTACGGCATACTCCAGGTGCGGCCGAACGAGGGAGTTGTACAGACAAAGTACTATCTCTTTGTTACGATTAAACCACTTTGGTTGGACAGAAGACCGACGGAGGTATTTCAAAGGGATGAAATGCGATTGAAGACTCATGAATGTGGTTTTCAAACTGTTCCACGAGTCTTCAATAACCTCGCACACTTCTATCCTCGCGTCAGTCAGTCCAACACGAAGACCTGCAAAGTCTGCTCTTTTCAAATCGAGTTTCCTCGATTTACTAGTTGCAGGCCCTGCCTTCGGGACTTTGACTACAAATCTAATTAGTCGGTGGTCACTACCACCGACCTCTTCGCCAACAGAGAGGTCCTCAACGATGTCATCCTCAGAGGTGAAAACCAAGTCGAGGATATTGTCCCCTCTCGTTGGCTCTCTCACCCATTGAGTGAGGAACTCGTTGTT
The DNA here is from genome assembly GCA_963969495.1 of Ceratothoa steindachneri. Lineage (NCBI taxonomy): Eukaryota > Metazoa > Arthropoda > Malacostraca > Isopoda > Cymothoidae > Ceratothoa > Ceratothoa steindachneri. The sequence goes on from OZ018326.1 coordinate 179,478,279, forward strand.
CGCGAACTCCAAGAGTAGTGCGTTCTCGCCCCAGGATTCTCTGGTTTCCCAGTCAACTTGTGTGTTAAAATCCCTAATGACGATACACTCTGTCTTTGACAAGTTATCCCAACAGCTGGTACATACTTCTGTTCTGTTCTAAGAGTTGGATAGGGGGTCTGTAAAGCACCAGGGTCCTGTACCCGGCAGGACCTATCTCTAGGTCAACCCCTAGTAGTTCATGGTCGGATACGATGTTGCAATCCGTCAAGTTTAGAGTATCCTTGACATACATCACACCGCGACACTCTCTGTCTTGCCTATCTTTCAGGATTATCAGTGGAGGGGGAGAGATGATTGAGAGGAGAGTGAGGATAAAGAGAGGGAGCTAGTGAGTAGAGAGAAAGAGATGATTGTGATAGGAGAAAGATGAGAGAGAAAGAGAAGGAGGGGATATATAGATAGGAGAGAGTGTGTACAATTAGGAAGTGAGATAAAAGGAAGAGAGATGTGAGGAAGTATGCATAGAGATCTGAGAAAGAGCTAAGAGAGCGACGAGAGAGAAGGGGGAGAAATGATATTGAAAGGTTTGAGGGAAGATAGAGACAGAAGAGAAAAATGAGATAGCGAAGAGAGAGTGAGTGAGAGAAGAGAGCGAGTAGAGAAAGGAGGAATGAAGAAAGATGATTGGTAACAAGGAGTAACAGAGAAAGAAAGTACCCTAGAAGACCTTACGGTCCATTCAATGAGGGTACATTTGGACTAGCAGTCGAGCGGGCACATCTCTGCTCAAATGCAATGACCTCTACCTCAGAGGAGGTAGAGTAGGCCTGACAGGCGAGATTATGAAGACAGTTATGGGCGCTGTCGATGACTGTGGATTGAAAACCCGCAGACGCGTCGTGGTGGGTATGCTCCCGAGGTGGGGTCCAAGCCGGACCTCTGTACGGCGGAGGAGGTCTTTTTTGTCGACCCGTACGCCGTATTCTATTGTAGAAAAGACCTCTACCAAAGGGACGGGGTGCACCTCTCCTTTAAAGGCAAGGCGTTCCTAGCTAACCTCATCCAGGATGTCGTGGAGCGCACCCAAAGGAGTGTCCAGCCCATTGGGAAGGCCGACGTACACCAGTACGCCCGAGTCACTCCCCAAACAACGTTCTCGGAGGTTGTCAAAAATGGTGCCACCGCCACAACCAAGAATCCCGGAAACGGAAGAGTATAGGGGGTCTTACATTAGTGGACTCCCTGAAAGTTCTCCTGTTCAATGCGATGTCAATCAGGAACAAGTTTCCTGAGCTCCGTGGCCTCGTAGCAACGGAAGAACCCGAAATGGTAGCCATAACAGAATTTTGGATAAAAACCTCAAACCGAGACTTTGAAGGGGAATTCACGGTTCCTGGCTACCAAATCTTCCACAAAGATAGGCCAGACAGAGAGGGTGGCGGTGTAATGTCGTATGTCAAGGATACAATCGAATTTACGAACGCCAACGTTATATCCGACCACGAGCTCCTAGGCGTTGACCTAGAGATAGGTCCTGTCAGATACAGGAACCTGCTGCTTTACCGATTCCCTGCCCAACCCGTTGAGAAAGATAGGGAACTGTACCAGCTGCTGGGTGAGCTTGTTCAAGGCAGAGAGTGCATCGTTATGGGCGACTTCAACAGACAAGTTGACTGGAAAACCAGAGCAGCCTATGGCGAGAGCGTGCTACTCCTGGAGTTCGCCAACAACGAGTTCCTCACTCAATGGGTGAGAAAACCGGCGAGAGGAGACAATATCCTCGACTTGATCTTCACATCTAAGGATGATATCGTTGAGGATCTCTCTGTAGGCAAAGAGCTCGGTGGCAGTGATCACCAGATAGTTAGATTTAGCGTCAAGATCCCGAAGTTAAGGATGTTGCCAGTCAATCAAGGAAACTTGACTTGAGAAAAGCAGACTTTGCAAGCCTTCGTGCTGGGTTGAATGCTGTTAGGCTAGCGGTATGCGAAGAGGGTAAAGATTCGAGGAACTATTTAGAAAATAAGTTCATGAGTCTTCAATCAAGTTGCATCCCTCTGAAATGCCTCCGTCGGTCTTCTTTCGAACCAAAGTGGTTTAATCTAGAAATCGGCCAACTACTTCGGGGGAAGAGAAATGCGTACCGGCGATCGAAGATCTCGGGTGCCTTTGACGAGTACCGGAGGCTAGCCAGGAGAGTAAAGTCCAGCATAAGGGCGGCTGAGCAGTCTGAGAAACTCCGAGTGGCGAGAATCTGCAAGAGGAATCCCAAGGAGTTCTTCGGCTATGTAAATAGCCGTAAACCAATCCATCGTAGGATTAGGCCCTTAGTGGACGAGGAGGGTGAATTAACTCAGTCAGATACAGAAAATACTAACCTGCTTAATGACTACTTCTCTTCAGGGTTTACTAAAGAGTGTGGTCCCATCCCCCAGTCCACGGATTCCTACTCGGGGGAAAAGCTGTAGGATATGGACTTCACCGAAGGAGAAATAAAGTAAACGATCGCTGACCTAAAGACGAATAAGTCCCCTGGACCGGACGGGTTTTTATCCAAGGTGTTGAAGGAAGTGTGCAATCAAGTGTCACGACATCTGTGCACTATCTTTACCATGTCAATCCGGACCAGATGCGTTCTTAGAGACTGGCGTGAGGCGGAGATGACTCCGATCTTCAAGAAAGGAAACCCCAGCCATCCGCAAACTACCGACCCATCAGTTTGACTTCGATAGTCAGTAAACTCATGGAAAGGATGATAGTGGACAAGATAACGTCTTATTTAGAGTCAAACCTGCTACTGAAGAGTTCCCAGCACGGTTTCCTAAGGCAACGGTCACGCCTGACGAACCTTGTGGAATTTTTCCACTTCGTGTTTAGTGAGCACGATCGGGACAAGGCGGTGGATGTGGTCTACTTAGACTTTTAGAAAGCCTCTGATAAGTTACCACACCGCCGCCTTTTCCGAAAAGTGCGAGCGCTGGGCATAGACGGAAAAGTAGCCGGCTGGATCGAGAACTGGCTAAGTGGCAGACGGCAACGGGTAGTGGTGAATGACAGGATTTTGAGTGGGTGCCCGTTACTAGCGGGGTGCCTCAAGGTTTTGTCCTGGGACCACTACTATTCATCATCTACGTCGACGACATGGACGGTGACATGGTTGCGAAGATTTCCAAATTTGCTGACGATACCAAGCTTTGTATGAACGTTGCAAAGGATGGAAATACTGCCCGCCTGCGCGAAGATCTTGGGAAGATTGGTGAGTAGTCGGACACGTAGCAAATGCCTTTTAACGTGAACAAATGCAAAGTGATGCATATCGGCCACAGAAACCCCCAATCTCAGTATATCCTTAAGGGCACTGCTATTGAATCATCCGACACTGAGAAGGTCTTGGGTGTAACAATCACTAGTGACCTCAAGTTCTCGAAACAGTGCATAGCGGCGGAGAAAAAGGCCCAAAGGATGCTAAGCGACTTTAAACTCCAGTTTGGATATAGGAACAAGGAGATTGTACTGTGTTTGTACAACTCACTTGTCCGACCGCACCTGGAGTATGCCGTACAATCTCGGAGTCCTTTATTTCGAAAGGACATTGCGAGATTGGAACGCGTACAAGCCAGGACAACCAAACTGATTCCCTCTATCAGACATAAAAGTTATGAAGATAGATTAAGGGTATTAGATCTGTTCTCGTTGGAAACCCGTAGACTGCGTGGTCAGCTCATTGAAGTTTTCAAAATACTTTGAGGGTTCGACAATGTTGACTACGGGGATATTTTCATACTTGTTGAGAGCAGAACAAGAAATCACAGCTTCAAACTTGAACTGAAGCGTTACAACTACGATCTGTGTGTAAGTTTTTTCACGTACAGTATCTGCGGTTGTTGGAACGCACTTCCATTGGAAGTTGTCAACAGTGAATCTGTTGACCAGTTCAATTCAAGACTAGACAAGGTCTTGAAAAATGGCTGTGAAAGGACGTAAAGGATTTGAGCAGAGATGTACCCGCTCGACTGCTAGTCCAAAGGTACCCTCATTCAATGGACCGTAAGGTCTTCTAGGGTACCTTCTTTTGTTGTTGTTACTCTCTTTATCCCCACTCTCCTTTCAGTTACTGTCTCTATGTCAACGACATGGACGGAGACATGGTTGCTAAAATCTCCAAATTTGCCGACGACACCAAGCTTGGTATCAATGTGGCAAAGGAGGGGAACACTGCCCGCCTCCAAGAGGACCTTTAAAGGATTAGGGAGTCGTCGGACACGTGGCAAATGCTTTTCAACGTGGGGAAATCCAAAGTAATGCATATCAGCCACCGAAACCTCAAATCTCAGTACATCCTTAAGGGCACTGCTCTTGAATCGAGTGACACTGAGAAGGACTTGGGTGTAACTATCACTAGCGACCTCAAGTTCTTGAAACAGTGTATCGAGGCAGAGAAGAAAGCCCAAAGGATGTTAGGCTACATGAAGCGCCAGTTTGGATAACGTAACAAGGAGATAGTACTTTGCCTGTACAACTTCCTCATTCGGCCGCACCTGGAGTATGCCGTACAATTTTGGAGTCCTTTGTTTCGAAAGGACATCGCAAGGTTGGAACGCGTACAAGCTAGGACAACCAAACTGATTCCCTCTATCCGACATAAAAGTTATGAGAATAGACTAAGGGAATTAAATCTGTTCTCGCTGGAAACCCGTAGACTGCGTGGTCAGCTCATCGAAGTTTTCAAAATACTTCGAGGCTTCGACAATGTTGACTACCGGGATATTTTTCACACTGAGTGAGAACAGAACGCGCAATCACGGCTTCAAACATGAACTGAAGCTTTACAACCGCAATCTGTGAGGAAATTTTTTCACGTACAGTATCTGCGGTAAGTGGAAGTTGTCAACAGTGAATCTGTTGACCAGTTCAAGTCAACACTAGACAAAGTCTTGAAAAGTGGCCGTTTAGGGACGCAAAACAATTGAGCAGCCATGTGCCCGCTCGATTGCTAGTCCAAATGTACCCTTTGTGAATGGACCGTAAGGTCTCCTAGGGTACTTCCTTTCCTTGTTACTCCTTGTTACTCTCCTATCACTCTCTCTCTCTCTATTCGCTATCTCCTCTTTCCTTTATCCTGATTGACTCGTTCCCACTTTCTCATGTCTGTCTCTTCGTTCTCCAATCTCTTTCTCAACTTTCTCCCATCTCAAATTTTATCTTCCCTCTCATTCGCCTCATCTTCACCCTCTCTTTCCTCTATCAATTAGTGTTCTCTCTCGTCTCTATAGTATTTCTCTCTATCCCCTCTTTCTATTCACAGTTAATACTATCTTTCTCTCTCTTTATCCTCTATTTTCCTATCTTGACCTCTGTCCTCTCTCTCTCTCTCTTCTCCCTCTCATCTCTCTCATTCACCTTAATTTTACTCTTTAACATCTCCCCCTTTCTATAACTGCTTTCAATCTCTTCAACATGTCAATCCGGACCGGATGCGTTGCTAGAGACTGGCGTGAAGCGGAGGTGACTCCTATCTTCAAGAAAGGAGACCGTAGCCAACCGTCGAACTACCGACCCATCAGTTTGACTTCGATAGTCAGTAAACTCATGGAAAGCATCATGGTATACAAAATGACGTCATATTTAGAGTCCACTTGCGATTGAGGAGTTCCCAGCACGGATTCCGAAGGCAACGGTCATGACTAACAAATCTTGTGGAATTCTTCCACTTCGTTTTCAGTGAGCACGACAGGGATAAGGCAGTGGATGTTATCTACTTAGACTTTCAAAAAGCCTTCAATAAGGTACCACACCGCTGCCTTTTCCGGAAAGTGCGTGCACTGGGCAGAGACGGAAACGTAGCAGGTTGGATAGAGAACTGGCTAAGTGGCAGACGGCAACGGATGGTTTGAATGGACACGGTTCTGAGTGGGTGCCCGTTATTTACGATGTTCCTCAAGGTTCTATCCTAGGGCCACTACTGTTCATCATCTATGTTAACAACATGGATGGTGACATGGTTGCGAAGATTTCTAAATTTGTCGATGATACTAAGCTTGGTATGAACGTTGCAAAATAAGGAAATACTGCCCGCCTACAAAAAGATCTTAGGAAGATGGGGGAGTGGTCGGACACGTGGCAAATGCCGTTTAACGTAAACAAATGCAAAGTGATGCATATCGGCCAACGAAACCCACAATTGCAGTATATCCTTTAGGGGCACTGCTCTTGAATGCACTGATACTGAGAAGGACTATCACTAGTGACCTGAAGTTCTCGAAGCAGTGTATTGAAGCGGAAAAGAAAGCCCAAAGGATGTTAAGCTTCTTAAAGCGACAGTTTGGATATTGTAAGAAGGAGATAGTAATCTCTTTGTACAACTCTCTTGTCCGGCCGCACTTGGAGTATGCCGTACAATTTTGGAGGCTTTCGTTTCGAAATGACATTACGAGATTGGAACGTGTGCAAGCCAGAGCAACCAAACTGATACCCTTTATCAGACTCAAGAGTTATGAAGATAGGTTACTGAAATTAGATTTGTTCTCGTTTGAGACCCAGAGGCTGCGTGGTCAGCTTATCGAAGTGTTTAAAATGCTTTGAGGCTTTGACAATGTAGACTACCGGGATATTTTCCAGCTTAGCGAGAACAGAACCAGAAATCACGGCTACAAACTTGAACTGAAGCGTTACCACCGTGATCTGTGTGGGAAATTTTTCCCATAAAGCATCTGTGGTACATCAAACGCATCTCCAGTGGAACTTGTTAACAGCAATTCTGTTGAGCAGTTCAAGTCGCGTCTAGACAAAGTCTGGAAAAGTAGCCGTTTGGGCACATAACCGTTGTGCAATTGTTCTTCGAGGGCGTCACTGGACACTTTCGAGGACTGCGACTCCTCAACTGTTACGCCATAGGTACCCTCTTTGAATGGACCGCAAGGTCTACTAGGATACTTCTTTTCCTTGTAGCTCCTTGTTGCTCTTCTCTCTCGCTTCTTTCTAAACACCCTCTTACCATATGTCGCTGTTCTATCTCTCCCAATCTCCTCTTACTCTATCATGTCTCTGTCCTCTCTCCCCACACTCTCTTACCTCCTTAAAATTCATCTTCCTTTTCACTATGCTCTCTCACACTCCTCTTTCTTCACTTTCTCACCTTTGTCTCCCACCTTACCCTTTCTCCTCTCTATTCTTTCACTCGATCCTCTCAGACTCCTCTCTTTCTTTTCTCCCCTCTCCCATATGTCTCCTCTTTCTTTTCTTTCCCCACTTTCTTTCGGTCTCCCCTTTCTCTCTCTCTGTTTATCTATATAAACTCTCGTTTGTCTATTTGCGCCTTCACCTCTCTTTTCTTTTCTATTCACAACCTCACATTACTTTCTCGGTCTTCTGTTCAACCAAAATGGTTTAATCGAGAAATCGGCCAACTGCTTAGGAAGAAGAGAATTGTGTACCGGCAATCGAAGATCTCGGGTGACTTTGACGAATACCGGAGGCTAGCCAGGAGAGTGAAGTCCAGCATAAGGGCGGCTAAGCGGTCTGAGGAACTCCGAGTGGCGAGACTCTGTAAAGAGAATCCCAAGGAGTTTTTTGGATATGTGAACAGCCGTAAACCAATCCGTCGAACGATTGGCCCTTTGAGGAACGAGGAGGGGACATTAAAGCATTCAGATGAAGAAAATGCCAACCTCCTCAACGACTACTTCTCTTCAGTGTTTACTGAAGAGTGTGGTCCCATTCCCCAGCCGACGGATTCCTACTCGGGGGAAAAGCTGGAGGCAATGGACTTCACCGAAGGAGAAATAAAGAAAAAGATCGCTGACCTAAAGACGAATAAGTCCCCTGGACCGGACGGGTTTCTACCTAAAGTGTTGAAGGAAGTGTGCGATGAAGTATCACGACATCTGTGCGCTATCTTTAACATGTCAATCCGGACCGGATGCGTTCCTAGAGACTGGCGTGAGGCGGAGGTGACTCCTATCTTCAAGAAAGGAGACCGTAACCAACCGTCGAACTACCGACCTATCAGTCTGACTTCGATAGTCGGTAAACTCATGGAAAGCATCATGGTGGACAAAGTGACGTCGTATTTAGAGTCAAACCTGCTACTGAGGAGTTCCCAGCACGGCTTCTGAAGGCAACGGTCATGCCTGACGAACCTTGTAGAATTCTTCCACTTCGTTTTCAGTGAGCACGATCGGGACAAGGCGGTGGATGTGGTCTACCTAGACTTTCAGAAAGCCTTTGATAAGGTACCACACTGCCGCCTTCTCCGGAAAGTGCGAGCGCTTGGCATAGACGGAAAGGTAGCCGGCGGGATCGAGAACTGGCTAAGTGGCAGACGGCAACGGGTGGTGGTAAATGGACAGTCTTCTGAGTGGGTGCCCGTTACTAGCGGGGTGCCTCAAGGTTCTGTCCTGGGACCACTACTATTCATCATCTACGTCAATGACATGGACGGTGACATGGTTGCCAAGATTTCCAAATTTGCCGACGATACCAAGCTTGGTATGAACGTTGCAAAGGATGGAAATACTGCCCGCCTGCAGGAAGATCTTGGGAAGATTGGGGAGTGGTCGGACACGTGGCAAATGCCTTTTAACGTGGGCAAATGCAAAGTGATGCATATCAGCCACAGAAACCCCCAATCTCAGTATATCCTTAAGGGCACTGCTATGGAATCCACCGACACTGAGAAGGACTTGGGTGTAACAATCACTAGTGACCTCAAGTTCTCGAAACAGTGCATTGAGGCGGAGAAAAAGGCCCAAAGGATGCTAGGCTATATTAAGCGCCAGTTTGGTTATCGGAACCAGGAGATTGTACTGTGCCTGTACAACTCACTTGTCCGACCGCACCTGGAGTATGCCGTACAATTTTGGAGTCCTTCATTGCGAAAGGACATCACGAGATTGGAACGCGTACAAGCCAGGGCAACCAAGCTGATTCCCTCTATCCGACATAAAAGTTATGAGGATAGACTAAGGGAATTAGATCTGTTCTCGCTGGAAACCCGTAGACAGCGTGGTCAGCTCATCGAAGTTTTCAAAATACTTCGAGGGTTCGACAATGTTGACTACCGGGATATTTTCACACTGAGTGAGAACAGAACGCGCAATCACGGCTTCAAACTTGAACTGAAGCGTTACAACCGCAATCTGTGTGGAAATTTTTTCACTTACAGTATCTGCGGTATGTGGAACGCACTTCCAGTGGAAGTTGTCAACAGTGAATCTGTTGACCAGTTCAAGTCAAGACTAGACAAAGTCTTGAAAAGTGGCCGTTTATGGACGCAAAACAATTGAGCAGCCATGTGCCCGCTCGATTGCTAGCCTAAAGGTACCCTCTTTGAATGGACCGTAAGGTCTCCTAGGGTACTTACTTTCCTTGTTACTCCTTGTTACTCTTTTTCTCTCTATCCTCTTACTTTTTTATCTCTTCTCTCCTTTCACTTTCAATCTGTCTCAGTTTTTCAAACTCACTATATTTGTCTCTCTCTCATTTTCTCTCAGTCTCTCACTCCCTCTCTCTCGAAACTCTCTTTGTCTCACTCTTTCCTAATTTCTCTTTTACTCTGTCTCTCTACCTCTGTCATTCTCTCATTCTCTCTCTCAATCTCTTTATTTTTTCCCCTTCTTTATCTCTCTCTCTTTCACTCGTTCGCTCTCTCTCACTCGTTCACTTAATGGGTCAGAGAACCGACGAGAGGAGACAATATCCTCGACCTGGTCTTCACCTCTGAGGATGATATCGTTGAGGATCTCTCTGTAGGTGAAGAGCTCGGTGGCAGTGGTCCCCAGCTAATTAGATTTACCGTCAAGATCCCGAAGGTAAGCTCTGTTGCCAGTCAATCAAGGAAATTTGACTTGAGAAGAGCAGACTTTGCAAGCCTTCGTGCTGGGCTGACTGATGTAAGGCTAGCGAAATGCAAAGATGTTGAGGATTCGTGGAACAATTTTAAAAATAAGTTCATGAGTCTTCAATCAAGTTGCATCCCTCTGAAATGCCTCCGTCGGTCTTCTGTTCAACCAAAGTGGCTTAATGGAGAAATCGACCAACTGCTTAGGGAGAAGAGAAATGCGTACCGGCGAGCTAAGCGGTCTGAGGAACTCCGAGTGGCGAGAATCTGCAAGGAGAATCCCAAGGAGTTCTTCGGCTATGTAAATAGCCGTAAACCAATCTATCGTAGGATTGGGCCATTAGTGGACGAGGAGGGTGCATTAACTCAGTCATACGCAGAAAATGCTAACCTGCTTAATGACTACTTCTCTTCAGGGTTTACTAAAGAGTGTGGTCCCATCCCATAGCCCACGGATTCCTACTCGGGGGGAAAAGCTGGAGGATATGGTCTTTACCGAAGGAGAAATAAGGAAAAAGATCGCTGACCTAAAGACGAATAAGTCTCCCGGACCGGACGGGTTTTTATCCAAGGTGTTGAAGGAAGTGTGCGATGAAGTATCACGACATCTGTGCGCTGTCTTTAACATGTCAATCCGGACCGGATGCGTTCCTAGAGACTGGCGTGAGGCAGAGGTGACTCCGATCTTCAAGGAGGGAAACCCTCGCTATTCGTCAAACTACCGACCCATCAGTTTGACTTTGCTAGTCGGCAAACCCATGGTAATCATTATAGTGGACAAGATAACGTCTTATTTAGAGTCAAACCTGCTACTGGAGAGTTCCCAGCACGGCTTCTGAAGGCAACGGTCATGCCTGACGAACCTTGTGGAATTCTTCCACTTCGTGTTAAGTAAGCATGATCGGGATAAAGCGGTGGATGTTTTGTGCCTTGACTTTCAAAAGACCTTTGATAAGGTACCACACCGCCACCTTCTCCGGAAAGTGCGTGTACAGGGCATAGACGGCAAGGTAGCAGATTGGATAAAAAGCTGGCTAAGTGATAGACGGCAACGAGTAGTGGTGAATGGAAGGCCCTCTGAATGGGCACCCGTATTTAGCGGTGTCCCTCAAGGTTCCGCCCTGGGACCACTACTGTTTATTATCTATGTCAACGACATGGACGGAGACATGGTTGCCAAAATCTTCAAATTTACTGACGAAACCAAGCTTGGTATCAATTTGGCAAAGGAGGGGAACACTGAGAGCCTCCAAGAGGACCTTCAAAGGATTGGGGAGTGGTCGAACACTTGGCAAATGCCTTTCAATGTTGGGAAATGCAAAGTAATGCATATCGGCCACAGAAACCCCAAATCTCAGTACATCCTTAAGGGCACTGCTCTTGAATCGAATGACACTGAGAAGGACTTGGGTGTTACTATCACTAGCAGCCTCAAGTTCTCGAAACAGTGTATGGAGGCAGAGAAGAAAGCCCAAAGGATGTTAGGCTACACAAAAGCACCAGTTTGGATACCGTAACAAGGAGATAGTACTTTGTCTATACAACTCCCTCGTTCGGCCGCACCTGGAAATGCTGTACAATTTTGGAGTCCTCGGTTTCAAAAGGACATCACAAGATTGGAATGCGTACAAGCCAGGGCAACCAAGCTGATTCCCTCTATCCGACATAAAAGTTATGAAGATAGACTGAGGGAATTAGATCTGTTCTCGCTGGAAACCCGTAGACTGCGTGGTCAGCTCATCGAAGTTTTCAAAATACTTCGAGGATTCGACAATGTTGACTACCGGGATATTTTCACACTGAGTGAGAACAGAACGCGTAATCACGGCTTTAAACTTGAACTGAAGCGTTACAACCACAATCTGTGTGGAAATTTTTTCACGTACAGTATCTGCGGTAAGTGGAACGCACTTCCAGTGGAAGTTGTCAACAGTGAATCTGTTGACCAGTTTAAGTCAAGACTAGACAAAGTCTTGAAAAGTGGCCGTTCAGTGACGCAAAACAATTGAGCAGCCATGTGCCTGTTCGATTGCTAGTCCAAAGGTACCCTCTTTGAATGGACCGTAAGGTCTCCTAGGGTACTTACTTTCCTTGTTACTCCTTGTTACTCTTTTTCTCTCTATCCTCTTACTTTTTTATCTCTTCTCTCCTTTCACTTTCAATCTGTCTCAGTTTTTCAAACTCACTATATTTGTCTCTCTCTCATTTTCTCTCAGTCTCTCACTCCCTCTCTCTCGAAACTCTCTTTGTCTCACTCTTTCCTAATTTCTCTTTTACTCTGTCTCTCTACCTCTGTCATTCTCTCTCTCTCAATCTCTTTATTTTTCCCCTTCTTTATCTCTCTCTCTTTCACTCGTTCGCTCTCTCTCACTCGTTCACTCAATGGGTCAGAGAACCGACGAGAGGAGACAATATCCTCGACTTGGTCTTCACCTCTGAGGATGATATCGTTGAGGATCTCTCTGTAGGCGAAGAGCTCGGTGGCAGTGGTCACCAGCTAATTAGATTTACCGTCAAGATCCCGAAGGTAAGCTCTGTTGCCAGTCAATCAAGGAAATTTGACTTGAGAAGAGCAGACTTTGCAAGCCTTCTTGCTGGGCTGACTGATGTAAGGCTAGCGATATGCAAAGATGTTGAGGATTCGTGGAACAATTTCAAAAATAAGTTCATGAGTCTTAAATCAGGTTGCATCCCTCTGAAATGCCTCCGTCGGTCTTCTGTTCAACCAAAGTGGCTTAATGGAAAAATCGGCCAACTGCTTAGGGAGAAGAGAAATGCGTACCGGGAGGCTAAGCGGTCTGAGGAACTCCGAGTGGCGAGAATCTGCAAGGAGAATCCCAAGGAGTTCTTCGGCTATGTAAATAGCCGTAAACCAATCTATCGTAGGATTGGGCCATTAGTGGACGAGGAGGGTGCATTAACTCAGTCATACGCAGAAAATGCTAACCTGCTTAATGACTACTTCTCTTCAGGGTTTAGTAAAGAGTGTGGTCCCATCCCATAGCCCACGGATTCCTACTCGGGGGGAAAAGCTGGAGGATATGGTCTTTACCGAAGGAGAAATAAAGAAAAAGATCGCTGACCTAAAGACGAATAAGTCTCCCGGACCGGACGGGTTTTTATCCAAGGTGTTGAAGGAAGTGTGCGATGAAGTATCACGACATCTGTGCGCTGTCTTTAACATGTCAATCCGGACCGGATGCGTTCCTAGAGACTGGCGTGAGGCAGAGGTGACTCCGATCTTCAAGGAGGGAAACCCTCGCTATTCGTCAAACTACCGACCCATCAGTTTGACTTTGCTAGTCGGCAAACTCATGGAAATCATTATAGTGGACAAGATAACGTCTTATTTAGAGTCAAACCTGCTACTGGAGAGTTCCCAGCACGGCTTCTGAAGGCAACGGTCATGCCTGACGAACCTTGTGGAATTCTTACATTTCGTGTTCAGTAAGCATGATCGGGATAAAGCGGTGGATGTTTTGTGCCTTGACTTTCAAAAGACCTTTGATAAGGTACCACACCGCCGCCTTTTCCGGAAAGTGCGTGTACAGGGCATAGACGGCAAGGTAGCAGATTGGATAAGAAGCTGGCTAAGTGATAGACGGCAACGAGTAGTGGTGAATGAAAGGCCCTCTGAATGGGCACCCGTATCTAGCGGTGTCCCTCAAGGTTCCGCCCTGGGACCACTACTGTTTACTATCTATGCCAACGACATGGACGGAGACATGGTTGCCAAAATCTCCAAATTTCCTGACGACACCAAGCTTGGTATCAATTTGGCAAAGGAGGGGAACACTGAGAGCCTCCAAGAGGACCTTCAAAGGATTGGGGAGTGGTCGAACACTTGGCAAATGCCTTTCAATGTTGGGAAATGCAAAGTAATGCATATCGGCCACAGAAACCCCAAATCTCAGTACATCCTTAAGGGCACTGCTCTTGAATCGAATGACACTGAGAAGGACTTGGGTGTTACTATCACTAGCAGCCTCAAGTTCTCGAAACAGTGTATGGAGGCAGAGAAGAAAGCCCAAAGGATGTTAGGCTACACAAAAGCACCAGTTTGGATACCGTAACAAGGAGATAGTACTTTGTCTATACAACTCCCTCGTTCGGCCGCACCTGGAAATGCTGTACAATTTTGGAGTCCTCGGTTTCAAAAGGACATCACAAGATTGGAATGCGTACAAGCCAGGGCAACCAAGCTGATTTCCTCTATCCGACTTAAAAGTTATGAAGATAGACTGAGGGAATTAGATCTGTTCTCGCTGGAAACCCGTAGACTGCGTGGTCAGCTCATCGAAGTTTTCAAAATACTTCGAGGATTCGACAATGTTGACTACCGGGATATTTTCACACTGAGTGAGAACAGAACGCGCAATCACGGCTTTAAACTTGAACTGAAGCGTTACAACCACAATCTGTGTGGAAATTTTTTCACGTACAGTATCTGCGGTAAGTGGAACGCACTTCCAGTGGAAGTTGTCAACAGTGAATCTATTGACCAGTTTAAGTCAAGACTAGACAAAGTCTTGAAAAGTGGCCGTTTAGGGACGCAAAACAATTGAGCAGCCATGTGCCCGCTCGATTGCTAGTCCAAAGGTACCCTCTTTGAATGGACCGTAAGGTCTCCTAGGGTACTTCCTTTTCTTGTAACTCCTTGTAACTCCTTGTAACTCTCTCTTAACCTCTTTATTTAGCCCTCTTTTTTATCTCTCTCTCCCTCTCTTTCACTCGTTCGCTCTCTCTCACTCGTTCACTCTCTCTAAGAGATCGTGCTTAACAAACCTAATCGACTTTTACCATAAGCTTTTCAACCTATATAACGATACTAAATCATTAGATATAATTTACCTAGATTTCAAAAAGGCATTTGACAAAATTCCTCATCAGAAACTCATGAACAAAGTGCGTACGCTAGGAATTAACGGTAATATATACGGATGGATTAGTAGCTGGTTAAAAAACAGGAAGCAGAGAGTGATAATAAATGGCGTGGAATCGGACTGGGTATCTGTTACCAGCGGTGTTCCCCAGGGATCAGTCCTGGGGCCTATTTTATTTACTATATACATCAATGACATAGACGTTGGAATAAATAATATCATATCTGAATTTGCAGATGACACGAAAAATAGGTAACTCAGTATTATGCGAAGAGGACAGGGCTAGCCTGCAAGCTGATATAAATAAAATTACCGAATGGTCTGAGAAATGGCAAATGCCATTTAATATCGACAAATGCCAAATCCTTCAGTGCGGAACAAAAAACAAAAAATACACCTATACAATGCAAGGCGGCTTAATAAACACAACCCCGCAGGTTAAAGATTTAGGAGTAATAATTACAGAAAACTTAAAAACATCAAACCAATGCGCAGCTGCTGCAAACAAAGCTAACACAGCACTAGGATTTATAAAAAGAAACTTTACTTATAAAAGCGAGGAGATAATTATGCCATTATATAAAAGTATTGTCAGGCCCCATCTCGAATACGCTGTACAGTTCTGGGCCCCTTACTTAATAAAAGACATAGATAAATTAGAAGCTGTACAACACAGAGCGACAAAACTTATCCCGTCAGTACGTAACAAACCTTACCACGAGAGGCTAAAAAAACTTAATCTATTTTCCGTCAGAAAACGAAGACTAAGGGGGCAGCTTATAAAGTGCTTCAAGATACTTAAAGGATTTAACAACGTTGATGCCAATAACTTGTTCACACTGACAGGGGACTGACCCACCCGTGGACATGATTCAAAACTTCAGGGTAAAAGAGCCACTATGGATGTAATAAAAAACTTCTTCACTTACTCGATTATTAATGATTGGAATAATTTGCTAAACGAGGTAGTGGACAGCAGAACTATAGATTCATTTAAAATGAGATTAGACAAACACTTAACAAATATTGGAATTGTTTAGCATAAGCTACAAAATAAAATAATATTACAAAAATATAACTCTTTCAGGTGTATGTAAGTGGTTTTCATATTCATTTCATTTAATTACTATTCCATGCAAATTTCCTTCAGGTACTGTCTTCTTACACCTGCAAGGTACTTTTGCCAAATTATTTCATGTACGGCTTTTGCCGGAGGGAGTAGAGGGTGGGGAGAGCCTAAAACTTTTCTATCCTTTACTTCTACTATTCTATGTGTAAGTGGCAGTAGATTTAAGGCCAGATCACCTTAGTCTGGGCCGTAAGGCCCGTGTGATCTGTGTATCTATGTAACTCTATGTAACTCTCTCACTCGTTCACTCTCTCTCACCCGCTTTTCCCCTCTCACCCCCTCTCTGTCTCAGCCACTCCTACTCACTCTCTATAACTTATTCACTCTTTCTTACTCTTTCTCAATGTCTCTCTTACTTTCTCACTCTTAATCTTCCTCTCTCACTCTCTCTCTCACCCCTCATTCTTGCTCTCTCTTTACTTATCTCTCTCACTCTCACCCTCTCTAATGGATCGAGAATTGGCTCACTGATCGCAAGCAGAGAGTAGTTATTAATGGCCAACAGTCAGAATGGACAATGGTAACTAGTGGAGTACCACAAGGTTCAGTCTTAGGTCCCTTGCTATTCATTATATATGTCAATGATTTAGACGATGAGCTCTTGTCAAAAATTTCAAAATTCGCAGACGATTGCAAGCTAGGAAAAGCAATAGTAACTGAGGATGATGTTATTAATTTTTAAAACGATATTGATAAAATAGAGAAATGGTCGAAAAAATGGGAACTGCCCCTAAATCTAGAAAAATGTAAAGTAATGCATGTAGGCCATAAGAATCCCAAAGCGAATTACAAAATTTTTGATCAAAATATTAGCATAACCAATGGTGAAAGAGACCTAGGAGTTCACATATCTAATGATCTAAAGTTTTCTCAACAATGTATCGAAGTAGAAAAGAAAGCAATGAAGCTTCTCGGATATATTAAACGTCAATTTAGCTTTAAAAATAAAGCTACAATTCTAAATATATTTAATGCATTAGTAAGACCACAGTTAGAATACTGTGCTCAGGTCTGGTCACCATACCTACAAAAAGATATTGATAGATTGGAAAGAGTGCAAGCTAGAGCCACTAAATTGATACCGGAACTCCGAAATTATAAATATGAGAAAAGACTAGATATGCTAAACTTATTTACCCTAGAGAAAAGACGTCTGAGAGGTCAACTGATAGAAGTATTTAAAATAATGAAAGGAGTCAATAATGTTAACTCTTCAACTTGGTTTCAACTTTGCACAAATAATACACGAAATAACAGTTTAAAAATCGTCCCAAAGCGTTTCAGAACGAATATATGCGGAAACTTTTTTTCATATAAAATTGTCAATTATTGGAATCAGTTGCCTGAAGAAGTAGTGGCCAGCAATTCATTAGAAACTTTTAAAAATAAGCTTGACAAAATAATTTTATCGATGAAATAACGAGTGACAAAACATTATATGTTGCTAAAATTAGGATAAAAACAGCATGCTGTAAGCATAGATGTGTAAAAGACCCTGTATAATAGGCAAATAATTTTCTCATAGGTTATTATCAGTTTAAGATTTTGATGTAAAATATTGCCCTCAAAGGCAGTTCTCAGACGAAATATAAAATTAAAAATTGATGTATAAATTAAGTATGTACATATAAAGTTGTTTCTGCTTTCCTATAAAAATTCCAGGATGTGTCTTTTGTTCAAACACTTCCAGGTACATATTTTCCTTTTATCAAACCCGTCATTGGGTGGGAGAGGTGGGTGGGGAGAGACTTCATCTTTGCTATCCTATTCCTTATCATTAGGATTGTAGATATTTAATTTAGATAATGACATGAGTACTTCCAATGAAATGGATTGAATGGTCTTTTGAAGTACTTAGCTTCCTTGTAACTCCTTGTAACTCTATCTCACTCTCTCTTTCAATCTCTTACTCTCTTCCAATATCTTTCTCTCTCTCTCTCTCTCTCTCTCTCTCTCTCTCTCTCTCTCTCTCTCTCTCTCTCTCTCTCTCTCTCTCTCTCTCTCTCTCTTTCTCTCAATCACGTCCA
This sequence comes from Ceratothoa steindachneri, assembly GCA_963969495.1. Lineage (NCBI taxonomy): Eukaryota > Metazoa > Arthropoda > Malacostraca > Isopoda > Cymothoidae > Ceratothoa > Ceratothoa steindachneri. The sequence goes on from OZ018326.1 coordinate 179,496,138, forward strand.
GTCATCTGGATCTACACAAAGGAATAAAGATATTTTATAAGCTACGACATAACTCCACGGGAAGTGTAATCACTGTTTGGCTTTTAAATCAATTCAAATTTCCCCCCACATTCATACTACTCACCCATACATATTATGCCTTTCTAATTATTATTTTCTTGTCGTTATTATTATTATAATATTATTATTATTATCGCACGAATGACTGATCTATTACTACCTCTCAATCTCTCCAATTTTATATTTCATAAATATATTCCCTATTATGGTTGCTCATGTGAACAACTTTTCATTTTTTTTAAGTTAAAGGTCATTCTTTACTTGTGTTTTCTTGCAATGAGTCTTTAAATCACTATAAATTGTGAAATTTTCTTGCAAAGTGTGGTCCAAAAGTTACTTCACAGTTTTAATTAAAAATAATACCACAAAAAATAATCAAATTATAATAGTAGGTGATATATAAAAACAAGTTAGATTTTTAAATACAATTTTATTCAAATGTTCTTTATTATTGTTTAAAAAGGAAGAGGATTCTTTGCACCAAATTTTCGATGGAAATTTCCAAAACATCAAAAGTGATTTTGTCGATTTCTTTAATGATGTTTTGTTTCAATTCTTGAACATTATTATGGTTATTTGGGTATACGGATACCTTTTCTATAATGTTGTATCCTCAAAGGAGAAAGACTCTGGAGGAGTAAAATCAGGTGATCCTCGTAGCCAAAAAACATCACCATCACGTGAAATTATGCGACCAGGAAAGGCTGGCCTTACTATTTCCATTCTTTCTCTCGATATGTGTGGTGTCGCTTAAACTTGGTGAAACCACACATATTGTTCGTATCAAAATCTTTCAGTAATGCAAATAAATCATCTTGTATAATTTTTCTGTAAGTCTCCTATGTTAATGTCACTGTTTTCCGTCAGCATCCTCGAAGAATTTGGGACCAATTATTATCGAACTGGTTATGTGGCACTAGGGGTAACTTTGTGTGCATGAAGAGGCTGCTCGCGAATTATCATGGGCTTTTCAGCACAGCAGAATATGTAATTTTGTTCATTAACGTATCCATTAATGTGAGAATTGGCATCACTAGACATCATTAGGCGCGAAGTAATTCTAATTATTTCTAATGCGATGATTATAGATGCAATTGTAATCATTCCGACGTCGAGGAAATTTACGCCATATCAGACCAAATATTTGTTCGTGCGTTAATTTCTATATTGTACAAAGCTTTCCAGTATAAAGTATTGACAGTTTAAAAATCAGTTGTGTTTTCATTATGGCACTACCGGAAGTATTTAGTTGTGCTTTAAATATGGGCCCTACAAAATGTATCAGTTGTGATTTCATTATAAGCACTACCGTAAGTATTGGGTTGTGCTTTAACTATAGGCAATAGTGGAAGGATAAAGTTTAGTTTTCACTGTGGGCACTACCGGAAGTATATAGTTGTGATTCAATATAGACAATGCAACAAGTATTCAGTTGTGACTTCACTATAGGTACTACCGTAAGTATTCATTTGTGCTTTCACTTTGGGCACTAGTGGAACAATTCAGTTGAGTTTTCACTGTGGGCACTACCGGAGGTATTTAATCGTGCTTTCAGTATGGGCTTAACAGCAAGTATCCAGGTGTTGTTTCAATATAGACAATACCTGAAGTATTCAGTTGTGATTTCACTATGGGCACTAGTGGAAGTATTCAGTTACGCTTTCACCATAGACACTACCGTAAGTATTAAGTTGTGCTTTCATAATGAGCACTACCTGAACTTTTCAGTTGTGCATTCAATATGGGCACTACCGCAATTATTCAGTGGTGTTTTGACTATGAGCACTACCGCAAGTATACATTTTTGCTTTTAATATGGTCAGTACTTAAAATATTAAGTTGTGCTTTCACTATGGGGACTACCTGAAGTATTCATTGTGCTTTCATTATAGGGATTACCGGAAGTATTAGGTTGTGCTTTCATTATGGGGACTAGCGGAATATTCATTTGTGCATTCACTATGGGCCCTAGCAAAAGTATTCAGTTGTGCTTTCACTATGGACACTACCTCAAGTATTCAGTGGTGTTTTCACTATGGGCACTATAGGAATTATTCAGTTGTGCCTTCACTATAGGCACTACCGGAAATATTAAATTGTGATTTCACTATTAGCACAACCGGGAGTATCCAGTTGTGTTTTTACTATGGGCTCTACCGGAAGTATTCAGTTGTGCTTACACTATGGGCACTACCGCAATTATTCAGTTGTGGTTTCAGTATGGGTAATACCTGAAGTATTCAGTTGTAGTTTCACTAATGGCACTGGTGGAAGTATTAAGTTGTGTTTTCACTATGGGCACTAGTGGAAGTATTCAGGTGAGCTTTCACTATAAGCGTTACTGCGAGTATTCAGTTGTACATTCACTATGGGCACTACCGGCAGTATTTGGGGGTGCTTTCACTATGAGAAATACAACAGGTATTTAGTTGTGTTTTCAGGATGGGCAATTCCTGAAATATTCAGTTGTGGTTTCTCTATGGGCACTAGTGGAATTATTCAGTTGTGCTTTGACTATAGGCACTACCGTAAATATTCATTTGTGCTTTCACTATGGGCACTAGTGGCAGTATTCAGTTGTGCTTTTAATAGTGGCTCTACCAAAAGTACTCAGTTGTGCATTCACTATGGGAATTAAAGCAAGTATTCAGGTGTGTTTCCAGGATGGGCAATAGCTGAGGTATCCAGTGGAAATTTCACTATGGGCACTCCTGAAAGTATTCACTTGTGGTTAGAGTATAGGCAATACCTAAAATATTCATTAGTGGTTTTCCTATCTGCACTAGTGGAAGTATTCAGTTGTGCTTTTAATATAGGCACTTTCGTAAGTATTAATTTGTGCTTTCAGTATGGGCACCACCGGAATTATCCATTTGTGCTTTTACTATGGACACTAGTGGAACTGTTTAGTTGTGCTTTCTCTAAGGCACCATCGCCATCATTCAGTTGTGTTTTCACTATGAGCATTACCGCAAGTATTCATTTGTGCTTTCACTATGATCACTCCCTAAAGTATTCAGTTGTGCTTTCACTATGGGTATTACCGGAAGTATTGAGATGTGCTTTCACTATGGAGACTACCGGTAGTATTAGGTTGTGCTTTCATTATGGGCACTAGCGCAAGTATTCAGTTGTGCTTTCCCTATGGGCACTATCTCAAGTATTTAGTTGCGACACTATTCACTATAGACACTATGGCAAGTATTCAGTGGTGTTTTCACTATGAGCACTCATTAAGTATTCGGTTCTGCCTTAACTATATGCCCTACCGGAAGTATTCAATTGTGGTTTCAATATGGGCCCCACCGGAGGTGTTCTGTTGTGCTTTCAATATCGGCCCTACCGTAAGTATCTAGTTGTGCTTTTACTTTTCGGCACCACATCAAGTATTCAGTTGTACTTTCACTATAGGCACTACCATAAGTATTCAGTTGTGCTATCACTTTGGGCACTAGTTGAAGGATACAGTTGACATTTCACTGTGGGTACTACGGGAAGTATTTATTTGTGATTCACTCTTGGCACTCAGAAGTATTCAGTTGTCCTTTCACTATAGGCACTACCGTAATTATTCATTTGTTCTTCCACTAATGCACTAGTGGAAGGATTTAGTTGAGCGTTCAGTATGAGCACTACCGGTAGTATTCATTTTTGCTTTCACTATGAGCACTACCGGCAGTATGTAGTATTTATTTGTGTTTTAAGTATTGGCAACACCTGAATTATTCATTTGTGGTTTCACTATTGGCACTAGTGGAATTATTCAGTTAAGCTTTCACTGTGGGCAATAACGGAAGTGTTTAGTCCTGCTTTCACTATGGGCCCTACAGAAAGTATTCAGTTGTGCCTTCATTATAGGCACTACCGAAAGTATTATGTTGCGATTTCACTATGCGCACAACCGAGCATATCCAGATGTGCTTTTACTAAGGGCTCTACTGGAAGTATTCAGTTGTGCTTATACTATAGGCACTACCGCAAGTATTCTTTTGTGGTTTCAGTATTGGCAAAACCTGAAGCATTCATTTGTGCTTTGAAAATGGGCAGTAGTGAAAGTATTCAATTGAAGTTTCACTATGAGTACTATCGGGAGTATTTATTTGTGCTTTCACTATGAGCACTACCAGAAGTATTCAGTTGTGCTTTCACTATGGGCAATACAAGAAATATTCAGTTGTGCTTTCACTAGGAAAGCTACCGGTAGTATTAGGTTGTGCTTTCATTGTGGGCACTAGCTCAAGTATTCAGTTGTGCTTTCGCTATGGGCACTATTGAAAGTATTCAGTTGTGCTTTCACAATAGACACTACCGGAAGTATTCAGTTGTGCTTTCAATATGGGCACTACTGGAAATATTTAATTGTGCTTTTACTATAGGCACTACACTAAGTATTCAGTTTCCCTTTCACTATAGGCACTACCGTAAGTATTCAGTTGTGCTTTCACTATGGGCACTAGTGGAAGGATTCAGTTGAGTTTTCATTGTGTGCACTACCGGAAGTATTAGTTGTGCTTTTACTGTGGGCACTACTTGAAGTATTTATTTGTACTTTCAATATGGGCACTAGAGCCAGTATTCAGTTGGGGTTTCAATATGGGCAATACCAGAACTATTTATTTGTGCTTTCACCATGGGTACTAGTGGAAGTATTCAGTTGAGCTTTCACTACAAGCACTACGGGGAGAATAATATTTAGTGGTTCTTTCACTATGGGTAGTACCCCAAGTATTAGGTTGTGATTTTAGTATGGGCAATACCTGAAGTAATCAGTTGTTGTTTCACTATGGGTATTAGTGGAATTATTTAGTTGTGCTTTCACTATAGTCACTACCGTAAGTATTCATTTGGGCTTTCACTATGTTTACTAATGGAAGTATTGAGGTTGAACTTTCATATGAGCACTACCGGGAGTATTCAGTTGTGCTTTCACTATGGAAACTAACGGAATTATTTAGTGCTGCTTTCACTATGGGCACTACACCAAATATTCAGTTGTTTTTTCAGTATAGGTAATACCTGAAGTTTACAGTTGTGGTTTCACTATGGGCACTAGTAGAAGTATTCAGTTGTGCTTTGATTATAGGCCTTGCTGAAAGTATTCATTTATGTTTTCACTATGGTTACAATTGGAAGTCTTCAGTTGTTCTTTCACTGTGAGCACTAGCGGAAGTATATAGTTGTGCTTTCATTGTGAACATTAGAGCAGGTATATGGCCAATACCTGAAGATTTCAGTTGTAGTTTCACAATCTACATTCCTGGAAGAATTCAGTTGCGTTTTCACTATAGACACTACCGTAATTATTAATTTCTGCTTTCACGAAGGGTACTACTTCAACTATTTAGTTGTGCATTCAATATGGGCACTACCGCAATTATTCAGTTGTGCTTTCAATATAGGCATTACATGAAATATTCAATTGTGCTTTCACTATGGGGAACACCGGAAATATAAGGTTGTGCTTTTATTATGGGCACTAGCGCAAGAATTTATTTGTGCTGTCACTATGGACACTACCGAAAGTATTCAGTTGTGCTTTCAGTATGGACACTACCGCAAGTATTCAGTGGGATTTTCCCTATGGGCATTTCATGGAGTATTCAGATGTGCCTTCACTATAATCACTACCGGAAGAATTAAGTTGTGATTTCACTATGAGCACAAACGGGAATATCCATTTGTGCTTTCCCTATGGGCTCTACCGTAAGTATTTAGTTAAACTTTCACTATGGGCACGACAGAAAGTATTCAGTTGTGGTTTGAGTATAAAAAATACCAGAACTATTCATTTGTGCTTTCACTATGGTCGTATTTAATTGAGCTTTCACTATGATCAATAGGGCATTATTTAGTGGTGCTTTCGCAATAGGCACTGCACCAATTATTCAGGTGTCGAGTTAGTATGGGCAATACCTGGAGTATTCAGGTTCGGTTTCACTATGGGCATTCAAGCAAGTGTTCAGTTGCTCTTTCACTATAGACACTACCGTAAGTATTAATTTGTGCTTTCCCTATTGGAATTACCTCAAATATTCAGTTGTGCATTCAAAACGGGCACTACCGCAATTATTCAGTGGTGTTTTCAATATGAGCACTACCTCAAGTATACATTTGTGCTTTCAATATGGTCATTCCTTGAAATATTTAGTTGTGCTTTCACTAAGGGGACTACCTTAAGTATTCATTGTGCTTTTATTATGGGGACTAAAGGAAGTATTAGGTTGTGCTTTCATTATCGGCACTAGCGGAAGTATTCATTTCTACTTTCAATATGGGCACTAGCAAAAGTATTCAGTTGTGCTTTCACTATGGACACTACCGCAAGTATTCAGTGGTGTTTTCACTATGTGCACTACAGGAAGTATTCAGTTGTGACTTCACTATAGGCACTACCGGAAATATGAATTTGTAATTTCACTATGAGCACAACCGAGAGTATCCAGTTGTGCTTTTACTATGGGCTCTCCTGAAAGTATTCAGTTGTGCCAACACTATGTGCATTACTGCAAAGATTCACTTGTGGTTTCAGTATGGGAAATACCTGAAGTATTCAGTTGTGGTTTCAATATTCGCACTGGCGGAAGTATTCAGTTGTGCCATCACTATGGGCACTACTCGAAGATTTAGGGTGAGCTTTCACTATGAGAACTACTGCGACTATTCTGTTGTACTTTCACTGTGGGCACTACCGGCAGTATTTGGTGCTGCTTTCACTATTGGCACTACAGTAAGTATTCAATTGTGGTTTCAGGTAGGCAATACCTGAAGTATTAAGTTGTGGTTTCAGTATAGGCACTAGTGATATTAATCAGTTCTTCCTTCACAATAGGCACTATTGTCATTATTCTTTTGTGCTTTCACTATGGCCACTAGGGAAAGTATTCAGTTGTGCTTTTACTAGTGGCTCTACCGGAAGTAGTCCGTTGTGCTTTCACTATGGGAATTACAGCAAGTATTCAGGTGTGTTTCCAGGATGAGCAATAGCTGAGGTATTCAGTGGAACTTTCACTATGAACACTACCGCAAGTATTCACTTGTGGTTAGACTATAGGCAATACCTAGATTATTTGTTAATGGTTTCACTATCTGCAATTGTGGAAGTATTCAGTTGTGCTCTTACTATAGGCACTTACGTAAGTATTAATTTGTGCTTTCTCTATGGGCAACACCGAAATTATTCATTTGTACTTTCATTATGGACACTTGCGCAACTGTTCAGTTGTGCCTTCCTAAGGGCACTACCACAATTGTTCAGTTGTGTTTTTACAATCAGCATTATCGCAATTATTCATTTGTGCTTTCAGTAGGGGCACTACCTGAAGTATTCAGTTTGGCTTTCACTATGGGCACTACCGGAAGTATTCAGTTGTCCTTTCATAATGGGCACTATCTCAAGTATTCAGTTGTGTTTTCACTATGGAGACTACCGGTAGTATTAGGTTGTGCTTTCATTATGGGCACTAGTGTAGGTATCTATTTAAGCTTTCACTATGGGCACTAGTGGAAGGATACAATTGAGTTTTCACTGTGGGCAATACCGAAAGTATTTAGCTGTGATTCACTATGGGCACTACACCAAGTATTCAGTTGCAGTTTCAGTATAGGCAATACCTGCAGTATTCATTTGTGGATTCACTATCTGCACTAATTAAGTATTCAGTTGTGCTTTCACTATAGGCACTTCCGTAAGTATTAATTTGTGCTTTCACTATGGGCATACCGGAATTACTCTTTTGTGTTTCCACTATGGGCATACCGGAATTACTCTTTTGTGTTTTCACTATAGACACTACGGCAACTTTTCAGTTGTGCTTTCCCTATGGGCACTACCGCAATTATTCAGTTGTCTTTGCACATGAGCACTACAGCAAGTATTCATTTCTGCTTTCCCCTTAGGCACTACATGAAACATTCAGTTGTGCTTTTATTATTGGCACAACCTGAATTATTCAGTTGTGCTTTCACTATTGACACTACCTGAAGGATTCAGTTGTGATTTCACTATGGGCATTTCCAGAAATATTTTTTGTGTTTTCACAATGTGCATAAGCATGAACATCCAGTTGTTCTTTCACTAGTGGTTCTACCGGAAGTACTCAGTTTGCTTTCACTATGAGTACTACCGCAATTATTCATTTGTGCTTTCACTATGTGTACTACTTGAAGTAATCAGTTGTGCTTTCCTTATGGGCACTACCTGAAGTATTCAGTCTTGCTTTAACTATGAGCACTACCGTCAGTATTCAATTGTGTTTTCACTATGAGCACAACCGGTAATATCGAGTTGTGCCTTCGCTATGAGCACTACCGTAAGTATTCATTTGTTCTTTCACTATGTTCATTACCTGAAGTATTCATTTGCGCTTTTACTATTACACTACATGAAGTATTTAGTTGTGATATCACTATGGGCACTACCTGAAGTATTTAGTTCTGATTTCAATATGAGCATTACCGGAAGTATTCAGTTGTGTTTTTACTATGAGCACAACCGGGAGTATCCATTTGTTTTTCCCTTGTGTCTCTACCGGAAGTTCTCAGTTTTGATTTTACTATTGGCACTACCTGTAGTAATCAGTTGTGCTTTCACTATGGGCACTACCTGAATAATTGAGTTAACCTTTAACTATATGCACTACCGGCAGTATTCAGTTGTGTTTTCACTATGAGCACACCCGGGAATATCCAGTTGTCTTTTAACTATGGGCTCTCCCGCAAGTATACACTTGTGCTTTCACTATGGGCACTACCAGAACTATTAATTTGTTCTCTTACTATGGGCACTTCCGCAATTATTCAGCTGTGTTTTCACTATGAGCACTACCGCAAGTATTCATTAGTGCTTTGACTATGGGCACTACCTGAAGTATTCATTTGTGCTTTCAATATGGGCTCTGCCGGATGTATTCACTTGTGCTTTCACTAGGGGCATTCCCGGAGGTATTCATTCATTGTCTTTTCACTCTGGGCACTACCGTAAGTATTCAGTTGTGCTTCCATTATGTCTACTACCGGAAGTATTTAGTTGTGCTTTCACTATGACCTTTTGACTTTTTTTTATCAAAAATTATTTCCTGTAGCACGAATGAATGAACTTTTGCCTATTAATAACAAAAATTACTTTTATTCCATTGAAATATTGAAAAAGGTCATGCACAAACCACTTTGAAATGTAATATAGGCCATTTTAGCATTTTATATGTGTTAAAAATATTTATATTAAATATAAGTCATCAAACAGACTTGTGCAATAATTTATGTCCCATAGAATTGTATAGAATTTTCCAGAAAATCATCACTTCATCGCTTGGGCGATTTCTGTAGAGTTCCAGAATGTTCTTCAGCCATTTCGCGTGTGGTATATAAGTGAGATGTTTAAAGCGGGTAATTACTAGTTCATTTTTAACGGCGTTGATAGTATTATTGCCTTATTATAATTGTTGTGTATTCTTCAGCGTTTATTGTAAAGAGATCCTTGTATTATTTGGTAAACTACATTTAACTCTCTCACTAATTATATAATATAATAGCATATAATATTTTATTAGTGTCTGCCTTCTCTCTTATTTTTTATAATTGTAATTTGCTTCTTTTTTAATAAAATATATAAAAGCTCAATAACAGTTTCTTTAATTTATTACCTCTTTAATATTTAGGTTTATTTTGTATTTCAGTTGCTGAGCACAAAACATGTCGCTCAAGAAGAGGTTTTTAACACGGAGAAGAACAAGAAAACCATGACAAATAACTTAGTCCAGTTTCAAGCACCATCAAGAAGAGGCAACGTAGCAGTTTATAAATCACCCTTAAGTGAACGGAGTCGCATGCCCTTGAAAATGCACGTCGTTGGACGTTTCAAATTTCTTGAATCCACCGCCAAAGGATCGGCCTAATTGTTGTGGAGCTAAAAGCCCTATGGAGCAAAATATTGAATTTCCCGCATGTATCTGATCAAGCCATTTGTGCAAAACTAGAAAACCTTCTGAAAGACTATGAGTACTGGAGAAAGAAACAAAACTTTAATTCTTTGAATGAACTATTTGACGTGACCAAGGTGAAAGGCAACTGGTTGTGCAAAGAAGATGAGAACCTCTATAAACAGCAAATTTTGACCAAAGGCCAGGTTGGTTATTCCACTGGTAAACTTGCTAGTGCCAAGACCATCCACCCATCCAAGCGAAAGAAGGCAATGGAAGCGACTGTGTCCCCACTTTCCATCTCAGCACCACCTGATTGTTCCGAAACTAGCACGGACTCACCCAATAACAGCGAAGACAGTTCTTGGGAGGATGAGAATGCAGCATCAACGAGGAAAAGGAAGCATAACCCAACAGGGTTAGTAAGACTCCTTGCTACAAGCTCAAAGCTGTAGTACCACAGAGCAGCAAAGGTATGTCGCCAGCTTTCTGGTCAGGGCATTGAAATCCCAAACCCATGTCAGTCAGCAATCAACAAGGCTAACTACACGAGAGCTGCTCAGGTGAAGAAGCACTTGGTGAGCACGCTTCATCTGTAAAAAGTGGAGCTTACACTTTGACGACAAACGCATTGAGGACTTTGAATATCAGGTCGTGGTCCTCAAGAATGAAGCGATAGAAATAAAGTTGGCTGCGCTCAAATTGAAGGATGGGAAAGCTGTAACAATTACAAAAGGGCTCCAGGGTGTGTTAGAGGAGTTAAACCTGTGGAGATCAATTGTTATGCTTGTCACCGACACAACAAGCGTGAATACCGGCAAAAAGACAGGCGTTGTTGTTCGACTGCAGCAAATGTTCGAAGATAAAGATCACCCCAAACACAAGTTCATCAGTTGCCAGCACCATGTCCTGGATCGGATTCTTCGCGTTGTCACGAACGATGAGCTCCATGGGTCGACTAAATCGTCAAACAGAGCACTTCTTTGTGCAGGATTTGATGAGCAATTATGATAAATTGGAAGCAGCCTTCAGCAACGGTAAAACTGATATTAAGGAGACAGGCGGCTGGAGAGATGACATAAGTTTCTCTATCACCTCACACGTGTCTTCCGTCACTTCACTGAGATGAATGAGGTCCCCTTTGTAAAGTTTCAAAAGATCCCAAACATCAGCAATGCACTTTGGAACTCTTGTGCCATTCTAGCCCTTCTTGCGTTCATTCTGATGCCTGCACCCGGAGCAGGCTGCGTAAAATCTGTTCATTCATTTCTTACTCATGGGCTGACCATTGGTTCAGCACCCACTTGTTCCGCGCTGAAGATTTTATAAATTATCTGCAGCTCTAAATGAATACCCAACAGGTCTCAAATGCTTGAAAACCCAATGAAAAACAGATGAATCTCCAATCAATATTGCCCGAAGCAACCAGTGCTGTGAGCGTGCGGTCAAAGTTATGCAAGACTTGCACGGGTCCTGCCGCAACAAGGACAACCTATCACTGAGATTTATCCTGTCCAATGACCTTATTGTAGCTAATTTACTTCCTTGTGTGTTTGATGACCCTATATAATGTTATATATCTATGTGACTCATAAGCTTGTGTTCAATCTTGTATATGCTGCCAGTGACTTCAAAAACTGGACAAAAAAGCTGACAAATAAAATTTTTAAAATCATTTTGTGAGTGACGTTTTTTTATCAAATCATCTTGAAAGTAAGATTTTATATAATCTTTAATTAAAGCTCATCAAATTATGACACAGGGATATAAGGTTGTAAAAAAGTCATCACCCTAATGTGCACTACCGGAAGTATTCAGTTGTGCTTTCATTATGAGTTTCGAGGAACGACATAGTATGTTCCACTGTCTAATATGGATACATACGTAATTGAGTCAGACAGGCAAATGTCGGCCCTGTACTCAGGCAGGTCTGCAGCGAAAGGAAGGCAATGACCTCCCAGAGTAAGAGTGCGACTTAATTACAGGTTGGCTATTCGAAAGGGAAACTCGTTTGTCAGATTCAAAGCAGGAATTATTTAAGGAAACACCTCTACAAAAATAAGCTTTTATACAAGATAAATGATTAAATATGGCGAGAATAATAATGATGGAAATTAGCACAAAGGTTAACTTGACAATTAAATTTATAGCGGGCAGGAATTAATGGAATCTGGGCCCGAGAATTATTAATTAATTCTATGGTTCAAATAAGAGGAGTAAGATTATTAAATCTTTTCGTTATCCGATTATGGAGTCTTCTTAGTACTTGAGAGAATGAGATGACTTACGAGGGTAGGATTCTGGATTACCTCGGATGATTGACGGTAGAGGAAGACCAGTCTCCAGGTCTTTATAGGACGAACTCGGGGTATGAGCGTTCACGGAACTGCAACGGGCTTGCGATTAGTCTGACTTCCGGGAGACGGGGGGGGGGGGCGACCACAGTAGAGACTCGTCAACGGACGGCGTAGAATCTCCATGAATACGGATGAGAAGAGGCGAGCCCAGGACAGTCTTTCGGGACGTAATAAAGTAGTGGTAATCTTCCTCTGAACAGAGGGGATTACGGAGAGGATCTGCTCAAGAGATTACGACGACGAAGCTCGGTTCGATTGAGATACAGATGCACTTGCTCTGGGCGACAAGACTTCCTAACTCGCACTCTCTGATGAGAACTATGTTCTTCGTCTTAAATAGGGGAGTTCGTCTGGAGGCAATGGGGCGAGGCGAGACGAGCGAAGTCCCAAGGAAAAGAATGGCGCCAGACAATGCAAACAAGGGTGTTTAATAAACGCCGTTTTGACGAGGGATACACCAGCGGACAGACGGGCGGTCAACGCTATCGGAGTGGGGGACGGTGGTCATAAATGAAAACAAACATAGCTGGCGCCAGTCTAGGCCTGATAAGAATTAGGCGACACGGCACGTTCGAATTCATACTTCCACAATGGGTGAAATAGTATATATATATATATATATATATATATATATATATATATATATATATATATATATATATATATATATATATGTCGTAGAATGACTCCCGACGATACCATATATCACTATTCGTTGAGGGAACTTCCTTAATTATCTTTAGAGTGCGTTAATGTCTGGCGGCCGATATTATGTATCTTCGATATGCCTAAGAAGTGGAACTGAGCTCAAGGATAATAATATTGCTATCATTAATAAAATAGAGTTTTATTAATAATAACTATCAACAAACACAAGACGGAAAATATTGATATAAACAGAGAATGGAAAGGGTCGTGGAGACTCGGGCTAATCCGAGGATTTAAAGGATTTAAAAAGGTAAAACAAATATAGAGTTAAAGAGATGGGATGGTTCGATAAACCATTGAAAGCACAGGATAGAATTGACAAAAGGGTTAAGTACTCAAAGGTGACGTTTGGCTTACGTAACTTTACGCTAGTGGTGCAGTGGTAGGTGGCGCGAAGGAATTTTCGGTCCGCTGGCGAGTTCCAGAAGAAGGGGGGGGGGATAAAAGGATCCTGACGTGGCGTCATGGGAATGACGCCATGTGAGTTTTTATACGTTTTCTTAATTTTTCTACCAAACAGGAACACATGGTGACAAATTTAATTGTTGGTAAGTTAATTTAGAGATTTTAAATCTCCTCTCAGTAAATCAGCAAAGTTGTTATAGTCAGCCTTTTATTCATAGGAATTAACGGGTTTTTAAGGGAATTGCACCTTTGCGCAAATTTTAAATAAACAAAATTGTGATTCCTCTCACTAAATTGATGTTCGTTAACACTTATGCCTCTCCCAGACTTATGTTTACATAAAATGACGTCTAAATTGCCTTTTTTAACTTAGATGGCGTAATTTCTCAAGAAAAGATCTCTCCCCCATTCCCTCAGGACTTCTGGCATCTTGCTGTAGGAGAATAGCATAATGCTCCCAAATTTGCACACCTCCCTTCCGGGCGGGTCGCTTATCAACCCTTCCCCTTCCGGCCCAATATCTGGTGGTCTTCAGCCGGAAGAAACCGCCGGCCATTTCAGCTAACCACCGAGTTCCTTCCCGGACTGTTTATCGATAAATGGGAGCCCATCTTCGCTTCTGATAGTTGCCGGAAGTTTATAAAGGACGAAATGGAGTAAATTGACATCTAATCTACTTCCGGCGCCCTGAGAATCTCACCCGAGTTTCGAGTATAAAAGACGAATTATTTTAACCCTAAGTAGTAGAGCTTGCACAGCGTCTGGCGGGGCAGGAATTGCCATCTATCGGTGTAGTGGTAATTCTTCGAGGCATCAAGACTTCAGAGAGGAGATCAGTCCCATTTAGGGAGGCTGCTTACCCCGTTGGTCTGCAAGGCAGTGCGGACCCAAGCTCGCACTCACGTGTCGGAGCAGAAGTTACAAACAGCCTCACTTTGGTTCCCCAAGGAAGTAGTATGTAGAGCTTGCACAGCGTCTGGCGGGGCAAGAATTGCCATCTATCCATGTTGTGGTAATTCATCGAAGCATCAAGTCTTCAGAGAGGAGATCGGTCCCAGTTAGGGAGGCTCCTTACCCGGTTGTTCTGCAAGGCAGTGAGGCCCCAAGCTCGTACTCAAGTGTAAGAGCCAAAACTACAAACAGCCTCAACCCGGTTCCCTAAGCGAGAAAACTACATCTCAGCTTTTCTCCGTGACCCTGCGCGTTGATAGGTCACTTCTCCCCCCACCTCACAGAGGCACCCAAGATTCCTCGGAGTTCACGAGCGTGGGGCCCTCTGTAACGAGAAGCTCCCGTCACCGCCTTCTTTAAGCAGAATCGTGACGGAATTGTGGGATCAGGTCGGTTCCTGGAGAACCTACCTCATACTCTCCACCCCTTACCTCACCACCTTCACTCACCAGCACCACCCGAACATCAGGTTCCAAGGTAACCCTTCCCTTTTACATTCCTCGACTTCACCGCGAAGCTTACCAGCATTACAAGTGTATAGGGATTTGTATGGTGAATAGTAATTTTCAAGCCAAGTGAGATATCCGAGATTCACTCATTAATTTATCTCTCAAAGCACATTATTTGTATATACGAGTATATATATATTTTCTTGTTTAGTGTTCCTTAAAACTTTATTTTCATATTGTTGTGTATCTAACTTCCTTTGGGTCGCTTACTGGAAAAGTTCATTCCAATCCCTTCCTAGCCAACCTCTAAGCACTCTGAGTCAATAAACCCATTCAGGACACGGGCTAAACGAAGTATAAGAAGTAGTACGACTCCTCCTCCGCATTCGTGATAATAGGATATATATATATATATATATATATATATATATATATATATATATATATATATATATATATATATAAATAAAAGAGTCGGGGAAAACTCCAACCACTCCTCGGCCTATTTCTAGACATATAGTATATATATATTATATCATATTTAATCGTGGTGTCATTAGATGTGCGGTTTGTTCCGAACCCGTCAATTTCGAAATTCCCCTTTTTCTAATTGCCAAGCGCCCAAGGTTAGAGAAAAGAAATAATAAGACATTTTAAATTTTGTTGGTGAAATAAGAATTGACCCCGTGTCCTCTTATTTTATTTTATTTTTTTGTATTGTCGGTATACAATATAAAAAGGGTTAGGCCACCCTCGATAACCCTTGCTGACAGCATCTCACCCAGCATAGTAACTATTTGTATTTTCGTTATTTTTTATTATTATTGTGTCTATTATTTGTCACCGCCGTATAATCTGGGTTAGGTCGTAAAACTCTTTCGTGAATCAGCGGATCCAAGATGTCTTCCTCCTCATTTGAGATGTTCCATAAACAGGGACAAGTTTGGGGTCTTTCGGGCAAGGAATTGATCGAAATGTTCAGAGGGAACAAAGGAATGAACGTGAGGAAAAAAAAGAGAAGAACAACGACGACAAGAAGAAAGAGAAGAGAGGGAGAAAATTCGTCAACACAAGCGTGAGTTAAGCAAAGATGAAGCGAAAATCCGTCAATTTGTGAAAGATAGGCGTTCCTCTTCCTTTAACGAGCGCATCGAAGAACCGAGAAAACCCCCTCAATTAGTAAAAGTCCCAGGCCCCTTTAAACCCAAAGGTAACCACCCTAAGAAGCAAGAAGTAGTAAAGCCCCCAATTTTAAATGCTCCGTCGAGTAACCCCTACCGGAGTAACCCCATTGTATGTTTCGCTTGCAGGACCCCCGGTAACTTCAAATATCAGTGTCCACAAAACTCTCGCTTTCGCTTTGCCCCTGGACAACAGGTCCACCAAGTCTCCGCAACTCTCGCTGCAAAACGACCAACCGCGCCGGCGCCTCTGCCATCTTCGTCGACCTCTCAGGAGCACCAGGTGAACTTTATTTTTGATAACATTTCTTCTGGTGGGCTCAAATTCGAGTCCGGATCCATTAATGGATGTAGAGTATCCTCTCTGGATAGAGATACAGGGTGTACGTGTATAGTGGTGTCAGGCAAGCTGCTCCCCCCGTGGACCCACAATATAAGAAATTCGCTGTCATACACGATTTATTGGGAAGAGCTAATAAATTCCCAGTGGTCCGTTGTCACGTAAAATGCCGCTATTTTACGGGGTGGACCGATGTCGTAGCTGTCCTGATTAAGTTTTGTGCAGTGTTGGTGGGCCAGAGTGCGCAGATCTCCCCAACTGCTGTATCGAAAGTTGTCGTCACCCGGGCTCAGGCTGATAGAGATGCATGCCTCCCCCCCCCACGTCTCTCAAGCCCCCATGCGCCCCCGATTACGAGGGACTGAATAACGTCTAATTCATCAGTGCCCAAAAGGACTGCCTTTCCCTCTAACCATTATGGGAAAAGGCCAAACAAGGAGAGACAGAATAGGTTCGTAGAGACCGAAAAGTGAGGTATGTGATAGAAGACTATTTGCTATTTCGTACTTCCCCGGATCCAGTAGGTTCCCCATTCAGCGCCCTTTGCGTGCCTAGGGCCTACGTTGCGAAGATTTTACAAATAGCAAACGAAGGTGTGTTTGCAGGACACTTCAGCGAAGAAGTTGCGAACCTCCTAAATTAGGAATAATTGAACCCTCCTCGTCGGATTATTGTTCCCCGATAGTGATGGTACGTAAGCTGGATCAATCTTTTCGTATGTGCGTAGATTTTATAAAGTTAAATGCTGTCACAGTATTCGATGCCGAACCCATCCCTTTTATGGACCAGAACCTGCACCTATTTGAGAAGGCCAAGTACATTTCTGAAATAGACTTGTGTAAAGCCTACTATCAAATCCCGCTTCGAAAATCCGTGAGGAAGTTTACCGCATTTCCCACCGAAAAAGGGTTAATGGAATTCACGCGTCTCTCTTTTGGTTTGGTCACTGCCTGCAGTAACTATAACCAGATGATGCGAAAAATTGTAGATAGGTTGAGCAATGTCTCTTTCTATTTTGACAACCTATACGTTGCAACACGCACCTGGGAGGAGCACCTTCAATCCCTCCGTCCACTCCTAAACCGGCTTAGGATCCACGGATTGAAAATCAAGCCGTCCAAGTGCCACTTTGCTCATAGCACTATCTCTTACTTAGGGTTGAAAGTAGGAGAGGGACAATTAGCCGCCCAAGAGGACAAAGTTTCGGCAATAGAAGGCATGCAGCTCCCTAAAACCAAGGAACAGCTTCATTCGTTTCTTGGCTCCGTCTCCTTCTATCGGCGGTTCATCTCCCAATTCGCTTCCATAGCGTCACTCGTTAATGACCTTCTTAAAAAGGCCGCACCAGACCCCATCCTATGGAATCCCACCGTGACTGCGAGTTTCGGCGAGCTAAAAAAAAATTGGTTTCAGCTCCTATCCTCCGTTTGCCCAATCCCCAGAAAAAAATTGGCGTCCGAACTGATGACTCTAATCTAGGCATTGGGTACGTTTTATAACAATATGAGGAAGAAGGAACCCCATTTCCACTGGCATACGCGAGCCGGAAGCTGTTGGTTCGCGAAAGAGCATACGCTACTATAGAACTTAAAGCTTTAGCAATCATTTGAAGAATTCAAAAATTTAGGATGTACTTGATTGGTAGACCTTTTCCTGTCGAAACGGACCATAGGCCACTAGCCTACTTAAAAATTGTATAAGTCAGAACGGCAGACTTATGAGATGGTCTCTTTTATTGTCAGAATACCAATACAATGTATCTTACGTAAAAGAAACGAATAACGTCATTGCGGATAATTTATCACGCAATCCGATAGACGAAGGCCCTAGTTATGGCGACTAACCGGAACTATCCGGCCATTTTTATTTTTGGGGGGTTCTTGTGTATATATGTATGTTTTATTTTTTATGTATATCTAGTTATAATTGTAATTTCTAAGAGCTTGTTGCGAAATAGTGTCATTCATTATGTTCATTTTTTCGTGTGTGTTTCGCGTATGTTTGTTTACTAAAATCTCATTTTGGCTATATATTGTAACTGCGAGTAGGTTATATCTTGTGACATTATCCCTCGTTCCACTTCAGAAAAATATCCCCTCGGGATAGGTAGGGATGTAGGAGAATAGCATAATACTCCCAAGTTTTGCCTACCTCCCTTCCGGGTGGGCCACTTATCAACCCTTCCCCTTCCGACCCAATATCTGGGGGTCTTCAGCCGGGAGAAACCGCCGGCCATTTCAGCTAATCACCGAGTTCCTTCCCGGACTGTTTATCGATAAATGGGAGCTCATCTTCGCTTCTGATAGTTGCCGGAAGTTCATAAAGGACGAAATGGAGTAGCTTGACATCTAATCTACTTCCGGCGCCCTGAGAACCTCTCCCGAGTTTCGAGTATAAAAGACGGATTCTGTTAACCCTCAATAGTAGAGCTTGCACAGCGTTCGGCGGGGCAGGAATTGCCATCTATCCGTGTAGTGGTAATTCTTCGAAGCATCAAGTCTTCAGAGAGGAGACCGGTCTCAGTTAGGGAGGCTCCTTACCTGGTTGTTCTGCAAGGCAGTGCGGACCCAAGCTCGTACTCACGTGTAAGAGCCAAAACTACAAACAGCCTCACCCCGGTTCCCCAAGCGAGAAAACTACATCTCGGCTTTTATCCGTGACCCTGCGCGTTGATAGGTCACTTCTCCCCCCCCCACCTCACAGAGGCACCCAAGATTCCTCGGAGTTCACGAGCGTGGGGCCCTCTGTAACGAGAAGCTCCCGTCACCGCCTTCTTTAAGCAGAATCGTGACGGAATTGTGGGATCAGGTCGGTTCCTGGAGAACCTACCTCATACTCTCCACCCCTTACCACACCACCTTCACTCACCAGCACCACCCGAACATCAGGTTCCAAGGTAACCCTTCCCTTTCACATTCCCCGACTTCACCGAGAAGCTTACCAGCATTACAAGTGTATAGGGATTTGTATGGTGAATAGTAATTTTCAAGCCAAGTGAGATATCCGAGATTCACTCATTAATTTATCTATCAAAGCACATTATTTGTATATACGAGTATATATATATATTTTCTTGTTTAGTGTTCCTTAAAACTTTATTTTCATATTGTTGTGTATCTAACTTCCTTTGGGTCGCTTACTGGAAAAGTTCATTCCAATCCCTTCCTAGCCAACCTCTAAGCACTCTGAGTCAATAAACCCATTCAGGACACGGACCGAACGAAGTATAAGGAGGAGTACGACGACTCCTTCGCATTCGGGATAATAGATATATATATATATATATATATATATATATATATATATATATATATATATATATATATATATATATATATATATATATATATATATAAGAGTCGGGGAAAGCTCCAACCACCCCTCGGTCTATTCCTCCCGACACTTGCTTCTTCGCATTCACTTGCATTTCAGGATCTAAAACTGGCATTCTACGAGACATTCTTATCCTGAACAGTGCCATGTAAAAAGTATCATTATTATTATTAAATTAACGACTTGCACACTTACGATCAATAGTGCCATGAAATGTTAAACAGGTCACAAAAATATACATTTGCACAACCTAAGACATTTAGTGCTCTATTTCAGGTTTGTCTCTTTACCACATCCAGCAGTACTCTGCAAGCATTCTTTCGTTCCCAAAACGAACAATCGATGCTCCATAGTGTTGGTATCTAGAAGGAACTCTTTGTTGACCAGACACTATTTCCAAGTTTTGATAAAAAAATCAAGATGTGAATGAAGGAAATTATCTTTGAGAGACACCTTATAACCCATAACATCAATAGATGTTAGAAGTCTTTTAATGCCATTTTCAAACCCGGGGATCTCTTGTTTCCCAATAAATGTTCACAAACCAGCCAAATGAATTTCATGTCTCCATGTCTCCAGCTCTCCAGCTCTCCAGATCCAGATCATCTAGACGTGTGCTGAATTTTTTACCCTTAGGAGTTCCTTAATCAGTGCACCAATGAAGTCGTTTTTCTTCAGCTTTGCCTTAGTGATTTTAGGAAGTTTACTTACAACTTACTCAAATGCCTTCGAGTTTCTCTTCTCAGGTCTTTTCAAGAATTGCTTTACTAAACACAGCGCTATATGAAGTTGACGATCCAGAACATTTTGTCAAGTGACTAGAGGTTTATTCGTGATTATTGAAATTGCTGGTTTACATGTTTGTCGCAAGAACTAGTTGAATGCACGTAATGTGCAGTCTTGCTCGGCTGTCCAATATGTATAGAAAACAACAGTGTTTTGTGAAACCTGACTACATTCTCATCAACATACCAATGAATTTCAATTACCTGCATAAATTTCAATTGTATATCTGCTATTTTATGGGGTCTAGAAGTGCCGCAATGTTCTCATAACTCTCATATGCACATAATGTCTTGCAGGCGCAGAGGGTTTGTTTTTCCCATTATCCAGCAGCACCCCATTTAGGCTTCTCTTTGATGAATCGAATAAGAGCTACTCAGAAGGATCATGCCTTATGCGATATGCTTCGGAACAATACATTAATGTCGTTGCATAAACATAATGGTCCGTCACCTGTAAAATATGAACTAAGGTTTGACTCTTTCGTTGATATTTTACCCAAACGTCCTTCTTAAGCAGACATTTTTTTCTTTCAGACGAGATTCGAACAGTTGAGCTCTATCCTTTAGGAGTACCAAATCTTGGACCAAATAACTCAATTCTGGTTGAGAGAACCGTTTTTGGCTCGTGTTTCTTGCCAGGTACAATATCTGCCCCTATACCTGTTACACCCATACCAGTACAGGCTTCTTCATAATAGTCGTCTTCGTCGTTGCTATTATCAATGCCATCCTCTGCTGGTATCAGAATGAGAAGGTCATTGTTCTGCGGCACTGGTCGTATCGGGGAGTCCAAACAAGAGGAAGAATTTTGTGTTTGTTCTTAACTAAAAGTCAAGTCACGTTGACTATAAAGCAATAGCAATATGTGGAATGGCGTTTCTGCTCTCTCCATATCATAGGACAGCAAAACAATTTTCTCTTGTTGAGCCAGTCTCGTAATCTATTTGAACAAGTTGTACACCCGACAAGCGGCGCCCAATTCCTGTCTTGATCCGCAAGATGAAACCCACAGTACAATCGGTAGATCTTCTTGATTTCATTAGTGATTGTATGCTGATGATACTTGGGATCAACGACCCATGACAACAAGATAAGTCAGGATTAGTCTTCCATTGCTATGACATTCCAACCGCAATATTATCACAAATCTGCAAACAAAAAATCACCAATTTAATGTAGATCACATATCTAGAGGTTTGTGCGTAAATCAGCGGTCAATGCAACTTCCATAAAAATAGTTCCTTAGCGAAAGATAATTTAATCTTAAGAATGAATCCAAGGACCAGAAAGAAAGTAGTTTCCATTATACTGATTTTTTAATGACAGGTTTGACAAAGAGAGATAATTATCAAGAATTAAAAAAAAAAATTCTAACATATTTCATATTAGCATAAAGTGAAATTCAAATTAGATAGACACAACATTATTTAAATGGGGAAGGAGACTGGGAAGAAAAATGGGCAGAGTATGTAACCTACCGGGTTGAACTGTGAGAAAAACTCAACTGAATAAGTTAAGGAAGGGAGGCAGGAAGAAGGCGCAGTGGTTGCAGAAGTAGTTAAATTAAGAGGAGCGGAACTGCACTTGTGTCGTTGTTAAGGGCTGGCTCCAGTATTTTAATATAAATGGATAAAATACGAATGGAAATCTCATTGTTACATTGTTCAAGGATTTTAAAGTTTTCAGGAGCGACATCAGTTTTACATAATATGAGATCGTATGGCTGATGTTTCTTTATGGTTCAAAGTTTTGCCAGTCCTATTACTAATACCTAAGTGAGAACACACCCTGGCCTCAAGAGAACGAACGGTGTTGCCTATATACGAGCCTCGATCAAAATGAACTGATATACCAGGCAACTACGCAAGTTGCGAGGGAGTGTGACCTTTACATTAAATATTGAACCAATTGATAAATTATTGGTGAAAATGATTTTGAATATGGGTAAGAAATTGTTGAAGAAGTTTTAATAATTCTTTGCGGAAGGAACCGTTAAGAGAGCCTAAGTATGGCAAAGATACATAGAGTGAGTCTTTGGGGACGGTGCAAATAGGTAACCTTGGCTCATATTGTTGGTTTAAGAATTTCTTAAGTATCTTGTATAAATTATTGGGATAAGAGTTGTTTTGGAAGAATTTACAAAGAAAGTAATTTTTTTTTATGGAGAGAAGAGTAGGTTGAGGATAAGTGATAAGCAGGGTGAAGAAGTGTTTTTATAGAACTGATTTTGAAGGGTTGGTCGCAGAAACTGAAAAACATTTTTGTCCTAGGCCAGTGAAGGTTGGTTTTTGGTATACCTGGATGTTCAATTTGTTGCCGGACTTATCTATCAATAAGTCCAGAAATGGAAGGACATTATCTCTTTCGAATTTAACGGTGTATTTGATGTTGGTGTGCAGGGCATTGATATATTCTAAAAAGATGTTTGTCAGACCTGATGATAGGACATGGAACCTGAAACGTTGTCATTAAAGAATCAGTATAATGGAAACTACTTTCTTTCTGGTCCTTGGATTCATTCTTAAGATTATATATATATATATATATATATATATATATATATATATATATATATATAAGTTGAAGAATTTCATGGAATTATATTGCCTTCCGAGATTCAGTAACAATTTTCATCATGGAAACTAGACGTGATATGCGAAAATGGATTTCGTTTTTTTTTTTTGAAACCATTCGGTTGACCTCACAGATGACGATCTTTCAGTGAAAGTAAATCGAAATGCTTCAGACTTTCTTCATACGATTAATTTCAGAAATTAATTTCGTTCCACGACGCAAGACGCGTTCCAAAATTACAATATTCTTCTGCATGTAAGGAAACCAGAATCGCACCGCATACTCCAAATGAGGCCATCCAAGCGCTTTATATAAGTGAAAATAATATATTTCGATTTAAGTGCAACATGTCTAGCTATGTATTCTTGAACCCCCCCCCCCCCTATTTATCTTTTGTCCTTCTACAGTGCATTATTTACAAAATGCTGGACCATAGAAGAATAAAAACCTAAATCCTTTTCCATTTTGACTATGTTTGAAATTTGACCACCCACATGTTAATGTCTTTCGATTATAAAAAAAAAACGTGCATTACCTTACACTTGTCAACTTTGAATTGTATCTGCCATCTTCACACATTTTACTACTCGATCCAATTTTTTGTACGAGTTTTCACAGTCACTTTGAATTTTTGTCCTCGTACTATTTCGTGTATATAAACGATCTTGACCCATTTGTGTCATTGGGTGTTTTAAAATCCATGCGCAAGTGAGATTCAATAGAGAGGCGGGGATAGCAGTCTCGAGATCTTCGCGGTAAAAGAGGAAAAGAAACCATCGACGATTAAGACGAAAACCCAAGAAACAAACCACTTTAATAAAGGGGACACCGAAATTCCTGACCACGAAAGATGGGATACAAGACCTACTAAGGTTCATATAGGTGAATACTACTACCCAAATTAATCATAGATTGTCAATGAATTTAAATGCGTAAGTTTATCAATCGTAAGGACAAACGAAGAGTACAGAAATGACCGGTTGATTGCATCTTCTCTCACACAGGTGTCATCTCGATTGAACAGGTAAACAACTACTATGGCGGTCCAGCTCAGAAACGTGTGCATATGACGGCTCCCGTAAAAATAAAACGTATTTGTAATTGCAAAACAAGCGATCTGCCCTGTCAGGTAGTCATGTATAAATACCTTGTAGTTTAAGAAAGTTATTCATGCACTTCAGATATGTGGATTGGCCTCTTTTTTCGAAAACAAATGAACTTTGTGATTAACAAAGTAGAATGATTTCAACGAAAACAAAATTCTGCCAATTAATTTAATTCCTAGGAGAGGGAAGCAAAAGTTCATTAATTTATTTTTCATTAATTGTACTTAGAAATTAATTGGGCTTAAAAGAATAGGGGCAAAAAATAAATGCTATTCTACTATACCAAGAACTTAGATTATACATGACTTTAAGATTATCTTACCCTAAAGATCAATGGGATGGGGACCGGTTAAAGGAATGGTTAGGAAAACTGCACTCCTCGAATTGATGGTATGCGGATAGCATAACGTTGAGTACCCACCTACAGGCGTAGATCCAGGAGGAGGGGGCTGGGGTGGTTGAAGCCTCCCCCCTCCCAAATTTCAGCCCCATTTACATTTCTATTTCTTTATTAAGCCATACTTTTATGCTGCTCTTTAGAAAGTTATGTAATAATATAGAATATATATATATATATATATATATATATATATATATATATATATATATATATATATATATATATATATATATATATATATATATATATATATATATATATATATATATATATATATATAACAACAGTTTTATAAACCGTTGCGATCGAATGTCTCTTATATGATCCATGTCTCAAATGGAGATAAATCTCCCAAATAATGATTACATTCAGTTTTCTACCTCAGCTGACGTCCCAAAACTAGAATTCATAATTTTCTGATGTGTGGAAAAAAAATTTGCCCTAACCCCTAAATTTTTAATCGGATCAACCACTGCCTCCCTTCATCCTGCATTGGACACGCATGGGGGCGCTCTTCAGCCACGTTAAGCAAGTGACTCTCTAAACTACGCACATTGCAGTTTTCCTCATTATTGTAAGATATAGCCTCCCTCCGCCCTCCCACAGGTGGTGATAACGATCCTGTGTACTGTGACGGCAAAGGTGAAGGTTAAATCACCTATTTAACATGTTCCATACAGATAGGAATAGGAAGAGAGGAGGAGGGGTTATTATTTATATTAAAGATAATCTCCAGTGTTGTGTAAACAGTACAATTAAATTAGATGATAAGACAGAGTCATTATGGCTAAATGTAAAGGAAGGTAAAAACAAGCTTGTCTTAGGATTATTATACAGACCACCAAATCTTAGTATGGAAGCTTCAAATCTTCTGTGGCAGGAGATTGAACGGGCATGTAGAAGTAAGCATGTGTGTATAATGGGCGATTTTAATCACAGAAATATAGACTGGGAAGCTCTTGTGGGTGATCAGGAGGCTGAGGAATTTTTTAATGTTGTCCAAGATAATTTTCTGAGGCAGATTATTAACGAACCCACTAGAGGTAATAATATACTGGATTTAGTTCTGACAAATAGGGAAGAAGTTATTAAGGATACTGAGATTGGAGGAAATTTGGGTAATAGTGACCATTGTGAAATTAGATTCAAGATGAAATGGAATGGTATTGATAGTAGCATGAACAATGTTAAAATTCCTGACTTTAGAAGAGCAAATTATAATGGGCTCAGGACTTACCTGGAGGCAGTTGTACAGAAACCAGGCAATGAAATCAATTCAGGAATAGATTCAATGATATCAGTTAGTGGAGACAATAATCACCAGGAGGAAGAGATTACAATTGAAGAGGAGTATGAAAGAATAATTGAGCAATTAATTACAGGTCAGATGATTAACATTCCATATAAGGAGATTAGGACTAAAAATAATGACCCAAAATGGATGACAGATAAAATTAAGCATTATATTGGCATTAAAAAGGGCATTTATAGGAAAATAAAAAATGGAGAGGATCACTTAAGGCAGAGATATAATGAACTAGCAAGAGATGTTAAAAAGTTAGTTAGAGTAGCAAGGAGAAATTATGAAATTAAAGTGGCAAATAGGGCAAAGGAAGATCCTAAAAGTTTTTATCAATTATACAAAACTAAGGTTAGAGATAAAATAGGCCCACTTATAGATTCCAATGGAGAATTAGTGAGTGATAGGGACTCAATGGCTGGAATGCTAAATGACTTTTTTCCCTCAGTATTTACACAGGAGGATACTCTAAATATACCTGAGGTGTCAATGATCTTTCGGGGTAATGATGAAGAGAAATTAAAGGATATCTTGATCACAAAGGAGATAGTGACAAAGGAAATTGATAAAATCAAAAGTAGTAAAGCACCCGGTCCTGATGAGCTCTTTCCTAGAATTTTGAAAGAATGTAAGGATGTGTTAAGTGAGCCCCTAGCATGCATCTTTTGAAAATCATTGGAGAGTGGCATTGTGCCAGTGGCATGGAAGAAAGCCAATGTGATACCTATATTTAAGAGAGGGGATAAAACAAATATGTCTAATTACAGACCAGTAAGTTTGACATCAGTGGTAGGGAAAATGATGGAATCTATTATAGCAAGGAATATTAGAGATCACTTGGATAAGCATAAGTTGATAAAAGAATCACAGCATGGCTTTAGTAAGGGTAAATCCTGTCTGACTAATTTGCTGTCTTTTTATAGTAAGGTGTATGAAGCAGCAGATAATGATGAAAACTATGATATTTTATACTTGGACTTTAGTAAGGCTTTTGATCGAGTGCGACACTTACGACTTCTGAGCAAAGTTAAAGCACACGGGATCGATGGCAGTATATTTAGGTGGATTCAGTCATGGCTTGGTGACAGACAGCAAAGAGTTAGTATAGATGGAGTTAAATCTGAGTGGGGGTGTGTTAGCAGTGGAGTTCCTCAAGGATCTGTTTTGGGTCCCTTGCTATTCTTAATTTATATTAATGATCTTGACATAAGTATAAGTAGTGACCTGAGTAAATTTGCTGATGATACTAAGCTAGGTAGGGCCATTAGGGCTGATTCTGATGCTGTTGTAATGCAAGAGGAATTGACCATTCTGTCCAATTGGGCCGAGAAATGGCAAATGAAGTTTAACATAGACAAATGTAGTGTACTTAGTATAGGTAGAAATAATCCATTGAATAGTTATAAATTAAATGGCAGAATTTTAGGGAGGACTGATTGTGAGAGAGACTTGGGTATTTTGGTAAGTTCAGACCTTCGTCCTAGAAAGCAATGTCTAAATGCTAAGAATAAAGCTAATAGGATATTGGGATTCATTAGGAGGAGTGTAAGCAATAAGAGTGCTGAAGTCATTCTAAAACTGTATCTGGCGCTAGTTAGGCCTCATCTAGACTATGCAGTACAATTTTGGTCACCATATTATAGGAAGGATATTGATTTGCTTGAGTCTGTGCAGAGAAGGATGACAAAGATGATTGGTGGGCTAAGGAACTTACCTTATGGTGAAAGGCTCAGAAAACTAAATCTACATACATTGGAAAGGAGAAGAGTCAGAGGGGAATTGATTGAAGTCTTCAAATGGGTAAAAGGATATAATAAAGGGGATCTGGGTAAGGTTCTTATACTTAGTGAACATGACAGAACACGTAGCAATGGGTTTAAGCTTGATAAGTATAGGTTTAGGAAGGAGATTGGGAGGAATTGGTTTACAAATCGTGTGGTAGATGAATGGAATAGGCTCACTAGGCATGTGATAGAAGCCTCCTCTCTGGGTAGTTTTAAGAATAGATTAGATAAATATATGGATGAAGCTGCTAGATGGGACTGACTTTTTTTTGTGTACATATGTATATATTTTTCTAAGGAGTGGGAAGATTATATTTTGCGGTTGCATGAATGGACATAATCCTCTGGATGCATTTTATGTATATTGTAGATTAGATCTGACGAACTCCTGTAAAGGGTGACAATGTTGATGACTTTTCTCTGGTAAGAAATCTTTTGTGTTGTGTGTTGAATGGAGCAGGAGCTGCCAAGTGTAGGCCATGAATGGTCTTTTGCAGTCTCCTTCTTTTCTTATGTTCTTATGTTCTTATTTGATACAGTTCTTTTTAGTGCTGTTAAATTAATCTATTGGATACAGTCACTTTCTTAGTGTGGATGAAGAGCGTGCCCCAGGCGTGCATGATAGGGTGGATACTCAATGCTGCACTAACAGCAAAGGAATGGTTAACTAGGAAATGCGTGATTGCTTTTTCTGGGTTGAAGAAAGTACTCTATCCTGTTCGGAATTTATTTGCAGCAAATAAAACAAAAGCAATAAAATTCCTTCGTTGTGAAAACCTAATTAAATAAATGTAATGAAATGACAATGGCTCAGAATTAATCGTAACCGACTGCCAATATATAAAATGGATGCAATTAACCCCAAATGACTATGGAATTAAAATCACTCGTGGTCTAGCATAAGAATGATACAATCTCGCCATAATCACTTTAATTTTACAATTGATAGTTCTTATTATAAGTCGAAGCCTCTTATTGACCCCATTCCGTCTTCCAAAGAATTCTACAAATTTGGAGGCTGTTAATTATTACAAATAATCCCTTTCGACCTCAAATCTAACCCAAAACTTTGTATTTCATAACAGAAAACTTCGTTTCTTTTCTCCCGACATGAACCATTTCACATCTCTTTATGTTTCTATGTGAGTATTTAGGTGTATGCGCGTATGAAACGGAAAATAAATTGACCAAATTACTTTCCCGGGCTCCGACTGCAGTCCTTGGGAATGAGAAATCCGGTTTATATCGCCATCTTTAGGCCTATTGAGGCAGCCCTCCAGCCTTGAGCTGGCGTGAGGCAGGTCATTGCCCCGTGTTTTCGCCTGAGGTATCTTTTCTAGGCCTACTTCAAGGTCAGTATGGACAGGGATCTAAAAGGCTTTGAAGGTTTTGATACAAAGATTAAATTAGAGGGCGAGAGAAATGCAGCAGGCATTATCGTGGTCATGTTGATTGGTGGCTTCTGATTCTCTTTAGCGACGAGCTACTTTAATTGCAGTGCCAGATCTCTTCGTTCCCTCCAGACATGAACTAACTCCATGCCTCTCTTTGAGACAGGCCAAAGAACACACTAGGATCATAATGCCCCCACCCTGATTCCACACGCACGACTAGCCAAGACCTTTCAAAGGTGGGTGACATAATAAGTTAAAACGGTATTAAGGAGATGTATCTTTCACACTTTTTTTCTACACCTAACTCCATCACTTTGCATGAATAATAATAATAAAAACTTATGTTAATCCCAAACGCTAATGGAGGTTTTGAGTAAGATTCAAAAGGAAATGGATATAGTCCTCCCTAACGTGGGCATGTTAAAAACTCTAAAAGAAAGAAACGAATTAACAAAATATGAATTGAAAGGCTTAAAAGCCACGATGGAGGAACCGACTTAAGAGTTAGTAAAATATTTAGCCAAAAGGAAGAACATGACCGTCAAGGGCGGTCATCAAAACTATAGAAGGAGGAGAAGTGAAAAACTAAAAGTAAAAAGAGAGGAATGCTAGTGATGCACTCAACACCAGAGCAAACTAGTAAACAATGTCACACCTATGAAAACCTACCTCACATTTCAACACTTTCATTAACTTGAACTTGAACTTGGAAGAAATTTGATGACTACAGTCAAATAATTTCTCTCCTCCACAGAAGGCGCCGTTTCAATCCATACATAAAAAGGTCTCTTTTTGTGTGATTTATTCTGGAAAGGGGATCCTGATGAATGTAGCGACTCCAACTGACCTGGCGTATATTGACATCACTCTGCCTAGTAGTGCTTTTTCTCTCATTTAGTTTAGTTAATCGCAAAAACATCACGTGAAACTACGTGGCATTACACAAAAGAAAACCCAACTTTAAATTAATACAACTAAATAATTAAAACTACAATAATAACTAAAACTGATAATAATTTCACCTAGAATAATGACTACAATTAAATAATCATAATTGCAATAATAACTACGACTAAACTATTACAACTACTATAATTAGAAAATCAATAATCACTATAATAATAACTACAGTTACAATAATCACCACAACTCAATTATTACAATTACAATAATAATAACTCAAACTAAATAATTACAACTACAATGATCACTAGAATTAAATTACTAAAGCTACAATAATAACTATAACTAAATAATTGCACTACAATAATCAATACAACTATATTATTATAACTAAAAAAATAACTATATCAATATAATTCTAACTACAATAATCACTTACAACTAAATGAATACAACTGCAAAAATAAATACAATTAAATAATTACAGCTACAATAATAACTACACTGAATTATTAATACTACAATAATAACTCAAACAATATGATTACAACTACAATAATCACGACAACTAAATTATTAAAACTATAATAATAACTACAGCTACATAATTGTAACAACTACAAAACTAAAACAAAATAACTACTACAATAATAACTACAGCTACAATAATCACTACAACAAAATCATTACGACTATAATAATAACTACAACTAAACTATGACAACTAGAAAAAATCACTACAACTAAATAATTACAAGTACAATAATATCTACAACTAGTTTAAGTTCGCTTTTCGTTTTCGCATCCTGCCTAGTGGACAAATAATGACAGAAAATGGGAATAAATAGATTCTTCTTTGTGCGCAAAGACCCTGAAGACGTCTTGGCTAATAAAAACAAAGCACTTGGAATATTTTTATTTCACTCTTTTAAACAAAGGGCGGTCGAAAGAGATTGTGTGACCATTTCCCAGCTTATGTTAAAGAGGGGTAGTTGAGTCTATTGTTTCATTTCTTCTCTACATTATCACCAAGTGATGGCCAAAACTTGGAAAAAGAGGGAGATACTTTTATTCTTGCAAACATAGATTGTCTCTTAAGACCCCATTTCCCGATCTCCCAAGACCCCACAAACAGGTCAGTTTGTAATTTTAATTGTTTGTTTATACGACTTCTGAACCCTACTATTTTGCTTTTTAGGATTCTTTTTAATTGGGGAGCTTTGTTATTTCTTGTATTTTCTTTATAATTATCCATCTGTTCTTCTGTCTCTGTCCCTTCTCTCATTCTGTTTCCATGTCAACCGTATGTGAAAATATTCTCGTTGGTTTCAGAGTTTAATTTTTTTTAACTAAACCCATTTGTATGTGTTTTCTTTCACTCTCAATGGAAATGCTCTCCTTGATTATACAAACTTTCTTTCCTAATTAAAATCAAGGTTTGCTGACCAAAGTTGCGAGCTCTCACTTATTCTGATTTATGACCTTACGACCTTCACAACTTCCAATAATTCCCGGAATAACCTTGGAAGGACTTTGACAATTATAACATTCGAAAGAGAATGTAAAACAACATAATGGTTTCAAATTAAGTTAGAATCGGCGGAATAGTTATAATGTTAGTTACAAAACAGAATAATTCCAGAGCTAACCTTGGGAGGACCTTGGCACTTATATCATTCGAAAGAAAATGTAAAACAACATAAGGGTTTCAAATTTTGTTAAAATCGGCCAAATAGTTATAATGTTATTACCAAAAGAAACAAAGAAAAGCAAAATGGGGACAGACTGACCGAAATAGTGAGATATATAGTCGCCCGCGACTAAAAAGTACCTCGACGCAAAAGCAAATTACACCGGGGACCACTACTTCTAACCCTTCAATAAACTAAGACTACTGGCACTCCGTCTGAACACTTTTCTATTTCTCCTATTTTAGTATTTATGAACTCTTTGAGAAAGCGATGAGAGGAGTCTGAAGAAGTCAGGAAGACGAGTTAAAATCGCTCCTAGTCTTTATTCCAGATAGCTTAATAAAAAAATAAGCATAAAAATCAGGCCCCGGTAGCTAAATCAAAAGAACCTCCAAAAAAAAAAATCAGGGTCCCGGTGGCTTAATCCAAACAACTCCAAAGCATAAAATCAGGGCCTCGGTAGCCTAATCAAAAGAACACCAACAGCATAAAATCAGTCCCCGGTAGCTAAATCAAAAGAACCACAAAGCATAAAATCAGGGCTCCGATAACTTAATCAAAAGAACCCCAAAACATAGAGTCAGGGCCCCGGTAGCTTAATCAAAGGAACCAATAAAACAAAATCATGCTCCCGGTAGCTTAATTTACATAAAATACCCTTTAAAATGATCCCAGTATTCATACATAAGAAAATCTTCCTAGATTACCATTTTAAATACCACACTACTCATACATAAGTTAATCTCCGTACTGTTATACCCTTTAAAATACTTTCGATACTCACACATAGGCGTATCTCCATATTGTCCCTGGTACTCATAAATAAGCAAACCTCCATAAGTTACACTTTAAAAGGACTCCGAATCTCATAGTTAAGCATACAGTGGGGAGAAATAAGTATTCGTACAGCTTCAAAAATCAATGTTAATAGACTTCCAACCCATCAAACTTTATGAAATTTATACGATAGATCTATATTAATAGAAAGTTAAAAGTTCTGTGTACAAAAAAGCATGAAACAGAATTGATATTCAGTAAAATTGAAATTAATGAAAACAGGGGTGAAATGAGTTTTCGTACAGAAACATAAAGCTTCTAGAGGGTTCCAATAATATGTACAGCAGTCAGCAAAAGCTCAGGAAAGATTGGAATGCAAAGCAGCCGACGTTCCCGCATCTAGACGTTATCATGGCGAAGAATAAAGAACTCTCCAACTAGCAGAAAAAGGCAATCCTGAACTGAAGCTCCGCACTGATGCGCTGAGCTAATGGAAGATATGCGAGCATCTGAAAATACCTTTCAGCACCATTGAATCTGTCATTCTGAAATGAAAAAGTTGGGAACCATCGACAACCCGTAAGGAAATTCAAGATGAAATACTGGCGGCAGGAACGTCGGTCACAAAGCGAACAATCTGTAATGAACTGTACCGGCATGATTTTAAGTCCCGTAGGCCAGGGAAGACACCACTGGTGCTAAAGAGACACAGAGCTGCAAGGTTGAAGTTCGCACGTGAACATTTGGAGAAACCTACTGAGTTTGGGGAGGATAATGTGTTGTGGTAAGAGGGAGACAAAAATAGAATTGTTTTGCTGTAACGATGGCCGCCCTGTCTGGAGGAAAGACCACCGTGCCTACGACCCGTGAAGTTTGGGGTAGCATCATGGTGTGGGGGGTGTTTCTCATTTAAGGGTATCGGCAATATCCTCATCATAGATGGGACCATGAATTCTGTAATCTACAGAGACATTTTAGAAGAACATCTGTTCGTTTCTGTAGAGAAGCTTGGACTTGGAGAGGGATGGAACTTTCAACAAGATAATGAATGATCTGAAGCATACTGCGAAAGCTGCTTACGAAAGGTTCCGTAAAAACAATGTAAACGTTCTAGAGTGACCTAGTCAGTCGCCAGATTTGAACCCAATTGAGAACTTGTAGCGAACATTGAAGAGCAAGATACATTTGAGAGGTCCTAAGAACATCAAAGAATTGAAGGTAATTTGCAAAGAAGAATAGGCCGAAATAGCAAAAATATTGCAGCGCACTAATATGGAACAGGAAATGATTGATGGCCTTGAAAGCTAACAGAGGTTGTGCAATTAAGTATTAATCACCAAATATCGATTTGTACGAATACTTTTTCATCACTTTTTCATTAATATCAAGTTTCCTGAATATCAATTCTGTTTCATGCCTTTTTGTCCCCAGAACTTTTAACTTTACCTTAAATTAATTGTCGAGGGATAGTAAGTGGGTAATCCCAGTCCCACTTCCTTGGCATCTATTTTAATTCCACACCAAGGTAAAGTGGGTTGAAGTATAGCCAATACACTTACCGTAGCCACTTTCCGTGAATAAGAAAAAGCCAGTAAAAGCCAGTCATGGGTGGACTTATGTAATAATAAGAATTAAGCCGAGTGGATTGCTTATCAATTGCCAAAGAATCGTCCAAAATAGGTAAAACACACAGATACAAAAATAAAATAGATTATACAAAAATTGGAAATATGAAATAGCATATATATATATATAAATAGGATTAATCTTCGCACTGAATTGGTAATTCTATATAATGTCGTGGGGATTACACTTGAAATCTACTTACTAGGATGCTTGCGTCTTAATTTCACCCGACAGAATGAATTGAATAATATCACGGAATTAAGCACTGAATTAAACACTTGAATACTCGAAGTTATGAGCTCGGGATGGAAATTCTAGTTAACGATTAAACTGGTGAAGTTAGGGGAGGAGATAATTCACTTTAACGATACCTTTGAATTCGTAAGTATTTGGAAAATGACGGTGAATGTCTTATTTTTCTGACGATGTTCACACTTAGCCCCGTCGTCCGAGGTTACCGAATGTGGGGGTAATCCTAGACCGGTGTCCTGATATAATGATCCTAGGCCGGATCGCGAAGGCGAGTTAAACTGGGACTCAAATTGGAATTCTTCTCCTCGAAGTGTCCGTTCCGATTATTGGCACCTTGAGTGGGTAGCCCAAAAGGATTACCTAGCTGCGTCTAGGGTAATCCGCAGAGGGGGGTCCTGTGTAGCCTCTGACTCTAAATGGGGAGGGATGAGTCTGCAAGAGTTTAACACCTACAAGTACCGTGACGGCAACAACAAATTCCCCGAAGTTTCTTCCTTGCAACGGGCGAACTGTTTCCTTTGTGGGACTAGCTCCACATACAACGTAAGTCCAAGATCTTCTGCCCGACTCCAGGGAGAATTTTCGCTTTTATTTCCTTCAAGAGCTAAAATCGAAAGAGAACACTGGATTCTCATCAAATTATCATCGTCGCGCGAAAAGACCTTTCGTCTGCCGCCAGGACATGCCAAACATTCACACCTCGGCGCCATCCGAGCTTTCCTCATCTCAAGTCGCAGGTTTATGACTGCGCGAAGAAACTCGGGCCTTCGTCGGCTAGCAGGTTTTTTTTTAGGCAGATATTTTCTTGTGTGGCTGGCAGCGAATTTGGTTATCCCGAAGGCGCGAAAAGGGGTGAAGGGGATTCGATGCAAAAAGGCGAATTTGGAATGAGGATGGAGGTATTTAGACTTCTACATTCCTACCCGTTTTGGAAGACATTATTCTCACGTGTAACTAGGAATAATGTATACCTTTAACATTGGCTACACGAACAACACAATAAAAAAAAAAAAACGGGACTTCAACGAATACAGGAACAACATAAAATAATCATGACGGTAAAAGAACACACGGATTACCGGTCATATACAGGAAACTCCTGAATAATTAAGAGCTGATATCTAAGTACAAAAGAATTAAATGATTATATTCGATACATTAATCCGGGTAGTATGATATATGAATCACATGCAGAAAAAAGGAAAACAATCTAAAATTAATCACGACAGTTATAGAGCGTGTCAGATTATCAATTTTACAAATATAACATATGAATAATTGGTGGGTGGACACTAAACCTTTATGCAAAACTACATAGCTATAATACAGATTATTTACAAAGACTCACTGGGCTCGTCTACCGGGTTCCTAGACAAACTATCCGCGAGTACATTAAGAGATCCTTTTAGGTATCGGATATCATATTGATATTCGGATAATAACAGGGCCCATCGCATGAGTCGTTCATTCTGGCTCTTACAACTTTTTAAGTACGCTAGGGGTTTGTGGTCCGTTTCTATGGAGAACGGTCTACCTATCAAATATATGCGGAACTTTTGTACCCTAAACACGATAGTATGCTCCACAGTGGCATACTTCTTTTCCTGATCGGAAAGCTTCCGTCTTGCAAAGGCCACCGGGAAAGGCACTTCTGCCTCGTATTACAACAAGCCGCATCCAATTCCAAGATGAGATGCGTCGGTCCGGATGCCGAATTTCTTCTCGGGATTAGGTAAGTGTAGGATAGGGTCAGTCGCTAGTTTCTGTTTGAGTCCGTCGACACTGGCAATAGCCATGGGGTTCCACTTAATAGGGTCTGGAGATTTCTTTTTAAGCAGTTAATTTAAGAAGGAGGCGACGGAGGCGAAATGGGGGACAAAACGACGATATAAGGAAAAAGATCCTAAAAAAGATCGGAGTTGCTTCTTCGAGATTGGGAGCGGCATATCGGTTATTGCTTTTATCTTATCCTTCTGTGAGGATATGCGGTTCTCGACAATCTTGAACCTAAATGCGCAATAGTGCTATAGAAAAAATAGCACTTGGGGGGCTTAATTGTTAAGCCGTGAGACTTCAGTTAGTCTAAGAGTGGGCGAAGACACGTGAGGTGTTCTTCCCATGTACGCGTGCTACGTACACGTTGTCAAAATAGAATGTGATGTTTTCTAACCCTTCTACAAATTTTCGCATAATGCGGTTCACGTCTAACTCGGGGGAGGGTTCTTCCTGGGGGAGCGGGGTAGAAGGGAGAGTGGAAAGCTGGTAGTCCCTGTCCATATCCACACACACGGTATTAACGATGTTCAAGGGAATTCTTGGAAAAACGGCGTCAATGACTTCTTCCTCATCGAACGCAACAACATTATTAATTCATGCTCTCCTGTGATATTTCTTTAGCATGTTTATATGGTAAAGCTTATTACCCAATGAGGTCTTGATGACATAGTAGACGGGTCCATGGACTTTTATTACTGGGTACGGTTCTTTCCACTGGGAAAGCAACTTGTTTATGTTTGTGGGGAGAAGGAGCAAAACTTCATCTCCGGGTTTTAGTTGGCGAGTTTTAGCCTTTGTATCAAAATCGGCGCGGTAATTATCTAAATTGCTCTCCGTATTTTGGACGGCCATTTCTGAGCACTGCCTCAGTCTTCCTCGTAAATTTAGGACACAAGAGTAGGTGTCCTTAATCTCTTCTTCCACATGGGGATTAGTTAGGAGCTCCTTCAAGATACATAATGGGCCTCTGACATATTCGTCTGTAAATGAGCTCGAATGGGTCCTATGGTCCTATGGGGAATTTTGCGGCATGCGAATAGGACAACCGGTAAATACCAGTGTCATTCTTGGCGCTGCTCATGGCACAGCTTCTTGAGGACACTCTTTACGGTTGCGTTTAATTTTTCGCACATGCCGTTTGCCGTAAGGTGGAAGGGCGTTGTGAAGATGGGCTTAATTTGGAGTAACGCGCTCACGTGCTCCATCGTTTCTTAAGTGAACTGTCGGCCTCTATCTGACCGCACTTCCTTGGGAATCCCAACTCTCGAAAAGATGGTGATAAGAGCTTCTGCATATGTGATACTGTCGATTTTTTTTAGCACGATTGCGTCAGGAAACCGGGTGGCATAATCAACGAGCGTGAGGACGTATAAATGTCCCTCAGCGGAAGGGGGATATATTGGCCCTATGAGGTCAATAGCAACCCTTGAAAACGGCTCTGCTATAATGGCGGTCTTCTGTAAAGGGGCTGGGTCTATTCGTCCCTTAGCTGTAGTCTTCTGACACAGGTCGCAAGTTCTACAGTATTCAGCTATTTCTTTTCCTGTTCCGGGACAAAAGAAATATTTGAAAACGCGCTGAGACGTTTTGTTACGGCCAAAGTGACCGGCCAATGCGTTTTCATGTGCTAGCTGCAATACCTTAGGAACATACGGGCGTGGAACACAAGTAGTCTTGACAAGGGAGCCTACTGTGTCTGGGAAGGTGCGAAATAACAGGGAGTCTTCTACGAGGTACCTCACCTGTCGGTTTCCTCGTACTATCTCGATGTCACCACTTCTGGCTTTTTCCCACAAGGGTTGGAGGGAATGGCAGTCCTTTTGGGCCCTGGCAAACTCAGCGATATTCAGCTTCTTTAACTCAGGGCGACACGGAAATTTGGAAATTTGAGCGGCGCGAGGGGACGGTTTTCTCGGCCCGCCTGTGCTCGGGTGGTGACGGCTTGGGTAATCTCGTTCGGGGAGAGTTGCGCGCTCTGTCCGACCAGCACTGCACAGAATTTTATCGGGGCCGCGACCACGTCAACCCAACCAGTGAAATAGCGACACTCTACATGGCACCGACGACAGGGAACCTGTTGGTGCGTCCCCAAAAGTCGTGCACTACCGCAAATTTCTCATGCAGGGGTTTTACGGGGAGGAATAACTTGTCTAACACTACAAAACAAGTACAACCGGTGTCCCTGACTTAAGCTCCACTTTGCACCCATTAATCGAGCCAGTTTAAAACTTGAGTCCACCAGGGGAACTCTTATTGAATAAGAAGTTGACCTGGTACTCCTGATCTGACGGGGTAGCTACGGCGGTTTGCTCTTGAAAAAGGGTGGCAGTCACTCGATGTATCTGCTGACTTGGGGAGGGATAGAACCTTGAATTTTGCAGACACTGGGATTTTATGTGCCCCGGGGCTCCGCAAGTGTAACACGTGATCGGACTACTCCTGAAGGTGTTGTTTGAGTGGATGTTAAAAACAGGGGGTTTTCGGTCTTCTGGGGTCTTCTGGGATTTGTTCCTGGGCTTAGAAGGAGGAGTAACTTTCACAAACTGAGAGGATTTCTCATGTGGGTGTCTTCCGTACCAAAACTTGTTCTTGGGAGAAAGGGGGGTTACCTTTTCTGCTTTCCTTCGAATATAAATGATGATTTGGAGTGTGAAGGTCCGCTTCATCGAGGCAATCCTGGAATGTGGAGGCCTTTCGTTCTTGAACGAAGGCTATAATCTCTTGGGGGAGTGTAGTTAGTAATTGATTCTTTAAAATAAAGTCGATCAATGCTTCGTAGTCTCTTTCGTCTTCAGCTGAGTCCAGCCAGAATTGCATATTCCTCCTCATGATGAATCTGAATTGTCTGTATGTCTGTCCTGCTTGGAATTTAGCTGACTTAAACTTCGTTCTATAAAACTGGGGGTTAAGGTTAATAGCAGATAGAAGTTCTGTTTTTAAGGTGGAATAATCGATTGTCGCTTCATGCGGCAATGCGATAAAAAATCTCTCTCAGGCGAGGGTAGAGCAAGGGGAGAAGGCGACTTACTCCATCGGATTCAATATCCCATCCATTTACTTCGAATATTTTTTTCGAAATGCGTTAGGTACGTAATGAAGTCCTCATTTTCACGATGGAAGGGGGGGTAGTTTGAGAGCAGGGTCTTGAGGTTGTTGACCCCGGGAACAATTGAACTTACTTCCACTTGGTCTCTGCTTAATTCGCGTTCATGTTCGCGAATTTTTTCCTTTTCTTCGAGTTGTAGTTTTTTCCTTTCCAAATCTTTCTTCCGTTTTTGTTTTTGCTCTTCTCTCTTTGCTTCTCTTTCATTCCTTTGTTCATTTTGAACGTACTCAATGAGTTTCCGACCTTCCAGTCCGAGTGTTTGTCCTTGCTTGTGGAATATTTCGAACGATATGGAAGCCCTTTTATCGATCCAAAGATAAGAGTATCCACTGCGAGAGTTGCTATAACGTACGTGTTTAAAGAAAGGGGTTATTATAGTTTCCTACAAAATCGTGGTAAACAAGAGAAAACAATTAATAAAAAAACAAAACTAGATAATCACCCTAACCTAACTATTTTGGGGGAGTCCAAAACAAGAATTGCTGCTAATGTTGGAGTATTTGGACTAATTTGGACGTTGGCAATTGTTTTTTTTAAGTTTTGAGATACACACAGATTAATAATATGTTGCTTTAAGTGATAACCCCACACACCTGATAACACTTATATATGTCGAGGGTTAGTGAGTGGGTAATCCCAGTCCCACTTCCTTGTCATCTATTTTAATTCCGCCCCAAGGTAAAGTGGGGGTGAAGTGTAGCCAATAAACCTACCGTAGCCACTTTCGGTGAATAAGAATAACTCCGGTGCTTCCCTTTTGATAAAAATTAAGATAATTATTTCCTGAGTGTGTTTTCACTAGGTAAAAGCCAGTCATGGGTGGACTTATGTAATAATGAGAATTGAGCCGAGTGGATTGCTTATCAATTGCCAAAGAATCGTCCAAAATAGTTAAAACACGCAGCTACAAAAATAAACTTTATTATACATAAATTGTAAATATGAAATAGCATATATATGTATAAATAGGATTAATCTTCGCACTGAATTGGTAATTCTATATAATGTCGTGGGGATTACACTTGAAATCTACTTACTAGGATACTTGCGTCTTAATTTCACCCGACAGAATGAATTGAATAATATCACGGAATTAAACACTGAATTAAACACTTGTAATACTCGAAGTTATAAGCTCGGGATGGAAATTCTAGTTAACGATTAAACTGGTGAAGTTAGGGGAGGAGATAATTCACTTTAACGATACCTTTGAATTCGTAAGTATTTGGAAAATGACGATGAATGTCTTCTTCTTCTGACGAAGTTTGCACTGAGCCCGGTCGTCCGAGGATACCGAATGGGGGGGTAATCTTAGACCGGTGTCCTGATATAATAATCCTAGGCCGGATCGCGAAGGCGAGTCAAACTGGGACTCAAATCGGAATTCTTCTCCTCGAAGTGTCCGTTCCAATTATTGGCACCTGGAGTGGGTAGCCCAAAAGGATTACCTAGCTGCGTCTAGGGTAATCCGCAGAGGGGGGGTCCTGTGTAGCCTCTGACTCTAAATGGGGCAAGGGGAGTCTGCGAGAGTTTAGCACCTACAAGTACCGTGACGGCAACAACAAATTCCCTGAAGTTTCTTCCTTGCAACGGGCGAACTGTTTCCTTTGTGGGACTAGCTCCACATACAACGTAAGTCCAAGATCTTCTGCCCGCCTTCAGGAAGAATTTCGCTTTTATTTCCCTCAAGAGCTAAAATCGAGAGAGAGCACCGGATTCTCATAAAATTCTTATCGTCGCGTGAAAAGACCTTGCGTCTGCCGCCAGAACATGTCGAACATTCACACCTCGGTGCCCTCCGAGCTTTCCTTGTGTAACTTTCATGAAAACTAAGAGATTGGAAGTCTATTAAAATTGAGTTTTAAAGGTGTACGAATACCTATTTCTCCCAACTGTATCTCCGTTGAGTACCGTTTCAAATGCCCTCGGTATAAATCACATCTCCATATGGTAATCATCCATAAGCAAATTTCCGGAGAGTATATTTTAAAATGCTTTCGCTACTCATACATAAACATATCTCGATTGATTACCACTTAATAGGAAGCCTGGGACTCATGCATAAGAATATATCAATTGATTACCCATTAATAGGGCCTGGGAATTTCACATAAACATATCTCCATTGATTACCACTAAATAGGAAGCCTGGAACTCATGCATAAGAATATCTCAATTGATTACCCACTAATAGGGCCTGGGACTCTCAAATAAACATATCTCCATTGATTACCTCTTAATAGGAAGCCTGGAACTCATGCATAAGAATATCTCCATTGATTACCCATTAATAGGGCCTGGGACTCTGACATAAACATATCACCATTGATTACACCTTAATAGGAAGCCTGGAACTCATGCATAAGAATATCTCCATTGATTACCCATTAATAGGGCCTGGGACACTGACAAAAACATTTCACCATTGATTACACCTTAATAGGAAGCCTGGAACTCATGCATAAGAATATCTCCATTGATTACCCATTAATAGGGCCTCGGACTTTCACATAAACATATCTCCATTGATTACACCTTAATAGGAAGCCTGGAAGTCATGCATAAAAATATCTCCATTGATTACCCATTAATAGGGCCTGGGACTCTCACATAAACATATCACCATTGATTACACCTTAATAGGAAGCCTGGAACTCATGCATAAGAATATCTCCATTGATTACCCATTAATAGGGCCTGGGACTCGCACATAAACATATCACCATTGATTACCACTTAATAAGAAGCCTGGAACTAATGCATAAGAATATCTCCATTGATTACCCATTAATAGGGCCTAGGACTCTCACATAAACATATCACAATGATTACACCTTAATAGGAAGCCTGGAACTCATGCATAAGAATATCTCCATTGATTACCCATTAATAGGGCCTTGGACTCTCACATAAACATATCACCATTGATTAGACCTTAATAGGAAGCCTGGAACTCATGCATAAGAATATCTCCATTGATTACCCATTAATAGGGCCTGGGACTCTCACATAAACATATCTCCATTGATTACCTCTTAATAGGAAGCCTGGAACTCATGCATAAGAATATCTCCATTGATTACCCATTAATAAGGCCTGGGACTCTGACATAAACATATCACCGTTGATTACACCTTAATAGAAAGCCTGGAACTTATGCATGAGAATATCTCCATTTATACCGATTAATAGGGCCTGGGACACTGACATAAACATTTCACCATTGATTACCACTTAATAGGAAGCCTGGAACTCATGCATAAGAATATCTCCATTGATTACCCTTTAATAGGGCCTCGGACTTTCACATAAACATATCTCCATTGATTACACCTTAATAGAGAGCCTATAAGTCATGCATAGGAATATCTCCATTGATTACCCATTAATAGGGCCTGGGACTCTCACATAAACATATCTCCTTTGAATACACCTTAACAGAAAGCCTGGGACTCATGCATAAGGATATCTCCATTGATTACCCATCAACCGGGCCTGGGAATCTGACATAAACATATCACCATTGATTACACCTTAATAGGGAGCCTGGAACTCATGCATAAGAATATCTGCATTGATTACCCATTAATAGGGCCTGGGACTCTCACATAAACATATATCCATTAATTACTACTTAATAAGAAGCCTGGAACTAATGCATAAGAATATCTCAATTGATTACCCATTAATAGGGCCTGGGACTCTCACATAAACATATCAGCATTGATTACACCTTAATAGGAAGCCTATGACTCATGCATAAGAATATCTCCATTCATTACCCATTAATAGGGCCTGGGACTCTCACATAAACATATCACCATTGATTAGACCTTAATAGGAAGCCTGGAACCAATGCATAAGAATATCTCCATTGATTACCCATTAATAGGGCCTACGACTCTAACATAAACAATTCACCATTGATTACACCTTAATAGCACGCCTGGAACTCATGCATAAGAATATCTCCATTGATTACCAATTAATAGGGCCTGGGACTCTCACATAAACATATCTCCATTGATTACTACCTAATAGAAAGCCTGAAACTCATGCATAAGAATATCTCCATTGATTACCCATTAATAGGGCCTGGGAATCTCACATAAACATATCACCATTGATTACACCTTAATAGAAGGCCTGGAACTCATGCATAGGAATATCTCCATTGATTACCCATTAATCAGGCCTGGGACTCTCACATAAACATATCACCATTGAATAGACCTTAATAGGAAGCCTGGAACTCATGCATAAGAATATCTCAATTGATTACCAATTAAAAGGGCCTGGGCCTCTCACATAAACATATCTCCATTGATTACCACTTAATAGGATGCCTGGAACTCATCCATAAGAATATCTCCATTGATTACCCATTAATAGGTCCTAAGACTCTCACCTAAACATATCACCATTGATTACACCTTAATAGGAAGCC
Organism: Ceratothoa steindachneri; assembly: GCA_963969495.1. NCBI lineage: Eukaryota > Metazoa > Arthropoda > Malacostraca > Isopoda > Cymothoidae > Ceratothoa > Ceratothoa steindachneri. The sequence continues at coordinate 179,539,760 of OZ018326.1, forward strand.
TATGACTCATGCATAAGAATATATCCATTGATTACCCATTAATAGGGCCTGGGACTCTCACATAAACATATCACCATTAATTACACCTTGATAGGAAGCATAGGACTCATGCATAAGAATATCTCCATTGATTACCCATTAATAGCGCCTTGGACTCTTAAATAAACATATCACCATTGATTACACCTTGATAGGAAGCCTAGAACTCATGCATAAGAATATCTCCATTGATTACCCATTAATAGGGCCTGAGACTCTCACATAAACATATCACCATTGATTACACATTAATAGGAAGCCTGGAGCTCAGGCATAAGAATAGCTCTATTGATTACCCATTAATAGGGCCTGGGACTCTCAAATAAACATATTTCCATTGATTACCACTTAATAGGAAGCCTTGATCACATGCATAAGAATATCTCCATTGATTACCCATTAATAGGGCCTGGGACTCTCACATAAAACATTTCACCATTGATTACACCTTAATAGCAGGCCTGGAACTCATGCATAAGAATATCTCCATTGATTACCAATTAATAGGGCCTGGGACTCTCACATAAACATATCTCCATTGATTACTAGGTAATAGGAAGCCTGAAACTCATGCATAAGAATATCTCCATTGATTACCTATTAATAGGGCCTGGGACTCTCACATAAACATATCTCCATTGATTACACCTTAATAGGAAGCCTGGAACTCCTGCATAGGAATATCTCCATTAATTACCCATTAATCAGGCCTACGACTCTCACATAAACATATCACCATTTATTACACCTTAATAGGAAGCCTGGAACTCATGCATAATAATATCTCCATCGATTACCCATTAATAGGACCTAGGACTCTCACATAAACATATCACCAGTGATTACACCTTAATAAGAAGCCTAGGGCTCAGGCATAAGTATAGCTCTATTGATTACCTATTAATAGGGCCTGGGACTCTCACATAAACATATCTCCATTGATTACCACTTAATAGGAAGCCTTGAACTCATGCATAAGAATATCTCCATATATTACCCATTAATAGGACCTAGGACTCTCACATAAACATATCACCATTAATTACACCTTAATAGGAATCCTAGGGCTCAGGCATAAGAATAGCTCTATTGATTACCTATTAATAGGGCCTGGGACTCTCACATGAACATATCTCCATTGATTAAACCTTAATAGGAAGCCTGGAACTAATGCATAAGAATATCTCCATTGATTACCCATTAATAGGGCCTGGGACTCTCACAAAACTTACATCCATTAATTACCACTTAATAAGAAGCCTGGAACTAATGCATAAGAATATCTTCATTGATTACCCATTAATAGGGCCTGGGACTCTCACATAAACATATCACCATTGATTACACCTTAATAGGAAGCCTATGACTCATGCATAAGAATATCTCCATTGATTACACATTAATAGGGCCTGGGACTCTCACATAAACATATCACCATTGATTAGACCTTAATAGGAAGCCTAGGGTTCAGGCATAAGAATAGCTCTATTGATTACCTATTAATAGGGCCAGGGACTCTCACATTAACATATCTCCATTGATTACCACTTAATAGGAAGCCTTGAACTCATGCATAAGAATATCTCCATCGATTACCCATTAATAGGACCTAGGACTCTCACATAAACATATCACCATTGATTACACCTTAATAGGAATCCTAGGGCTCAGGCATAAGAATAGCTCTATTGATTACCTATTAATAGGGCCTATGACTCTGACATAAACATATCTGCATTGATTACACCATAATAGGAAGCCTGGAACTAATGCATAAGAATATCTCCATTGATTACCCATTAATAGGGCCTGGGACTCTCACAAAACTTATATCCATTAATTACCACTTAATAAGAAGCCTGGAACTAATGCATAAGAATATCTCCATTGATTTACCATTAATAGGGCCTGGGACTCTCACATAAACATATCACCATTGATTACACCTTAATAGGAAGCCTATGACTCATGCATAAGAATATCTTCATTGATTACCCATTAATAGGGCCTGGGACTCTCACATAAACATATCACCATTGATAAGACCTTAATAGGAAGCCTTGAACTCATGCATAAGAATATCTCCATTGATTCCCGATTAATAGGGCCTGAGACTCTCACATAAAACATTTCACCATTGATTACACCTTAATAGCAGGCCTGGAACTCATGCATAAGAATATCTCCATTGATTACCAATTAATAGGGCCTGGGACTCTCACATAAACATATCTCCATTGATTACTAGGTAATAGGAAGCCTGAAACTCATGCATAAGAATATCTCCATTGATTACCTATTAATAGGGCCTGGGACTCTCACATAAACATATCTCCATTGATTACACCTTAATAGGAAGCCTGGAACTCCTGCATAGGAATATCTCCATTAATTACCCATTAATCAGGCCTACGACTCTCACATAAACATATCACCATTGATTACACCTTAATAGGAAGCCTGGAACTCATGCATAATAATATCTCCATCGATTACCCATTAATAGGACCTAGGACTCTCACATAAACATATCACCAGTGATTACACCTTAATAAGAAGCCTAGGGCTCAGGCATAAGTATAGCTCTATTGATTACCTATTAATAGGGCCTGGGACTCTCACATAAACATATCTCCATTGATTACCACTTAATAGGAAGCCTTGAACTCATGCATAAGAATATCTCCATATATTACCCATTAATAGGACCTAGGACTCTCACATAAACATATCACCATTAATTACACCTTAATAGGAATCCTAGGGCTCAGGCATAAGAATAGCTCTATTGATTACCTATTAATAGGGCCTGGGACTCTCACATGAACATATCTCCATTGATTAAACCTTAATAGGAAGCCTGGAACTAATGCATAAGAATATCTCCATTGATTACCCATTAATAGGGCCTGGGACTCTCACAAAACTTACATCCATTAATTACCACTTAATAAGAAGCCTGGAACTAATGCATAAGAATATCTTCATTGATTACCCATTAATAGGGCCTGGGACTCTCACATAAACATATCACCATTGATTACACCTTAATAGGAAGCCTATGACTCATGCATAAGAATATCTCCATTGATTACACATTAATAGGGCCTGGGACTCTCACATAAACATATCACCATTGATTAGACCTTAATAGGAAGCCTAGGGTTCAGGCATAAGAATAGCTCTATTGATTACCTATTAATAGGGCCAGGGACTCTCACATTAACATATCTCCATTGATTACCACTTAATAGGAAGCCTTGAACTCATGCATAAGAATATCTCCATCGATTACCCATTAATAGGACCTAGGACTCTCACATAAACATATCACCATTGATTACACCTTAATAGGAATCCTAGGGCTCAGGCATAAGAATAGCTCTATTGATTACCTATTAATAGGGCCTATGACTCTGACATAAACATATCTGCATTGATTACACCATAATAGGAAGCCTGGAACTAATGCATAAGAATATCTCCATTGATTACCCATTAATAGGGCCTGGGACTCTCACAAAACTTATATCCATTAATTACCACTTAATAAGAAGCCTGGAACTAATGCATAAGAATATCTCCATTGATTTACCATTAATAGGGCCTGGGACTCTCACATAAACATATCACCATTGATTACACCTTAATAGGAAGCCTATGACTCATGCATAAGAATATCTTCATTGATTACCCATTAATAGGGCCTGGGACTCTCACATAAACATATCACCATTGATAAGACCTTAATAGGAAGCCTTGAACTCATGCATAAGAATATCTCCATTGATTCCCGATTAATAGGGCCTGAGACTCTCACATAAACATTTCACCATTGATTACACCTTAATAGGAAGCCTGGAACTCATGCATAAGAATATCTCCATTGATTACCCATTAATAGGGCCTGGGACACTGACATAAACATTTCCTTATTGATTACACCTTAATAGGAAGCCTGGAGCTCATGCATAAGAATATCTCCATTGATTACCCATTAATAGGGCCTCGGACTTTCACATAAACATATCTCCATTGATTACACCTTAATAGGAAGCCTTGAAGTCATGCATAAAAATATCTCCATTGATTACCCATTAATCGGGCCTGGGAATCTCACATAAACATATCTCCTTTGATTACCCCTTAATAGAAAGCCTGGAACTCATGCATAGGAATATCTCCATTGATTACCCATTAATAGGGCCTGTGAATCTCACAGAAACATATCACCATTGATTAGACCTTAGTAGGAAGCCTGGAACTCATGCATAAGAATATCTCAATTGATTACACATTAATCGGGCCTGGGACTCTCACATAAACATATCTCCATTGATTACCACTTAATAAGAAGCCTGGAACTAATGCATAAGAATATCTCCATTGATTACCCATTAATAGGGCCTAGGACTCTCACATAAACATATCACAATGATTGCACCTTAATAGGAAGCCTATGACTCATGCATAAGAATATCTCCATTTATTACCCATTAATAGGGCCTGGGACTCTCACATGAACATATCACCGTTGATTAGACCTTAATAGGAAGCCTGGAACTCATGCATAAGAATATCTCAATTGATTACACATTAATCGGGCCTGGGACTCTCACATAAACATATCTCCTTTGATTACACCTTAATAGAAAGCCTGGAATTCATGCATAAGGATATCTCCATTGATTATCCATTAAACGGGCCTGGGACTCTGACATAAACATATCACCATTGATTACACCTTAATAGGAAGCCTGAAACTCATGCATAAGAATATCTCCATTTATTACCCATTAATAGGGCCTGGGACACTGACATAAACATTTCACCATTGATTACCACTTAATAGGAAGCCTGGAACTCATGCATAAGAATATCTCCATTGATTACCCATTAGTAGGGCCTGGGACTCTCACATAAACATATCACCATTGATTACACCTTAATAGGAAGCCTATGACTCATGAATAAGAATATCTCCATTGATTACCCATTAATAGGGCCTGGGACTCTCACATAAACATATCACCATTGATTAGGACTTAATAGGAAGCCTGAACCTCATGCAAAGAATATCTCAATTGATACCCATTATTAGGGCCGGGGACTCTCACATAAACATTTCACCATTGATAAAACCTTAATAGCAGGCCTGGAACTCATGAATAAGAATATCTCTATTGATTTCCCATTAATAGGGCCTGGGACTCTCACAAAAACATATCTGCATTGATTACTACCTAATAGGAAGCCTGAAACTCATGCATAAGAATAACTCCATTGATTACACAGTAAAAGGGCCTGGGACTCTCACATAAACATATCTCCATTGATTACACCTTCATAGTAAGCCTGGAACTCATGCATAGGAATATCTCCATTGATTACCCATAAATCAGGCCTGGGACTCTCACAGAAACATATCACCATTGATTAGACCTCAATAGGAAGCCTGGAACTCATGCAAAGGAAGATCTCAATTGATTACCCATTAATAGGTCCTGGGACTCTCACATAAACATATCGCCATTGATTACACCTTAATAGGAAGCCTATGACTGATGCATAAGAATATATCCATTGATTACCCATTAATAGGGCCAAGACTCTCACATAAACATATCACCATTAATTACACCTTGATAGGAAGCCTAGGACTCATGCATAAAAATATCTCCATTGATTACCCATTAATAGCGATTGGGACTCTTACATAAACATATCACCATTGATTACACCTTAATAGGAAGCCTAGAACTCATGCATAAGAATATCGATATTGATTACACATTAATAGGGCCTGGGACACTCACATAAACATATCACCATTGATTACACCTTAATAGGAAGCCTAGAGCTCAGGCATAAGAATAGCTCTATTAATTACCTATTAATAGGGCCTGGGACTCTCACATAAACATATCTCCATTGATTACCACTTAATAGGAAGCCTTGAACTCATGCATAAGAATATCCCCATTGATTACTCATTAATAGGGCCTGGGACTCTCACATTAACATATCACCATTGATTAAACTTAATAGGAAGACTGGAACTCATGCATAAGAATATCTCCATTGATTACCCATTAATAGGGCCTGGGACTCTGACATAAACATATCACCATTGATTACACTTTAATAGGAAGCCTAGGACTCATGCATAAGAATATCTCCATTGATTACCTATTAATAGAGCCTGGGACTCTCACATAAACATATCACCATTGATTAGACCCATAATAGGAAGCCTGGAACTCATGCATAAGAATATCTCCATTTATTACCCATTAATAGGGTTTGGGACTCTCACATAAACATTTCACAATTGATTACACCTTAATAGGAAGCCTGGAACTCATGCATAAGAATATCTCTATTCATTACCCATTAATAGGGCTTGGGACTCTCACATCAACATATCTCCATTGATTACCACCTAATAGGATGCCTGAAACTCATGCATAAGAATATCTCCATTGATTACCCATTAATAGGGCCTGGGACTCTCACATAAACATATCTCCATTGATTACACCTTAATAGGAAGCCTGGAACTCATGCATAGAAATATCTCCATTGATTACCCATTAATAGGGCCTGTGACTCTCACAGAAACATATCACCATTGATTAGACCTTAGTAGGAAGCCTGGAACTCATACATAAGAATATCTCAATTGATTACACATTAATCGGGCCTGGGACTCTCACATAAACATATCTCCATTGATTACCACTTATTAGGATGCCTGGAACTCATGCATAAGAATATCTCCATTGATTACCCATTAATAGGTCCTGGGACTCTCAAATAAACATATCACCATTGATTACACCTTAATATAAAGCCTATGACTCATGCATAAGAATATATCCATTGATTACCCATTAATAGGGCCTGGGACTCTCACATAAGCATATCACCATTGATTACACCTTGATAGAAAGCCTAGGACTCATGCATAAGAAAATCTCCATTGATTACTCATTAATAGCGCCTTGGACTCTTACATAAACATATCACCATTGATTAGACCTTGATAGGAAGCCTAGAACTCATGCATAAGAATATCCCTATTGATTACCCATTAATAGGGCCTGGGACTCTCACATAAACATATCACCATTGATTACACCTTAATAGGAAGCCTGGAGCACAGGCATAAAAATAGCTCTATTGATTACCCATTAATAGGGCCTGGGACTCTCAAATAAACATATCTCCATTGATTACCACTTAATAGGAAGCCTGGAACTCATGCATAAGAATACCCCTATTGATTACCAATTAATAGGGCCTGGGACTCTCACATAAACATATCACCATGGATTACACCTTAATAGTAAGTCTGGAACTCATGCATAAGAATATCTCCATCGATTACCCATTAATAGGACCTAGGACTCTCACATAAACATATCACCATTGATTACACCTTAATAGGAAGCCTAGGGCTCAGGCATAAGCATAGCTCTATTGATTCCCTATTAATAGGGCCTGGGACTCTCACATAAACATATCTCCATTGATTACCACTTAATAGGAAGCCTTGAACTCATGCATAAGAATATCTCCATTGATTACTCATTAATAGGGCCTGGGACTCTCACATAAACATATCACCATTGATTAAACTTAATAGGAAGACTGGAACTCATGCATAAGAATATCTCCATTGATTACCCATTAATAGGGCCTGGGCCTTTAACATAAACATATCACCATTGATTACACCTTAATAGGAAGCCTAGGACTCATGCATAAGAATATCTCCATTGATTACCTATTAATAGAGCCTGGGACTCTCACATAAACATATCACCATTGATTAGACCCATAATAGGAAGCCTGGAACTCATGCATAAGAATATCTCCATTGAATACCCATTAATAGGTCCTGGGACTCTCACATAAACATTTCACAATTGATTACACCTTAATAGGAAGCCTGGAACTCATGCATAAGAATATCTCTATTGATTACCCATTAATAGAGCCTGGGACTCTCACATCAACATATCTCCATTGATTACCACCTAATAGGAAGCCTAAAACTCATGCATAAGAATATCTACATTGATTACCTATTAATAGGGCCTGGGACTCTCACATAAACATATCTCCATTGATTACACCTTAATAGGAAGCCTAGAACTCATGCGTAAGAATATCTCCATTGATTACTCATTATTAGGGCCTGGGACTCTTACATAAACATATCACTATTGATTAGACTTTAATAGGAAGCCTGGAACTCATGCTTAAGAATATCTCCATTGATTACCCATTAATAGGACCTGGGACTCTCACATAAACATATCACCATTGATTACACCTTAATAGGAAGCCTGGAACTTATGCATAAGAATATCTCAATTGATTACCCATTAATAGGGCCTGTGACTCTCACATAAACATATCTCCATTGATTACCACCTAATAGGAAGCATGAAGCTCATGCATAAGAATATCTCCATTGATTAACCATTAATAGGGCCTGGGACTCTCACATTAACATATCTCTATTAATTACACCTTATTAAGAAGCCTGGAACTTCTGCATATGAATATCTCCATTGATTACCCATTAATCGGGTCTGGGACTCTCACATAAACATATCAGCATTGATTACACCTTAATAGGAAGCCTGGAACTCATGCATAAGAATATCGCAATTGATTACCCATCAATAGGGCCTGGGACACTCACATAAACATAAATTCATTGATTACCACTTAATAGGATGCCTGGAACTCATGCATAAGAATATCTCCATTAATTACCCATTAATAGGTCCTGGGAATCTCACATAAACATATCACCATTGATTACACATTAATAGGAAGCCTGGTGATCAGGCATAAGAATAGCTCTATTGATTACCCATTAATAGGGCCTGGGACTATCAAATAAACATATTTCCATTGATTACCACTTAATAGGAAGCCTTGATCTCATGCATAAGAATATCTCCATTGATTAGCCATTAATAGGGCTTGGGACTCTCACATAACATTTCACCATTGATTACACCTTAATAGCAGGCCTGGAACTCATGCATAAGAATATCTCCATTGATTACCAATTAATAGGGCCTGGGACTCTCACATAAACATATCTCCATTGATTACTACCTAATAGGAAGCCTGGAACTCACGCATAAGAATATCTCCATTGATTACCCATTAATAGGGCCTGGGACTCTCACATAAACATATCTCCATTGATTACACCTTAATAGGAAGCCTGGAACTCATGCATAGGAATCTCTCCATTAATTACCCATTAATCAGGCCTGGGACTCTAACATAAACATATCACCATTGATTACACCTTAATAAGATGCCTGGAACCAATGCATAAGAATATCTCCATCGATTACCCATTAATAGGACCTAGGACTCTCACATAAACATATCACCATTGATTACACCTTAAAAGGAAGCCTAGGGCTCAGGCATAAGAATAGCTCTATTGATTACCTATTAATAGGGCCTGGGAGTCTCACATAAACATATCTCCATTGATTACCACTTAATAGTAAGCCTTGAACTCATGCATAAGAATATCTCCATCGATTACCCATTAATAGGACCTAGGACTCTCACATAAACAATTCACCATTGATTACACCTTAATAGGAATCCTAGGGCTCAGGCATAAGAATAGCTCTATTGATTACCTATTAATAGGGCCTGGGACTCTGACATAAACATATCTGCATTGATTACACCATAATAGGAAGCCTGGAACTAATGCATAAGAATATCTCCATTGATTACCCATTAATAGGGCATGGGACTCTCACAAAACTTATATCCATTAATTACCACTTAGTAAGAAGCCTGGAACTAATGCATAAGAATATCTCCATTGATTTACCATTAATAGGGCCTGGGACTCTCACATAAACATATCACCATTGATTAGACCTTAATAGGAAGCCTTGAACTCATGCATAAGAATATCTCCATTGATTCCCGATTAATAGAGCCTGAGACTCTCACGTAAACATTTCACCATTGATTACACCTTAATAGGAAGCCTGGAACTCATGCATAAGAATATCTCCTTTGATTACCCATTAATAGGGCCTGGGACACTGACATAAACATTTCACTATTGATTACACCTTAATAGGAAGCCTGGAGCTCATGCATAAGAATATCTCCATTGATTACCCATTAATAGGGCCTCGGACTTTCACATAAACATATCTCCATTGATTACACCTTAATAGGAAGCCTGGAAGTCATGCATAAAAATATCTCCATTGATTACCCATTAATCGGGCCTGGGAATCTCACATAAACATATCTCCTTTGATTACACCTTAATAGAAAGCCTGGAACTCATGCATAGGAATATCTCCATTGATTACCCATTAATAGGGCCTGTGACTCTCACAGAAACATATCACCATTGATTAGACCTTAGTAGGAAGCCTGGAACTCATGCATAAGAATATCTCAATTGATTACACATTTTATCGGGCCTGGGACTCATGCATAAGAATATCTCAATTGATTACACATTTTATCGGGCCTGGGACTCTCACATAAACATATCTCCATTGATTACCACTTAATAAGAAGCCTGGAACTAATGCATAAGAATATCTCCATTGATTACCCATTAATAGGGCCTGGGACTCTCACATAAACATATCACCATTGATTACACCTTAATAGGAAGCCTATGACTCATGAATAAGAATATCTCCATTGATTACCCATTAATAGAGCCTGGGAATCTCACATAAACATCTCACCATTGATTAGGACTTAATAGGAAGCCAGAAACTCATGCATAAGAATATCTCTATTGATACCTATTAATAGGGCCTGTGACTCTCACATAAACATATCTCCATTGATTACCACCTAATAGGAAGCATGAAGCTCATGCATAAGAATATCTCCATTGATTAACCATTAATAGGGCCTGGGACTCTCACATTAACATATCTCTATTAATTACACCTTATTAAGAAGCCTGGAACTCCTGCATATGAATATCTTCATTGATTACTCATTAATCGGGTCTGGGACTCTCACATAAACATATCAGCATTGATTACACCTTAATAGGAAGCCTGGAACTCATGCATAAGAATATCGCAATTGATTACCCATCAATAGGGCCTGGGACACTCACATAAACATAAATTCATTGATTACCACTTAATAGGATGCCTGGAACTCATGCATAAGAATATCTCCATTAATTACCCATTAATAGGTCCTGGGAATCTCACATAAACATATCACCATTGATTACACATTAATAGGAAGCCTGGTGATCAGGCATAAGAATAGCTCTATTGATTACCCATTAATAGGGCCTGGGACTATCAAATAAACATATTTCCATTGATTACCACTTAATAGGAAGCCTTGATCTCATGCATAAGAATATCTCCATTGATTAGCCATTAATAGGGCTTGGGACTCTCACATAACATTTCACCATTGATTACACCTTAATAGCAGGCCTGGAACTCATGCATAAGAATATCTCCATTGATTACCAATTAATAGGGCCTGGGACTCTCACATAAACATATCTCCATTGATTACTACCTAATAGGAAGCCTGGAACTCACGCATAAGAATATCTCCATTGATTACCCATTAATAGGGCCTGGGACTCTCACATAAACATATCTCCATTGATTACACCTTAATAGGAAGCCTGGAACTCATGCATAGGAATCTCTCCATTAATTACCCATTAATCAGGCCTGGGACTCTAACATAAACATATCACCATTGATTACACCTTAATAAGATGCCTGGAACCAATGCATAAGAATATCTCCATCGATTACCCATTAATAGGACCTAGGACTCTCACATAAACATATCACCATTGATTACACCTTAAAAGGAAGCCTAGGGCTCAGGCATAAGAATAGCTCTATTGATTACCTATTAATAGGGCCTGGGAGTCTCACATAAACATATCTCCATTGATTACCACTTAATAGTAAGCCTTGAACTCATGCATAAGAATATCTCCATCGATTACCCATTAATAGGACCTAGGACTCTCACATAAACAATTCACCATTGATTACACCTTAATAGGAATCCTAGGGCTCAGGCATAAGAATAGCTCTATTGATTACCTATTAATAGGGCCTGGGACTCTGACATAAACATATCTGCATTGATTACACCATAATAGGAAGCCTGGAACTAATGCATAAGAATATCTCCATTGATTACCCATTAATAGGGCATGGGACTCTCACAAAACTTATATCCATTAATTACCACTTAGTAAGAAGCCTGGAACTAATGCATAAGAATATCTCCATTGATTTACCATTAATAGGGCCTGGGACTCTCACATAAACATATCACCATTGATTAGACCTTAATAGGAAGCCTTGAACTCATGCATAAGAATATCTCCATTGATTCCCGATTAATAGAGCCTGAGACTCTCACGTAAACATTTCACCATTGATTACACCTTAATAGGAAGCCTGGAACTCATGCATAAGAATATCTCCTTTGATTACCCATTAATAGGGCCTGGGACACTGACATAAACATTTCACTATTGATTACACCTTAATAGGAAGCCTGGAGCTCATGCATAAGAATATCTCCATTGATTACCCATTAATAGGGCCTCGGACTTTCACATAAACATATCTCCATTGATTACACCTTAATAGGAAGCCTGGAAGTCATGCATAAAAATATCTCCATTGATTACCCATTAATCGGGCCTGGGAATCTCACATAAACATATCTCCTTTGATTACACCTTAATAGAAAGCCTGGAACTCATGCATAGGAATATCTCCATTGATTACCCATTAATAGGGCCTGTGACTCTCACAGAAACATATCACCATTGATTAGACCTTAGTAGGAAGCCTGGAACTCATGCATAAGAATATCTCAATTGATTACACATTTTATCGGGCCTGGGACTCATGCATAAGAATATCTCAATTGATTACACATTTTATCGGGCCTGGGACTCTCACATAAACATATCTCCATTGATTACCACTTAATAAGAAGCCTGGAACTAATGCATAAGAATATCTCCATTGATTACCCATTAATAGGGCCTGGGACTCTCACATAAACATATCACCATTGATTACACCTTAATAGGAAGCCTATGACTCATGAATAAGAATATCTCCATTGATTACCCATTAATAGAGCCTGGGAATCTCACATAAACATCTCACCATTGATTAGGACTTAATAGGAAGCCAGAAACTCATGCATAAGAATATCTCTATTGATACCTATTAATAGGGCCTGTGACTCTCACATAAACATATCTCCATTGATTACCACCTAATAGGAAGCATGAAGCTCATGCATAAGAATATCTCCATTGATTAACCATTAATAGGGCCTGGGACTCTCACATTAACATATCTCTATTAATTACACCTTATTAAGAAGCCTGGAACTCCTGCATATGAATATCTTCATTGATTACTCATTAATCGGGTCTGGGACTCTCACATAAACATATCAGCATTGATTACACCTTAATAGGAAGCCTGGAACTCATGCATAGGAATATCTCCATTGATTACCCATAAATCAGGCCTGGGACTCTCACAGAAACATATCACCATTGATTAGACCTTAATAGGAAGCCTGGAACTCATGCATAAGAAGATCTCAATTGATTACCCATTAATAGTGCCTGGGACTCTCACATAAACATATCACCATTGATTACACCTTAATAGGAAGGCTATGACTGATGCATAAGAATATATCTATTGATTACCCATTAATAGGGCCTGGGACTCTCACATCAACATATCTCCATTGATTACCACCTAATAGGAAGCCTAAAACTCATGCATAAGAATATCTACATTGATTACCTATTAATAGGGCCTGGGACTCTCACATAAACATATCTCCATTGATTACACCTTAATAGGAAGCCTAGAACTCATGCGTAAGAATATCTCCATTGATTACCCATTAATAGGGCCTGGGACTCTCACATGAACATATCACCGTTGATTAGACCTTAATAGGAAGCCTGGAACTCATGCATAAGAATATCTCAATTGATTACACATTAATCGGGCCTGGGACTCTCACATAAACATATCTCCTTTGATTACACCTTAATAGAAAGCCTGGAATTCATGCATAAGGATATCTCCATTGATTATCCATTAAACGGGCCTGGGACTCTGACATAAACATATCACCATTGATTACACCTTAATAGGAAGCCTGAAACTCATGCATAAGAATATCTCCATTTATTACCCATTAATAGGGCCTGGGACACTGACATAAACATTTCACCATTGATTACCACTTAATAGGAAGCCTGGAACTCATGCATAAGAATATCTCCATTGATTACCCATTAGTAGGGCCTGGGACTCTCACATAAACATATCACCATTGATTACACCTTAATAGGAAGCCTATGACTCATGAATAAGAATATCTCCATTGATTACCCATTAATAGGGCCTGGGACTCTCACATAAACATATCACCATTGATTAGGACTTAATAGGAAGCCTGAACCTCATGCAAAGAATATCTCAATTGATACCCATTATTAGGGCCGGGGACTCTCACATAAACATTTCACCATTGATAAAACCTTAATAGCAGGCCTGGAACTCATGAATAAGAATATCTCTATTGATTTCCCATTAATAGGGCCTGGGACTCTCACAAAAACATATCTGCATTGATTACTACCTAATAGGAAGCCTGAAACTCATGCATAAGAATAACTCCATTGATTACACAGTAAAAGGGCCTGGGACTCTCACATAAACATATCTCCATTGATTACACCTTCATAGTAAGCCTGGAACTCATGCATAGGAATATCTCCATTGATTACCCATAAATCAGGTCTGGGACTCTCACAGAAACATATCACCATTGATTAGACCTCAATAGGAAGCCTGGAACTCATGCAAAGGAAGATCTCAATTGATTACCCATTAATAGGTCCTGGGACTCTCACATAAACATATCGCCATTGATTACACCTTAATAGGAAGCCTATGACTGATGCATAAGAATATATCCATTGATTACCCATTAATAGGGCCAAGACTCTCACATAAACATATCACCATTAATTACACCTTGATAGGAAGCCTAGGACTCATGCATAAAAATATCTCCATTGATTACCCATTAATAGCGATTGGGACTCTTACATAAACATATCACCATTGATTACACCTTAATAGGAAGCCTAGAACTCATGCATAAGAATATCGATATTGATTACACATTAATAGGGCCTGGGACACTCACATAAACATATCACCATTGATTACACCTTAATAGGAAGCCTAGAGCTCAGGCATAAGAATAGCTCTATTAATTACCTATTAATAGGGCCTGGGACTCTCACATAAACATATCTCCATTGATTACCACTTAATAGGAAGCCTTGAACTCATGCATAAGAATATCCCCATTGATTACTCATTAATAGGGCCTGGGACTCTCACATTAACATATCACCATTGATTAAACTTAATAGGAAGACTGGAACTCATGCATAAGAATATCTCCATTGATTACCCATTAATAGGGCCTGGGACTCTGACATAAACATATCACCATTGATTACACTTTAATAGGAAGCCTAGGACTCATGCATAAGAATATCTCCATTGATTACCTATTAATAGAGCCTGGGACTCTCACATAAACATATCACCATTGATTAGACCCATAATAGGAAGCCTGGAACTCATGCATAAGAATATCTCCATTTATTACCCATTAATAGGGTTTGGGACTCTCACATAAACATTTCACAATTGATTACACCTTAATAGGAAGCCTGGAACTCATGCATAAGAATATCTCTATTCATTACCCATTAATAGGGCTTGGGACTCTCACATCAACATATCTCCATTGATTACCACCTAATAGGATGCCTGAAACTCATGCATAAGAATATCTCCATTGATTACCCATTAATAGGGCCTGGGACTCTCACATAAACATATCTCCATTGATTACACCTTAATAGGAAGCCTGGAACTCATGCATAGAAATATCTCCATTGATTACCCATTAATAGGGCCTGTGACTCTCACAGAAACATATCACCATTGATTAGACCTTAGTAGGAAGCCTGGAACTCATACATAAGAATATCTCAATTGATTACACATTAATCGGGCCTGGGACTCTCACATAAACATATCTCCATTGATTACCACTTATTAGGATGCCTGGAACTCATGCATAAGAATATCTCCATTGATTACCCATTAATAGGTCCTGGGACTCTCAAATAAACATATCACCATTGATTACACCTTAATATAAAGCCTATGACTCATGCATAAGAATATATCCATTGATTACCCATTAATAGGGCCTGGGACTCTCACATAAGCATATCACCATTGATTACACCTTGATAGAAAGCCTAGGACTCATGCATAAGAAAATCTCCATTGATTACTCATTAATAGCGCCTTGGACTCTTACATAAACATATCACCATTGATTAGACCTTGATAGGAAGCCTAGAACTCATGCATAAGAATATCCCTATTGATTACCCATTAATAGGGCCTGGGACTCTCACATAAACATATCACCATTGATTACACCTTAATAGGAAGCCTGGAGCACAGGCATAAAAATAGCTCTATTGATTACCCATTAATAGGGCCTGGGACTCTCAAATAAACATATCTCCATTGATTACCACTTAATAGGAAGCCTGGAACTCATGCATAAGAATACCCCTATTGATTACCAATTAATAGGGCCTGGGACTCTCACATAAACATATCACCATGGATTACACCTTAATAGTAAGTCTGGAACTCATGCATAAGAATATCTCCATCGATTACCCATTAATAGGACCTAGGACTCTCACATAAACATATCACCATTGATTACACCTTAATAGGAAGCCTAGGGCTCAGGCATAAGCATAGCTCTATTGATTCCCTATTAATAGGGCCTGGGACTCTCACATAAACATATCTCCATTGATTACCACTTAATAGGAAGCCTTGAACTCATGCATAAGAATATCTCCATTGATTACTCATTAATAGGGCCTGGGACTCTCACATAAACATATCACCATTGATTAAACTTAATAGGAAGACTGGAACTCATGCATAAGAATATCTCCATTGATTACCCATTAATAGGGCCTGGGCCTTTAACATAAACATATCACCATTGATTACACCTTAATAGGAAGCCTAGGACTCATGCATAAGAATATCTCCATTGATTACCTATTAATAGAGCCTGGGACTCTCACATAAACATATCACCATTGATTAGACCCATAATAGGAAGCCTGGAACTCATGCATAAGAATATCTCCATTGAATACCCATTAATAGGTCCTGGGACTCTCACATAAACATTTCACAATTGATTACACCTTAATAGGAAGCCTGGAACTCATGCATAAGAATATCTCTATTGATTACCCATTAATAGAGCCTGGGACTCTCACATCAACATATCTCCATTGATTACCACCTAATAGGAAGCCTAAAACTCATGCATAAGAATATCTACATTGATTACCTATTAATAGGGCCTGGGACTCTCACATAAACATATCTCCATTGATTACACCTTAATAGGAAGCCTAGAACTCATGCGTAAGAATATCTCCATTGATTACCCATTATTAGGGCCTGGGACTCTTACATAAACATATCACTATTGATTAGACTTTAATAGGAAGCCTGGAACTCATGCATAAGAATATCTCCATTGATTACCCATTAATAGGACCTGGGACTCTCACATAAACATATCACCATTGATTACACCTTAATAGGAAGCCTGGAACTTATGCATAAGAATATCTCAATTGATTACCCATTAATAGGGCCTGTGACTCTCACATAAACATATCTCCATTGATTACCACCTAATAGGAAGCATGAAGCTCATGCATAAGAATATCTCCATTGATTAACCATTAATAGGGCCTGGGACTCTCACATTAACATATCTCTATTAATTACACCTTATTAAGAAGCCTGGAACTTCTGCATATGAATATCTCCATTGATTACCCATTAATCGGGTCTGGGACTCTCACATAAACATATCAGCATTGATTACACCTTAATAGGAAGCCTGGAACTCATGCATAAGAATATCGCAATTGATTACCCATCAATAGGGCCTGGGACACTCACATAAACATAAATTCATTGATTACCACTTAATAGGATGCCTGGAACTCATGCATAAGAATATCTCCATTAATTACCCATTAATAGGTCCTGGGAATCTCACATAAACATATCACCATTGATTACACATTAATAGGAAGCCTGGTGATCAGGCATAAGAATAGCTCTATTGATTACCCATTAATAGGGCCTGGGACTATCAAATAAACATATTTCCATTGATTACCACTTAATAGGAAGCCTTGATCTCATGCATAAGAATATCTCCATTGATTAGCCATTAATAGGGCTTGGGACTCTCACATAACATTTCACCATTGATTACACCTTAATAGCAGGCCTGGAACTCATGCATAAGAATATCTCCATTGATTACCAATTAATAGGGCCTGGGACTCTCACATAAACATATCTCCATTGATTACTACCTAATAGGAAGCCTGGAACTCACGCATAAGAATATCTCCATTGATTACCCATTAATAGGGCCTGGGACTCTCACATAAACATATCTCCATTGATTACACCTTAATAGGAAGCCTGGAACTCATGCATAGGAATCTCTCCATTAATTACCCATTAATCAGGCCTGGGACTCTAACATAAACATATCACCATTGATTACACCTTAATAAGATGCCTGGAACCAATGCATAAGAATATCTCCATCGATTACCCATTAATAGGACCTAGGACTCTCACATAAACATATCACCATTGATTACACCTTAAAAGGAAGCCTAGGGCTCAGGCATAAGAATAGCTCTATTGATTACCTATTAATAGGGCCTGGGAGTCTCACATAAACATATCTCCATTGATTACCACTTAATAGTAAGCCTTGAACTCATGCATAAGAATATCTCCATCGATTACCCATTAATAGGACCTAGGACTCTCACATAAACAATTCACCATTGATTACACCTTAATAGGAATCCTAGGGCTCAGGCATAAGAATAGCTCTATTGATTACCTATTAATAGGGCCTGGGACTCTGACATAAACATATCTGCATTGATTACACCATAATAGGAAGCCTGGAACTAATGCATAAGAATATCTCCATTGATTACCCATTAATAGGGCATGGGACTCTCACAAAACTTATATCCATTAATTACCACTTAGTAAGAAGCCTGGAACTAATGCATAAGAATATCTCCATTGATTTACCATTAATAGGGCCTGGGACTCTCACATAAACATATCACCATTGATTAGACCTTAATAGGAAGCCTTGAACTCATGCATAAGAATATCTCCATTGATTCCCGATTAATAGAGCCTGAGACTCTCACGTAAACATTTCACCATTGATTACACCTTAATAGGAAGCCTGGAACTCATGCATAAGAATATCTCCTTTGATTACCCATTAATAGGGCCTGGGACACTGACATAAACATTTCACTATTGATTACACCTTAATAGGAAGCCTGGAGCTCATGCATAAGAATATCTCCATTGATTACCCATTAATAGGGCCTCGGACTTTCACATAAACATATCTCCATTGATTACACCTTAATAGGAAGCCTGGAAGTCATGCATAAAAATATCTCCATTGATTACCCATTAATCGGGCCTGGGAATCTCACATAAACATATCTCCTTTGATTACACCTTAATAGAAAGCCTGGAACTCATGCATAGGAATATCTCCATTGATTACCCATTAATAGATCCTGTGACTTTCACAGAAACATATCACCATTGATTAGACCTTAGTAGGAAGCCTGGAACTCATGCATAAGAATATCTCAATTGATTACACATTTTATCGGGCCTGGGACTCATGCATAAGAATATCTCAATTGATTACACATTTTATCGGGCCTGGGACTCTCACATAAACATATCTCCATTGATTACCACTTAATAAGAAGCCTGGAACTAATGCATAAGAATATCTCCATTGATTACCCATTAATAGGGCCTGGGACTCTCACATAAACATATCACCATTGATTACACCTTAATAGGAAGCCTATGACTCATGAATAAGAATATCTCCATTGATTACCCATTAATAGAGCCTGGGAATCTCACATAAACATCTCACCATTGATTAGGACTTAATAGGAAGCCAGAAACTCATGCATAAGAATATCTCTATTGATACCTATTAATAGGGCCTGTGACTCTCACATAAACATATCTCCATTGATTACCACCTAATAGGAAGCATGAAGCTCATGCATAAGAATATCTCCATTGATTAACCATTAATAGGGCCTGGGACTCTCACATTAACATATCTCTATTAATTACACCTTATTAAGAAGCCTGGAACTCCTGCATATGAATATCTTCATTGATTACTCATTAATCGGGTCTGGGACTCTCACATAAACATATCAGCATTGATTACACCTTAATAGGAAGCCTGGAACTCATGCATAAGAATATCGCAATTGATTACCCATCAATAGGGCCTGGGACACTCACATAAACATAAATTCATTGATTACCACTTAATAGGATGCCTGGAACTCATGCATAAGAATATCTCCATTAATTACCCATTAATAGGTCCTGGGAATCTCACATAAACATATCACCATTGATTACACATTAATAGGAAGCCTGGTGATCAGGCATAAGAATAGCTCTATTGATTACCCATTAATAGGGCCTGGGACTATCAAATAAACATATTTCCATTGATTACCACTTAATAGGAAGCCTTGATCTCATGCATAAGAATATCTCCATTGATTAGCCATTAATAGGGCTTGGGACTCTCACATAACATTTCACCATTGATTACACCTTAATAGCAGGCCTGGAACTCATGCATAAGAATATCTCCATTGATTACCAATTAATAGGGCCTGGGACTCTCACATAAACATATCTCCATTGATTACTACCTAATAGGAAGCCTGGAACTCACGCATAAGAATATCTCCATTGATTACCCATTAATAGGGCCTGGGACTCTCACATAAACATATCTCCATTGATTACACCTTAATAGGAAGCCTGGAACTCATGCATAGGAATCTCTCCATTAATTACCCATTAATCAGGCCTGGGACTCTAACATAAACATATCACCATTGATTACACCTTAATAAGATGCCTGGAACCAATGCATAAGAATATCTCCATCGATTACCCATTAATAGGACCTAGGACTCTCACATAAACATATCACCATTGATTACACCTTAAAAGGAAGCCTAGGGCTCAGGCATAAGAATAGCTCTATTGATTACCTATTAATAGGGCCTGGGAGTCTCACATAAACATATCTCCATTGATTACCACTTAATAGTAAGCCTTGAACTCATGCATAAGAATATCTCCATCGATTACCCATTAATAGGACCTAGGACTCTCACATAAACAATTCACCATTGATTACACCTTAATAGGAATCCTAGGGCTCAGGCATAAGAATAGCTCTATTGATTACCTATTAATAGGGCCTGGGACTCTGACATAAACATATCTGCATTGATTACACCATAATAGGAAGCCTGGAACTAATGCATAAGAATATCTCCATTGATTACCCATTAATAGGGCATGGGACTCTCACAAAACTTATATCCATTAATTACCACTTAGTAAGAAGCCTGGAACTAATGCATAAGAATATCTCCATTGATTTACCATTAATAGGGCCTGGGACTCTCACATAAACATATCACCATTGATTAGACCTTAATAGGAAGCCTTGAACTCATGCATAAGAATATCTCCATTGATTCCCGATTAATAGAGCCTGAGACTCTCACGTAAACATTTCACCATTGATTACACCTTAATAGGAAGCCTGGAACTCATGCATAAGAATATCTCCTTTGATTACCCATTAATAGGGCCTGGGACACTGACATAAACATTTCACTATTGATTACACCTTAATAGGAAGCCTGGAGCTCATGCATAAGAATATCTCCATTGATTACCCATTAATAGGGCCTCGGACTTTCACATAAACATATCTCCATTGATTACACCTTAATAGGAAGCCTGGAAGTCATGCATAAAAATATCTCCATTGATTACCCATTAATCGGGCCTGGGAATCTCACATAAACATATCTCCTTTGATTACACCTTAATAGAAAGCCTGGAACTCATGCATAGGAATATCTCCATTGATTACCCATTAATAGGGCCTGTGACTCTCACAGAAACATATCACCATTGATTAGACCTTAGTAGGAAGCCTGGAACTCATGCATAAGAATATCTCAATTGATTACACATTTTATCGGGCCTGGGACTCATGCATAAGAATATCTCAATTGATTACACATTTTATCGGGCCTGGGACTCTCACATAAACATATCTCCATTGATTACCACTTAATAAGAAGCCTGGAACTAATGCATAAGAATATCTCCATTGATTACCCATTAATAGGGCCTGGGACTCTCACATAAACATATCACCATTGATTACACCTTAATAGGAAGCCTATGACTCATGAATAAGAATATCTCCATTGATTACCCATTAATAGAGCCTGGGAATCTCACATAAACATCTCACCATTGATTAGGACTTAATAGGAAGCCAGAAACTCATGCATAAGAATATCTCTATTGATACCTATTAATAGGGCCTGTGACTCTCACATAAACATATCTCCATTGATTACCACCTAATAGGAAGCATGAAGCTCATGCATAAGAATATCTCCATTGATTAACCATTAATAGGGCCTGGGACTCTCACATTAACATATCTCTATTAATTACACCTTATTAAGAAGCCTGGAACTCCTGCATATGAATATCTTCATTGATTACTCATTAATCGGGTCTGGGACTCTCACATAAACATATCAGCATTGATTACACCTTAATAGGAAGCCTGGAACTCATGCATAGGAATATCTCCATTGATTACCCATAAATCAGGCCTGGGACTCTCACAGAAACATATCACCATTGATTAGACCTTAATAGGAAGCCTGGAACTCATGCATAAGAAGATCTCAATTGATTACCCATTAATAGTGCCTGGGACTCTCACATAAACATATCACCATTGATTACACCTTAATAGGAAGGCTATGACTGATGCATAAGAATATATCTATTGATTACCCATTAATAGGGCCTGGGACTCTCACATCAACATATCTCCATTGATTACCACCTAATAGGAAGCCTAAAACTCATGCATAAGAATATCTACATTGATTACCTATTAATAGGGCCTGGGACTCTCACATAAACATATCTCCATTGATTACACCTTAATAGGAAGCCTAGAACTCATGCGTAAGAATATCTCCATTGATTACCCATTATTAGGGCCTGGGACTCTTACATAAACATATCACTATTGATTAGACTTTAATAGGAAGCCTGGAACTCATGCATAAGAATATCTCCATTGATTACCCATTAATAGGACCTGGGACTCTCACATAAACATATCACCATTGATTACACCTTAATAGGAAGCCTGGAACTTATGCATAAGAATATCTCAATTGATTACCCATTAATAGGGCCTGTGACTCTCACATAAACATATCTCCATTGATTACCACCTAATAGGAAGCATGAAGCTCATGCATAAGAATATCTCCATTGATTAACCATTAATAGGGCCTGGGACTCTCACATTAACATATCTCTATTAATTACACCTTATTAAGAAGCCTGGAACTTCTGCATATGAATATCTCCATTGATTACCCATTAATCGGGTCTGGGACTCTCACATAAACATATCAGCATTGATTACACCTTAATAGGAAGCCTAGAACTCATGCATAAGAATATCGCAATTGATTACCCATCAATAGGGCCTGGGACACTCACATAAACATAAATTCATTGATTACCACTTAATAGGATGCCTGGAACTCATGCATAAGAATATCTCCATTAATTACCCATTAATAGGTCCTGGGAATCTCACATAAACATATCACCATTGATTACACATTAATAGGAAGCCTGGTGATCAGGCATAAGAATAGCTCTATTGATTACCCATTAATAGGGCCTGGGACTATCAAATAAACATATTTCCATTGATTACCACTTAATAGGAAGCCTTGATCTCATGCATAAGAATATCTCCATTGATTAGCCATTAATAGGGCTTGGGACTCTCACATAACATTTCACCATTGATTACACCTTAATAGCAGGCCTGGAACTCATGCATAAGAATATCTCCATTGATTACCAATTAATAGGGCCTGGGACTCTCACATAAACATATCTCCATTGATTACTACCTAATAGGAAGCCTGGAACTCACGCATAAGAATATCTCCATTGATTACCCATTAATAGGGCCTGGGACTCTCACATAAACATATCTCCATTGATTACACCTTAATAGGAAGCCTGGAACTCATGCATAGGAATCTCTCCATTAATTACCCATTAATCAGGCCTGGGACTCTAACATAAACATATCACCATTGATTACACCTTAATAAGATGCCTGGAACCAATGCATAAGAATATCTCCATCGATTACCCATTAATAGGACCTAGGACTCTCACATAAACATATCACCATTGATTACACCTTAAAAGGAAGCCTAGGGCTCAGGCATAAGAATAGCTCTATTGATTACCTATTAATAGGGCCTGGGAGTCTCACATAAACATATCTCCATTGATTACCACTTAATAGTAAGCCTTGAACTCATGCATAAGAATATCTCCATCGATTACCCATTAATAGGACCTAGGACTCTCACATAAACAATTCACCATTGATTACACCTTAATAGGAATCCTAGGGCTCAGGCATAAGAATAGCTCTATTGATTACCTATTAATAGGGCCTGGGACTCTGACATAAACATATCTGCATTGATTACACCATAATAGGAAGCCTGGAACTAATGCATAAGAATATCTCCATTGATTACCCATTAATAGGGCATGGGACTCTCACAAAACTTATATCCATTAATTACCACTTAGTAAGAAGCCTGGAACTAATGCATAAGAATATCTCCATTGATTTACCATTAATAGGGCCTGGGACTCTCACATAAACATATCACCATTGATTAGACCTTAATAGGAAGCCTTGAACTCATGCATAAGAATATCTCCATTGATTCCCGATTAATAGAGCCTGAGACTCTCACGTAAACATTTCACCATTGATTACACCTTAATAGGAAGCCTGGAACTCATGCATAAGAATATCTCCTTTGATTACCCATTAATAGGGCCTGGGACACTGACATAAACATTTCACTATTGATTACACCTTAATAGGAAGCCTGGAGCTCATGCATAAGAATATCTCCATTGATTACCCATTAATAGGGCCTCGGACTTTCACATAAACATATCTCCATTGATTACACCTTAATAGGAAGCCTGGAAGTCATGCATAAAAATATCTCCATTGATTACCCATTAATCGGGCCTGGGAATCTCACATAAACATATCTCCTTTGATTACACCTTAATAGAAAGCCTGGAACTCATGCATAGGAATATCTCCATTGATTACCCATTAATAGGGCCTGTGACTCTCACAGAAACATATCACCATTGATTAGACCTTAGTAGGAAGCCTGGAACTCATGCATAAGAATATCTCAATTGATTACACATTTTATCGGGCCTGGGACTCATGCATAAGAATATCTCAATTGATTACACATTTTATCGGGCCTGGGACTCTCACATAAACATATCTCCATTGATTACCACTTAATAAGAAGCCTGGAACTAATGCATAAGAATATCTCCATTGATTACCCATTAATAGGGCCTGGGACTCTCACATAAACATATCACCATTGATTACACCTTAATAGGAAGCCTATGACTCATGAATAAGAATATCTCCATTGATTACCCATTAATAGAGCCTGGGAATCTCACATAAACATCTCACCATTGATTAGGACTTAATAGGAAGCCAGAAACTCATGCATAAGAATATCTCTATTGATACCTATTAATAGGGCCTGTGACTCTCACATAAACATATCTCCATTGATTACCACCTAATAGGAAGCATGAAGCTCATGCATAAGAATATCTCCATTGATTAACCATTAATAGGGCCTGGGACTCTCACATTAACATATCTCTATTAATTACACCTTATTAAGAAGCCTGGAACTCCTGCATATGAATATCTTCATTGATTACTCATTAATCGGGTCTGGGACTCTCACATAAACATATCAGCATTGATTACACCTTAATAGGAAGCCTGGAACTCATGCATAGGAATATCTCCATTGATTACCCATAAATCAGGCCTGGGACTCTCACAGAAACATATCACCATTGATTAGACCTTAATAGGAAGCCTGGAACTCATGCATAAGAAGATCTCAATTGATTACCCATTAATAGTGCCTGGGACTCTCACATAAACATATCACCATTGATTACACCTTAATAGGAAGGCTATGACTGATGCATAAGAATATATCTATTGATTACCCATTAATAGGGCCTGGGACTCTCACATAAACATATCACCATTAATTACACCTTAATAGGAAGCCTAGGACTCATGCATTAGAATATCTCCATTGATTACCCATTAATAGCGTTTGGGACTCTTACATAAACATATCACCATTGATTACACCTTAATAGGAAGCCTAGAACTCATGCATAAGAATATCGATATCGATTACCCATTAATAGGGCCTGGGACTCTCACATAAACATATCACCATTGATTACGCATTAATAGGAAGCCTGGAGCTCAGGCATAAAAATAGCTTTATTGATTACCCATTAATAGTGCCTGGGACTCTCAAATAAACATATCTCCATTGATTACCACTTAATAGGAAGCCTGGATCTCATGCATAAGAATATCCCTATTGATTACCCATTAATAGGGCCTGGGACTCTCACATAAACATATCACCATTGATTACACCTTAATAGGAAGCCTGGAACTCATGCATAAGAATATCTCCATCGATTACCCATTAATAGGACCTAGGACTCTCACATAAACATATCACCATTGATTACACCTTAATAGGAAGCCTAGGGCTCAGGCATAAGAATAGCTCTATTAATTACCTATTAATAGGGCCTGGGACTCTCACATAAACATATCTCCATTGATTACCACTTAATAGGAAGCCTTGAACTCATGCATAAGAATATCTCTATTGATTACTCATTAATAGGGCCTGGGACTCTCACATAAACATATCCCTATTGATTAAACTTAATAGGAAGACTGGAACTCATGCATAAGAATATCTCCATTGATTACCCATTAATAGGGCCTAGGACTCTAACATAAACATATCACCATTGATTACATAGAAGGCCTAGGACTCATGCATAAGAATATCTCTATTGATTACCTATTAATAGGGCCTGGGACTCTCACATAAACATATCACCATTGATTAGACCCATAATAGGAAGCCTGGAACTCATGCATAAGAATATCTCCATTGCTTACCCATTAATAGGTCCTGGGACTCTCACATAAACATTTCACAATTGATTACACCTTAATAGGAAGCCTGGTACTCATGCATAAGAATATCTCCTCTGATTACCCATTAATAGGGCCTGGGACTCTCACATCAACATATCTCCATTGATTACCACCTAATAGGAAGCCTAAAACTCATGCATAAGAATATCTTCATTGATTACCTATTAATAGGGCCTGGGACTCTCACATAAACATATCTCCTTTGATTACACCTTAATAGGAAGCCTAGGACTCATGCGTAAGAATATCTCCATTGATTACCCATTATTAGGGCCTGGGACTCTTACATAAACATATCACTATTGATTAGACTTTAATAGGAAGCCTGGAACTCATGCATAAGAATATCTCCATTGATTACCCATTAATAGGACCTGGGACTCTCACATAAACATATCACCATTGATTACACCTTAATAGGAAGCCTGGAACTCATGCATAAGAATATCTCCATTGATTACCCATTAATAGGGCCTGTGACTCTCACATAAACATATCTCCATTGATTACCACCTAATAGGAAGCATGAAGCTCATGCATAAGAATATCTCCATTGATTACCCATTAATAGAGCTTGGGACTCTCACATTAACATATCTCTATTAATTACACCTTATTAAGAAGCCTGGAACTCCTGCATATGAATATCTCCATTGATTACCTATTAATCGGGTCTGGGACTCTCACATAAACATATCAGCATTGATTACACCTTAATAGGAAGCCTGGAACTCATGCATAAGAATATCTCAATTGATTACCCATCAATAGGGCCTGGGACTCTCACATAAAAATAACTTCATTGATTACCACTTAATAGGATGCCTAGAACTCATGCATAAGAATATCTCCATTAATTACCCATTAATAGGTCCTGGGACTCTCACATAAACATATTACCATTGATTACACCTTAATAGGAAGCCTAGGACTCATGCATAAGAATTTCTCCAATGATTACCCATTAATAGGGCCTGGGACTCTCACATAAACATATATCCATTGCTTACAACTTAATAGGAAGCCTAGGACTCATGCATAAGAATATCTCTATTGATTACCCATTAATAGGGCCTGGGACTCTCACATAAACATATCACCATTGATTACACCTTAATAGGAAGCCTACGACTGATGCATAAGAATATATCCATTGATTACCCATTAATAGGGCCTGGGACTCTCAAATAAACATATCTCCATTGATCACCACTTAATAGGAAGCCTGGATCTCATGCATAAGAATATCCCTATTGATTACCCATTAATAGGGCCTGGGACTCTCACATAAACATATCACCATTGATTACACCTTAATAGGAAGCCTGGAACTCATGCATAAGAATATCTCCATCGATTACCCATTAATAGGACCTAGGACTCTCACATAAACATGTCACCATTGATTACACCTTAATAGGAAGCCTAGGGCTCAGGCATAAGAATATCCCCATTGATTACTCATTAATAGGGCCTGGGACTCTCACATAAACATATCACCATTGATTAAACTTAATAGGAAGACTGGAACTCATGCATAAGAATATCTCCATTGATTACCCATTAATAGGGCCTGGAACTCTGACATAAACATATCACCATTGATTACATAGAAGGCCTAGGACTCATGCATAAGAATATCTCCATTGATTACCTATTAATAGAGCCTGGGACTCTCACATAAACATATCACCATTGATTAGACCCATAATAGGAAGCCTGGAACTCATGCATAAGAATATCTCCATTGATTGCCCATTAATAGGGTTTGGGACTCTCACATAAACATTTCACATTTGATTACACCTTAATAGGAAGCCTGGAACTCATGCATAAGAATATCTCTATTCATTACCCATTAATAGGGCTTGTGACTCTTACATCAACATATCTCTATTGATTACCACCTAATAGGATGCCTGAAACTCATGCATAAGAATATCTCCATTGATTACCCATTAATAGGGCCTGGGACTCTCACATAAACATATCTCCATTGATTACACCTTAATAGGAAGGCTGGAACTCATGCATAGGAATATCTCCATTGATTACCCATTAATAGGGCCTGTGACTCTCACAGAAACATATCACCATTGATTAGACCTTAGTAGGAAGCCTAGGACTCATGCATAAGAATATCTCAATTGATTACACATTAATCGGGCCTGGGACTCTCACATAAACATATCTCCATTGATTACCACTTATTGGGATGCCTGGAACTCATGCATAAGAATATCTCCATTGATTACCCATTAATAGGTCCTGGGACTCTCACATAAACATATCACCATTGATTACACCTTAACATAAAGCCTATGACTCATGCATAAGAATATATCCATTGATTACCCATTAATAATTGATTACACCTTACTAAATATTTGGTTATATTTAGTCTTTTTGTTAAATCAAGCTACTTTAGTCATACAAAAGAAGCAGTCACCATGGTGATTCTTCTGCTCTCACCATACCATTGGCACTCGAAAAGGCATACATTTAAGTTTTACAACTGACCACATTTGGAGCTTACTGATGCAACTCTTGCAAGCTTTGTGTGGTGCAAATGGCTTGTCTTGGTCTCCTAATCTGAAGCCAAAATAAGCTAAATGACAACGCTTCAACAAAAGAGTAATATTGCTCCGAGAATCTGAAGGGGTGAATTGCCCGCAGACATAGCAAAATATGTCTGCTGAATTTATACAGCCTCTAGACATATCTCACATTCATAAAAATAAAGAAAAATATATTGGCAATATTAGATATATATATATATATATATATATATATATATATATATATATATATATATATATATATATATATATATATATATATATATAATATTATATAATGTTAACATATATATTATATATATTGTGAGGGAATTCCACGTGGAATTTCTTGTCCAGCACGGAACTTCCTTGCGCTATAGAAGGTTCTTTTAGGCTCAAATTGGTAAGCCTAACCCCCCCCCCCCTTCCACAAGTGGTAGCCTCGAACTGCGTCCACCAAGATTCACCTTTACACAGGCTAGAATAGCCTCGGCAAGTAGATTCGAGGCCATTCGAGAGTAGAGCTGTTTCCTACTAACCTCCCCCTCGCGGGAAGAGCCTCAGACATATATATTGCTCGCTTTTCATGAGACAAGGACAGAGTTGATATAACATTACATTATATCATTACCATATTATATATATGGGGAGGGACCAATAACTTAAGGGCGAACCGAAAAGAGACGGAACGCCACGAGTTTCGACGCGCGGAACAGCGAGAAAAGAGTGCAACGAGGTCAGATAAAATTTGGGCAATGGCAAATCTCAAGGTTATTTAAAGAGGCATGTACGAAAATATAATTTTATTTACATAGAATAAGAGAATAAATGGGCAAAATTAAATTGGTAAATGAGGGGGGAAATTGCAGAGTTATGCGTCAGACTCTGAAGTTAGAAATTAATGCGTTACAGAAGGAGACTATTCAAATGGGGAGGATCAACTCAAATGGGTTGCTGAAGGGGAAGAGGGGTTGGCTTACGGAGGATTCCGGGTGAGACGTCAGGGTAAGGCTTCACGGATGTCTTCTGCAGGCAATAAACGTGAGGGTGAGGGTGCTCGGAGCTTCTGAGCAGGAAGTTGACGTGATGACGGTTTTCCAAAAGAGGGGGGGGGTGGTAACGTCCGGTCCAGGAGACAGTATTTCGGCCACCCAAAAACGAGAAGGGAGCTAGGAGGACTTCGACAGGAGTTGATGAGTGGAGTCGGAAAAATTGCTCGGTGGCGATCGTCAAATGGAATTACCTCACTGGCTGGGCTAAGTCCAACACACAAAAAGTTCAGCCGTCACTTTGCTTTGTTGTTAGCACCTGACTTGGAACTAGGGGAATCTTCTTGGGTCCGGGCGAGACTCCTCAACTCTGTTTCTCTCACCTGGAAGACGAGCCCTATATATCCGAGGCTCCGCCCGCAGGGGTGGGGAAAACAGCGGTACTCTAGAATGGCCTCGAATCTTCACGTTGAGGCGATTCTAACCCGCAAAAAGGTAGTCCGAGGTGGACGCGGTTTGAAGCTAACGCTTGTGGATGGGGGACGATGGGGGGGCGGGCTTACCAATTTAAGCCTAACCAAATTCTAGAGCCTTCTCCAGCGCATGGACGTCACTTCCGTGCTGAAAAAGAAATTCCACGTGGAATTCCCCCACAATATATATTATATCAATATATATATATATATATATATATATATATATATATATATATATATATATATATATATATATATTATAATATATATAAATATTTACTTATGCTATACAAAAAGAGAAAATTAACGTCTCCGTATAACTCGACAACGTGATGTGATAGAGATGAATATCCAACTAAGTAAATCACCATTTTTTCATATATATTTTGAAAAAGATGTCATAGAGTCAAAATAAAAAATCATGCAGACCAGCGTTATCTCTTAAAAGGACCTGGGACTCTCACATAAACATATCTCGATTGATTAACCGTTAATAGGAAGCCAGATACTCATACATAAGAACATCTCCATTGATTACCTATTTCTAAGAAGGTGCAAGTTGTTTTGAAATTCAATTGAATTTAATTTTTAGTTTACAAGTCCATAATAATAATAATAATAAAAAATAATAGTAATAAATTAAATTGAGGCAAAATTGTTTTAGTTTTCTAATCACCATTATTTATTTATTTATTTTTAAAATATGTATTTTTTGTCGATTCCGTTCCAAAGTATTTATGGAGTTGTGCAAGAGTGTAAATTTCACGAAAATATTTCATTCATTAGAGAGAGGAAAAAAATTCGGCGAAACTTTCCACGAAAAGGAAAATTTCCAAAAATATCTTCCTTTTAGGAAAATTATTTCACGATAGCTAAAACCAAGTTGGTGCTACGCTGGTAACAAGATGGTGCCTAAGTGGTGTTAAGATCATACTATTTGGTGCCACTCATGTGCCATGTTGCTGGTCATATTTCTTCGCTTTGTAGCATTATGGGGCCAAATTGGAGTCAATATTATGAGGACGTGGTGCCAATGCGGTGCAATTTTAGTGTTATTTTATGCTTTTATTTAATTTAAAGTGAAATAAAGAAGAGTATCTCTGGCAGAATGTTTGTAAAGAGAGAAGATACAGGAAGTGAACATGTATGGCTATATCCTGAATATAAATAAGCAAGGTGGAAATGAAAAGATTCTCACAAAGCCCCCAAAAAACCACTTCAGAAAAATACAGATTGTGAAAATGAAAGTTAAAAATGAAAACTTTAAAAGAGAAATTCGGTTTGTATTCTCCATTAATTAAACTGAACAATACGGATGGATTCGAAACCCTTCCATTGAGATTTAAAGCAATTTTGCTCTGGTATTAACAGAAAAAGAACTAAGTAGCTGCTACTCGTATATCTACTAATCGTGGATAAAGATCAAAATATAATAAGGTGGCTCTCTGAATATTTGGATTTCTATAAGAGAATATTAGTTTTCAATAGCTGATAAAACTTTGACCCTCTGATTCCAATTTTCAATTTCATACTTGTGTGAAGTGAGATTTTCCTGATTCACTAATCTTAAATGCAAAAAGAGAGAAGCTATACAGTGTATTAATGAAAAAATGGGTCTGTTTATCTCACATATAGCCCAACAATGAAAAATTCGTTAAGACACATGAATCTCACATTTCTCATAAAAATTAATAAAACAAGGTTACTATTTTTTTTCTATGCTTATGCACTAAATCTAATTCTCTACTTTTCAACATAAATTTAATTTAAGCTTAGTTTTCTTCATGCTTCCAGTGAAGTGCACCCTTAATTATCTGTTTCATTTCTAGTCCGCCCCAAGCTCAAATGGTTTGAGAACCACTGGTCTGGTCTATTGGCACTGTCATTTGCTTGGCGTGGATCAAGAGCGTTCCTCAGAGTGCTTGATACAGTGTCTAGGCGGTTTACCATTACTATTGTAACCGCAAACCTTGGGTGCATTCGTTGCAGTTTAACTGTCAATGCTTAAGACACGTTTTTTGACTTCTCACCGACAGAACGAAGAATTTCCGGCATCGTGGGATACCTGCTTATCGGCCGGAGTTCTGATTAATAGGACGGTAGACTTGCGTGACCCAACGAGAATGCGATGGCAAGAAGAGTGAGGACAGACAGAATAATGAGAATAGAAAAGAAAAGTACCCGGAAGACCATAAAAGAAGAGTAGTTGCAAACGTAAATGGTTGTATACGAATGGTGCGTCCAAAGCTTCCAAGAAAAACATGATACAAAAGGGTTCTGAAGAGGAGAGTAAGGAAGAAATTGAGAAGGGATTACTTTTATCCACCCTGAAGTGTTTTACAAGTCCCTTGAGAGGTGAGATCATCCCACTTAAGATCCCTAAATATATCCCTCGTGGGAACGGGTTGGGAGAGTTGCGCAATTTCCCGATTTCCACCACCACACCATGTCTGTAACTCGACTTATAATAATAATAATAGGTATTTATAATGCGCCATTCAGGGCTGTTAGCCCTCCCAGAGCGCAGGTTGTGTAGCGAGTGTAGAGAAAGTTTACAGGGAAGAGAAGGCAATTCTGAAGAGATGAGTCTTCAGGAGACGTTTAAAAGTAGCAAGGGAGGGAGAGGATCGGACTTCGACAGGAAGAACATTCCAGAGTCTAGGAGCACAAACTGAGAAGGAACGGCCACCCATCGAGCAGAGGGCAGAACGAGGAGTGTTCAGGAGGGAGGCGAGGTCAGACCGGAGTGCCAGAGGAGTTTGACGACGGGAGAGGGCAGATGAGAGATAATATGGAGCTTCAAGGTTTAGGGCCTTGTAGGTGATGAGAAGAATTATATAGTGGGTACGGAAGCGAATAAGTAACCAGTGTAGCTCTTGTAACAGAGGCATTGAAGGAGAGAACCGGGGGCGGCGAAGGGGGAGCCGGGCAGCAAAGTTTTGAACTAGTTGTAGGGGGCGAAGTGACGAAGAAGGGAGATTCACTAGAAAAGAATTGCAGTAGTCTAAGCGTGAGGTGACGAAGGCATGGATAGCAGTCTCAAGGCTTCATCGATCAAAATGGGATCGAACACGTGAGAAGTTGCGGAGGAAACTGAGGGAAGACTTACAGATATGGTGGATGTGCGGTTTAAAAGAGGGTTGCTCGTCGAAAATAACAACAAGATTACTGACGGTACCAGAGAAGGCGACATTGGCTTCTCCGAGGTTAATGGATGGGAAGAGAGCTTTAGATTTCTCCGCCATCGAAACGGTACCAACAAGGAGAACTTCAGTTTTATCGTGGTTAAGTTTAAGAAAGTTGACAGACAGCCATTCGTTTATGGAGGTGTAGGCTGAAAGCAGCTTAGTAATTGATTGAGTGAAGGACACAGGGGATGAGGAAAGGTATATATGAGTGCCATCAGCATAGAAGTGGAAGGACAGGCCCAAATTGTGAAGAAGGGAGCCAAA
The DNA here is from genome assembly GCA_963969495.1 of Ceratothoa steindachneri. Classification (NCBI taxonomy): domain Eukaryota; kingdom Metazoa; phylum Arthropoda; class Malacostraca; order Isopoda; family Cymothoidae; genus Ceratothoa; species Ceratothoa steindachneri. The sequence continues at coordinate 179,574,934 of OZ018326.1, forward strand.
AGGAAGTAAGTAAATGCGAAAGAGGAGGAGACCAAGGACTGAGCCCTGAGGCACCCCAGAATGAATGGGCGCGGGCTCGGAGGAGAGGTTATCAAGCGCGATCGACTAAGTGCGGGAGGAGAAGTATGAGCGGAACCAATCAAGTGCAGTGCCCGAGACACCAAGGAAAGTGTGAAGACGATCAAGGAGGACAGTCTGGTCGATGGTGTCGAAAGCAGAGGAGAGTTCTAGGAAGACTAGAATGAACGTACAACCCCTACCGGCTGTTCTACGTAAACCGTCTGAAACATTAAGAAGAGCGGTTCAGCAGAGTGCTTTGCTTTGAACCCCGATTGGTACGTTTCATCGATATTGCAGTTAAAAATATGGTTATTAAGGGGAGAGAAAACCACTCTCTAGAGGATCTTAGAGAGGAGTTAAGGTATGTTTTTTTAAAGATAGGACGAATTGAGTCATGTTTGAAGGAAGAGGGAACCATCCCTGTGGCTAGTGAAGTGTTAAAGAGATGAAGAATAAGTGGAAGGACAGCAGAGGGAATTTGGTGAAGGAATTTGGGTGGAAAGACGTCCTTAGGGGATCCAGATTTGTTAGAGCGTGAGATTATGGCAGCTATTTCCTCTGAAGACGCCTGAGTGAGGACGTTAAGCGGCAATGGAGGATGGTCGGGGAGAACAGCATGGGCTTGTTTAGACGACTGGGGTAGTTTGGCGCGAAGGTTAATAACTTTATCAGAGAAAAATTTAGAAAGAGTAAAGGGGTTGATGGGGAGAGAGGTGGGGGAAATGGGACTAGGCGGGGAAAGACGAGAGAGGAGACGAAAGATAGTCCGAGGGTCATTCTTACTCTCAGACAAAAGTTTGCGTGAATGGGCCTCGCGCGCTGATTTTAATTTGGAAGAATAAGTCGAAGTAGCAAGGCAATAGGCAAGTGGGAAGGAGTGAGAAGGAGGTCGTTTCCTGCTCACGGGAGCGTGCTTTATGAAGAGTTTGTTCATGAGCAAGTAAGGACTTCCTTGAACAAAGAAGTTCCATGGTGAATCAAGGTGCGAGGTGATGGTGGTTTGAAGGAGTGAAAAGGGGGGCGTGCACGTCAAGGCAGGCGAGTAATGATTGGTGCAGAGAGTTCAAGGTTTGGTCAGGTAAAACAGTAGTATCAATAGGAGTTAGGGCAGAAACAACGTCGTTAAAGAGAGAAGTAGTATCAATTGACGATAAACGCCCGAAAGGAGTAGGATCTCGGGACGAGCGAGGAGGTAGGTGGTAGGAATATAGAATTCAAAATTGACCAAGAAGTGGTCGGAAATCGTATTTAAAAGGTCAGTTACTGTTAGATTAGAGATATGGAGGTTCGAGATTACTAAGTCCAGGGTATTACCATCTATGTGTGTTGGGGATGACACATTGTGTGTAAGATAGAAGAGGTCGATGATGTCAATGAATGCACGAAAAGTATCATTGTGGCTAGGAATATTGAAGTCACTGAGAATAAGGAGATAACCAGTAGAGGATAGGTCGGAGAGTAGGTTACTGAACTCCTCAAGAAATAAGGCCAGAGACGAGCTAGGGAAGGGGCGGTAAAGGACTACAATAGTCAGAGCGGGGGTGGGAGGGGAGAAGATTCAGGGAGAAGGATGAGTTGGAAATCAGCGCAACCCTATCTACGGTGGTTCCGAGGAATATGCAGGAAAGATGACCCGGAGGGGTTGCATGGGCAGTGCATGAACCAGAATCAGACTCGAGCCAGGTTTATATAAGGTCAAGGAAGGAAACCCCAATGCGAACAACGAGGTCATGGGCATACTCCGACCTATTGGTCAGGCTTCTAATTTTCAGAAGAGACACCGACAGCGCCAGCTGATGAGCACAGGGGGAAGGGGGAGATTTGGAGGTGTTGGGTAAAGGAAGTGTATCAACTACACATATTCTCTTCCTATTCTTTCTCTTCTAACAAAATTCCTCTCGAAACCTCTGTAACGAATAGTCCCTCAGTGATCTTCGTCATTTTAAATACCTAGGAAGATTGGTACTAACCAGGAGTGGTGATAGTAAGTGTCTATTAATTATTTACTCCTGGAGAAGTGCGGGTCGAGTGGCGATGGGTGAGTGTTGGGAAGCAGTTTGTGTTAGCTGAATAACATGCTGCTAGAGTGTAGGTCTTCTAAAGTTTTATACCCAATATTATGCCCAACTCCACCTTGGCGAATAGTTTGTCCTTAATTATAAAAGGAGAGAAAGAGGACTACAGAACAACAAAACAATGACCAACAAAGACGCTCAAGGCCAGCCTAGTTACCACAAGAAGAGATTAATTATCCTCTCAGTTACATAACCCGGAAGAAAATAACAACTCTACTGTTAGTGCACTCATCTAGTGTGCATCAATTAAAAACATGTATTTTTTTTAACCTCTTTCTTTAGTTTCTACTATTACTCTAACTACGGTACCCTTGAGACATGCAGGTTTTGTTTTATCACAAAACCAATCGCAAAGTCATACGAGAGGGGAAGATTGGCCAGCTCTCTCTTCTCACCTAGGCTTCTCCTGCTAACGCTGCAAATGAAATAAATATAATTATAGTAAAAAAAATGGAAAAGCTCATTCCTACCCACATATACTCTTCAGGAAAAAGTCTCAAGCATTTGTCCTTTTTCTCGTTCCTTCTCATATTCCTCAACTCCTTCTGATATAGGACGTCTTCTCTGCCTCCTACTATCCAATGTTTATATTCGATTGATCGGGTAAAAATGGTGTAGGATTTTAGTAATTGATTTTTAATTCGTAAAGGTAGGTTGAGAACACCTATTAGAGCCTGGGTGTACTTGATTGTTTCATCTTGTTTATGTATGTAATAATTTCCCTTTCATTTATTCGCATGTCAGATATGACAATTATTTCCCAAATTTATTTCCTCGCATAGTATTAATAATCGTGACAAATCCAAAACAGTAAAGACGCTTACGAATTACTTTTTTAATATCTAAACAATTTGTTAAATATTTACTTTTATCCGCTCTACTGTCGCCCTTATAGGCTCTCTATTACTCACGTTTTGAGTTTAGTATCAGATTCATTTCATAAATATTTTTCACCTTTCTAACGCCGTTTTTCGTTTGTCTACGCAAATATCAATATCTTTCTCGATTTACTTCCGTTTCGTTTTTTTTAGCTGTGTTCAGATCTGTTTCGCTGCCAAATTAGGTTTGTTATTTCACTGATAATCCAAGGTGCTTTCTTCGATTTAACATTCCTTCTGCGAACATATTTAACTAACTCGGAATTTCTAGTAAGTACAATTTGCTGCAACTCCGAATATATATCTTGTACTTTCATTAAGGGGGAATGAAATCGGTATATTTTGAAGATAAAAAGTTGTAAAAAAGATCAGTTAAACAATAATTAATTTATTGCAAAATGAAAAAATAATAACCTACGTCCGGCCAGTTCAACCAGAGAGCTCTAGTTTTAGTAATATATTATCATATTTAGGAATCCAATCAATTTCTTGCATTTTAATTATTCGTCGTTGGTCACGTGATTGTATTCAAAGCCGCTCATTGGATAGGGGCTTAAAAACCGAGAATTCCTACCTTTTTCCAACTTAATCTTATTACCAAATTAAGTTTGACAATATAACAAAATTCCAAGCAAGGAACAAGTCTTTTTAAATGGAACATCAAATGAATGAACGCAAGAAGGACGAAACGCATGAGAAATGCATATCATCGCCGTCGCTATGAGAAATAGAAGGATTGTAACTAACAAATCATTTTCGCAAAATCTTTTTTCGTGTCAGCTTTCGAAAAGATTTCTCTGGAAGCCATTCTCGCGGTAATATACCCATCTCTTTCATTATGACTAGCAATTTTACCGCATGCATTTGTTTATTCGCGAATCAGGCGCTCCACTGATTGGATGTGGGCTGGGAAAGATGACAATTCAAATTTGCTGACAATCAAATCCTGAAGTTCGGCGATGGTGAGATTGCAAATGAGGGTAGACTCGTAAATCGTAACTAAATCTCAATCGATGTCTCGCGTTCATGGAGGAAAAAGGCGGAGACATTTGATTTGGAAAAGAATGTGATTGGCGGCGTCAGAAATATGTAGTAGAGTTTTGATCGCAAACCAAAATGAATGTAGTTGTTGACGGCGTAGAAGATGAGAGAGTGCATGTTCTTCTTAACTTTACTTTTAAAAGGATGCTTGAGGAGGTAAGTTGCGCCAAGGCGACAGGCTAAAGTCAACCACTTCAAGTGGGAAATGAGTCCTGGCTTCATTTTTTTCAGTTTCAGATCAATTTTCCCGCTGTGAATGAATTTGGGGAAGAGGAAAAAGTACTTCTGATCAGAGGACAAATCCGAAAACAATTCATTTGTCATCGGAATTTCTGGTCCATCTGTGATCGGAACGAACACTTCATCCCATTCTAACTCTTCCACCTTTGACAAAGACTTCCATATTGGTCCCTTAAAAGAATTATTGCCTGTGGTAGGTCTGTCGACGGTTTGGAATTAATGAGGAAGGCCGAGTTCATTTGTATGGAGGTCACAATTTGACCAATGAACTTTTTCATCTCGTCGATCCTCAATCTTTATCAAGATGCCGCCATCTCTCTCTCTCTCTCTCAGATAAATACATGTAATTTACTGTCACTCACCTCGAGAAGAGAAATATAGGCTAAATTATCCCGAATGATGCAATAGATTTACATATGTGATTTGATACAGTCTTCGCATTTGTTTTATTTGTGGAGTAAGTAAAAACCGAACTAAAACAAAGATAAGAAAGAAAAGGAAAGTCTCGGCGAGTCCACAGATCTCACTACTGATTGGCTCGGCTCGAATTTCAGGATTACCATCCCCTAATCGGAGCTCGAGTTTAAGATAACACGTGAATACCACGATGCTTCGGCGTAGAGCGAGAATCGCTGAGCCTACTCAAGAAAAGTTATTTTTAATCGTCTCTATGTTTATATTTACTTTCTATTCTCGTATTTTTTCTCACTTACGATAGTACATATGTTCGTTCTAATGATTTCTACTTATGACAACTCAGAGTTTTGACTCTGGCCCCTTCTTAACGTTCATGCCTATTATAAAAACCGTTTTCCCAGTTTATCCCTCTTAGACGGTCATGAAGGGCATAAAAATTGCAATTCCACAAACGTAATATTAATGGTATGCTATCATTTGAATTTATGCGTGTCTTAATTTCAAACCTAATTAAAATATAGTCACTCGTCACCAGTGACTCACCAACACGGTCGTTCTCTACTATGCAAGTTTTCTTCCGTGGTGAGAATATCTAGTTTATTTTGGCCCCACATGGATTCTTCAATCGTTTGAAAAAAGTAAATTTTCCTGAATAAAATTGATGAATAGTTAACGTTCGGGTAATTGAAATCACCGAAAATTATAGCTTCTCCTATCCGACAAAAGATGAAAGGCAATGACAGAAGCGCTTGAGTACTTTTGAAGGTTGAAGTCCGAGTCTACGCACACGCACATACAAACACACATGCACAAACATACACGAGCATGCACACACGTGACCTTTTCTTATGGATACGATCTTCCTCCTCCCTTTGTTTTATCGTCAAAATGTTCGCAGCCCCGTCCGCCCCCCATAGGTCAGTGATTTTTTTTCGAGGGAACCCGAATCCACACACACGCTACAAACGCGCATGCACATACAGACGTACATGTACACACATACACGATTATACACACACATGACCTTTTCTAATGGACGCAACCTACCTCATCCTCCCTCATTGGTTTGTCGCTAAAATGTTTCCAGCCCCCCCCCCCTCCCCCGGCAGTGGGTTTTTTTTAGGAATGGTCAGGGTGTCATTCCACATTGTAAATACTTGAAAATAATTAGGAGTGCTTAATGAGGCGAGGAGATAATCATCGCTATTCAACCATTTTAGTGACCTTTTTTTGCGATCAATGGTTAGCGGTGATTGGGACAAAGGGATTGTTTCATTCGACATTAGCAAATATTGGAAGATTAATCAAAGATTATAATTCTAGACCATATTTAACATATATGCCATCTACAGTATTTTAGAGTGAAAATACTTAAAAATTTAATTTGTAGTGCTTAATAAGGCAAGGAGATAAACATCGCTTTTCAACCATTTTTAGTGACCATACTGATTTTCTGCAAACACACACATACACACACAGGATGAGCATACACACCTATGACCTCTTCTAACACGTTGACCACAAGTTGGGCCATATATGGTACACAGGTAGTCTCAAATAATTTATCCTTACCAGTTTTTTTGGATATCATTCTTTAAGCATTAATACACTAGGACGCTGTTCATAACATATAATACCTGCAAAACTTAACTCTTTGGATGACTTCGCAGTCAACGTGTTAATGAACCCGACCTCCCCTCCTCTCCCCCCCCCTAAAAATGCTAAATCACTCTCCTTAAGATGCCAGCCCCCCCCCCCTCCCCCGCAATCCCCTCATCTGTGGGGATATAAAAACCGATTCGAAACCTTCCCCATTCATAGAAATTCGTAGCTTGCTGGGAAGAAGTCCTTTTTTCCTCATTGTTCTGCTGATCGAACTTAAAGCTGGTAACTATATATAAGAATATGTAGCCATTAAGAGAATATGAATGTAGTTCATGTGGCAAGATCAGTCATATTCTCGAACATATCACCGTTTCGCAGTTTATAGCTTCGTTTACAAAGTAATTTTCTTTTTTGTAACTTGTCTTAAAAAAATCAAGGTTGTTATAATGATTTATTTTATATTTATATTTAAATATGCACACATTTTCTACAGATTTATAAATCTTAAAAAAATAAAACAAAGTAATCTGGTTTATTATATATATTGTTTAATTGGTACTAAGCAGATTACATAATGTCATATTATATATACAATTTAGTAGATAGGCTACACAATTAAACATTTCCAACTAACAATTAATATTTATTAAGTGTATAATAACAATTTTCTTTACATTCTAATCAAGTATTCCTTACAAGGATTTCTTCATTTCTTTGATCATTATACGAATCAATTTGTTCAATAAGAGCTCGATATGATTTACTGATTATCAGCTGCTGAATGAAATAGACACAAAACAAGCTGGAAGAGTCCAAAAAGTACCTGAACACTGAATGGGTTGACGATAATAATTTTATTGATTTTTTAACTAAGTTTTTACGAATATAAACATCGTTCTGGAACCCTAGACATAGGCTAGCAAAATAATACAAAATCTTTGCCTACAAAGATTAATGATATGTCCAGATTAATGATATAAGATACTAGCAGTATTGTAGTATTGTCAAAGAGAGAATGTTTCCTCCCCCCCCCATTAGAACCAAAGGTCTACCTGTGGCGTCAGAGAAGATACAACCGCAGGGCCAGGCATCTCCAAGGGAGTCGTGAGATTTTCGCGGGACCGCGTAATCTGTTTGGGTTCCATTCCACGCCGTCGCACCGTCTGATCGGTGCCAGACCCACGGCGCCAAGGACCATTGCGCAAAGCTGAGAGGCCGCCGAGACTATCCTTCCCCTTCCCACTGGCGCGCCAAGTCTAATGATATCCCCGTCCCGCTTTTGTTGGCTCCGGACGACCCGCTTCCGCCGAGGCAGTATAAATACCTCGAAAAAAGCTCTGAGACAGCAGTACCATACAGCCCCGTCCGTCTTGGTTAGCAGCCACGTAGAGTCACGTACACCCGGCTTCGCGTCCTAACGGCTTTCAGCTACGAATGCTACGCGTCACCTCTACCTAGCCTTGCTCGTATCTAAGGCCAGAGTTCCCGCCGATTGACGATAGACACGGACAGGTATCTATTAAAAAAGAAAGAATCTTGCAAGAGGAACTTTGCAGCCCCCAAATTACTCGCCGTATTCAAGCCAATTAGGCTTTACGTGAGTCTCCCCGATAATTTCACTCTCCCATTTTCTCTGGAAGCAATCTACGTACATCCTCTCTCAGAATCTCGTACCCGTCGAGTCATTTGTATCCTCCCCCCCTCCTCCCCGTTTGGTCCTACGGGTCTCATTTTATTTATTGTCAATTATTTACTGGTGCTATTAATATTTTCTTTGTATATAGTAAAGTTATATTTTTCTACCATTAGTTTCTCTAATCCCAGAACCTCTAGGAATTGATTATTTAGGCCAACAGCATTCGACTTTGTTTATTTAACCTTTACACTGGGATCTGGATCTGTATGGTGTTGTCGTTTTCTTCGTGCGTATTGGGCAACACAGGCTCTCGCTTAATTCTAGAGTGAATATTCGAGTATAATTAATAATTTACCCCGTGCGAAATAATTATCGCTGAGTTGTTTTTTTTAAGTGAAGAATCGTACTCGAAGGTCCGCCAAAGCCTACTAGCACTTCCCCTCTGCGTCAAATAATCCCCCTTCCTTTTTGTGGTGCTTTTCTTGAAAGTTGGTCGAACGCGATAAAAAGTCCTTATTATTTAAAACGTTTAAGTTGCAAGAAGAGTCGCTTGGGCTCAACGGCAAGGACCACTTAGCTTATATCCAACAGAAGGAAAGGATCGAAAGAGAATATACAAGAAGAAAAAAGAGAAAGAGAAGAAAGAAGAGAAGAACAGGAAGAAATGGGAAAAATCCGTCTTCATGAACTTGAAATGAGTAGGACCAGGAACGAGACGCTGTCCATCAACTTGAGGTCCGAAACTTTCCCTACCGCGTCTGTTAAGCTTCCTGTTTTAAAGGAAGGCGAGGGTTTCGGAGCCTTCTTAACCCACTTCGAGAAAATCTTCGAAATCAAAGACTGGGACATCAAGGCAGATGGGGTGGCTCAATTGTTGCCCTTGCTAAATTCCCAACTCCGAGAAAGATATATTCATATCACTTCCCTCGGAGGCAATAATTGATTATCCTACCTTAAAATCGGAGTTACTGGCGGCATAATACATGACCCCAGACTTTTACCAATCCAAATTCAGACATGCCCGCCTTCAGCCAGGCCAAACATACCGTAGGTTTGAATGCACCCTCCCGCATGACTATGATGCCCTCGTTAACTTCTTCCTGAGAGACTAGTTGTTGGCTGAACTTTCGGCTGAAGTCAGATCTTTCGTAAAAAACCGGTGGTGCCTCACATTCAAGGAGTGCACAGAAGAGGCAGACATTTATTTAGCAATCCACAACCTTTATCCGAAAGAAGGGAAGGAAATGGCGCCCCTCTCGACAAAACCTAAGACAAACAAAGGAAAATTCATCAAGTAAACCAGGTAAACTTCTTGTTTGATAAGAATACCTATGGAGGCCTTAAGTTCGAATCCGGAACGATTAATGGCTGCCGTGTCTCCACTCTTGTGATAGATACCGGGTGCACTGCATAGTGGTGTCAGACAAGCTGCTTTCCCTAGTAACTCCGGACCATAATAAATTCGCCGTCGTGCACTACTACTTGGGGCGCACCAATGATTCCTCATCGTTAAGTGCTTCATCGATTGTGCGTACTTCACTAGCCAGGCAGAAGTAGTAGCAGCCCCTATTAAATTATGCTCCATCCACATTTGCCAGTGCCCACGGGTCCCCCCAACTCCGTGGCCCAACCCGTGGTTACCCGTTCGCAAGTAGTAAAATATTCGAAGATGCCGTCCCCACTAGAAACCTCACGTTCTTTAGAAATTCAAGGAGGTCATGACTGAAGACTTCGCAAGGAACCAGAAGAACTGCGATTACCTCCGACCCCTGTGAGCTCAGGCCCAGTCAAAAGAGCAAGAAGCCACCCGAGGAGATAAGGTGATCTCCTACCAAGTTACGGACGGCTTACTTTACCGTGCGTGCTCAGAAAACGGTATACCCCAAACGCAAGTATTGTGTGTCCCGCGTTTACACGTTGGTGATATTTTAACCACTGCTCATGACAGCCTATTTTCAGGCCATTTTAGCCACACGAACACCAACCAGAAGATTTTCAAATATTTTTATTGCCCAGGCGCCCATAAAGAAATCCTTGGCTACTGCAGGTCTTGCGACATCTGCCAAAAGACTGCCATTAAAGGACGAGTTAAGTCCGCACCATTGCAGAGAGGACACCTAATCTCAGAGCAGTTTGCCTTTTCGCAAAAGATCTCATCGGTCCGATACATCCCAGGTCGAATGAAGGTCACAGTCACGTGCTAACTTTAGTGGATTTTGCCACCCGGTTTCCTGAGGCTGTGCCATTGAGGAATAAGGACAGTATCTCCGTTGGATTACCCAAAGAAATTCTGTCTGATCGTGGCCGCCAATTCACGTCGCAATTGATGGAGTATGTCAGCAAGCTCCTGAAGATAAAAACCCCTTTTACCACCCTCTTTTCTCCCAGCTGGTAACAGTATGTGTGAGAGACTCAACAGCTCCCTCAAATCCCTCCTCAAGAAACTGTGCGCCGAACAACCCCTAGAATGGCACGGTTTCTTGCCGGTAACCCTTTTCGCATACCGGGAAAGTCCCCATCGCACCTTAGGTTTTGCTTCATTTGAGTTTCTGTATGGATGTAATGTTAGCGGGCTCCTCAGCATTCTGAAGGAGCTCTTCTCGAATTCGAAATTACACCAGGAGATTTAATCCTCCTACGCTTACCTCCTAGACCTGAGGCAGAGGTTAGGACAGAACGCCGAGACAAACTTGGGCAAGTATAAAACCTACTTTGACTTTACGTCCCAAGAACAAAAATTTAAACCCGGTGACGAAGTCCTTTTACTACTCCCCAGGAAGATCAATAATCCTTTGAGCCAATGGAAGGGACCCTTCCCAGTGATTGAGAGACGCGGCCCTGTAGAATACTTGATTCAAACCCAGTCTGGCACTAAGCTATTCCACGTGAACATGCTTAAAAAGTACCATCGACGCGCTTGTGACAATCAACTTGTGGCCCTGGACGAAGAATCTGCCTTGGAGTCCAGCTACCCGCTTCACCCCTTGGTCGTGGTACAGGTCGCTTGGCATGGAACAAGACGCGGAATATCCTTTTCGCGATTTGCTAGATACCCCCAATTCCCCATCGACCGGGTTGAGCATAAACTCTCAGCTTCCTATTCTCCAGAAGTCCCGTTATAAGTGCTACTCACCCAATTCACCGAGGTAATCTCGGATACCCCTGGTTGTGCTACCCAGTTCGAGCACAATATTCGGCTTACCACCCAGGAACCTGTTCATTCGAAGTCGTACCCCCTCTCCATTCAGTTAAGAAAGGCGTTCAGTAAAGAGATAGGCAAGCTATTGAAGATGTTTATTATAGAGATCTCGGATTTAGAGTATTGTTCCCAGGTCATCATAGTGAAGAAAGCAGACAATTCTTACCTGATGTGCATCGACTTTCGTAAGTTAAACACCGTCACCGTGTTCGACGCCAAACCGATTCCCCCTATCGATCAGAATTTGCACATGTTCGAGGATGCCAAATTCATTACCCAATTAGATCTGTGTAAGGCCTATAACCAGATTTTATTGAGGAAAGAGGTACACGGCCTTCCCCACCGACAAGGGCTTGATGCAATTCCGGCGAATACCTTCCGGGTTGGTGACAGCATGTAGCAATTATAACCGAATGATGAGGCGAATATTGGATGGGTTGCCCCACGTCACCTTCTACTTCCATAAAATTTACGTGGAGACCCAGGAATGGGACCACTATCTGGTTGCCCTTCGTGCCCTCCTGTGCCGACTTCGAGAACATAACCTCACGATTGACCCCAACAAGTGCCACTTTGCCTTTGGCACTATTGACTATTTAGGTTTCCACATAGGGAACGACTCCTTGGCTCCCCAAGCTGACAAAATCATGGCAATTCTCGAAATGCCACTGCCTGCAACAAAGAAGCAGTTGAGGTCCTTCATGGGGTCCGCCTCCTTCTACCGACGTTATATTATGAACTTCGCATCAATCGCCGTGCCTCTGTGTAACCTCCTCAAGAAAAAGGCCCCCGAGTGCCTCGTCTGGACATCCCGTTCGATCGCTAGCTTTGACTAGCTTAAAGGGAAGTTAGCTTCAACACCGATCCTCCGCTTACCCGACCCCCTTAAACCTTTTTGTATACGGACTGATGCGAGTAACGATGGCATAGGTTGTGTTCTCGTCCAGTATGGTGACCATGGCGAAAGTTGCCCCATCTCGTTTGCAAGCCGTAAACTCATTCCACGCGAGAAAAACTATGCGGTAATCGAGCGAGAGGCTCTTGCCATTGTTTGAAGCATCCACAAGTTCAAAGTCTTTCTCTTAGGTACAGAATTCATTATCGAGACTAACCATAAACCCCTCTCTTACCTACGGAACGTTAAGAACAATAATAGTCTCTCTCTCCAAGAATTCCAATTTAAAATTTTATATATAAAGGGTTCCGAAAATTGACTGGAGGACAGCTTAAGCAGAAATCCTCTGGATTTGTCTCCAAAGTGATTTCCCATTACTTGTAACGTTAAATGGATCAATTTTGAATATATTTCTGAATAGTTTTTGTAGCTTTGCCTTATAAGAATATGTGCCATTATTTTTTTTATTGTTTATTTATTCTTGATGAGTTACCCTGTTCGTATGTACCTTTTATGTATTATGTGTCTTATTGTATTATTAATGTTATGTATTTATTTTTTTTTCTTGATGTGTTCGGTAATGGGAATACCGAGCATTTCCCGAGTCCCCTTTATTTGACTTTTGTTTGTGCAGAGTACCCGGTACCATCCCTTTTGTAATTGTGTTCCTATGGGAAACTTAGCCGTGTAATTACCCTATATTAGTCTGATGTCACTTCCTTTGGAAGCTCCATCTTGGGAGGGAAGGAGATGTCAGAGAGAGAAGTTTATCCCCCTCCCCTACAACCCAGCGTCTACCTGTGCCGCCTGAGAAGATACACCTGTAACTAGACGCCCCAAGGGAGCCGCAAGATTTTGCGCGATCGCGTAATCCGTTTGGATTCCATTCCTTGCTGTCACACCGTCTAATCGACGCAAGACCCACGGCGCCAAGGACCTTTGCGCAAAGCTGTGAGGCCGCCGAAACTATCTCCCCTCCCCTGGCGCGCCAAGTCTAATGAGGTCCCCGTCCCCATTTTGTGGGCCCCCGGCGACCCGCTTCCGCCGAGGTAATATAAATACCTAGAGAAAAGCTTTGAGAAAGCAGTACCATACAGCTCCGTCTTAGTTAGCAGCCACGTACAGTCTCGTACACCCGACTTCGCCCCCCAAAGGCTTCCAGCTACGAACGCGACGTGTCACCTCTACCCGGTCTTGCTTGTAACTAAGGACAGAGTTCCCACCGACAGACAGTAACTCCGTTATCGACTTCGTTCAATGACTGGAGTACTCCCTCGCTCATTTCTCAAAGAGGTTAAAAAAGAAGGAATCTTGCCGCCGTATTTAAGCCTCCACTCATTTAGGCTTTACGTGAATCTCTTCGATAATTTCACTCTCCCATTTTCTCTGGAATCAACCTCCGTACATCCTCTCTCGGACTCTCGTACCCATCGAGTCATTTGCAACCCCTCACTCCCGTTTGGTACCTCGGGTCTCATTTTATTTGTTGTCATTATTTACTTGTGTTATTAATATTTGCTTTGTACTCGTAGATAGTAAAGTTATATTTTTCTACCATTAGTTTCTCTAATCCCAGGACCGCTAAGAATTGATTATTTAGGCCAACCGCACTCAATTTTGTTTATCTAACCCTCGCACTGGGATCTGTATCCCAATCCTCTGGCGTGCTCTCTTCACGGTCACCCTAAGACATGTATTAAAGGTAGACATAGCTGAGTGTCTCTTCTATTTGTATTGCATTCATTTTATTAAAAATAGACAACTAAGTTCCAAGGCTTATCTATCTCAATAACAGACTGATCTATTAATGGAGATCTAAACTGTAACTGTATTGATAATTCACTGTGTAACAAAATTGCACTTTTATTTTGTCCTTGGGTTAAAAGTGTTATTTCCCAATTGTTTGTGGCTTTATTAAATAAAAAATGTCAATTTTAATTCCCAAACTTTCCTTTTGTGGCGAGAACATTGAATTTTTAAATTAGCCCATTTATGGTAAATAAAATTATTTTGATGCAAATAGTAAAAATGTATAAAAAGTTTTAGGGGTTATGTTTGTTTTCAGTTATGGTATAAACATGATATACTGTATTTAAAAAGTTATGGAAACAGTAATACAGTAGTAATAGCTATTATTTCTTTTATATTTTGTTTTTTTGCGATCTGGACAGCAATGGCAGTTCCCTTACATTCAACATAGATTCAGCACTAATTTGGTGAAAAATTACTGTAGAGGTTTCTAGACCTTTCGAGAATTTTTTAAATTTTTGAAGAATTTATAGAACATTTTGGCGACGTAGATTACTGTATAAATAGAAAGAATGTCTACTCACCAGATCAGTTTAACTCTAACCGTCACAGCTAAGACATCGTCACTCGTCATTGATAGAAACATTCGTCATACATGGCATCAAGAGGTTGTAAGCATCCGACAGACGCATTTTGCTATATCTGCGGCGAATTTTTTAAGACAAGAGCGAAAAAGTACTCTGTAGAAAGATCTGCTAAAATGTGTGAGGCCTACAAGGCATATTTAGGCATGCAAGTCGGAGCTTTGCAAAAGAACTCTGGAAGGTAATATATATATATATATATATATATATATATATATATATATGATGAAAATTAATGCAATATCGCAAGAAAAGATGAGGAATTAAACCACATTCTCCGAAGACAATTTAATTCAGAACAGTTTCGGTGTATCTCACACCCTTTTTCTACTGACACTGGATAGAAAATATAAGAAAAGTGCTTACAAACATAACACAAGGTCAGGTCGTGAAAGATTCCCCTTTTTTTCATCCAATCCCCTACTTGTGGCCTAACCCCCCCCCCCCTGATTAGCCACAAGTAGGGGATTGGGGGGAAAAGAGGGGATCTTTCACGACCTGACGCTGTGTTATGTTCGTAAGCACTTTTCTTATATTTTCTATCCAGTGTCAGTTGGAAAAGGGTGTGATACACCGAAACTGTTCTGAATTAAATTGTCTTCGGAGAATGTGGTTTAATTCCTCATATATATATATATATATATATATATATATATATATATATATGATGAAAATTAATGCAATATCGCAAGATACTGGATTTTTGTTAACATTTCTAATAACACTAAGTGAGAAGTATTTTTAAATGTTTGCATTTTGCTTTTTACATGATGGTACAGAGGAGAAAAGAAAGCTATGAATTTCGCGATCCCACGAATTTGGAGGGAACCAACTGATCATTCAAACAATTGCTTCTTCTGCTTGGTGAACCCTTCAAAACGTCGAGCAGGCAAAAATGCACCTGTTTATCATGTATCCAGACCTTCAGTCATCTATTGCGCCTGTGCCACACAGTTCTGAACTCCCCGTACCCAGTCCTCCAAAAGGAGAGCAGCAGTTTTTAGAAAAGGAAAGCAATTCAGAAGAGGATGAGGTCATTGATCCAACTGACAGAGGTGCAACTAAGGGGAGAAACTCATACTACCCGAACCAAAATGATCTCAACGACCTTGTCAGAGATCTTGGTCTCACAAAGTCCAATCCCGAGCTTTTGACTTCGAGACTCAAGCAGTGAGATTTGTTAGATGACAGTGTGCAAATAGCAGGTCAGAGAAAGCGTAACCAGTATTTTTCAGGCTTGTTTACATGTCAAGATGAGCTTTGCTTTTGTCACAATGTGACTGGTCTGTTTGAAACAATTGGAATCGCCTGTGACCCCAATGAGTGCCGCCTCTTCATTGATAGCTGGTACAGGAGCCTAAAAGCAGTGTTGCTTCATAACGGGAACATGCATCCATCTCTTCCCCTTCCTCACTTGGTCCAGCTCAAAGATGAACAAAGCAGTGTCAAGATCTTACTAGATGCATTGAAATATGAAGAGTATGGTTGGGAGGTTATCGGAGACTTAAAAATGGTGGCCTTCTTGATGGGTCTCCAAGGCGGCTTTACTAAGTTTCCTTGTTATCTTTGCCTTTGGGACAGCAGGGACACCGTGACACACTACCATCAGCGGGATTGGTCACAACGGACCGAGTTTAGTGTGGGGAGAAACAATGTCAAATGGGAGCCTTTGTTGGACCCCCGAAAAGTACTGTTTCCTCCTCTTCACTTAAAATTGGGCCTTATGAAACAATTCGTCAGAGCTCTAGATAAGAAGTCTGCAGCTTTAAAGTATCTCTAAGATTTCTTTTCTAAGCTATCTGCGGCAAAGGTGGAAGCCGGGGATTTCGTCGGTTCACAAATAAAAAAGATCATAGAGTACAAGAGGTTTCCAGAGAAACTCACTAGGACGGGAAAGGCAGCGTTGGACAGCTTTATCGCATGGTTCTGGGCTTCCTAGGTAATCACAAAGCTAAAAACTATTTAGAGCTTGTTGAGAACTTGGTGAGAAACTATGGCAAGAGGGTTGCAGGATGTCCCTGAAAGTCCATATTCTTGACGCTCATCTTGACAAATTTAAGGAGAACATGGGAGCGTAATCCGAGGAGCATAGCGAGGCTTTCCTCAGGATCTACTGGACTTTGAACGCAACAATCAAGGATCGTATAGTGAAAATCTGATGGGAGACTATATTTGGGGGCTGATTCGTGAAAGTAATTTACAGTATAAGCGTAACTCACGGAAAACTACTCATTTCTAATATTTTAATTTTCTCACATATATAATTCTAGAATAAATAAATGCTATTTTTGTATTATGTCGTTTTGTTTCTACTTTATGCAAATGAAAGTTCAAATTCGCCACTTCCTTCCAGAGGGAATAAGTAAATTTCATAGACATATCATTACCCTGGACAAAAAAGCAAAGTTTGAAATAAATAACAGTGTTTTTTTCATGTATTCTAGCCATAGGCAAATAGAAAATAACAGTTGCTACCCAAAGACAAAAATTGTGTTACACAGTGATATAATGTACCCTGTTGTAAATGATTAGAGCATTCTCCACGACAAGTAGTACTCTTGTCCTGATTTAGGTTAATACAATAAATATTTTTACTTTTTAGAAATTATTCATACGTAATTCCAATACTCTGCCCAGCTCTAATGCCCCCTATTCCGTTATATAATAAGTAAAAAGCCCTTGAAGCAACTGGATCTGCATCGTCCGAATAGTATAATTCAAATGGTCTTTCAACTTCAATCCCATTTATATAGATAATGATGTGATTAACATTATAAGGTTTAGATTCAAAGGGTGATGAATCATAGCTACCAGAAAATGTTAAATGGTCAACCATACAAAGTAACTTCCGCGTAGGTATTCTCCCTATGAAGATATTATCCACAGTCTGCATTGATATTCCACCGACAAGTGTAAAATTTCTCATACGAACTTGTGTGATAGGGTACTTAGTGTTTGATGTAAGCAACTTATTTTCCATCTCCAGAAAAGTTGATGCTGAAAGGTGGACTTTTCTCAAGTAAAGGAAAGTCCCTAATAATTCTATTTTAGCTTCTAAACCTGTCTGGCCTCTAAATAGTGTAAATGAATGTGGTGTTCTGGATAACTTTATCTTTAGTGAGACTCCATTCATCAACAGCTTATATTGCGAAAAAATTCGGCGTGTAATTTTTCTTATGCATCAATTAAGTTTTTTCTTCAGTATAGTTCAACACGGTCTCTAAATATGCACGATAGGAGTAATTATTTTCAATGGAATTTACAGATGTTACATTTAAATAAATCTCAACCTTGCTGAACAAAGTGTGCAGAATAGTATTTTCAGGACAAATATTCTCCCCATCTTTAAGTTCGCTTCCGTTTGCCTTCACAATTCTTTTTTTAATATAAAGATAAACCTCACTCGAGTCTATATAATACTGTCCGTTCCCAGATATATAATATACAACCAGAGTGAGGGCAGATGAGATATTGCTAAATAGAGAGTAAGGCTGATAATTATTGCTCTCAACGATGGAAGATTGGGTCGGTGGAACGGTAAACAAATCGAGTTCTGTCTTCGAACAGATATAACTTTTTGGATGAAGAGCATTCATTTTTACACGTGTATGATTTACAGCCGTTGGTAATTTTATGAGATCATCTATGAAATGTGTTTCTTGTTTATATTATAAGGAAATATCATCTCCATCATCTATTTTCAACATTTTCTATTCTTCAACTTCTTATTCATCCATTTTCGCTCCTAACCCTTTAAACACGCGTGGGCCATTCAACATTTTTTTATTATTTTTTAATGTCTGCTCCTAATGTGTAGTTTTATCATCAAATGACCCCGAAAGAATGCAAAGTTTTCACCTTCAGCCGTTCTTATATAGATATAAATTGATCTTAAGTCACCAGAGTTTAGACTCAGATAGTGTGGAATAGCAAAAGTTATATTGAATAAACCATCATTGAAAGGAAGGTGAATATTTTGCAGCAGCCTCGACTCGGTCCCGCCTGCTGACTGATAGTATACAAGGTTTGAGTAAATGTAACATGATCTCGGATGAGATTTAAAAGCAGGAAAATCTATATTAAATGCTATACAATGATTTAATTTCGGGATATCATCTCTGATAGATCTTTTCATTATACTCGAAAATTCTTCAGACAGATGAAATAATAGATTTTCTTACCTTTTCACATTGAACAATGAACGTGAAATGAACACATATTCAGTAGACATTTTGCGTTGCGTTTTGTCAGATAGAAACAGTAAATCTTGAGATGATAATTTCTGTCTCATTTTCAGATTCATTTTCTCTAAGAGTGCTTTTTCATTTTTAGGCTTAATATCCGGCGCCTATCCATATCTCATCATAAGCATAGTCAATTACTTTTATTTTTGTTTCCTTTCCTCTTGCCAATATAGTATTTAATGCATAATTGTTCACTTCCGTCATTTTCCGATAGACTGTTAATGCATGTGTAGGCTTAGTAATATTATAGATATTCTCTGTAAATTGAAACTCATAAAAACCTACTTCATACTGACTGTGGTCGGTTATAATGGATTTGTACAATTTACTTCTATACTCAGACATGGTATTTTGGGAGTAAACATCCAGGGAGGATGAGGAAGGAAGGGTGACATAAAAACTATCCTCTCCACTAAATATTTCTGACGGGAGTCAAACTCTACTTTCTGTAGTTCTTCATAAACTCTGCCTTCAATATGTTCTCCATTTAAATCTTCAATATAATACAGGTTTATTACATTTGAAATTCTATATATCTTGTAGATTTCCTTACTCCACCTTAACTCGTATCCTTTTTTAAAATTACTGGAAACACGTAAGATTCGAACATAATCACCGATAAAATATAGAAACCTCTTTTTTTAACTTCAGCTCTCTTATTCAGTATAGCAACATTATGTATTACTTTGAACGGTATGTTCCCAATTATCCTATGTCTAGAATTATTATAAGCCCTTGCAAAGTCATCTCACACGTCGATGAATTTCCATGTATTATTAATGGTAAAATATCTGAAAAGTCTTTCCTTTATTGTTCTTTGTACACGCTCTACAAGACTAGCTTTGTTTAATGAGTGAACATGATATAAGCCGATAATATATTCGCTCAATAAGCCTTTCATCTTCTTTCCTTTCAACTCTCCTCCATCATCAGAACATATATAACCTGGAATCCATCCGGTTTCTTTCATAAAATTTCGTATAGCATTCGACCCTACCTGATCCGTCTTATACTTTATAGAAATTAGCCAGAGATATCTAGAATATATGTCAATTACAAAGAGTATGTAGCTTACACTATAATTAAAACTTTCAAATTTGCACATTACAGTTAGATCTATCAGCCAAATCTCGTTTGGATCTTGTGCTTTTACGTGTTTTGTCTTCAATCTTTTTCGCACGCGTTTGTGTGATATATAGCTATCCAAACCTGAGAGAAAGCTTTCCACATCAGATCTTTTAGGGATCTTTTGAAAGATTGGAATAGCTGATTTACCCCAGCAAAAGATGTTAGCAGACTCGGGGATGTATATAAGCGTAAAAATCGGCGGGTCATTTTTAAATGAATATCTGATTCATTTACACTCTTATATAACTATTTAATAAAAGACATCTTATATTAAAATCGAATTTTATTTTACATCTTTGTACACATTTACTAATTCTCTGTGTAGGATAATAGCATAATGCACCCACATTACCCCCACCTCCCTTCCGAGTGGGCTTGTTATCAAATCTCTTCCTTCCGGCCCGATATCTGATGGTCTCCCGCCGGAAGAAACCGCCGGCCATTTTAGCTAACCATCGAGTTCCTTCCTCGACTGATTACCGATAGATGGGAGCCCATCTGGGCTTCCGGTGGTTCCCGGAAGTTTGCAAAGGACGAAATGGAGGAGATAATCAAGCCGCTCTTACCCGAAGAAGGACGCTTGATATCAAATCTACTTCCGGAGCCATGTGAACCTCTCCCGAGTTTCGAGTATGAAGGATGAATTTTTTTAACCCTCAGCAGTAGAGCTTGCACAGCGTCTGACGGGGCAGGAATTGCCATATATCTTGGTGTTGTGGTAATTCGTCAAAGCATCAAGTTTTCAGGGAGGAGATCGGTCCCAGTTAGAGAGGCTCCTTACCCCGTTGGTCTGCAAGTCAGTGTAGACCCAAGCTCGTACTCACGTGTCAGAGCCGAAGCTACAAAGAGCCTCACTTTGGTTCCCTAAGCGAGAAAACTACATCTCAGCTTTTCTCCTTGACCCTACGCGTCGATAGGTCACTTCGCTTCCCCCCCCCCCCTCACAGAGGCACCCAAGATTACTCGGAGTACACGAGCGTGGGTCCCTCTTTAACAAGAAGCTCCCGTCACCACCTTCTTCCAGCAGAATCGTGACGGAATTGTGGGATCAGGTCGGTCCCTGGAGAACCTACCTCATCGTCCCCACCCCTTATCTCACCACCTTCACTCACCAGCGCCACATGAACATCAGATTCCAAGGTAACCCTTCCCTTTCACATTCCCCAACTTCACCGCAAAGCTTGCCAACATTTCAAGTGTATAGGGATTTACATAGTGAACAGTTATTTACATGCCAAGTGAGATATCCGAGATTCATTTATTAATTTATCTCTCAAAGCACCTAATTTGTATATATCTAATATATATATATATATATATATATATATATATATATATATATATATATATATATATATATATATATATATATATTCTTGTATAGTGTTCATTAAAACTTTATTTTCATATTGTTGTGTATCTAACTTCCTTTGGGTTGCTTGCTGGCAAAGTTGTTCATTCCAATCCCTTCTTAGCCAACCTCTAAGCACTCTGAGTCAATAAACACATTCAGGGCACCGGCCGAACGAAGTATACGGAGTAGTAGGACGCCACCTCCGCATTCGGGATAATAGGATATATATATATATATATATATATATATATATATATATATATATATATATATATATATATATATATATATATATATCAAAATAGCACGAGAGAATGATGAAAATGAATCCATTAAACCACATTGAAAGAAAAAACGGAATAATTTTTCCTCGCAGTAATATTTTTATTACCTTTTTTCGTTAAAATCCGTGCAGGAAAGCGATTCTCTGCACCGCTTTGATCACTTTTAACTGTGATCAAAGCGGTGCTCGCTGCCTCAGTGGGCCTGGTTCGAATCGCTTCACTGCACGGATTTTTTCGAAAAAGGTAATAAAAATATTACTGCAAGGAAAAATTATTCTGTTTTCTCTTTCAATGTGGTTTAATGGATTCATATATATATATATATATATATATATATATATATATATATATATATATATATATATATATATATATATATATATATATATATATATAAGAGTAGGGGAGAACTCCAACCACCCCTCGGCCTATTCCTCGACACTCTGAATCAAAAGAGCTGGCTTAATGCGGTCAGGAAAACGCTATTCGATATGCAACGGCTAAAAATTATCAATGAATATTTTTAATCCATTTTTATATTTTTGAAAATGAATATCAGAAGTTTTTTTATATGATCTAGAATTTAAATACACATATTTGTTAAGGAATCGTGCTCTAATAAAAATAATATTTTTATCTGGGGTGAACTTACACTTTCTTCTTGCAAGTCTTTATGACGCAGACTGGAAACACTCCCTCCTCTAGACTTTCATGGTGAGACTGATTGATAGATAGATAATCTAATAATTTTTCTGTACACGTAATGGTGACGTAGTCGTAAAGATCTCTGTGGACAAATTCTTTCACAAGTGTTTTGGGCATTCATCGAGTCCATCGTTGAATTCGAGATAACAAGCATCAACTGCATTTTGTAAGCACTTCACCTGACGAAAACTTTGATGAAACTTTAGTTGTTTTACACCGTAGTCCTTCACCAGTCGATCTATATAGGGAAAATTTTCCGGTTTGAACCTGTGTATTGCCCTAAACACAAGCCAAAACTCATCCTCACTAAGGAATAGTTTATCGTTTTGGCGAGTTCTTCCTTAGGTATTTTCAAAGATGACTCTAATATAGCCGAATTTTGTTCTAGTAATATTCAAAAGGCTGAATATATTAATTTTATATTCTTCTTGTATAATTTGTTTCACCTGGAATCGAGACATAGCTTCTTACCCGTGAGTATTCGAGTGAATCTGGACAGTCACTGACACAAAGCCCGATAGGATAGGGTTTCTTAGACGTGGTTTGAATATTGATGTATTGTCTCGTATTAGCATATCAGTCGGGTTGCCCCTTAACTCTTTACAATCCTTTGATTGGTCCGTCTATATGCCACTTTTCATCGGTAAAATTGATTAATAATTCAACCAGTTCGTTAGTTTTTACTGTTGACGATAAAGAGAAGTACGAGGTGTGTTTGCGCGAACCACTGAGCTTGATGTAGAGGAAGTTGATGTGTGAGTAATATTTTTTAACTCTTTCCCACGTTGCGAGTTTTTTATGATAGATTTAGGGTAATTAGAAAATATTAATTTTGCTCTTACTTCCTCTCAGAAGGTGGGTGGCAGATATGAAAACGCCATTGCGTACTCGTTTACGCCGTTCAGCTAAAAACATTGCTGCAGTGCGCGAGAATGTGGCCGAAGATCCTACACCTCTATTCGTCATCGCGCGCAGGAATTGAACCTCTCCACAACAATGTTACATCGAATTTTGACAAAAGATTTGTCTCTACACGCTTACAAAATTCAATTGACACAAGAACTGAAGACTGCTGACCATTCGAAGCACCGTACATTCGTCAATTGGGTGCACAAGCAAAGAAAAGCCGATGATGATTTTTCGCCTAAAATCATCTTTAGTGATGAAGCCCATTTTCATGTTGGTGAATTCGTTAATATGCAGAATTGTCGCATTTGGGATGATGAAAATCCCTGGAAGATTGTAGAAAAGCCACTGCATCCACTCAAGGTCACTGTTTGGTGTGCATTTTTTGCTAGCGGAATCATTGGGCAGTATTTCTTCGAAAATGATGCCGTGAATTCTGTTATGGTGACAGGCGAGCGATACCGTGCCATGATAACCAACTTTTTATGGTCTGAATTGAATTCTATGGATGTCGAAGATTTGTGGTTTCAACGGGATGGCGCCACATGCCACACAGCCAATGCAACAATGGCATTATTGAATGAGAAGTTCCCAGGTCGCATCATCTCTCGAAACAGCGAGGTCAATTGGCCACCACGATCGAGTGACTGGACGTCTTTAGATTTCTTCCTTTGGGGTCATCTCAAAAGTAAGGTCTATGCTAACAAGCCAACAACAATTAAACAGCTGAAGGATGAGATAATAAGGCATATTGGTGAGATCGAAGAGCAACTATGCAGAGACGTCATCAAAATTTTGACCATCGAGTGGAGGTGTGCCGTCAAAGCCTTGGCGGAAATTTAGGCGATATTATTTTTCACGCATAATTTTCACCAATAACACTGTTTTATTTACTGCTAACTTCGATCCGTCTTAATGGAACAACCTTTATAATATCCCTGCAGGCTATGCAATAATACCATCTAATGTTCAAATTGATCGACATAATATATACAGAGGACATATAAATTCTGCAGGCTGCGCCTTTGTTTCCTCTATCCTCGCGAAAAAAAATGAAGGAGAATGTTCTTGCATAAAAAGCTTCTGGCTTCCAGCAATAATGAAAGAATCTCAGGAGTTGGCAATAAAGTGTAATCTTTTGTATGAAGTTTCTATCACTACAGATCAGTTCTCCTTGATAGAACGCGATCAGAGATGCAGGATCCTGGAATTTACGGCTACAGGAGATGAACGCAAATTCAAATTACTCCATCGACCAACATATCCTGAAAAATCAGCCCCACTCCTATTCATTGGTCTTGAAGGTGAAACCTACTATCCAATTCGAAACATAATTAGTGATACGTATTTTTAAAACAAGATATCTCCTTTTAATCACGGTATTTGTTTTTCTTGCTATACGTTCCATGACAACGTAACGGCCCATCTACAAGATTGTGAAGGGGTGTGCAGCCAGTGTCTTGGACATTGTGAGGGAGAAACAAATCAAGGGATTTTATGTAATGAGTGCAATCTATCATTCTACAACCAATCGTGTTTTAATACGCACAAGAAGCTTCATACTTGTGTGAAGACATCCAATGAGGCAGCAAGTCCTGGGAATATCTACCCGAGAGAACTGTGGAGAATGAGACATACACCATTCATTACGACCATGTAATCCCCACAGCCACCTACCGAAAAAAACGCAGCTGTCAAACTGGACATGGTAATATGGAACAAGGCAGAGAAAGTGGCAACCCTGGTTTAGGTTAGTGTCCCCAATGACGGCGGCCTGAACACAGCCGAAAGGGAAAAGGTGACCAAGTACCAAGGCCTCATGTATGATATGAAGAGAAACTGACCCCTCAGAGAGATCTCAATTAGTCCAGTTATTATAGGAGCCACTGGGCTCATGGAAAAGAACTTTAAGATATATCTGGCAAGTATACCTGGTGACCCAAGTCTAAGAGAAATCCAAACAATTGCACTTAATGGGACAGCTGGAATCCTGAAAAGAGCTCTCGGATGGAGCCTCTAAAGCGGGTGAATGTTTGGCATTGGGAAAGATGCCCCATCACCAGCTAATACGCTAAAGAAAAGGTAAATGATCTAGTGTGAAGTTTTGTATGTGTCGTAGATGTAATCATATAATCATGCAGAGTGCAAACGGAATGAGACGACACGAGTGTGAGAAGTTGTTGTGTTGTAAATATTATTCATACTCTAAAGCGAATGGAGCAGAGTATATGAGCTGGATGAAGATGTCGAAGAAGTTGATAGTTAAGCAATAGAATGCCGTGTATTATAATATTTAAACCTATAAAAAGTGTGACCATTCATACTTTTTCCTCATACATATATTGGTTATGCAGATAATGTCAACTCTTTTTTGATAATGAGGATGAAACATATGACAAATGTAAGAACTGTGGTCTACGAAAAAGGATTTTTTAAAAGAGATGGTGGAAACTTTCCTTGTAAACCCTTTTATAGAAGAGTTAATACCAATAAGAGAATCGCTAAAAAATCTGAAAACATATGTGATGGCACATAATAATGCCAAATTCGATGGCCAATTCATCTCTGACGAGCTGCTTCAATATTTTAATCCTAATCTATTTACTTCGAATCCAATGAAGTGGGGACGAAAAATCTTTAAGATAGAGCTCGTTCTGGACATAATCTTTAAGGATACACTCCTAATCATGCCCTCATCGCTGAAAAAACTGCCAAAAACAATGGGAATCCTCGAAATGGAAAAAGGTTATTTCCCTTACGATTTTCTTTCAGAGGAAACTTTGAACTATGAGAAAATAAACAATGAGGAAAAATATAGTTTGACAATAATTTTTACCCAAATTTACAGGAAGAAGAATACAATATTTGTACAGAGTGTATTAATTATTGCATTCAGGATCTTTCTATCCTTCGCCTGTGTTTTGAGAAGTTTAGGTGTTCCTTCACAATTGCCTCACTTTTTTACAAGGTGTATAAAGATGTCTTCTTACCATAAAATTCAATTGCAATTATTGACAGGAAGAAACTTTTTCTTATGATGTTATACGTTGGCTTATGTGTGAAGAACATGTTAGAGGAATCCCGATTTTCCATGCAATAAACGGTGATGAGCGAAGCCTTTCTGTTGGTGGGAGAGTATTTTTTCCTGGTGGATTTTCACCATCAGGAGGAGGAACCATGTTTCTCTTTCATTAATGCTATTGGCATGGGTGTCAGAAAGAGGACTCTTGTCTTAAAAAAGATGTTTCCATTGGTGGACGTGGGTCGTTTGGACCGCTACTACCACACAATAGAGAGTGATCGAATTCTCGGTAGCAAATACAAGGTTAGCATTTTCTGGGAGTGTGAATTTGCAACCATGATGAAAACAATTTTAGAAGGACGTGAAACATTTAATAGAATCTTCACTGATGTAGTGAATGGTGTATTGAATGTGGGAAGCGCACTTTTTGGCGGCAGATGTAACCCATTTATATTATACTTCCCACCAAACAAAGTTAAAAAAATCCATTGCGTCGATTTTTGCTCCTTATATTCGTACTGCCTAAAAACAATCCCTATCCCGTAGGATCACTTCGACGTTGCGTATTTGTGCGAGAAATTCCGTTTATTTAAGAATTCACCGAGGGTGTGAATAAGACATATTTCAGTATCGTGAAAGTTGATGTTTTCCCTACTAATGATCTGTATATTCCAGTTCTCCATCGATCCATAGGTGGTAAATTTACTTTCACACTCTGCACCACATGTGCTCAGCAAAACTCACGGAATTGCGATCACTATGAAAAGCAACGTGTGATTTGCAGAGTGTACACAACCTAGGAACTGAAACTTGCTCTGGAAAAAGATGTATAAGATCAAGAAAATTTACGAGTTTGGGGAGTTTGAAAAGAGGGATGGGTTGTTCGCAGAGTATATTCAACCTTTCCAAAAGAAAAAAATAGAAGCTTCTGGATTCCTGCGAGCAGTAGATGGAGAGAAGAATAGCTGGAATATGCGAAGAGTGCGAATCAGACTGAGGAGATAAACACACTAATAGACAACATCGAAAGGAATCCTGAAAAGCGTTTTAGAGCAAAGCTTTGTCTAAACAGGTAAGGATTTCTTCCTGCGATTAGTTTTTCTGCATTGATATATTACATTCAAAATGTAATTTTTATAAATATGTATTAACATATTGTATAAAAAATATGAAGTCAATAATTTCTAAAACTTGAGGGCAACAATAATAATAATAATAATAATAATAATAAACAGTCCATTAATCCTGATCATATTTTCTTCCTTTAGTCTCTGGGGAAAGTTCGCTCAGAGGATTCGCAGTATGAAAACGGTCATCTATAATTCATTCTGCTCAACGGGTCCCAAATCCTATTCGGTACGTATCCAAACAACGATGGGGGTTAAGTATATACTTTGTGCTAAAAGATCAACCATTAACCCCTAGACGAAAGATATAATAACTTACGATACTATGAAACGCCTAGTTGGAGTCGATGATGATACAGAGAATGCTGATAGTCATATCCCTGTACCATTTGTTGGTTTCAGAGCCGAGGAACACGGCGAAGTGAAAGAGGTGAAAGGAGAAAAAGGTTTTCAGAAAGACATTTCGTAAATTAGTTGAACTACCAGGGCGTTATCGAATCATACATTTTGATTTCAAAGGGATCTTACATGAAATTTTTAAAAAAGTTACTATACATTGAAACCCTGTCAGCTATTATGAACTCTGTATGTATATATTTTTTATAATTTATAATATTCTCGGATTAATATTAAGAAAATAAAAATGAAATAATACACTTTATACTAACAACGTTTTAATTTGTCTACAAAATAACTCATCACATTCTCTTGATCTTTTCGTAAACGAGTTGAACACCCAGGGAGTTATCGAACCATACCTTTCGGTTTTAAAGGGATCTTACATGACATTTAAAAAAGTTACTATAAATTGAATGCATATCAGCTATTATGAACTCTTTATGTATATAAGTTTTTATCATTTATAATATTTTCCGATTAATATGAATAAAATAAAGGGGAAATAATATGCGTTATACTAACAATGTTTTAATTTGTATATAAAATAACTCATCACATTCTCTTGGTTTTCATCATATCAGTGAGCTGGTTGTAATACCATGAGAAAAAGCGAAGTAACAGAGGTTTTGTGTCAAATATAGCGATGTTCAATACTTTCTCGCCATCATTCACCTTGTTAGAATGTAATATGCAGAAAAACTTATCACCCCCCATGTACTGTGACGAGCGGATAGACCTCCTACAAAGAAAACTGATCCGTATGCTCGTTTTTTAAATTTTTCATCGATGATCAAATCTTCTAAATCTATAAACTAGAAATTTTCAAGTACTTATTTTCCGTTATTGTAGTTGAAAGGTGGTTGGACTGACCCACTATAGAGAAATTCGATCCGATTAATTGTGTGTTCATGAATAAGTGGACGAAGATGATGGAAGAAATCAACCGCATATGAATAGTCTGGGCTAAATTGATGATCCGATCCACACACATCTTCGGTTGCAAAATAGTTACTAAGTCTGCGTGTGACACGATGTGGATGGAGGATCATCTTAGAACGTGTGTCACACAGCGAGGTTTAACAAGAAATGATTTAAAAAAACAACAACAAGTGCGGATGCGGAGTGAACAAGTAAAGAGTTAAGTGTCAACTCCGCTGATATGTTAATACGAGACAATACATTAGTATTCATTAGATTAGAAGATATCACATTAACGCGATATATATCCAGTGCCAAAAAATAATAACAAACCACAATATTTGAATCTGAGTTATTTTAAAAACAGGACTAGCTTCGGCATGATGCCATTATTAACTGTATAATGAAATGCAAGGAAGGCGAATCTAGTATATAAAGGCCAACAAAAGACTAAAGAAAATGAAAACCGAGGAAACAAACAGGAAAACATAAATATCCTTACCCGTTCTGGACGTAAAAACCACCGTTTAAATAATCGAATACAGTGCTCAATCTATTGAAAACCTACAAATTCAAATGCTTACATGCACATCTTCTTATTACATGACAAATATGTTAAAATATCAGTGCTTTCTTCCCCTTTTCTACGAGCTCTTAGAATATGTGACACAATTTTCTTTCAGGAGGAAATCAACCACCTTATCTGCAATTTCATCGAACTAAAATACCCAATTTATTTCATAAACAGATGCCATGCTAAGGCACGACAAAAATTCTATTTCATCTTCCCACCCCAAAACGAGGGTTTTAAAAAATGTATTAGTTTCCTATATGCTCCAGCCTTAGCCCCCTTAAAATCATATGTGAACGGAAATGACATAAATATTACATTTAAATATTCAAATACCATACAAAAATCTTTAACCAAACTGCGTCTCACCAACCAGCACACAGGCGTATATCTAATCCTCTGTCAAAATTGTAATTTGCCATATATCGGAGAGTCTGGTTACTTGAGTAAGAGGATAAAAGAACACCGATCAGATATAAGAAAGATGCAATTTCCTCATGCCTCTTTGCGCACATGCCAAATTCCGACCACAGAATTGATTTCAACCAAGGAAAAATTATTTATAAATCAAACAATTATATTGAGAGGAGAATTGCAGAATCAATCATCATTAACAAAGTCAATAATTTCAATTTATCTGAAGGGCAATATAAATTCAACAAATATATCTCGAGTAAAGTTGCCAAACTCATCGAGTAAACCGCCGGGACCAGTCCTTCACGGGGATTAGAAATTTGCCCGCGGATCCACGCAGATATTTATGTTTTGCAGTTTGTTTCCTCTGTTTTCATTTTGTTTATTCTTTTGTTCGCCTTTATATACTGAGTCGCTTGCCTTACATTTTGTTATACAGTTGATAATGGTATCATACTGGTCCTGATAAACTACATGCTGAAACTAGTCTTGTAAATTAAACTTTTGGCTCCTATACAGTGGTTTCACTATTATATACCATAACTCGCCATTGAGTTCTTTTACTTATATCAGTTACCACGATGGAGCAAGAGGACTGCTATTATACATCAGTCTTACGTAAATATATCAGATCTTTGATTAGCGCACACAAATCTAAATTAAAATTAAAGTTTTACAAAACTGCTTAGCAGAAAAGGTGACACCGCGTACATTCACCTACATGAAGACGATCAGCAGTCAAGAAACTCCGTTATGCAAACTTGACAAATTAGCCTTGGTGGATAGCATTTAAGTCCTCCAACGAGACTGCAATCTCCGCTTCAAGATTCAACGTGAAGCTCTCCGTGAACTCCAAGCAAACGTAAGTCCAATCCATTTCCTTACACACCGAGACGGTCCCAATTGACCCTTACCCGCGTTCGTTAAAGTGTCAGCACCACTTTCATAACAAAGTGGAGTGGTTATTCCAAAATAGCCTATGGAAGAAGGTTTCAAATCTTGCGAAGAATGTTCTCAATCTTTCTTCTTATGAGCTCTCGCGTGATCAAGAAATTATCCTCGGCTCTGGGCTATAATTCGCGCTCAAAAATAGTGATTAATTTTCCCATAATCATCTCTTTTCTATAAATAAATGTTGTGAAAATGAACAGTCGAACATTGAGTTTTTAAGTGGTTTTGTAGCTGGTGCTTTATCGCATAGTGACAGTGTGAAATACTTAGAGATCCCCAGGCGCCTCATGACTGCCCTCAAATTACTTAATTCTAACAAAAATATCATCCTAACAAAATCAGACAAAACTAACCCAATCGTGGTGTTAGACAAAAATTGCTATACTGAAAAATTACAGGATTTACTCAATGATATGAAAATTTACAAGAATTTATCTTCCAACTCATTGAAAAATAAAACCGAGATCTTCAACAAACTCTCACAAGATTGCTCAAACGATCCAACCCAGACCTTCTTCATCGTTTTAACCCACCATTTAGGTTAAAACGATGAAGAAGGTCTGGGTTGGATTCAGTGCTACATAATCGCCCGAGGGCCTTTTGTGGCCTTTTATGTATAGACTCGTATTTGCCCTGATAATTATGATAATTTGTAAAAAGAAAATTTCAAACTCTTATGTTAGTGATTACGCATCTAATTAAAATACATAAATGACTCAGGTCAGGCCTTTGTTTGTAAACCGAGATTTATGAATTAGAGTAACTTGACTCCGTTCTAGGCCTCACCACAACATGACCGTGAAAAGAGGCTGATATATTACTCACATCTGTGTAAACACGCCGTTTTTGATGACTCTTCCATATTTTTTAGTTAAATACACTTATGTTTTTCATTTTTCATCCAATTAAAACGAGGAAATGTCTTAAGTTAGTATGTTATTGAAGGCACACAAACCAGCAAGCCTGTTTTGTCTGGAAAATACAGTTTTATAGGTAAGAAATAGGCCCTGAGCAAAATTTTGATAAAATTTAAGATATAAAATAGTTTTCCATGAAAGGCGGCATTTTTTTTCTGTAGAAAAATGGCTACATTAAGCATCCTGGAGGAGTATAGGTACATTAAAGCCCCCCTCCCTCATGAGGAGAAGCGTGGGAAAGGTAGCCGGCGAATAACCATAACTGCTTACCCTGTTTGATCTCCCCGCCGCTTTGGGCAGTTGGAGCTAACATCTGTTTTAAGGCGACCACATAAGGTCCTTAAACGACGCTCTAACGATCCAATTACCTACGAGACCCATAAACCCGTGGTTATGAAAAAAAGCGGTGCGAGTCAAAAAGCACGCCAAGTAGCGGTGCGGTTGCGAGCCTCTAATTAGCGAGCTGACTTGGGCACCCCAGTGCCACCTCAGCAATTCTCGCTCTCCCCAGATGCTAACTCACCATTCGCGTCTCCCCCCCTTGCCTCTGTGGCCTGGTCACTTCACCCTTTAGATGGGTCGGCAATCCGCCTATAAATAAGCCCCGCAAAGAAAGAGAGAGGATTATCAGAAGTCGATACGCCAGAGAAGGATTAGTTCGTGAAGATCGATCCTTCAGCCAGACACGAAGATTAGAAGTCGATACGCCAGAAGAAGGGTTAGTTCGTGAAGATCGATCCTTCCGCCATACAAGACTATTTCCGTGAGAAACAATAGGATCAGATTGAGAAAATCGATCCACCCCTTTTCGGGCCCTATTAACCTAAATAGTCAAGCTTTATATCGGTGCCATACCGAAGAATCCTTTACAGACTGCGAAGAAGTCTGACTGAAGAAAAGCAAAGCCACTCACTCTCGAGTGACTCTCACATCTCAAGCTCTGTAAGAGTGAGAGGAGAAGAACCCAGCCCCAACGAGCTCCCGTTCTTTAATTACGTTAAAGATTCAGCCCCCGTCACAGGCGACAAGCAATCCCTCCTCGACGAAAATTCAACCAGCGGCCACAACACTTCAAAGCGAGAGATAAGTCCTCCAGCGACATCCGGCAATACCTAATACCTTCTGTCATGTAAGTTATATTGAACATATATATTCATATTGCGATAGTAGAAGTTTAGTACGTCTCACGTTTTAAAGGGGAGTAGAAACCATTGTTCTTGAACCTAAGTCATTTGTGCTAGTAGACGAGAGTACGTTAATTTAATGTTTAATGCTAATCAAATAGAGTCGCGATAAAAATACTAATCGGCAATTGGTATGTTTACGGGAAGCCTATTTGTTTATTTTTTGTCATTGTATCCGTGCGAAAGATCTTAGAAGCCAAAGATAGGAATGTGTTAACTGTTGGTTTGTTATAGTTAAGTGTTTCATTTAAAATCCATGTTTATTTTGGTAGATATCTGGTGTTTCCTCTTATCCTTATGTGTTTAAAATAGCTCTTCCTTAAGAACAAAACTACTGAATTAGCACTTTTAGAACAAAGCCTACTTCATCATAGAAGTAACTCATGCACCACAAAGCATACCGCTACTAAAAGGGTGTCAAAGAGTATAGTGATCAAAACCAAGGGTCATTCTACGACATTTTCTATAATTAGAAATAGGTTTTAAAGCGTAACTGATTTAAAAAGCATAAAACAACCATGGGTGTTGATGAAAATTGGTGTAAGAGCTGAGAATTATCAATCATAATTATAAATAGGTAGAAGGTTATTAATATTTTTTTAATTATATCAATAGAATGATTATTTTCAATTAAAATGATATATTATTTGATTTATTAAAAAGGATTTAAATATTTTATTTTAATTATTTTCGATAACGTGTACCATTTGTAATTTTGCAGAGGGTGAATTCGAGCAAACAAGCTGGGCGACTAATGGGTTAAACCTACCAACCCATCACTTTCCCGTATCTATGGTCTGCCAAAAACCCACACAAGAGGAACGCCACTCTGACCTATTATATCGTGTATTAACTCTCATGCATACAAACTCTAGAAGTGGTTAGCCTCCCTTCTTGCTAACGCTGTTGGATTGACCTCTCCTTCACACATAATCCATTTCTCTGATTGCATTGAAAAATTTAGGAAAATCAACATAAAAGGAAGCAACTTAGTAAGCTTTGATGTAGACAGCCTGTTCACTAATGTCCCAGTTAACGAAGCTCTTAATGTTCTATCTAAGGTATTAGATAATCAAAAATTAAACTCCCTCAAGGCAAAAATAATATTATAAATCTTGTTAAACTTTGTGTTACTGACAATGTTTTTATCAGCGATATGGGTTTTTTCCGTCAAAAATAGGATCTTAGCATGAGTAATCCTTTATCGCCCATATTATGTAACCTTTTTATGGATCATTTCGAAGTATCACTACTCCCTTCTGTGATTCCCCATCATAATTTTGTATGGTATAGGTATGTAGATGATGTCATATCGATTTGGCCTATAAATAGTTTAAACTTATTTAACAATTTCCTTAAAAATCTTAACGACCTCCACCCCACTATCAATTTTAAAGTAGAGTGGGAAAAAGATAATTGTATATCCTTTCTTGATGTAAAAATTGTTAGACATTGAAAAAATTAGCTTCACTGTGTATCGAAAACCAAGACATTCTAACTCTTATATCTATTTCTTTTCTCATCATAATATTAACATTAAGGTATGTTTTTGCGAACACTTAGGATATGTGACCCTTGCTTTCTAGAAGACGAGATTACATATATAACCTGCAGTTTCATTGAATTAAATTATCCCCTCCACGTAATCAATGAAAGTTTATCTAAAGCAAAATCTACTCATTACCGTCTCAAGAATAAAAACAAATTTAATAATACGAAGTGTCTATCCCTCCCTGTTTCTTTCCTCCTCAAAGGAGTGAACAAAGTCATTTCTCCAGGCCTAACCACATTTAAATACCTTTTTTTCTATCCTTAAATCTTTCCCTTCGACCAAGCCCGTGGATCAGCCAAATGAATCAGGTGTATATTTAATCCCTTGTGGCTCTACAAAATGTCCCTCATTTTACATAGGAGA
Organism: Ceratothoa steindachneri; assembly: GCA_963969495.1. Taxonomy (NCBI): domain Eukaryota; kingdom Metazoa; phylum Arthropoda; class Malacostraca; order Isopoda; family Cymothoidae; genus Ceratothoa; species Ceratothoa steindachneri. Next base: position 179,609,412 of record OZ018326.1, read on the forward strand.
ACCGGAAGAACCTTAACAAAACGAATTTAGGAACATAAAGGTGATGTCAGACGAGGCAGTACCACATCCAGTATTTTTAATCATATTAGCAATTTCAACCACCAAATTGAATATTTTAAAGGCACAATTCATATATAATTTTAAAAATTTCCCTAAAAGAAAAATAGTAGAATCGATATTAATAGGAGAAATTCCCAATTTTAATTTGTAAAATGGGAAATTGAAATGCAGCCTCCATTCCCGTAACCTCATCGTAAACAGCTTACTCAACGATCTTAGACTCGCACCCCTTCATTAATGACCTTCAGCCTCCGTTTTGTGTTTCTCTGTATTTTTCTTTTTCTTTTTTTCTGATCTGTAAGCTATTTTTTTTACTTTTGTAACAATTGTATTCTTAGTATACGACTGAAGAAGGTATGCTAAACTACATACTGAAACTAGTCTCGTAAATTAAACTTTTGGCTCCTATACAGTGGTTTCACTATCATATATATATATATATATATATATATATATATATATATATATATATATATATATATATATATATATATATATATATATATATATATCAGTAGCGATTCCTCCATGAATGCAAGGCATGCCTTGTTCTCATAGAATCCCTTGTTCTCATATTCTCATAGATCCTATTTCATAAGATCAAAGGAAATTTTTCCCGTAGCCTGGCATCAAGTCGGCAGAGATTATCTTAGCTTTTACAGTTTCTATCTGGGTACAGAAAAATGGTCATGATTGCCATAGACAATAGGACCGTTGGTTGCGCAACCAGCAATCCAACCGAGATCATAAAGCTTTCAAAGATTGTGTATGAATATAGAAAAAGGACTTTTATTGCGGAAGACAATAAGGTTGTTTGTTGCGTACACTCCTTTCCTGACTAAAACGTGTAACCTATTTAAGTTGTTTAAGCTAAAATACATGAGTTAAAATGTTGCAAAACATGCTAAAAAAGAAAGAAAAAATACATGTTTACTTCTCAGCTATAACAATTTTATACATGTGTATAATTTTGTTGTTATCATTTAAATTATTGATGTAATGCAGAATGATGCATGCATTTTGTAAACGCATGCAGCCACAGGCAAGTGGTAGGTTGAGTGACTGAGGTAGATGACATTTTAGGGTAGTGAGGGCACTGAGGGACAGTTATACGAGGGGCAGTCAATAAGTTTTGCAATTCGGATATGAGGAAACGAGATATGAGAAAAAGTGTTTTATTATTTTTCAATATAACTACCCTCGACTTTAATGCACTTGCGCCACTTGTCCCTGAGGCTTCGAATTCCCGACAACCAGAAATCTCACGACTGCTGTTTAATCCACTCCTGGACATCTGGATATCTTCATCGTCCTCAAACTGGCGTCCACGTAGTGCAGCCTTGAGCTGGCGGAATAAAAAGTAGTCACTAGGGGCTAGATCTGGACTGTAGGGGAGATGGTTGAGCTCCTCGAATCCGCACTCGCGCAGGGCAGCTTGTGGAACTCTAGCCTTGTGGACTTTGACGACGTTGAAGCCGATCATAGGGCGTGAGGTTTCTAGAGACCCAACGGGCAGAGACCTTGGGCATGGCCAAATTGTCGTGGATGATGTTAATAACACTTCCATGTGATATTCCAAGTTCTCGCTCGATTTCTTTGACCTACACCCGTCGATTTATGGGAATCATCCTCTCCACACGGGCTACATTGTCCTGGTTGGTCACGTCTCACGGGCGTCCTGGACGGGGTTCATCTTTAAGGGACTCACGACCATGGCGGAACTCCCTATTCCAGCGAACAATGGTTGCATAGAAAGGGGCGGTGTCGGTGTACGCTGCAACCATGGGTTCATGGATCTCTTTTGCATTCTTGCCTTCCTTGGTCAAAAATTTGATCACTGCGCGGTGCTTAACCTTCTCCATTGTTGAAAAATTTGTGACTGACAATCTGCGATCAGCTACTGCTTCTTAAATAGACGAGGCATAAGCGTGATGCTGCAGGTCCTGACTTGTCATAACTTCTCCTAACACCCCCACAGACAGCCATCCCCCTTCCTCTGTTTTGCCCAACCGATTCGAAAAAATTATTGACCGCCCCTCGTATAAGCCTACCAATTGTTAACCGAGTTTATTGTTCACTTATTTTTTGTGCCCATAATGTCAGACGACATATTCAATGAATTAAAACTGAATAGGTTTAGCTCACAGCCGATTAATGAGAAAAATCTCATTGTAAATAAATGGGAGACCGATGCCAAATTGGAAATTAAGTAAACAAAATGTACTCGAAAATTTAAGTTGTATGATGAAGTTCCATGGTTATTTGGAAATAATTTTACTGTTGGTCGTGTTTTTATTTTCAAATGAAAAATCTGTGTGGAATTCTGTTAATCGTGGATATGACGATTTAAATAATTTACACACTGCTATTTATCGTTATACAAGTTTCGTTTTCATATTAACGCATTTGTCGATTTGAAAACATTTGGAAACTCAAAAAGAATTGATCTATTGCTTGACAAACAAAAATCAGCTGCCATCTCTAAACATAACGAGGAAGTCAGTGAGAATTGAAAAATATTGAAACGCTTAATTAGGATCAGGTATGCAAGAGTTATTAGATTCCCGGTCACAATGAGGGAATAAACGCTGATAATATCGCCAGATTGAGTTTGAGAACCCGTCGCCTTCGGTTCAGATTGTGTGTTTGTTTCCCAAAGTCCGTGGTATTATGGTATTATACCATCGAAATTGGATCTCACCAGGCAGACCCATCTCTTTTGTGAAGCCTTACTCTGTTCAAGGCTTGCTCTGAACAGAGTAAAGCTTCACAAAGAGATGGGTCTGCCTGGTGAGATCCAATCTCGATGGTATAATACCACGGAATTGGGGAAACAGACACACAATCTGAACCGAAGGCGACGGGTTCTCAAACTCAATCTGGCGATATTTCAAAACCCAGGGTATTTATATGACGGCATTTTTGGGGGTTTGTCGCCTGACCCAAGTCTCAATGATTTTACGACGTGGGCGGGAAAATTTCGGCTAGCAGCCTCCAGACTAGGTTGATTAGCGTTTTCTCGGTGGGAAAAAAGCTTTTAGCACGCCCAACTTAATTAACTGCGCCTGTGAGGCAGCTGACGGGTATTCCAATTCTTTCTTCTTTTTTTCTTTGGGTTCTGAGGTTACTCCACGTGGAGATATAATTAGAAGACAGAGAGAGGGAAGGAATTCATGGATCAAATTAAGGAGATATTCTTCTTTGGCTTCCCTTTCCCTTACACTAAGTAATTTGTTGTTTTCTGTTGTGAGCAACAAGACTTCCTCACGTGGCTTAAATTTTCTATCTTCATATTTATAGTCGGAGTAAGTTTTATATTTATCCAGGTTAAGCTCCGCATTTTGATGCACTATTTCAGCGCATTTCTCCAACCACTGTCGCAATTCAGGCAAATACGAGAATGAAGATTGGATTTCCTGATCCAGGTTTTTGATTTGTAAATAGCTCCTTCAAAATGCTCAAGTTGCTCGTACATTCCTTCCGTATAGTAATTCAAATGGAGCGAAATCTAAGGTGCACTGGGAAATTTCTCTATATCAAAAGAGAACTACCGGAAGATATATGTGTCAATCTCTTGGTTGCTCGGCACATAATTTCCGGCTGGATGGAACGGGGTGATAAACAGCGGTTTTATCATAAGCAGCTTCACATATTCCATCAATTGGAACGTAAATTGGCAGCCACGATCCGAGAATATCTCTTTCGGCAGCCCAACACGGGAGAAAATCGGGATGAGTGCTTCAGCACAAGAGATGCTGTCTATCATCTTAAGTGGCACAGCCTCGGGGAATCTAGTGGGGAAATCGACCAGAGTTAAAACATAACTATGGCACTCAGTTGAAGGTGAGTGAATCAGCCCGATCAAATCAATCGCCACTCGGGAGAAGGGTTGGGAGATTAATGAGCTCCTCAAATTGCGGTCTTCTTGCAGATGTCACACGAATGACAATAATGCATGAATTCCTCCGATGCACCTGGCCAATAGAAGTATTTAAAGACCTGTTGTGCGTCTTAGTATGGCTAAAATGACTCGAGAAGAGACTATCGTGGGCGGTTTGAAAGATGGGTCTGACATGGGAGTGGTGAACACATAATAATTGGGACTCTGTGTTATTGTCTGGTGAGCACACGCGATAAAGAAGGTCATCATTAACAATGAAGGAGATTATTTTTTGTTGCCTCTAATGGTCTTTCGCGTCTTGTTTTGCGCATTTATCCATAAGTGGTGGAGAGATTCGCAATCTTTCTGATTTTTTCGAAAATCCTTGTTCATGACATTTGGGCAATCTGAAGCGCCGGGGGGTTTCCAAAGAGGTGGGGGCTTCCGATTCTTTAATTGCTTGAGCTCGGGTGGTCACGGGTTGAGCCACAGGGGGGGGGGATACCCGCGGACTCTGGCCATTTAAAACAGCACAGAACTTGATAGACGCTGCAACGACCTCAGCCCAGCCAGTGAAGTAGGTGCGCTCGATGTAGCATGTTACAATAGGGAATTTTTTAGCGCGTCCCAGGTAATCGTGCAGCGTTACAAACTTGTCATGACCCGAGGCTACAGGTGTAAGTAATCTTTCAGATATCACGATGCACGTGCACCCTGTATCGCGCACGAGATTTGAGATCCGGCAGCCATTCACCGCTCCATTTTCGAATTTGAGCCCTTCAGGAGTGCTTTTGTCAAACAGAAAGTTCACCTGGTGGCCGGCCGGACTCGATTCGCTTGAAGAAAGGGGTGCTTAAGAATGCGACGGTGGTTGAACAGGCGTGGCTCTTATATTGTGCACCTGGGGTTGGCAGAGCCTCCTCTAAAATGAGAATTCTGAGGATAATTAGTTCTCACATGACCCTCTATACCACAGGAGTAACAGAAGACAGTTATCCTGTCTGGCAGGAAAAAGGGTTTAGGCTTAGACGGGTCAGTCATCTTGATGAACTTATCCTTTTTGTGGGAAACCAATTTGGTTTTATAGGCCTTTGCTTTGGGAGAGTGTGGTTCAGTCTTCTTCCCTTCCTTTGGATAATAATTATGACTAGTCGTCTATTCATCTGCTTACTCGATTCACTCTTTAAATGTCAGGCAGTTTCGGGTATTTCAGAAAGGATCTGATCTCTGAAGGAATAGACGCCAAGCGTTAAAAGAAGCACGTTTTCAAACTTGATTTTCCTTTGCCTCCTTTGCCAGAAAACTTTATCGGAGCGACATCGACAAATAGTCAGACAAATTACAAATTACAAATTAGGTTGAAGGGATGAAATTGTGTAGTAGGTATATAAAGGTGTGAAAAGAGTTTCTAGTTTGCCCTGGTGTTAGGGCATCACTAGCATTCTTCTCAATTCTATTTCCTAATATTAAAAATATCCTCCGTCATTAAAGGTGCTGACTGTCGTTGACAGCCAGTTTCCTCCATTATAATATATATATATATATATATATATATATATATATATATATATATATATATATATATATATATATATATTTATATATATATATATATATATATATATATATATATATATATATATGCATTTAATCAGTTGTATTTTCCGTCGAAGCATTCGAGCCTTTCAAAGGTGTCTCTTATGCTGAATCTCATAAGTTCTGAGTTTTAATCTGTTTCTTTTATTTGGGCACTTCGCCTCTTTTATATTTAAAGTTAATTAAGTTTTTAATTTATACTATATATTTGGGGGGGGGTTCTTTAGTGTGGGCACTTCGCCTCTTTTTATTTGTTTATATTTATTAAATTTTTAGTGTCACTTTTACTTCAGCCTAGTGTACTACTACTACGTGTACATAGGTAGTACCACTTCTCTCGCGCAGGTTCTACTGCTAGGGAACAGAGCCGTTCTACTTATTGCGCGTTTTCGGTTTGCACGGATATTTACGTCAAGGTATTTACGTTGGGAGTATTTAACGCTCTACTTTTTTTCATGTCTTTCTCCCTAGCCTTTGAATCTCCGTATTGATCGGCTTCAGTCCCACTTTATTGTGTAAAGTGGCTTGCCGAATACGGTCGATCCTTTGCGTGCCATTGATCAGCAGATTGGCTTTATTCTGTACTCTCTGCATCATTCTGAGAGATCTACAGCTTGCCATCTGCGTGATTACGGCCGGGTACACTAGGACTGAGCATACCAAGGCCATATGCAGCTTTTTGATGTTTGGCACGCTGAGGCCTCGGAAACGGTAAAGTTTCTTCAGCTCTCTTTTGACTAGGGAGACTCTGGTATTTATATGGGTCTTATATCCCGTTTTGAAGAGTTGTAAGCCCATTACTTTACCCTCGTTGGAGTACGGATAGAGTTCGTTATTGACGATGACGTCGTATACTTTCCGGCGGTTCATTGGAATAATGGTGAACTTCTGGCGGATGGTTTTAATTTTCCACTTCTTCTCATATCGGTTGATATTTTCGAATTCGACAGCTGTCGCCCTCGCCTGACTTCCAGAGTTTTTGAATGGACTCAGGACGATTTGGGTGATGTCATCTGCGTATACATCGAATCGTACCTCACTGGAACAGGCAGGTCAATCGTGTACACTAGGTACAGCAGAGGGCTGAGACAGCTGCCTTGTGGAACTCCCGCCTCGAGTTCGAATTCGGGTCCCTTGTAGCCCTCGAAATAGTCAGACAATCTGGGCCTTCCAATTTTATGTTTCTTGTAGTGCTTAGTTTCCCCTTAAAAATTTCCCGCGCCATGATTAGCTAATTTTTGTAATACTTATGTTCGCGTAGAAATACTATATATAATGTGGCAATTTTTGAATAATTCCAGACGGCTGAAGAATTCATTGGGAAAACTACGCTAATTCTACATCTCTTACCCGATAAAGGAGGAAAAGGAAAGGCTGCCTCAAAAACGTCAATATCCTTTTCACTTTCACCACGGGGACTTTCTAGAAGACATTTTAAACCTGCTCCTAGTCGACCTAACCCCCGCCCCCCTCCCCTCGACGGAGTTACGAAGCTAAAATGAACTGAACGGCCATTCATCTAGTCTCGCTCCAACTATGTCAGTCCACTTTGATAGACATAATTGGAAACGTAAAGGAAAATAGGTTTGAGGATTAGCCCACGTTGGAACTCTATGGAAGAGACCACCCGGTTACGAGATGAGGCTGAAAGCTTTGGGAAAGAGTTCACTCTAATCTCTAAGGGTAATTTCCGGCCGAGATCACAGAGGGACATGCAACCGTCCTTGTGTAAGTTGGAAGCAGCATCGATAACCAAACCCCAGACGGGGCGGCACCCTCGGGTGGTTGTAGTTGATTTGATCACCACCCATCATTAAGTCCACCACATTTCACCCGTCTGAGGGGCCTCCCCGGGTTCAGTCATCATCATTTGTCAGTTCACGTTCATGGAAGCTGATGACGAAGTAGAGGGAGTCACCAAAAAACAAATAAAGAACAAAATACCATCGTAAGAAGAAAGAGAGCGCGAACTTTTGCTTGAATCAAGTCACTACTATCAAGATATTAAAGAGAAGAAGGATAATACAGTCCAGAGGGGGCCACTCTCTCTAAGGGATGGCCCAAGACAATATAACCAGAATACCTTGCGGGCAGTCGACGGACAGCCCAAGCACAGCAAAGAAAAAGTGTTCGAACTTGTGTATGGCAAATTGGGCATTGCCATGGTGAGACTGTTGGAGGTAACCTCGGGGTATGTCGCAATGTGCGAAAAAGAAAAGGACGTCGAGGATATCACCAAGGAGAAGGCATTAGAGGTCTTTAGGTGAATTGGGCTGTAGCCAGCAGTACCACCACAGATCCTGGACCAGAACTCCAAAGAGAAGTGATCAAATTAAAAAACAGAAGGGATAATACCGACTACACTCACGTCTTCAAGGTAGTCTTTTCCGAAACAACTATGGCCCAAAAGGCAAAAGAACATGCCCTTCTAATGCTCAAGGCCAAGGTTAGTGGGACCAAATAGAGAAGGGAGAATTCACCCTAGTCCAGTTCTGTTTTAGGTGTTATAAAATGGTAGAACACGCGACTAAGGACTGTAAGGAGCCACGGGAAACATGCTCCAAAGGCAGTGAGTTGAGACACAATTGAATTATGTGCACTAATAACTTCGAGAGGTGCAGATGACCGGCTCTGTAGAAAAAAAAATTATCAAACGGAAGCATGAAACGAAGAAGAATGAGGAAACGCGTAGAGCGAATACATCCTACGCTCAAGCAGCAAAGGTGGACCTCTCTGAAGTGGACACAAAGAAAACTTATCTTAAGCTTTAAAACGAGAACACGACGAAGATTATGACGTGCATTCTTCACGCGCACGTCATGAATCTCACGCACCCTGGCACGTTCGCTAAAGAGCTGAACCAAATGCTGGCTAAAAACAGGATGGACCAAATGTGGTTCCCGGACCATCTGCAATTGCAGATGGTCCCAAACCAACAATTAAAATTAATGACGCTGCCACAGCTGTGGACTTCAATAGAACCTGCATATATATATATATATATATATATATATATATATATATATATATATATATATATATATATATATATATATATATATATATATATATATCGAATTATGTGCAATTGCGCACTCAAAAGGAGCTCTTCTCTCATACACGAGAAGATAACGCATAAAATTAACTTTTGTGAGACAGCCATATATATATATATATATATATGGAGAGAGAGAAAAAAAGAGAGAGGGAGAGAGAGCGTGTGTGTTTCAGGCATGTAAAAGGAGAAAAGGGGAATACAAATAATTTTGCCTAAGCTCTACTAATTTCATATTCGATCTTTTCTTTCCAAAATGTCAGAGAGAGACAGAGAGAGGTTCCGCGGACAAAGAGGGCTAAGAGGGTATCTCACAGACGAACACACCTTTAACCGGCTTCTTTCGGTAAACTTCCGGGGCGATAACGAAGCGAGACGAGTCAAAGTGGAGCTCGGAACGCAAATCAGCGAGAGACCGCTAAGCCCTTACCCTCCGGACCTAGAATCAGAGTTTGACCCACTTCCGACGGCAAACAACATCGCTTCCGGCGTTGTCGTATATATTTCCCAGCGTGAAAACGAGCAAATTAGTATTCAACCAGGAGGCAGGCACTGCTCACGCAGTATCCAAACAGTATTCAAGAAGATTCATTGGGACTATCCAAAGGACATAACGCGCCACTTCACAAGCGACTCTCTGGTACCCTAAGAACTAGCAGGCAAGAAACCAGTTGTCCAGAATTACGGCAGTCAAGGACGTAAGGACTCCTTCTGGAATAACGCTCTTCGCTCCGTGCCCTGCAAGGATACTCTTTCGAATAACCCATCGAGGCCCTTCCCCCTCTTGTAAAATCGTAAGCCTATTACATTTTTCTCTATCACCGTCAAAGAGGCGTGCTGCTTTCCGACTACGAAGCTTCACCTCATCATCTTCTCCAGTTTTCTTTCGGGTAAATATTGTGCTACTCATAGCTCGTTCCGATGCATTAATTGTAAATTAATTTCCTTTTACTTAACGTTTAGTTTTCCCATAGTATAAATTATTGTTAAATTCTGTTATTTGTTTGTATAATAGTAAAGATTACTTTTGTTTCTCTTGTTTAAATCTAAAAACCACATAAAAAGCCATTGATCTATTTTCTAAGTCGGCCAACGGTAGAAAACGCACTCGAATATCTCCCGTACTTAAAAGGGACTTCCTCCGCGTCTAGGGAGGGCAAGCGAAGGTCAATGAGACTACCTGACCGAAGACACCTAATATTAAATATTATTTCTTCTATATCCCCTTTCTTCTTTTCTTACGTCATTTTCCTTCTCAACTTCATTTTTTAATGATCAGTTCCCTGAATTTGACATAATTCCTAATGTGCGTTTTATAGTGACTTTCTATCGAACTGAAGTGTTTCAAGGGTCCAGAAGAAACTTGTCTGCGAGGAGGTGCCTTCCAAAACATTCACCTCAGCTATTTCTAATTAATCGTATGGGTAAATGAAGTCATTGGCAGACTAATACAGCGTTCACGAATTTTATGGGCTCATTCTACATCATTCGTTAATCAATCTGTTCCTTCATTTCTGTTTTATGTTTGTGCTTTCCTAAAAGGGATTATTATTATTGAATGAAAGTTACGTCGTCTTTACTTTTTCTCTCATGCATTCCTCTCCTAATTTGTGAAATATAATAACTTTTGAGAGCTCATGTTTACCGGATAAACGGGACTTAATTTACTGAAGGGAAAGTACATGAATTTACAATTTGACTTAATAATTATACAAGTTATTTAGAAATCCATTAGGCGCTACGGGCTGTAGCATATCGTACAGTCAGAATTTATACGAGAAAAGAAGGCATCGAGCTCCCCCCCCCCCACTTTCCACTCAAACAATCACTCACATAATCCATAGATCTTGTATACTATCCTCCAGCTCTTCACACATGAGCATACAATGAGCATAAATTCCTGGTATCGTGTTACGAGTACCATACATATTAGCATCTCATATTGAAGCAACCAAATCTGGCCTTACCTGTTTGGATCTTGTAAAAATATCCCTATAAGTACTATTTGCACAAGGGAGATGATGTGCTCCCTCCCCCACACACACACTATAGGCTCACCGCTATAGTGGCCGAACGTGACAATTTATCGGTTTTGTTTATATAGTTTGCTTTCTCACTTTTTATTCTTATAATTTAAGGGAGATATGTGAAAATTCGGAGTTCCTGGGTGTGAAAAATATATGGGGGGGGGCTAAATATGGGGGAACCTTGAAGGTAATCGTGAGGAAAACTCAAGAGCCTTGGAAGGGGGACGCTGGTTGCCAGTAATGGTGATAGATTACCGAGTTATTGCGTAATCTTTTGGCAAGGACTCCGGTTGGTACAGATGCTCCGGTTGGTTTGCGTTGCCCTTCCTTATTTCCCACGAGAGTTATTTGTTGATTGTTATGGGGCGCCATAAGCCGAGGAGCGGTCTTATTCTATCGACGGGCAAATAGCCAGGAAGATGGGGATAGACCACACCAGGGTATGAATCAAACGAAAGTTATTTAGCCAGGAAGCAATTTGCTAGAAAAATGGAAGTATCCAAAATTATCCCAACGACAGCGGAAACAAATTTCTATTCAAATACTTATAACCATTACAATATCAAGGGAAAACATTTGTATAATATATAAGTGAGCAGTATTTCATGTGAAAGCCTTTAATCTCGATGAAACTCCTGCCACAGGAATTAACGAACTGTTGACATCTTGCGCAATGATCTTGCTCTGTTGTTCTTGAAGAATATCCTAGAGTTCTTGAGTTGTTTTCGTATTCCTCAATTTAGACCTTTCTGTGAGTGTCTTCCAAACATTTTCAATGAGATTCAGTTCCGAATTCTGAAAGCAGTCCATAACAGCGATGTGTTCCTTGTCCAGGAAGGCTTTCACCGATTTAGTCGTGTAGCAATGGATGTTATCCTGCGTGAAAATTGCAGGTTGGGATTTGGAGTTTTGCAGATGGAACAAAACAAGCATTTGCAGCAATTTTTTTCTTTTCTTCTGCATTGACTGTGCTCCGTAAGAGCACTTCCTCCGCAGAACTTCACACTGATTTTGGTACAATTGTCAAACAATCTTTCGCCTGCTCTGCGACGAACCACCTCAGCTTCCTGCTTTTACATCCGAACAAATTGAACTGAGGTTCATCGCCGAAGTGGAATTAGATACATTGCTCATCCGCCCATGTTCATTGGTGAATGCAAAATAACTTGCTTATTCTTCAGAGTGATCAATGGATTTTCGCAGTTGTGCGAGCGTGAAGGTTGTCCTTCCTCCAGCCGATTTGACGCAATTTGCCTGGAGACAATGATGGCCGAAAATCTCACTAATCTCTCGAGTAACTGCTGTGACCGTCTTGAAAAGGTCCATTTTCACAACTTGGATAATGGTGGTCATTTCTTTTTGAACTGTTTTATTTTAAATTGACAGAATATTATGAACTACACTTTTAGAGCGTTTGACAGTCTCTGGAATGGCTCCAATTGAAAGACCATCTTGGTGGAGCAGCTTTGCGATCCTCTCGCGGACAAAGCGAGGCGTTATAGATTTCTTAGGCATATAAACTGTGCAATAGTTATAAACTAACATACTCAATATTTAACTGAAGTTAGTCGCTATGTAAACAATATCGGTTCTCTTTATACAAGACACTTAAGTGTTCGGATAATTTTGAAAACTTTTCTAGGATATTGATATTATATTGATAACTTTCATTTTATTCACCAAAATTTCTATAACCTTTACTTATAAGTATTTTATATCTGTATGTCATCGTAAACCAATTTTAGAAATTGTAGATTTTCTACGGCAAAAGTTATGGAAGATTCGATAGAAATACAGGTGTTCTGATATTTTTGGACGGTACTGTATGTTAGAGTTATTTTTAAATGAATGGATACTCTTATAACTAATTTGACAGGCATACCTATTAGCTCATCATACAGGAAAATAAACAGGAAGTTATAAAACCTGGCAATCTTTGGGAATGATGCCAAAGCCTTCAATTTTAGAGGATGTGTAGCAATTCGGAGTTTTGAGGTGAGGTACACGTAGAGATGGGGTACTTCATTGGTTATATGAATACCATTTTAAATCATTAGACGCGTTTTTTTTATTATATAATTATGCAGAATGCAGAAAAATATCTAGAAAATCATTACAATTTTATGTGATGGGGGTAGAGGAGAATTCGGGGTTTCTGGGTATGGTGCGTATAAATGAGGTTTTTTAAATATATGTATAAATACCATTTTAATTCATTTGGCGCCTTGTCTTATGATTTATTTATACAATAAAAAAGGAAAATGAAGATAAAATTAGGCATCTTGCGAACTTTAGTAACTGCATTCAAGGCCTACGGGGCGCTTTTGTAAACATGAGGTACTTCAATTTGTATGAATACCTTTTTAATTCTTTTGACACGTTTCTAAAATTATTTAACCATGTATTAATACACGAAAATACCATTAAATTATCAATCTGTTGACATTAGCAAACCGCAACAAACCAAGTGAGAAGGCAGAGGATTCTCGACAGAGAACATACACCCTTGGCCAAAAGTAAGTATAAAGTACCCTATGGAATTATTTATAAAATGTAATTTATATATATATATATATATATATATATATATATATATATATATATATATATATATATATATATATATATATATATATATATCAGTCCAATCGACCTATAGTAAGCGTGACACCCTCTGTCACTCAATTCTCAAGCACCGCTATCCTGAGGTGATCACCGGAACTTTTTGCTTTCAGAGAAAACATCTGGGACAGAAACCTCTTGAAGCGTGCTTAATGCAATACCATAATAAATTCCCTTGAGATTGCCCATTCACAGGGACAAAAACAGGAAGTGGTTGTTCCAACTTTTTAGAAACACTACAGTATTCGTCGGAGGCGTTCACACGAACATCTTCTTGTACATGGCGTCACTAAGCCCCGCCCATTAATACATTGGAGTAGTTCTGGTTCCACCTCCTGATTTAGACATATACAAACCAAAACTTAGCTCTTTTGAACTTTTTGATAGTGATTAATTATTACCTTTATCATTACGGACCCATCAGGGACACGACGATGTTTTCCTGGCCGCCGTCTTGATGGAACTCAGCGCTCCGTCTAGCCCTAGCTTAGCTTCTCCTCCTTCTTCCGCTACTATTTTTTGATTTTCTGTACCCTACCCCCTCAACCCTTTGTCTAGGCTTAATGACCTAACCAGATACATTATGCTTTATCAGAGGAGAGGCTTTGGAACCTCTATAAAAAACGCCGTTTAGCGCCTGCAGGTCGCAATAGACTAGGATTTGCGGAGTCTTAGAAGTACTCATAAATGGATAACGGCGAGTTCTTCCAAACGACTTGACTGTAAATTAAAAAAAAACAAGTCTGCTGCGCTGGACATACATATCCCTTTTTTCTATGAAACCAGGAGAAAATTATATATATATATATATATATATATATATATATATATATATATATATATATATATATATATATATATATATATATATATATATATATCAAAGTACAATGAAACGAAAATTCCGAGTACTTTCGAACGTTAGCTCAAGTTGATTATTAAGGGAAGACGGAGAACATCAGAAAACTGTAATATATGAGCAAGAAGGTGCGGAGAAGGAACGCACAAAACAAGAAAGCTGACCATTATAAAATAAATTATGGGTATTTAGATTAAACATAGTAGGAACTGATGAAATACAAATGATAAATAAATACATAAAATAAACTAATGAATATCAAGTAGATCCAATGATCGAAAGACTGCTCGAAGGGTTGAAAACACCTCAAAATATATTTAAGATGGAATATAGGATCAAAATGAGTGCTAAAGATGTTAGGCCAGGAGAGAATAAAATGATGAGAGGATTATATATATATATATATATATATATATATATATATATATATATATATATATATATATATATATATATATATATATACATATATATATATATATATATATATATATATATATATATATATATATATATATATATATATATATATATATATATATATATATATATATATATATATATATATATATATATATATATATATATATATATATATATATATATGGTTATATTGAGAGATGCACAATAAATGCACTACTCTCTTCACTGCTTTATACATTTTATTTGTGTTAAGATAAGTGTTTTGACAAACATTTACCTGAATATCAAAGTAATATTTGGAAGAATCTACCTATATATATTTCACGCATTATACACTGCAATAGTGGAATGATTACTGTGCACTAAAAAAAATTATAAGTAGTAATTTTTTTCATAATTAAATACAAGAGAAATGTCTAATGTATTTAAAATATGAAGGGAGTTGCAAAGGCTGGATCATAAAGTAGGAAGACGGTAATAAGACTTTTTCACTAATGAATTGGATTACAAAGTATTTGTTCAAAGTCTAAAATCTTTGATACTTTGTTTACCACGCGGCGAAATGCACTTAGAAGCACTTAGAAGCACTTAGAAGCACTTAGAAGCAATGAGATAAAAACAGACCTTTTAACTTAAATGATGAGACGAGTAAAAATGAATATAAAAAGAATTACTAAATATAGGAAAGGAAGTGTTGTGTTCTGTTCTATTTTAAGAGTAAATTTAATTAAAAGTACAAGCGAGTTAAGTTTGTTACAAAAAAGTACATTTTCAGAATTGGACCACAAGCGAGTTAAGTTTGTTACAAAAAAGTTTATTTTCAGAATTGGACCACAAGCGAGTTAAGTTTGTTGAAAAAAGTACATTTTCAGAATTGGACCACAAGCGAGTTAAGTTTGTTGAAAAAAGTACATTTTCAGAATTGGACCACAAGCGAGTTAAGTTGGTTAAAAAAAAGTAAATTTTCAGAATTGGACCACAAGCGAGTTAAGTTTGTTGAAAAAAGTACATTTTCAGAATTGGACCACAAGCGAGTTAAGTTTGTTAGAAAAAAGTAAATTTTCAGAATTGGACCACAAGCGAGTAATGTTTGTTGAAAAAAGTACATTTTCAGAATTGGACCACAAGCGAGTTAAGTTTGTTACAAAAAAGTACATTTTCAGAATTGGACCACAAGCGAGTTAAGTTGGTTAAAAAAAAGTAAATTTTCAGAATTGGACCACAAGCGAGTTAAGTTTGTTGAAAAAAGTACATTTTCAGAATTGGACCACAAGCGAGTTAAGTTTGTTGAAAAAAGTACATTTTCAGAATTGGACCACAAGCGAGTTAAGTTGGTTAAAAAAAAGTAAATTTTCAGAATTGGACCACAAGCGAGTTAAGTTTGTTGAAAAAAGTACATTTTCAGAATTGGACCACAAGCGAGTTAAGTTTGTTAGAAAAAAGTAAATTTTCAGAATTGGACCACAAGCGAGTAATGTTTGTTGAAAAAAGTACATTTTCAGAATTGGACCACAAGCGAGTTAAGTTTGTTACAAAAAAGTACATTTTCAGAATTGGACCACAAGCGAGTTAAGTTGGTTAAAAAACAGTAAATTTTCAGAATTGGACCACAAGCGAGTTAAGTTTGTTGAAAAAAGTACATTTTCAGAATTGGACCACAAGCGAGTTAAGTTTGTTGAAAAAAGTACATTTTCAGAATTGGACCACAAGCGAGTTAAGTTGGTTAAAAAAAAGTAAATTTTCAGAATTGGACCACAAGCGAGTTAAGTTTGTTGAAAAAAGTACATTTTCAGAATTGGACCACAAGCGAGTTAAGTTTGTTAGAAAAAAGTAAATTTTCAGAATTGGACCACAAGCGAGTAATGTTTGTTGAAAAAAGTACATTTTCAGAATTGGACCACAAGCGAGTTAAGTTTGTTACAAAAAAGTACATTTTCAGAATTGGACCACAAGCGAGTTAAGTTGGTTAAAAAAAAGTAAATTTTCAGAATTGGACCACAAGCGAGTTAAGTTTGTTGAAAAAAGTACATTTTCAGAATTGGACCACAAGCGAGTTAAGTTTGTTGAAAAAAGTACATTTTCAGAATTGGACCACAAGCGAGTAATGTTTGTTGAAAAAAGTACATTTTCAGAATTGGACCACAAGCGAGTTAAGTTTGTTACAAAAAAGTACATTTTCAGAATTGGACCACAAGCGAGTTAAGTTTGTTAAAAAAAGTACATTTTCAGAATTGGACCACAAGCGAGTTAAGTTTGTTATAAAAAAGTACATTTTCAGAATTGGACCACAAGCGAGTTAAGTTTGTTGAAAAAAGTACATTTTCAGAATTGGACCACAAGCGAGTTAAGTTTGTTTAAAAAAGGTATATTTTCAGAATTGGACCACAAGCAAGTTAAGTTTGTTAAAAAAGTACATTTTCAGAATTGGACCACAAGCGAGTTAAGTTTGTTAAAAAAAGTAAATTTTCAGAATTGAACCACAAGCGAGTTAAGTTTGTTGAAAAAAAGAAGTAAATTTTCAGAATTGGACCACAAGCGAGTTAAGTTTGTTAAAAAAAGTACATTTTCAGAATTGGACCACAAGCGAGTTAAGTTTGTTGAAAAAAGTACATTTTCAGAATTGGACCACAAGCGAGTTAAGTTTGTTAAAAAAAGTACATTTTCAGAATTGGACCACAAGCGAGTTAAGTTTGTTAAAAAAAGTACATTTTCAGAATTGGACCACAAGCAAGTTAAGTTTGTTGAAAAAAGTAAATTTTCAGAATTGGACCACAAGCAAATTAAGTTTGTTAAAAAAAAGTACATTTTCAGAATTGGACCACAAGCGAGTTAAGTTTATTAAAAAGAAGTACATTTTCAGAATTGGACCACAAGCGAGTTAAGTTTGTTGAAAAAAGTACATTTTTAGAATTGGGCCACAAACGAGTTAAGTTTGTTAAAAAATAGTAAATTTTCAGAATTGGACCACAAGCGAGTTAAGTTTGTTAAAAAAAAGTAAATTTTCAGAATTGGAGCACAAGCGAGTTAAGTTTGTTGAAAAAAGTACATTTTCAGAATTGGACCACAAGCGAGTTAAGTTTGTTGAAAAAAGTACATTTTCAGAATTGGACCACAAGCGAGTTAAGTTTGTTATAAAAAGTAAATTTTCAGAATTGGACCACAAGCGAGTTAAGTTTGTTGAAAAAAGTACATTTTCAGAATTGGACCACAAGCGAGTTAAGTTTGTTAAAAAAAAGTAAATTTTCAGAATTGGACCACAAGCGAGTTAAGTTTGTTAAAAAAAAGTAAATTTTCAGAATTGGACCACAAGCGAGTTAAGTTTGTTGAAAAAAGTACATTTTCAGAATTAGACCACAAGCGAGTTAAGTTTGTTAAAAAAAGTAAATTTTCAGAATTGGACCACAAGCGAGTTAAGTTTGTTGAAAAAAGTACATTTTCAGAATTAGACCACAAGCGAGTTAAGTTTGTTAAAAAAAGTAAATTTTCAGAATTGGACCACAAGCGAGTTAAGTTTTTTTTAAAAAAGTAAATTTTCAGAATTGGACCACAAGCGAGTTAAGTTTGTTGAAAAAAGTACATTTTCAGAATTGGACCACAAGCGAGTTAAGTTTGTTGAAAAAAGTACATTTTCAGAATTGGACCACAAGCGAGTTAAGTTTGTTAAAAAAAGTAAATTTTCAGAATTGGACCACAAGCGAGTTAAGTTTGTTAAAAAAAAGTAAATTTTCAGAATTGGACCACAAGCGAGTTAAGTTTGTTGAAAAAAGTACATTTTCAGAATTGGACCACAAGCAAGTTAAGTTTGTTGAAAAAAGTACATTTTCAGAATTGGACCACAAGCGAGTTAAGTTTGTTAAAAAGAAGTACATTTTCAGAATTGGACCACAAGCGAGTTAAGTTTGTTAAAAAAGTACATTTTCAGAATTAGACCACAAGCGAGTTAAGTTTGTTAAAAAAAGTAAATTTTCAGAATTGGACCACAAGCGAGTTAAGTTTGTTAAAAAAGTACATTTTCAGAATTGGACCACAAGTGAGTTAAGTTTGTTAAAAAAAAGTAAATTTTCAGAATTGGACACAACCGAGTTAAGTTTGTTGAAAAAAGTGCATTTTCCGAATTAGACCACAAGCGAGTTAAGTTTGTTGAAAAAAGTACATTTTCAGAATTGGACCACAAGCGAGTTAAGTTTGTTAAAAAAAAGTAAATTTTCAGAATTGGACCACAAGCGAGTTAAGTTTGTTAAAAAAAGTACATTTTCAGAATTGGACCACAAGCGAGTTAAGTTTGTTGAAAAAGTACATTTTCAGAATTGGACCACAAGCGAGTTAAGTTTGTTTAAAAAAGGTATATTTTCAGAATTGGACCACAAGCAAGTTAAGTTTGTTAAAAAAAGTACATTTTCAGAATTGGACCACAAGCGAGTTAAGTTTGTTAAAAAAAGTAAATTTTCAGAATTGGACCACAAGCGAGTTAAGTTTGTTACAAAAAAGTTCATTTTCAGAATTGGACCACAAGCGAGTTAAGTTTGTTAAAAAAAAGAAGTAAATTTTCAGAATTGGACCACAAGCGAGTTAAGTTTGTTAAAAAAAGTACATTTTCAGAATTGGACCACAAGCGAGTTAAGTTTGTTGAAAAAAGTACATTTCAGAATTGGACCACAAGCGAGTTAAGTTTGTTAAAAAAAGTACATTTTCAGAATTGGACCACAAGCGAGTTAAGTTTGTTAAAAAAAAGTACATTTTCAGAATTGGACCACAAGCAAGTTAAGTTTGTTGAAAAAAGTACATTTTCAGAATTGGACCACAAGCGAGTTAAGTTTGTTAAAAAAAGTACATTTTTAGAATTGGACCACAAGCGAGTTAAGTTTGTTAAAAAAAGTACATTTTCAGAATTGGACCACAAGCGAGTTAAGTTTGTTAAAAAAAGTACATTTTCAGAATTGGACCACAAGCGAGTTAAGTTTGTTAAAAAAAAGTACATTTTCAGAATTGGACCACAAGCGAGTTAAGTTTGTTAAAAAAAAGTACATTTTCAGAATTGGACCACAAGCGAGTTAAGTTTGTTAACAAAAAAGTACATTTTCAGAATTGGACCACAAGCGAGTTAAGTTTGTTGAAAAAAGTACATTTTCAGAATTGGACCACAAGCGAGTTAAGTTTGTTAAAAAAAGTACATTTTTAGAATTGGACCACAAGCGAGTTAAGTTTGTTGAAAAAAGTACATTTTCAGAATTGGACCACAAGCGAGTTAAGTTTGTTAAAAAAGTACATTTTCAGAATTAGACCACAAGCGAGTTAAGTTTGTTAAAAAAATTACATTTTCAGAATTGGACCACAAGCGAGTTAAGTTTGTTAAAAAAAAGTACATTTTCAGAATTGGACCACAAGCGAGTTAAGTTTGTTAAAAAAAGTACATTTTCAGAATTGGACCACAAGCGAGTTAAGTTTGTTGAAAAAAGTACATTTTCAGAATTGGACCACAAGCGAGTTAAGTTTGTTAAAAAAAGTACATTTTCAGAATTGGACCACAAGCGAGTTAAGTTTGTTAAAAAAAGTACATTTTCAGAATTGGACCACAAGCGAGTTAAGTTTGTTAAAAAAAGTACATTTTCAGAATTGGACCACAAGCGAGTTAAGTTTGTTAAAAAAAGTACATTTTCAGAATTGGACCACAAGCGAGTTAAGTTTGTTAAAAAAAAGTACATTTTTAGAATTGGACCACAAGCGAGTTAAGTTTGTTAAAAAAAGTACATTTTCAGAATTGGACCACAAGCGAGTTAAGTTTGTTAAAAAAAGTACATTTTCCGAATTGGACCACAAGGGTACAATATCATCCATATATCGAAACCAATTAATAAATAAATCAACAATAAAATGTATAGATTGCGTAAAATGTTACTTTGATAATCAGGTAAATGTTTGCCAAAACGTCAATCTCAACATGAATATAATGTTAGACGTGGAGAAAAGAACAGTTCATTTTATATACATATGTCCCAACATACCATAATATCGATTGGAACTCAGCCTAAAATTATGTAATACTAAAGATGATATTTAACGCAATAATATAAAATCGTCTTCATTAGTAAATTCCCTAATTTTAATTAAGGCTTTTAATGACGGCATTATTTTTTACTTTTCCTTCTTCCCTGCTTATTTTACTTTTTGTTTCCTTCTCTCCCTCTCTGCTCTCCCTTCCTCTCCGTCCCTCCGTCCCTCTCCGTCCCTCCCCACCTCTCTCTCTCTCTCTCTCTCCCTTATGTTTACCTAAATGCCACTTATCTATTGTATGATGGATTAAATTTCTTGTTTTGGGAGTTCTCTCTCCTCGCCCTGGTGTTCTTTCCCCGTCATTCCTTAATAATATCCTTCTGATAGATTTCGGAATTGTTCAGAATTTTCGTTTCATTATCCTTATCTACCTGACGCCCTCCTGGAAAGTGGCATCTTTAGAAGCTCTTTATACGATTCGATATTTTTCATAATTTTGAAGTGTTAGTTTTATCTATTTGTGAAAATAATACATTTGTGTTTAGTCATTTTTCCTTGTTGTGAATATATAAGCAAGCATGTTTTCTGTCGTTTTCTTGTGATTCTGTGCAGAAGAATATGATCACCGATCGCCTTGCTAGATACCCAAGTTAGTTCATATAGTGAATTAGTATTTCTTTTCAGTTCATTAAAGGGTTAATTTGTTCGGTGCTTTTTCGATTTCGTGAGTGTATTTATTCCATTTTATATATGTATATAAGTTAAGGACTTTTTATAATATTAATTACTTAAACATGTCCGAGTGCTACAAGTTGATAACTGACGGTAAGTGTAGTAGATGAAAGTGAGTGTGAATCTTGGTGTGATTTTACTGGATGAAAAATGATATTAATAAGGACTTGTTGTGCTTTATGTGGGATGCGAGAGTATGTAGTGGAATTAAATGGTGGACTTAGAAAGGATAGCTATGTTGGAGCAAATATTGCACTGAGTTTAAGAAGGATCTGAGCACTAGGCCTAAAGGGAATTCTGGGTATCGTAAGGTTATCCCATTTGCGTCAACTAGGAGTAGGACTAGTGGATATAGTAGCGAGTAGATGGTGGCAAAGGGACGAAGGAAACCGGTAACTACTGGGGCATCTTTTATTTCATATGGAAGTAGGAATGCCGGTGTTGAGCATGTGAGGATAGTGGACCTAGCTAGAGAGTGAAGTTAGATTCTTAGTAACAGGTAGTAACAGGTTCAGATTCTTAGGAGACCTGGGAGAAGGGAGTGGAGTTATAGGCGCGTGTGTAGCAAATGAACTGCTTGTGGTGGGTGATTTTAGGTCATTTAGACTTTTTTGAGATCGCAAGAGGAGGATGGACGTGCACTTGTAGCGGATGTGAATGAGAGAATTGAAAGGATAATGAATGCAGCTAAAAGAAATTCATTTATGTTTTACATGTGAGGGTTAGTGGCATAGGGAAAACTAGGTCGGGGGAGCTAGTGTATACATAGAAGGATCTATTTGAAAAGTTTAGGGATAGTATTTTTACCTAGGCTTAGAGTAGGCAGTGATTGGATGTGACGCACAGTTCGGATAAATGAGAGTCATAATAAAGGACTAGTGGTTATGGATGACTGAAGCGTTGGAAGGAAATATTTGTATGAAATGGATAGTTGCACTTGAGTCGCAAGGGTGTTAAAGTGTTAAAGGGAGTATCGGTATAAGTTGTCGGGATAAGTAAGAGGAGGCAGGCAGGAGTGAGGGCGTTCACTCCTGCTATTTTCTCTTAACCTACAGGTTCTTCCAACCTTGCCCTAGATAACCTGGTCAACAACAAAGTTCTAGTTATATCGGCCACGAGTGCAAACCTAACTGTGAACTGCTGATAGGGCTAGACCTAACTAGGTATCTTGAACAAGGAGAGTGTGAACCCCCGAAGGTATGCGATATAGTAATAAGATATATAGGAGGGCTCTTAAGGAACAGGGAAATAATTCCCCCCTTCAAACGCTACTAACTAGGAACCCCACACGTAATGGCCACACTAGAACACTGGAAAATAAAACATGGATTCCCTGGATACACTAGAGACTGCCCCTCCGGTTAATGCCAAATGGAAAGAAACGCCCCCCTCAGCAAGTAGCACAGACGATCTTCTCGGACCTCGAAATACCATTAATTAAATACATCTAGACTACAATGGGTTCACGGTCATCTGCCCCATAAGGAAAGGATGTGCAACAGCTACTATTGACGGTCGGCTGCATAACACTTAGGAAAGTAGATCTGGAAACGAAAACTCCCCCGCGGATCACATCGAACAGGAGCTTTGTGTGCCAAAAAAGTGGAAGCCTTGGCCAGATCTCACTCATGCGAAGAAATAAGAAGAATTAATGAAACGACGAAGATAGCTTAAAGTACAGGAGGTGATCAAATTTAGAGATCACATTCATGTATTCAAAGTTGTATGTGAGAACATGTAAATGGCATTGAAAGCACAAGAAAAGGGACTATTTGCATTCAGTATGTTCATTCTCCCGTAAACATACAGAGAGGTGTATTAGTCACCATACAGATGTGCTTCACTCGCTACGCAATTGAAGATCACCCCAAAAAGAACTGCTCCCCCCCCCTGGACTAATAATTTGTTCTGAATGTCCACAAACTGCACAAATATAGTCAAGAAGTGCATTAACTGCGAGGGAGACCGCCGGACAATGGCTATCTATGCTCTGCCTAAAAAAGAAAGAAGTTTTTAAGAGGAAAGAAAGAGAACAACAAGAGAAGAAGACGATTAGATCAAACACCACGTTTGCAGATGCAACGAGAAAGAAATGTCAGGAAAGACAACGCTACCAAACATACCGGGAGTCATGTAGGCAAAATATATAATGGGTAATTTATGTACACTTACATAATTTTCTACAGCCAGGAACCACTGCAAACACGCTAAACTCATTAATGAAAGCAAATGAGTTAGAATCAATAAACTATGGGAGTTTGATGAGGTAGTGGTCGTATTGTTTTTATTATGGTAGGTGAGGTTGGTAGCGTTAGGTTGCAGTGGCTTGAATATGGTACGTCACCAGTTATAGGGGTTGCTCTCTGAGGGAAATGCGGTTGTGAGGCTCTCCACGGCTACGGTGGTGAACCATACAAGTAATAATCCGACCCGATGTTGCCTAACAGTGACGATCTCGTTACAGAGCCACACTGCAACCTGGTGCTGACCTGAGGCTGACTCCAATTGTTCGAGGAAAGATAATACCCTCTCTCGGCTTGAGGTTAAGTAAGCTGGTTAAGAGGATCGATAGGGATTACCAGCACTAAAGGAAATTCCGAACTGTGTATTTTAGGGCGTAGAACTCGGGTTGCTTCGGCGTAAGATGAATTCGAAAACAGGCGAGTCGTGAATTCGGGCAAGCCTATTCCTTGTTTTGGGTTAGTATCTTAACTGGCTGCGCCTCCGACTGCGACGGACTGGTGACTGTAATTGAGAAAGAGCCCATGACTCTGATTGACTGAATTACTACAGGACTGTCCTCCCTCAGTCTACCCAAGATGTATATATGGTGGCCCACACCGAGGGCGTGGCTTACCATTAGCCAATGATTTTGTTTGGGCGGAGCCTCCTCCACTCCGTGTTAATTTGTGGCTGCATGGGGATAGAGATTCATTTTATTTCGAATTACAAAAAATGTGACTTTGCGAAACGCGGTTCCCTGCTAGCAAATAATGACCGCTACTATCGTGTTTTCTGCTCTGCACTTGCTACCAATCTTTTTTGAATAGCTGACCTTTTAGCGTGACTGTGGGAATCACTTTACTTCGTTTTATTGTGTATGTGTGTGTACATGTGAATAGGTTTGCTAATGTGTGAACGTCTCGAATTCATTTTTTCTCGCCTTGGCCTTTACAAGCAACATATATATTATTATTTACATGGAATATTGTTATAGGTTCTTTGTTACAAAAGCTATACATTATTATTTCACGGAGATGTTACATATTATTTACACAGTTATTATTATTTCTGAAAACTGCTATACTTATTTTAGATTATTTGCATGTGCATAGTTGTGAGCATGCCTGTTATAAACCTTTATAGGATTCACATGATGTTCATGTGTGAGGCCTCATTGTCAAACCTATTCCACCTTGCACAGTAGTACTACAAAACATTCCGCATTAAATCGATTCATCGGCAATTCTTAACATGCAGATGACAGAAGCAAACCAAAAAGGAAATAGACAGGAAGACACAAGCAACGTAAACAGAAGCAACCTACTCAGAGAAGAGTTGGGAATCCTCACAGGAGTAACTCAAGAGAGTCACAAGTAAAATGCATAAGAAGAAAAAAATCCAAGTCAGGAAGGATCTCGACCCCGAGGGGGAAATCCACTAGCCCCACTCTCCATCAACGAACAGAGACAGACGAGAAACAAGGAAGCACGAAAGAAAGAAGCACCCCCCCCCACCGGAAACTATAACCATACATTGTTACGGACAGAAACAAAAAATAAAAGGACCAGCAACGGATAAATAAATATCCCAATTACCATGGATAATACAAAATTGAACACCTTACAACTAAATACCAACGGATGGAGAGAGAAGAAGATTTATGGAAACATTTTCAGAAGAAAAGATCCGGAAATTATCTTAATCTCGGACCACGAAGTCAACCTTAACAACGACGAACGACAAGGTAAAGATTTAACGGAGCCCTATCGCAATCAAGAAGGGCATCGACTACGGAACTCGCGAAGAACTAGACAAGTCATATATCGCTATACAAATAAAAATGGAGGTACCAAGCATCATAATAGCTACATGATATCAACCTCCAAGGAGAAATCATTTGCCGATTGACAACTTACAAACACCTTTAATAATAGAAACCCGGTGATATTCATGGGCAATATTAATGCCCATTGTGCAGCAAAGGAATAGGCAAATAAAGACAGAGTAGGAGGTAACATGGAAGCATTGTTCACACGAGGCATCTGCTATCGAGTAGGCCCTGAGTACCTAAATTTCATTACACAGGAACCACTGCTTCAAAGCCGGACATCAGCCTAGGCAATAATTATCTCCCGTACAACCATTACATACTGCCGAAAGAGAGCTTGCGTGTACTATAGATTTTTTGAGCTATCTCGTCTGAGGGTACCTTTATGGTACCCCGGGTAGGGTTACCCTAATCGAATTGGTCGGGAATGAGGTTCCAGACAAAGTGAGTCCATCTTCTACTCTTCTATCCTGTATTCTGTTACTGTTTTCTCTATCCCTTCGACTGATTAAAAAAACACAAAAAACAACCTACTACTATCTTTTCAGCTTTATCCTTCATTTATCTAAATTTAAGGACCTGACAGCTACCTCATGCGTCAGAAGAGAGGCATTGGAACATCTAAAAATAAGGCCAATAGGCGCTCACTGGTTGCGAGAGACTAGGACTAGAGGGGTCCTAGGCACTGGGGCACGATGAATGGGATGAGGGAAGTGCCCCATTAACCCCTTCCCTGGCGCGTAATTACTGACCATTCTCAGTGACCGTTGACGGGTGCCTCTGGTAGCAACTGGCCAAGGTGACGGGCCTTGTTTCCAGGTTGGTTGCCAGGCCAACACAAAGCCTTGGGTGAGTCTCTTGGTGTGGCGGGATATCCATTGAACGCTACCCCGAGATCCTGGCCGCCCTGAGTGGTCACAAAGTATTCAGAGAAATAAAGTGTTCAGCATGACTGGAAAGAAAGGACTGGCTGCTCTTAAATACACATGCTCAGTGTGCAAAAAGGACAAGTGGGCGTGGACTTCCCGGAGGGGTGTTACTCCAAATGCCACCCGGCAAGTATCTGCACTAACTGTGTCCTTAAAGGAGAAGTGCAAAAGCTCAAGGATCTTTATAGATCCTCTGAGCAAAAATCTAAAGAACTGGAGAGGAAGCTGCAGAACCTAGAGTCTGAACACGCGCGTCAGCTTCGCCGTCTCGAGGATAGGATCGTCGAGTTGTCTTCAAGACTAGAGGTCCAGTCGGCTCACGATGTATCTCCCACCGACGTGGGTAGATCCTCCGATGAGACCCTCTTCCAAGAAGTGAGTACTGCATCGGCAGTGCCACGTCAGCCTTCCAACGTCCCAGAGCTGGAGTCAGCTGCTGTCGACTGGTTCAACGGGCCAATAAGTGGAAGAGAAAGAGGAAGAAAGGAAAGAAAAAGGAAGAGAAGGTAGAAACAGAAGAAGAGAAGGTAGAAACAGAAGAAGAGAAAGCAGAAACAGAAGTTAAACCAGAGTAAGATAGGAAAAAAGAAAGAAGAAGAAAAAGAAAAAAATATGAAGAATAAAGAGGAAACAGAGAAGTCGCTTCCGAAAGGGAAGACTCTGTCCTCTGCAGCCAAATATGCGAGGATCGTCCTTATCGGTGATTCTCAATCAAGGGATCTGCAACCCATGCTAGCGGACGCCTTCGCACCAGTGTGAGAGTAAGCTGCCTCCCAGGACGTGGGAACCACCAGATAAGAGTAGAGGCTGAGAAATCTCAGATTTCTGAGAGTTCAGTTGTTGCCCTGATGGTAAGTGGCAACGACCTCTCCCTTAGAGGAGGTAGGGTAGGCCATACAGGTGAGATCCTTCAGACGGTCATGGGGACTGTGGATGACTGTGGGTTGAAACCCTGCAGGCGTGTCGTGGTCGGGATGCTCCCGAGAAGAGGATCAAGCAGGATCGCTCACTCGAGGAACGTCGCATTGAACCGACGACTAGGAGATTTATGTAAGGCGGAAGAGGTCTTTTTTGTCGACCCCTACCGCATCTTTTATGGTAGGAACGATCTCTACCAAATGGGATGGGGTGCACCTTTTCTTTAAAGGAAAGGCTGTACTCTCAAACCTGATACAAGATGTCGTTGGGCGGACTCAAAGGACGGTCCGGCCCCGAGTTAGGGCGGACGTTGGCCAGTACGCCAAAGTCACCCCTGGAACGACCTTTGTGGAGGTCACTCGAAATGGTGCGACCACACCACTAAAATAGAACAGAGAGACAAGTAAGACGGGAAACGGAAGTGCGTAGGGAGTCCTACATTTGGGGTCTCCCTGAAAGTTATTATGTTTAATGCGAGGTCAATCAGAAACAAGTTTGTTAAACTTCGTGGCCTCGTAGCGATGGAAGAGCCTGAAATGGTGGCCATAACAGAGTGGTGGGTAAAAACCTCAAACCAAGATTTTGAAGGTAAATTCATGATTCCAGGTTACCAACTCTTCCAAAAAGATAGGCCAGAGAGAGAGGGTGGGGGTGTGA
Source organism: Ceratothoa steindachneri (assembly GCA_963969495.1). Lineage (NCBI taxonomy): Eukaryota > Metazoa > Arthropoda > Malacostraca > Isopoda > Cymothoidae > Ceratothoa > Ceratothoa steindachneri. The sequence goes on from OZ018326.1 coordinate 179,637,212, forward strand.
TGTTGTATGTCAAGGGTAGGCTCAAATCGACAAACTCCAACATTGTATCCAAACACGAGCTACTAGGTGTTGACCTAGACATAGGTCCTGCCAAATACAGGACCCTGATGCTTTACAAACCCCCTACTCAACTCGTTGAAAAGGACAGGGATTTGTACCGGCTGCTGAGGGAACTTGTACAAGACAGAGTGTGTATCGCCATAGGTAATACACACGGCAACGGGTAGTGTTGATGGACAGGCTTGTGAGTGGGTGCACGTTACTAGCGGTGTTCCTTAAGGTTCTGTCCTGGGACCACTACTATTCATCATCTATGTCAACGACATGGACGGTGACATGGTTGCGAAGATTTCTAAATTTGCCGATGATACCAAGTTTGGTATGAACGTCTCAAAGGAAGAAAATACTGACACCTTTAAGATGATCTTCGGAAGATTCGGGAGTGGTCGGACATGTGGCAAATGCCATTTAACGTGAACAAATGCAAAGTGATGCATATCGGCCATCGAAATCCGCAATCTCAGTATATCCTTAAGGGCACTGCTATTGAATCCACTGAGACTGAGAAGGACTTTGGTGTAACAATCATTAGTGACCTCGAGTTCTCGAAACAGTGCATTGAGACGGAGAAAAATGCCCAAAGGATGCTAGGCTACATAAAGCGCCAGTTTGGATATCGGAATAAGGAGATAGAACTGTGTTTGTACAACTCACTTGTCCGACCGCACCTGGAGTATGCCGTACAATTTTGGAATCCTTCGTTTCGAAAGCATATTGCGAGATTGGAACGTGTGCAAGCCAGGGCAATCAAACTGATTCCCTCTATCAGACACAAAAGTAACGATGATAGATTAAGGGAAGTAGATCCGTTCTCGTTGAAAACACGGAGACTGCATGATCAGCTTATCGAAGTGTTTAAAATACTTCGAGGCTTCGATAATGTGGACTACACGGATATTTTCCAACTTAGTGAGGGCAGAACGAGAAATCACGGCTACAAACTTTAACTGAAGCGTTAAAACCGTGATCTGTGTGGTAAACTTTTCACATACAGCATCTGCGGTAGCTGGATCGCACTTCCAGTGGAAGTTGTCAACAGCAATTCTGTTGATCAGTTCAAGTCAAGACTGGACAAACTCTTGAAAAGTGGCCGTTTGGGCACTTAGGCGTTGTGCAGAACTGTGCCTGCTCAACTGTTAGCCTAAAAGTACCCTCTTTGAATGGACCATAAGGTTTCCTAGGGTACTTCTTGTCCTTGTAGCTCCTTGTAGCTCCTCACAATCAATCAGAAACCAATACAGATCCCCATGAAGGTAAGAAAAGTATAGCACATAGCGGACTGATAAATACAGAAGATAACTAAGTACTCATATACCAGAACCACTATAAAGAGAAACTTTAGAAGAAATCGATACATAATTAAAAAGCATCAGGAACTCGATGCAAGCGACAGACGAAATAGAAATACTCAAAGGCGGCTATAAGATGATTAAGATGTTTGCTACCACATAGTTATCAATTATTAGCCTTTATTTTGAAAGTTTATCATTATTAAAAGAGTTGCACGCCCACCCGATCTCGACTGACGTAATAAGGCTTCTCTTGAGGTATCTTCCACTCATTTTATTTCCCCTAACTTCACCCCTCGGCACCCTCCTAAACTACTCACGAACTCATGCTTTCGTTGGTTTTTGCTTCTTATTTTGCCAAATGATGAAACGAACATACCTGAGCGACATTTTGACAAATGACTCAAATATCAGAACATCACCACCTTCTTTTTACATCGTTGCCAGAAAGGACATTACATCTATTTCTTAGGAAAAAGTGTGTAACGCGGAAGTGGCGCTGACTTACTTTCACCGCTTTTGCTAGAACCTGTCTTTTATTTCAAATTCCTTCTCTAGCATCGTTAGAATTAGGTCATCTAAATTGTAAAGGCCCCATTATAATTAAAGTTAGAAGCCCATCATCTTGTAAATGGTATCTTTGCAGATACAATCATATTTCTTGGGAAATGAATCTTTTTTAAAAAATATAATTCGAAATTAATTTTTCTAATCTTTTCTGTAAGATTCCGATAATAAGTTTGAAAATAAATTAATTTGAGTATAATTTTTACTTAAAGGTTTGCAATTTCAATAGTTAAACACTAGATTTATATAAAATGCCTAAAAATACTTTCCAGATAGGAAGTTTATGTTATGGTAGGGGGAGGATATTCAATGGTCGAGAGTGTTTGTTTTATTAGCGGGACAAAGTTTTGTGAGGCCGATTTAAAACTTGCCTCAAAATATTTTCCGGATACTTTGAATGTTTACCAATATTTTTAATTCTCTATTTTATTTTGGAAAGTATGCAGATCTTGTAAACTGGTATGTATGTGAGAGTATGCAGGTGAGGGAATAGAAAGGGTGTGTGGATAGACAGCGGAAAGTAGACCAGTGGTGAAAAGAGAAAGAAGTGTGGTAGGGTGCAAAGTGATGCTAGAGCCTGGTGATCAGGCTTATCGCTTTCAAATTTTTATGCTTTGTAGTTCCGTTGTTGTTTATCATTTTGCTTATACATATATATATATATATATATATATATATATATATATATATATATATATATATATATATATATATATACATGTATATATAATATATATAATTTGGCGTTCAAGCCATTTGAGTTCATATTTGCTAATGTATTTGGTTATGCTGTGCGCGTTTGCTGTTTTTTTGGTAAGTCATTAATTATAACTTACTGTGTTTGCTTTAGTGTCTTTGTTTCTTCTTAATTTTGTAGTGTGTGTATTTCGTGTATTATGTTTCTTCTTTTAGTCTTGTTCGGTGATATTTGTCTTCTTGTGTGGGTTTCCTTCTTCGGTAGTTTTGTCTTAGTTGATTGGTTTTGTCGATATCAGGGAATTTTTGTCAAAATCGGTTGGTTTCATGATTGGTATTTTTGTCTTGATTTGGGGTAAATTGAACTCATCTTGCGTAGAACGGCACTGCTGCTCCGCCAGCTAAAATTCCAGCGGAGCTTGAAAATCTGGCGCGACCTTGTAACGGAGGTAAATAGATAAAAAAAGTATTTCTTTTCAATTAGTTCTATGCTATTATTTAAGTATGAAGATGAAATTGTCTACCAATGGTAGCAGTAAATGCATTTTTACCAGAACTTACATGTATGGGAAAAAGACGTTAGTTAAGAAATAACGAGTCAAAAGTTCTTTGTTATAATGAAAGAGTTTTATTGTCTAAAGATTGCAATATCATCTTGCAAATGGTATCTTTGGAGTTTTTACATGTATCACTATCTTATAAAAGGATATTCATTTTGCTTATATTTAATAACCTAAAGCAGTTAATAACCAAAATTCAACAAATACAAATTCATTCATCGAGAAAAACCTCTCCTCCACACACTATCACACCATCAAGTTACATCGAATACTTTAAAAGGTAATTTCACCATCATATTTCTTGAACTTGTACCCGTTATTCATTCTAATGTCTGAGGAACTTTTCTACCCAACCCCGCCGTAATAACGGCGCGCTTGCCCGGCAATTGTTGGGTCGGCAGTTCGAATCTCCGTCCGGATTCCTTTTACAGCTGACACTATTTACTAGGGAGGTTACCTCCGTGGCTGGGCATCACGGTGGGGAAGGGTAGGTGGAGCTCGTGGCCATGACAAAAGATCTGTGAGTATCTGAGAGATGGTTATTTTTAGTCGTGGATGAGCCGAGAAAGGGAATCTTTAAATGGCCAAGTCGGTACTGGAAATATTCAAGGAGTGAAGCAAGTGCGGATCTGGGTGTCTCGGAACGGGAGGAAGCAGGGAAAAGATGTTTGTGCCAAGCCTAGAATCGCTCTCTGGGTTACCTTGCATCTGTCTGAGAGGAGCGAGTAACACAGACCTAGGGTTAAATTCCCATTAAAAGAACCGCGATCTCTATCAGGGTTCGTTCTAGAGACCTGCAGTTCACATTCTGCTCCTAATCAGGTTTTTGCAGGCAAATAACTAATAGCAAAAAAAAAGAAGTTATTCTCCTCCTACACAATAGTATATTTAATCATTCACTAAGATATAATTTTACATAATCGTTCTTCATCATATATCATAAAAATCTGCATCTTTGATTTGCTGAATTATATATATATATATATATATATATATATATATATATATATATATATATATATATATATATATATATATATATATATATATAGATAGATAGATAGATAGATAGATAGATAGATAGATATATGAGAAACTCACACAGTACAAAGTAGCGCGTGAGTAAAGCAATAAATGCAAAAAATACCACAGGAAAATGAAAGGCGGATTCCAAGTACTACTTCCGGAAATTCCAACTGTGAGCACATAATGTAGACATTTTAGGTCAACAAGACAAATACATACACACTCAATTGTGAATACGTAAAAGTAAAGTAGAGAAACATAACTAAATTAATAAATCGAAGGGCTAAGATTTTAAATGGACAATTTCGTTATAAATAAGCCTTTTAATAACAGGGGCCAGTTTAAAGAGACCGGGGGATATACTAAAATTAGGCGAGGAATTAATGAATGATCACTCGACAATATTTCTTTGAACAAAGTAATCAGATTGGTAAATAAATTAAGGTGAATTACAATTGATAGGGTAACTGTTTTCAGATAAATGGACAAAGAAAGCGTTGCTGCTTTTCCCCTTCCTAATATTGTATTTATGTTGCGTCAAGCATACACTTAATGATTTACCGGTTTGCCCAAAGTATTGCTCAGGGTAAACTGAACAATCGACAGAATAATTTCCCCCTATACTATTGTTATTATTATGAATCAGCATTTTGCACATGGTAGACTGATTCTTGGATATGAAAAAAATATTTAACAAGAGTCGGGGAAGAAGCGGAATCAGAAAACGGTAAAACAAGGAAGTTCTTAAAATTATATGCGAGAAGGATTTCAGTTCTGTAAAAGGATTTTTTGGCCAAATCTAGGCAACCTGCATGACCTTTTGAGGGTAGCAAAGATTGTTACCTATTTCAAAGATCTTGGAAATCTCAAGATCTAAGAATTCTGGGCTGGCGACCCGCAAACCCTGGAGAAATAATAAAACAAATAGTTTTCTTTAAATGGTAAATTTTACCTTTAAAAGTTTAGTTTGGCTATGGGAAATCATTTATCCCTTATTCTTTGCAATATACATATATATGAAAATTTTTTAAACTACGAAGGGCGGTCAATAAGTTTTGTAATTCGGATATAAGGAAACGAGATATGAGGAAAAGTGTTTTATTATTTTTCAATATAACTACCCACGACTTCAATGCACTTGCGCCACTTGTCCCTGAGGATTCGAATTCCCGACAACCAGAAATCTCCCGACTGCTGTTCAATCCACTCCTGGACGGCGAGCTGGACATCTTCATCGTCCCCAAACCGGCGTCCACGCAGTGCTGCCTTGAGCTGGCGGAATAAAAAGTAGGGGCTAGATCTAGACTGTAGAGGGGATGGTTGAGCTCCTCGAATCTGCACTCGTGCAGGGCAGCTTGTGCAACTCTAGCCTTGTTGACTTTTACGACGTTGAAGTCGATCATGGGGCGTGAGGTTTCGGGAGGTTTCTAGGGATCCAACGGGCAGAGACCTTGGTCATAGCCAAATTGTCGTGTATGATGTTGATAACACTTCCATGTGATATTCCAAGTTCTCAGTCGATTTCTTCGACCTTCACCCGTCGATTTTCGAGGATCCTCCTCTCCACACGGGCCACATTGTCCTTGTTGGTCACGCCTGATGGGCATCCTGGACGGGAATCATCTTCAAGGGACTCACGACCATAGCGGAACTCCCTATTCCAGCGAGCAATGGTTGCATAGGAAGGGGCGGTGTCGGTGTACACTGCAACCATGCGTTCATGGATCTTTTTTGCCATCTTGCCTTCCTTGGTCAAAAGTTTTATCACTGCGCGGTGCTTAACCTTCTCCATTGTTGAAAAATTTGTGACTGACGATCTGCGATCAGCTACTGCTTCTTAAATATACGAGGCAGGAGCGTGCGGCTGCAGGTCCTGACTTGTCATAACTTATCCTAACACTCCCACAAACAGCCATCCCCCTTCCTCTGTTTTGCCCTACCGATTCTCAAAACTTATTGACCGCCCCTCGTACCTTACTCCCCACCATTATCTATTTTCCCCTTGTTTGGTTCCAATATATAGACGATATTATTTGTTTGTGGCCTTCTTCTAAAGATGTTAATAGTTTCCTTACTGGACTTAATCCTCTGGTTCCCTCTATTAAATTTAACCATGAACTCTATCAAAATGGTGTCCTCCCGTTCTTATATTCATTTTTACTCAAGTCATAATGATAAAGTCAAACAGTTTGTATTTATTTCAAGATCTTTGAAATAGGTGACAATCTTTGTGTAGCAGAATAAGGTCGAAGGTCGACCACGTGCCCCTCTGTACCCGCTGGGTCCTGAGATCACCTCATGGAGCTTTGAAAGCACTGCTGAACCAGAGTGGTGGTGCAGCCTACGCCATTATCACACACCTGCTGTATTTACATAGGGACCGATTTCATCGTCTCCCATGGCCGCCTTTGAGCCAACATTCCTGCCTTCCGTCATAAGATCGAAGTTCTCGAATATTCCACGCCAACGTTATCACAATCCCACCCTCGAAAGAGTCACCGAATTTCCCCCCAAATCACGCGTATGTGTGGAGGCGGCGGCCAAGCCACCAAAGGCCACCTTACCGGGCGTCTAAATAATTCTTCGACTCAGGTGAGTAAACAGAACTAATAGACTTCCCACCCACCACCACGAACGAGCTGAATGACGCTTGCCTCCCTCCCCCGCGATCGGAGACATCGACGATTTCGATTCGAGAACGAAGGCTAAATCGACATCCGTGAACTGTGACATAGTCAATCGGCGAGTATCTGACGAGGATTTCCATCTCCGAAGGCCATCTACGAATGCTCCTTCATCTGAAGTAAGGGGTAACCCGATTTCCCCTTTCGCAGTCACGTATCTCAGCTGGCCCCTTTCCTGCAACAAGCACGTAAGCAATTGTAACTGTTGCCGCCTGCAGAATGATCTAGAATCTGGCTTACCCAGTCGATCCATTCTTTATGTGTGCGTCCCGGTTTAAAACCCCCCTTTAAATCACCGACCTGAATCCGACCTCCTTAATCTCCTAATTAACCCACCTGTATCTAGCATAGACATTGAACTCCGCCTGTGCGACCATTCCTTTTAAACCCAATATTTGTGTATATTTAAATATTATTTTATTGCTAGTAAAGATATATTTTCGTCATTGCCTTTCTTTTTTAATCTCAACGCGTACCAGCTACCTGTTAATCTTTGGCCAACTTGCACTCTGAAATATTTGTTTCAAAAAGGAACCTGCAAAGTTAATAATAAACCATCCCCACTGGACTCATAACAATTTCCCTATTCATTAACGGTCTTCAACCAACTTCAGCCCAAACTCCCAAAATACCTACGTATATATATATATATATATATATATATATATATATATATATATATATATATATATATATATATATATATATATATATATATATATATATATATATATATATATATATATATATATATATATATATATATAGAGAGAGAGAGAGAGAGAGAGAGAGAGAGAGAGAGTCTGGCCATTCAACGACATATACATATATATTAATTTCTATATTATAAAATCTGGTGATCAGGTGTGTGAGGGTCTTTAAAAGGTCTTTGGAGAGATTTTTTAAAGGCGACCCTTTAACTTTACTGTAATTTTCAAAGCTTAGTACCATTTGAGTTGCAAAGACAAAACAAAACAGGAAACAACCCCGCCATATTTATTTACCGCTTAGTGTTTGTATGTGTGTTTGGACCGAGAACCTTTGATAGGAAAACTTTGTTAGGAGACAGAGCTTCTCCCATGGTCACTTTAATCGCCTACGGATTAGTAGAGTCTGACCCCTTCTCTTCTCACGAAGACTTTATTACTTTTTTATTTATTTGTTTAATCGTGTATTATATTAGTCTGAGTAATTGGATAGCAAAGCTCCCGTGTTTAAACAAGCATATTCCTCCGTGTGTCAGTAATTTGTGAGCCAAGCCTTCTCCGTCCCGTGCCGACGGTCCACTAAACCCTTTCTTTCGGACAACTTACGCTCCGTGTTACGAACAAAATGTCGTCGTTCGAGAGATTTAAACTCCAATGAGAATCCCTCGGTTTAAGTGGCAAATAACTTGTCCCTTATATACAGGAAGAAGAGAGAAAAGAGTGAGCTGAACAAAATGAGTTTAGAGATAGAGAGAGCGCGAGAGAATTCGCCAATATGAATTGGAATTAAATAGCGATCGGCTCGAAGCCCATTCAGTAAATTCCCGAACAGAAATCCCTCAATCCACTTCCGTTAAACTCCTCATGTTCAAAGAAGGAGGGACTTCTGATCTTTTCCCACTCACTTCGCCAAAAATTTTGAAGTTAATCATTGGGACATTGAAACAGACTGTGTCGCTAAGCTTCTTTCCCTCCTTAGCTCGTAGCTCCGAGACCTATGTGTATCCCTTACCTCAGAAGCTACGGTGGATTACTCCACCTTCAAATCTGAACTTCTCGCGGCGTATAATATGACGCCTGACTTCTACCGCACCAAATTTCACCACGCCCGCAGCCCACCAAATATGACCTTCCGTCATTTTGGATATACTCTTTCCTGTAATTTCAATTTTTGGTTAGACACATCGAAAGTCCTCCACAATTATGAATCCCTGGTAGATTTTGTTCTAAGGGATCAGTTGCTGACGTCGCTATTACCAGAGATCCGCTCCTTCGTAAAGGATCGTCGGTGCAACTCCTTCAAAGAGTGCATAGAAGAAGTAGATATCTATGCGACGAGTCACAACCTATACCCGAAGGAAAATAAAAATCCTTCCCCGTCATCCTCCAAGAATAAAATTAATAACTCGCGATTCCACCAAATTCGTTAAGGTTACGGGCCCCTTTAAGCCCAGAAGTTTCCTTCCTCGTGATGTGAAACCCCTCATCTCTAATCCTCCGACATCAACCTTTCCCCGTAGGCCAATCGTATGTTTTGCATGCGGTGTGGAAGACCAAACGCGTCCAAATTGTTCCCCAAATTCCCAACTCCGTGGTAATCCAATTCACCAAGTACACCAGGTGAATGCTGCTCCCGCTCCCCCTCCATCGCGACCAAAAGCCCCAGCTCCAATCTCGTCTCCCAGTGTCCCATGACACCATGTTAATTTCCTCTTCGGCAAGAGTTCTCCAGGAAGTTTGAAAGTTGAAAACGGAAGCGTTAATGGGTGCCGAGTCTCCACCCTCGTCCACGACACCGGGTGTACCTGTATCGTGGTATCGAATGAACTTCTTACCCCGGTGGTCGCCGATCACAAAATGTTTGCGGTAGTCCATGACTACCTGGGACGCGCAAACCGCTTTCCCATTATAAACTGTTACCTCGAGTGTCAGTACTTTTCCGGATGGGCTAAAGTCGTGTCAGCCCCTATTAAATTCTGTTCCGTTTTGGTAGGACAGTGCCCCAAAGTCACATCTAACCCTGTGGCTCAGCTCGTTATTACGAGAGCCCAGGCAGAGAAGGAATCTCAGACGCCCGTTGCCCTTGAAAGTCCCTTAGATTCAGATTTCAGCGGCATTATGAGTGAAGAATTCGCTCAAAAACAGAAGAGTGCCCAAATCTCCTCCCCTTATGGGAAAAATCTTGAAGCATCGAACAAGATTCGGTCCGCGGTAACAAGACAGCTTCTTATATCGTGAAAGAAAGCTTGCTAGATGGTGCTTGCTCAGATGGCGTCAACTCCGAGAATCACGTTCTCTGTGTTCCCCGTTCACATGGCCCCCTGGTCCTAAAAATTGCCCACGATAGTGTGTTTTCTGGCCTATTCAGCCACAATAAGACTGCTTAAAGGATATTCCGGTATTTCTACTGGCCTGGTGCTGCAGTTAACATTTCCGAATACTGCCAATCCTGTGACATCTGCCAGAAAACCACGGCAAAAGGGCGTGTTAAACCGGTCCCCTTCAGAAGGGACCAATCATATCGGAACCCTTTTCCCGAGTGGCCAAAGACCTTGTCGGCCCCATTCGTCCCACGCACAGCGAAGGGCATAGTTATGTCCTTACTCTTGTGGATTGTGCTACGAGTTTCCCCGAAGCCGTACCTTTAAAGAGAATCGACAGAGTTACGTGTGCCGTAGCCTTAATTTACATCTTTTATAGGGTAGGCATATCAAAGGAAGTATTGTCCGACCGAGGTCCGCAATTTACTTCTAAATTGATGGAACATATCGGGAAACTGTTAATGGTAAAATTGCTCTTTATCACCCCCTATCACCCCTGCGCAAATGGAGTTTGCGAGAAATTTAATGTGACCTTGAAGTCAATATTAAAGAAGCTGTGTGCTGAACAGCCCCGTGAGTGGCATAGCTTCTTGCCCGTGGCACGATTTGCATTCAGGGAGATTCCATATCGTACGCTTGGATTGGCTCCTTTCGAATTAATCTACGGACGTAACATGCGAGGTTATTCTCTAACGCCAAATTAGACAGGGAAATTCAATCTTCCTACGCGTATGTTTTGGATCTTCAACAAAGATTAGAAAAGTATACCGAGATGGCATACCAAAATGTCGACGTTAACTTAGAAAAGTACCGGACGTACTTCGATGTCAAATCGAAGGAGAGGAAGTTTAAGCCTGGTGATGAGGTTCTATTGCTATTTCCTACGGAGGCAACAAACTTCTGAGCCTTTGGAAAGGCCCCTTCCCAATTCTCGAAGCACGAGAGCCTGTGGATTACTCGTATTTAATTAAGACCCCTACAGAAGAGAAGCTGTTCCACATCAACATGTTAAAAAGATATCACCGCCGCGCGTGTGTCAACAACATTGTTACCACCGACGAAGAGACAGCTTTATTTTCATATGTCATATCTTAATCACAATATTGATTGGAATTTTGCTAAAATCATCTGTCATAATAACAATACAATTTCACGAAATATCATTGAATCGACCTTCATTAGTAAATTCACAAATTTTAACCCAAGTCCAGGCTTATATCAACTCGATGGTTATTTTTTAAATTATATTCACAATGCACTGTCAAAACTTTTAATTTGAGACTAAATATTTATATTAATCTTAATAAACTATTTTTTGTGTGTGTGCATTTGTGTAGCCTTATGTTTATGTCTGTGTATTTATTTTCGTTTGAGTCAAGTCTTTAGAACATTTGTACTTATTCTACCTTGGGTTTTTAATCGTTACCTCTGATGTTAATCTCTCGCTCAGATTTTCTCTCTCCCTAATTGCTTAGGCGGTATTTTAATCCTCTTGTCAATCTTTAGTCTTTTGAATTTACCTGATTTAATGATCTTAGTTTATATTTATCTCCGCTCCTCTGAAGGTTTCAATTTCATATTAATTCATTTTGTTGATTGTTTTTAGGCTTTTTTGTGGGCGTTCCCTCTCCTCTGTATCATCCTTATATATATATATTACAAAATTCAATACTTTTGTTATTCCTTGATAAAGAACTCGAAATAAAGTACGAAAGAACTTGGAATTCTCGTATTAATTTTCCCTGTGGGCTTTGTTGGATATATATATATATATATATATATATATATATATATATATATATATATATATATATATATATATATATATAAAAAATATATATATATATATATATATATATATCTCATGAATGATCTGTTCCTTGGGAAAGTGATTCGTAACAAGAATTAAAAGACCCAAGAAATGGATCTAAGCATTTATTAGTCGGAAGTTTCGGACGTCACCTGGGACCATTATCAGCGCCTAAAGAGAGAGGAGAAAATATTAACAATAAATGTATTAAAATGCATTAAATAATTGTTTGAATTAAAAAGCGGGAGAATCAAATGTAAACCCTTAAAATGGACACAAATATTGAGTGGTAAATAAACCATAAATGACTACGTAAAATTACTTAAACACACTATCTGTTGCAATTTAGAATTTTTTTTAATGCAAACTAAATTCAGTATTAAGAATTAAAAACAAACTGAATGAAATTAAAGGAATAAAATAACCCATCATATATTATAAACAAAAAACACATGACTAAATTACAAACTGGGACGAACCTGTATGCATGAGTTGTGAGAACGACTGAGAAACGTTAGAAAACTAGTAGAAAAGAATGTTCGGCTGGTCGGTTGGCGATTAATAGATTGGTTGATTTTATTATAAGTAATTTAATTGAAGTAGTGTAATAATTTAAATTAGGGTTTAATTTTTTGATGAACAAAGACTCAATGCTTTTTAATTATAATTAAGTTGTGGCAGACGACAAGATCCTAAAGGTTTCTTGGATTAAGTGGATGTTGACCATTTGCAGTGTTGCCTAATTGAAAGAACTTCTGGTTTACCTTCCATTCTCCCGCTATTTTATGTAAACAATTATTTAAATTAGATTGATACTTTTCGTGTTACTATTTCCCTCTCCCCCTCCCCCCCCGTTCTCTTGAGTCGCTAATGATAGTCCCTGTTGAAGTACTGATAAATATATATATATATATATATATATATATATATATATATATATATATATACAGGGTGTTTAAAAATTATATGTTAAAAATTAGCATGTGGGTAGAACTGGTCAAAATAAGCCTTTTCTCTTCTATGAACATGTGTCCGCAAATGTATCGATAAGGAGATATTTAAAAGTTTAATCTAGCAAAAGTGGGCCAAATAAAAAGAAAATTATAAAATAAGTTTATTTCTTGATAACTATTTATAATTTTTACTTCAATTATTCCTAAGCTGTTCAAAGTGAGAACCTCCAACGTTAATACAAAGCTGTAACCTCCTCCTTAAATTTTCATGAACCCTATCAACTACTTCTGGCGTTTCTGAAATTTGAGCAGCAGCCGCAACTACTCTTTCAATTAAATCTTCTTCTGAATCCGCAGGAGTTTCATAAACGAGGTTTTTCATGTGTCCTCAAATAAAGAAGTCCAAGAGGGTTCATATCAGGACTTCTTGCAGGCAAATGAACCGGACCATTTCTTCCTATCCACCGATTGAGAAATTGATTATTTAAATAGGCTTATAAGAACTTTTAATGAGTTAAACTTAACATGAGCAAAGAGAATGATAAAAGATTGGCTTACCTTGGGAAAAGGACTAATACTGTTTCCAGGGATTTATGATATTTCGTTCCAGAGACAATCGTTGCCGTCTGGAGTAGCTTATTCCTCTTGTTAGTATTTTCGGTAAGCTATCATTAACTTTCTCTTGTAACAATGAATTTATTGAAAAGGATGTCCAGAACGCCTTTAGTTATGAATACGTGGAAGTTGACCCTTTTGAGAGAACTGAGAGAGCCGACGCTTTTACTTCTGCGCAGGAGCCTTTGTCATGAGTCACGCAATATTAAATTTAGTGAAAACGATCACCTGGTTAACATAAAAGTTTAGCCAAGCAAATTATCATTCTCTAGAAAAAAATAATGAATATTTTATATTTAAATTAATGATTGAAATATATAGAATAATGAAAATGACAATGACATCAAACATAAATTATTATAGGCTATTACATTTTCATGGTAATGAGCTTGCGCTCTATCATGCTGAAACCGCATTTCTATTCTTGCTACCAGTGGCTCATCTTGCAGAAGTTCAGGTAGAACTTCTGATGAAAAAATACCATAAGCATTTCCTGTGAGTGGAGACGGTAACATGTATGGACCAATTCATTTGTCATCTAGAATTCCAGCCCAAATGTTAACTCCAAATCTTTGTTGATATCCACACTCCCGCGCAATTCGTGGGTTAATATGATGCCAATCACGATTAATATGCTGATTAAAAACACCCTCACGGCTAAAAATGTCTCGTCTGAAAATAAAACTTTTTGGCTAAAATCTTGATCTTTGCCTAAGAACCAAATAGAAAATTAATATCTCCTTAACGATGCATTTGCGGACACATGTTCATAGAAGAAAGATTGCTTATTTTGCCAGTTCTACCCATACGTCAATTTTGAACATATAATTTTGAAACACCCTGTATATACCGGGTGTCCCAGAAAAAAGTTAACCGTACTTTGAATTAGTATAACTCAAAACCTAATCGAGATATTGGGTTCTGCTAAAGGTGTGTTATTTAACAACTATTTATCTGTCGATTCTGGAAATTTCATTAAATTTCCTTTTATAATATTGATACACTAATGGGTTTAGTGGAGGCTATCAAAAATATGTTTGCGCAAGAAAGTAAAATAATGAAACGAAGCCTAGGAAGGATAGGCCACCGCGCACTTTCAAGAGAAGCGTAGGGAGCCTAGGATGCCTAGGTCACTGTGCGATTCTTCAAGCAAAGCCTAGGCCATTTTACGGTGGTTTTTCAGCTACGTTGTGGTATGGTCTCGTCATTATTGCTTACTAAGCAAATCAAAGCGTTCCTGTGTAAAAGTTTACTTCCATAGAACCTTTTTAATCATGTAGTTTTTTAATCAATGCGTATTTGTAGTCACAAACTTTATTAAGACTGCCAGTATTAAACAAGTACAAGATTAATTTGAATAACGTTTTCCAGGTAGGCCCCCACCAAGCAGGCCCACAATTTGGAGAAATGTTCGCAAATACCAACATGAAGGAACCTGCTTAAATCTAAATAAAGGTCGTTCGGGTCGTATGAGAACCATAAGAACGACAGAAAATATCGAAAATGTTCAGATGTCACTTCCTCAAAATCTACATGTATCAGTCAAAGTCATCATTTAACCGCATTATTAAACATGACTTCAAATGGCATCCCTATAAGATACATGCAAGACACCAGCTTCTTGAAACTGATTTTCCTCGTCGTAGACAATTTGTCGAATGGCTTCTCCATAAACCTGCTCGTTTCTTGGAAAACATTGTGATTGGTGACGAGGCAGCCTTTTTCATGAATGGAAAGGTAAATAGCCATAACATTCGGCAATATGCGCCGCTGAATCACCTCTCAGCATTCAACTTTGACACACGTATTTGTCAGCAGAAAGTGTCTCTGCTGATCGGAATATGCGGGAATGGCTATCTTGTCGGCCCATTGTTTTACGAGAATAACTTGAATGGTGCTGCCTATCTGAGCATGATCAACGAAAGGGTCTTCTCGGAACGCCGCCAGATTTACGGCAATCAATTCAATAGACTTGGGTGAATTCAGGACGGCGCACCAGCTCATAGACAGCTTGCTGTAAGAACAAAATCTAAGAGGAACGTTTGACAACCGCATTGTCGCGCTAAATCATGCAATTGAATGGCCCCCAAGATCCCCTGACTTAACACCGTGCGATTATTTCTTATGGAGATATCTAAAGAATAAAGTGTATTCTACTCCACCACAAAGCATCAAAAAAGTTGTTCAATCAATGCGATCAAAGGCGCAACTGTGCTTGGAAAGAAATGGAGGACATGTGGAAGGAAACGGTGCTTAGAAAATAAAAAAAAAATAAAAAATGAATTTGTATTACCCATATGAAGAGGTGTTTTTGTTAAAAATGGATTTAAATATATTTGTTGATTTTAAACTTCGAAGTTTGATTATTTTACTTCCTTGCGCAAACATAATCTTGATAACCTCCACTAAACTCATTAGTTAATCAATATCGTAAAAGGAAATTTAATGAAATTTCCAGAATCGACAGATAAATAGTTGTTAAATTTGTTATATCTTGCAAGACTCAAAAACCTTTAATAGGTTTTGAGTTATACTAATTCAAAGTACGGTTAACTTTTTTCTGGGAAGATGGGCTCTGGGCCCATCTTCTGAGCTAGAACAATAAAAACATATAACAAATAATTTTTACATAAGAGAACAATGACGAAAATTAAGGGTTAAATGTAAAAAAATACCAAAAAATGCAAACAAAAAAGCTCAAAAATTCAATATTAAGGACAAACTTTTGTAGTTTGAGTAAAAATTATAAATACAAAATAAATTCAAATTACATTAATGATGGTAGAAGTGGAAGAAGAGGTAAACAATAAATACAGTATCAAATATTACCTGATTCGGAGAAAGTGGTGAGCTGACTGAATGAAATTTAAAAATTTGTTGTTTGTTTTTGAAATTGGTAGAAAGGATATAGTGTTAGCTAGTTGGTTGTTTTAGATGTAATTATTTACTGGCAACTAGTTATGTAAGAAAGTGTCTTTATTTTAACTTAAGCAATGTGTAAGGGTGTGTAACTAGAATCTTCATGTAACTGATCCTGATTGTGTTTAATTAATTGGGACTCAATTGTGAGAAGATCAGATTTGGATTTCGATGAAGGTATTTTAAGTTAATTATAATATATAGGGATTTTACATGAATTGGAATGAGATCAGAAAACAGAATTTTCTTTTACAGAGTTAGCAATTCCTGTTGTGTAGGTGACACCCCCCCCCCCCCCCGGCGTGCTAGCGTCGATGCGAACCTTGAAAAAGGCGTTCGTTCCGTACATCCAATATACCTTCCCAAGGAACATTTGGGACAAGTATATTTCTATACTACTCCGCACCGCAGGAGGTTAGGAGTGGCGTCTTTTATAGTGAACAAGGAGCCAATTTTTAAGGGGTTAACAAAGCTTGGGGTTAGATTAAAATGTGGATAGAATCTTTTCAAAATATTCAATAATTCTTTCCTAAAAGCACTAGTCTGGTATCAAACAAAAAGGGAAAGGAGATATACAATTTCTTGCGGGGAACATCAAAATTTTGTATAGGGTTAAAAATATTATTTACAAAATTATTTCAAATAGGGTCTGCTGACCAAAGTCGTGTACTCTCACTTATTCTGATTTATGACTTTATGAGCTTCAAAATTTTCAATGATTCCTGGATTGTAAAACAACATAAGGGTTTCAGACTTCGTTACAATGTAAAACAACAAAAGGGTTTCAAATTTCGTTAGAATCGCCCGAATAGTTACAATGTTATTACCAAAACAAAAAAATGGCAACACAGGGAACGACCGACATAGTGAGATATAGAGTCGCACGCGACTAAAGTTTATTGAATATTTTGAATATTTGAATATATTGAATATTTCAGGGTGCATATATGAAATGAAAAACTCACAAAGTAGTACATGAGGTTAGCAATGAATGCAATGACCTACAAGCAAATGGAAAAGGTGTTTCCGAGTATCTTAGAACTTTATTCAGTTCCTTATCAAGGATAACTTTATGAAGAACTGAATAAAGTTCTAAGATACTCGGAAACACCTTTTCATTTTCCCAGCGGGACATTGCATTCATATATACAACACTACCGGGCAAAATAAGAGAACGATTTTCCTTTAATAAAAGTGAAAAAAAAATTGAGTAGTTAAATGAAATTTACATGGTACATAAAGGCAGGAATTTAATATATTTTATGAAGATTTCATATGATACAATCGTATATTCAAAAATTATACTAAATAAACTAACAAAATAGAATGTTGACTCGCGCACTAATGAGAAATATTTTTCACAGATTTGTTTAGCAAGAAATAAAGCAAGATTTGACAACCATGGAACTTAAAACAGTTTAAATGAGACGTTAAAGCCTTTGTTTTCTGATACTTCGGTGCAGAGACGACCACAGGACCTTGCCAGCTTCTTGCAAAAGTCTGGTGTTATTTCATTCCATTCTTGCTCAATTTTCGTCCACATATCCGTCACAGCTGAAGGCTGCTGGTCTCGAACTTTGTCTCCAATGATCTTATAGAGGTTCTCAATTCGGCTCAGGTCCAGGGTCTTAACAGGTCACTTCATTACTTCAATATCCTCTTGTTCGAAAAAGGATTTTACTTGCTTTGCAGTATGACATTGCGCGTTGCCATGTATAAATAGCACTGTTCGTCTTGATTCTATTCCTCCTTTCATAGTTGTTGACTATAGCAATTTCTCTTCCTGTCTTGTTGGCCACATCTCTCGGAATAGGGTAGTCGCTAGTCACGATCTGTGTGACATCGGCTGCCAGTTGTATGTATTGGGCGAAATCGTAGGCAGGATTTGGGAGGTCGCTGGTAAATATCGCGTATAACGTGGGGCTCAAACATTCACCCTGTGGCACTCCTGATTCTAGGTTAAGAAGCTCTCCTTCGATGCCGTTAATGCTGACCATGGCCTTACGATTATCGAGGTAGCTGCACATGATCTTTGTCATGCCGTCCTCCATACCAAGGTCGTAGATTTTATTTTTCAGTCCCGGCACCCAGACCTTGTCAAAGACCGAGGCCACGTCTCTAAGTACGATATCTACATTATTGCCCCTGGCCTTTACAACAGCGATCTTTTCTGTTATGAGGGCTAATGTGGTTTCGGTTCCGAGCTTTTTTCTAAAACCGTGTTGTTGATCGTTATACAGGCCGTTAATCTCCAAATAGCTCGTAAGTCTGGTGTTCAGGAGCTTTACGAATAGTTTACCAATGAACTCCTATAGGGAGATCGGTCTATAGCTACTTATCGCTTTTTTAGGCTTCTCAGGCTTCAACAAAAATGTCATCTTAGCCTTTTTCAATGACTCGATAAAGTGGCTAATATTCATGTAAGCGTTGATGATGTTTAAAATTTCTTGATTTCCGTTGGAGGAGGGGGGCGTTTATTAGGTGAATCTTCGGAATTCCGGTCAACCCCGGAGCCTTTTGTTTGAAACTCTTCAGTGCAGTTTCGTATTTTTCGTAGGTCAATGGTATACCCTCCTCCCGAGCAGGCGCGTGCGGTCAACCAGAAGATGATGTGTGAGTTCTTCACCCAGCTCTCTCAACCTTGTATCAACTTCATATTCGTAGTCCCCATCAAATTCTGAGTTCTCCGCGTCGCTGATACTAAATCTTTGCTTCCAATAGTCTCTGAAGTGACGCTCCACGTCCTCATCTCTGTTGATTTTGACTACGTTGATCGCTATATTTATTCTTTCCCTTGGAGGGGTTCCTATTAATCTTTTAATTGAACTCCAAAGTTTTTTCGGATCACTTCCAGTGTCTAAGTTGCCAATTATGTTGTCCCATCTCTCCTTGGATTTCTCCATGATGAGAAATTTGATTGTTTCCCTCAGTTCTCGTAGCTCTCTATAGCGTTGGGCTGTGTTACCGTACATATTTATCTCATTGATAAGGAGATTTAATCAGTCCATTCTTTCGGTAATTACTCTATCTCACCTCGTTAAGATGATGGTCTATCTCCTCAATCGAAGCGTCTTCCAGTCTATTTACCTGTATTGTGCTCAAGTGGTCTTTATAAGCTTCCCAAACAGCCCTGTTCAGGCATCTCCGTTTGGGTAATTGGACTTTGGTGAGGTTGACAACGTAGTCATCATGTTGATATGGTCTGATGGTATGTAAGGACCCGGCACTGTCACTTGGTTGAGAGCAAAGTTGGTGTTAGTCAATACAACATCAGGTGTTGTCGAAGATCTTCCTGTTAAGAATGTGGCGAAATCTGGACCTACTCTCTGCACTATGTTCCTCCTAATTAGAAGGCTCAGTGAGTTTCCAGCTCCATTAAAAGCCTCTCTGTAGCGGGCATTGGGGTCTCCAATTAAAATTGTTGAGGGGTTTCTACGGAATAGGCGGATGAAATTTCGAACTGGCAAATATGAGCCTCTATGTTGTGGTTGATAACCGACTGCCACCACAACGTCATCATAGGTCATCTTGATCTTCACAGCCAGGTAAGATTCTTCCAAACCTTGAATTTCTTGGAATTTTATTCCTTTCCTGACTGTAATTGCGACGCGATCGAATCTCTCATTAAAGTGGTTGGCCATCAGCACCTCATCATGTATATTTTAATATACGCTGTTCGCATATCGACGCCATGGTCAGAAGTGAGGATGATGTCTGGGTCCAAGTTCCTTATAAACTCGTTGTATATTCTTTTTTTATTTGTCCATCCGTTGACATTGAGGGAGAAGATTTTCAATTTTCTTATCTATCTTATTTGGCTGTCCAAGATCTTTAATTCTTATGTGTTTGTTTAGGTTTATTTCCGTTTTCTCGTTCTGGGGATCTTTTCTTCCCGTTTCTCTTCTTTTCACTCCACCCCAAACTGGAGTCCCTTTCTTCGCGCCTCCTGTAGGGCTTCCTTCGGGGGTTCGGACACATCAGAAGACAGGCGGTTTCTACAGACCTTAATTAGCAGAAAAGTTATCCGAACTAGTGATGTGCTGCGGTGGTAAGAAAAAGATCAACTTCGTCCGCCGGTGGTCCGAGCGAGGATTTCGAGAGTGATTTCGCACGCGCGCGAACGCACGTGTGTAGCACAGGTAGCCGTGGACTAGGTTGTGGGACTTAGGAGCAAAATCAACTTCTTCACCCACAATCCGTATTGGAAATTCCGCTGGCACAGTAGAAACCTACCGTGCAGTTTTCCTCCTTTTCCTATGCAGGGGCAGGTATCCAACGATGAATGAATTTCGTCTTCGCTCTTTAATGCCTTTTATAAATCCGAGTCGGAGTAGAGTTCACTTTTCTTTTAGCTGAATAGGTGAAATACTTGCTCCGAGCTGGTTCGCTGTGTGTTCAGTTTCTGTCCCATCTCATTGATGAGAAGAGCCTCCAGAATCTTCAGGCAGCGGAGATACGAGTTCTTTCTGAGGATAGTAGTGTTTTCAACAAGGATCTTTCTTGTAATTTGTTCATTGTAGTGTGTTTTGATTCCTCCTTATTGCAAGTGCATTGTTATGCGTCGGCTGAAGGTAGTGGTGGTCATACCCAAATATTGGTTGTTTGGATTAAGCTTGTAGTCCTCATGGGGGCATTCAAATTTGTATGACACATTTGTAGCATTTAGGATGGATTCTTTTTCACAGAGGTTGTTTTTCATCAGTAGGTTGTTATCTTTTTTTGTTTTCATAATATATTCGTAGACATAACTTATTGTCTTTTTCTTGGATAGTGTTACTTTTTATAATGTTTTCTAGTATTCGTTCTTCTGTTTTGTAGGAATCCGTCATTTGGTTCTTGTAGCAGATTGGTATTATTTTTATTTTTATTTTTCCTCCTCTACCTCAAATTTTGAGTTGAGAATTTTCTTCTGTAATTTGTCAAATTCTCTATTAGAGTACCCATTGTTTATTAAGATTTGTTTGGATCGTCTAAATTCTTCATCAAGTGCGTTCCACGTTGAGTAGCTCTTCTTATGTATGAGTTCATTACCGATTTTTATATTTCTCGGTGCAATCACTTTTGGCGTTTAGGCATCGACCGCAGTCGGTTCCATTTCGATAGACGGTGATGATATATTTTCCGTCGCTGTTATGCTTTACGTCTACATCCAGGAAGGGAATTCGAATTGATGCAGGTGAGTAGTTGTATGTAGGGGACAAAAAAGGGCGTGTGGATAGATAGCTGAAAATAGACAACTGGTGAAAAGAAAAAGAAGTGTGGAAGGGTGCAAAGGGATGCTAGGCCTATCGCTTTCATTATTTTCTTGTTGTGTAATTTTTGTTGTTGTTGGTTATAGTTTACATTTTTTCATTGCTGTTATTTATGTAATAAATTACTTTAATTTTGTGCTTAGTTTTTGTTGTTTTGTTTCGTGTGTAGAATTAGTGTCATTTGTTTCTTCTTTTCTTCTCTCTTCTCGTCTCATTTGGCTGATAAGTCTTGATCGATTGTAGTTTGTCAAAGTCCGGTGAGTGTTCGTAATTCGGGATTATAGTGAGTCTTGATCGGGTTTGTCGCATCCGGTGTTAAGATTACGCTTCCTTCATGCGTAGAACGGCATTTCGGCTCCACCAGCCATCAGGTTGGCGGAGCTCAGAAATCTGGCTCGACATACAACTCTTCTGTTCTGGTCAATCATCTGTGTGATTTCCTCATTTAGTTCTCTATTAACCAGTTCCTACATATTCTGTGTCCGTTCTTCTATGACTTGGTTAATGGGAGTTATTCCCGCTTCTCTGTGCAGCTCTTCTTGTCTTCTTTCCAGCCTACGTGTCCCCATAATTAGGTACACGCATTTATTCTGCACAGTTTGTAGTCTCCTCTTTTGTGTCTTCGAGACACAATAGAGAGCAGAAGCAGGATAAAGCAACGTAGATCGAACAAGTGCATTGTAAATCTTTTCATTGTTGCTTCCTCTGAGGTTTCTGAACATAAATATAGTTTGGACTGCAGCCGAGGCGTTAGAAATTCGTTCTGTGACGTGCTTCCTGTACCCGGTTGAAGTTATTTTAATTCCGAATAGATTTCACTCTGTAGTGTAGGGATTTCACCTATCCTCACTCCCCACTCCCCACCCGTGACATCAGAAAGTAGCTTCCTACCGATGGGAACTACAAGGAATTTATCCTGGTTGGTTCTAATTTTCCATTGGGCCTGGTAGATGTTTAGATTTTCAATTTCTGCTGCTGTCATTTGAGCTTGCATAGGCGCATTCCTACAAGGACATGTTATTTTCTGGCTGAAATCATCGGTGAATTGAATGTTGAGGCAAGTGGGGTTCCCAGGTGCTTTGACGTCTGCAGTGTATATCGAGTAGAGAGTGGGGGACAGACACCCCTCCCCCTGCGGAAGGCCCGTGGTGAGCGGAATCTTCGGTCCATCCGTGCGCCCCATACTGACATATGCCGCCCTCTCCATGACATAGTCACAGAAAGTTCTCTCTAAGTTTGAACTTAGGCCCAGCTGTAATATCTTGAACTGCACTCGCCGTTGCCATACCTTATCAAACGCCTTTGACACATCCCGACAAACAATGCCCACGTAACTCCTTTCCCGTTTTGCTTGGGCTAGCTTTTCCGTGATGACATGCATCGTCATCTCAGTACGTCGCCTTCTTCTAAACCCGAATTAATATTGGTTGTAGATGGAGTTCTCCTTCAGGTGAGACACCACTCTCCTGTTGAGGATCTTCTCAATGAGCTTCCCACCAAATTCTAGAAGTGAAATTGGCCGGTAGCTCTCTCTCTCTCTCAACGTCGGATCCTTCCCGTGCCTAGGAAGAAAAATCATTTTCGCCATTTTATATTGATCTGGGAAGTAGCCCGTTTTTAGACACGCGTTAAAAATTCTTCGCACTCATTCGATGACGTTTGTTGATTCCTTTTCTTAGCTTCGTCAGCACCGATTGTCCCGGGGCTTTCTGACGGAATAAGCGGAGAGCGCCAAGTACTCCCTCTTCGGTGATCTCGGCGTCTCTGTCGCGCTGTCTATACACCTGGTGGTGAGGGTGCGTTCTATGTATTTGCGTGTTAAGCTCGTATATGATGTTGCTTTCAAACTCTATGACATAATCTTGGTTCTTTTCTTCGATTATGATGAAGAATCTTTCCCAATAACGTCAGAATATTTCTTTTATTCTTCTTTCTTCTGTTTCGACTGTTCCTTCTTCATTTTATATTTCAATTTTCTTCTTCGTACCCGTTGATTCTTTGAGACGTCGTATTTTACTCTAGAAGTCCCTGGGTGACGCATACTAATCGAGGCTCTCGATTGCATCGTCCCAATGGCTCCACTGCTGTTCAAGGATCAGCTGGTTGAGCTCTTCTTTGATCGCTTTAACACGTTGTATTGAGTGGATTGATGCATTTCTGATGTTAATTCCATACAATAATTTCAATTCACGGTACAAATCTTTCATGTATCCAGTACATCTATAGGTTGAGATGGACTGACACAGGGACTTAAGGATACAAGCACTATCTGCGTTGATTAGGTAGTTATTAAGGTTGTCGATTGCCTCGTAGATCTCCTCGAGAATCTCCTCATCCAAGTTGGGTGGATAGTATGGCCTCGAGGAGGCGCGCGCACCGTTTCCATTCTGCTCTTCTGTAGTACTTCTTGACTGCAGCTGGGACTTGTATAAGATTCCTGTTGATGGTAAGTAGGATCCCTATGTGATCACTACATGGTACGTGGACTGGTTCCATGTAGTAATTAAACGGTAGCTGTCGGTTAGTCAGACATATGTCTGGTTTTGTGGCATTCCCTTCTCTGACATAGGTGGGGAAGTCAGGGCCTATACGCTGGACCATATTCCTTTCCAGCATGATTTCTAGGCACCTTCTGTTCTCATTGTACGTCCTGTAACAGGATTCCTGAAATCTGACGTTCAGATCTCTCATTAATATAGTGAGGGTTCTTCTGCCAAACAGGCCAGCGAGTAAATGAATAAGCAAATATCCTCTTCTTGGCGGCTGGTATCCGGTGGCAACGATCAGATTCCTAATGTCGAGTTCCACCTCAATCGCGAGATAGGATTCTTCTAGGTTTCTGATGGGCTTGTATTTGATCCCTTTCTTAATCGCAATAGCCGCTCCATCCTGCGTATTATTTGTAATCCACACATCATAATTCCAGATCTTCATCTCTGAAATTCTTGTGTCGATTTTGTGCTCAGAAATTAAGACGATATCTGCATCAATTTCTCTGAATATGTTCCCGCAAAGTGTTATTTTTGTCGTCCAGCCGTTGGCGTTAATTTCCATTACTCTTAGTGCGTTTAGGTGCATGGGGAAGTGTAATTATCGGTGTTTTCTCCTATTCTTTTTCTTTTTCTTGGCCTGTGGGGCACTCTTAGTGTGCTCAGGCTTTTTTTTTCTGTGGTGGAAGACTTGGAGTTTTCGATCGGCTCTTCGTAGCTCGTGTACGAGTGCATGGGCCCTCATCACTCCAATTGCTTTGAGCCCAGACTTCACTTGGTTGTTGCCTCTGACCACTGTTTCCCTGAATATCCTTGGACATTCTGGGTTCGCCGCATTTTCACTGATGGCAAGTTATTCTCCTTCAGTAATGCATTGATAACTTCTTTGTAGCAGCCAGGTTTGACTGCATTAGCGACATTCGTGTGTGTGTAATGCAGATGCGAATCTTGACGCTTAGGTCTCTCATTCTCATGAGATTGAGTTCAGTCTGTGATTCCCTTGTTGGTTCTGACTTTTTGGCGGCGTTGGCGTAAGTTATTTCTTTTGCCTTTTTCTGTTCTTCTTTCTTCTTGATTATTTCTTTACGTTTGGGACAGTTCATGGCCATGATCATATGTTCCCCCTTGCAATTTAGGCATCTCTTCCTGGGGCTTTCACATTTATCATGCCTGTGACTTTCATTGGCGCACTCACTGCATCATAGTTTCTTTTTTTCAGGGCAATTCGCTGTGGTATGTATTTCTAGTTTGTAGCAAACATAATACATTTGAATGCTATTGAATTTTCTTGGTCGAATAGAAGGATTCCGTCCGTGGTCGCTTTTTTTGCCATGTCAGTGGTCGTAAACGTGATCTTGAAAACATGGGTATATTCGCGGAACTTGACTATTTCGCGAATTTAGCCCATTGATTGTTTCTCTGAATTTCCTCTTTCAGTTGCACAGGTGAGTGTTCGCCAACCCAGGCTTACACTTTGCGGCAGATGACGCTACGATTCGCTGTCACTTGTGTGTGTGTGGGGAGGGGGGGGGGGGGGTGCTTCGAGTCCGACCTTCTTTAGTAGCTCGGCTCCCTCTTCTGATAGGAACCGGTCGACGTCCTTAGTTTCAGTGCAAAGCGCTATGCAGCCCGAGGAGACCTCGATCAATTTGACGAGGGCAACTTTCAGGTTGATGAAGAGAGTTTCACACAACTTGCTCTTGTCCGGTGCATTTGCTCCTTCGATGGTCCTCAGGGGGACCATCTTAGTGAGGGTCTCCATGTCTTCCCCGTGTCCTTATCATCTTCTTTCTTAGTTAGTTCTTCTTTCGTCTGCAAGAAAAGTGCAATTATGGTGTTTTGGGGGTGAGGTGAAAAAATGAAGCGGTGAGATGAAAAAGCAGGTATTGGTTTAGGTATGCGGGGTCGCGAACGTGATTTGAGCGCTCCCGTCCATTTTCACCTGCTCATAAGCCGCTGGGATAATGAGCGATGATAGATGGATGAGATGGATCTCGATTGGGAACCTCAGAAAGAATCACTCATGGTGGACTTGATGGCAATAGTGGCCGAATCAACGGCCGCTAAAGTTTTGCCACCCACTTCCGGGTACTTACGCCAAAACCGCATCCAACTACATAGAAAAGGGGGTTACTTCCCTCTATGATGGCCGGGTTCCCGTGCGATAAGGATCTCTACTCCGGCCAGAACTCGCAGTTAAGCCCCAGTTTCGAGAAAATTTCTGACTTATGCTTCCGCTGTGGGCTAGTCCTCAAACCAGTTTTCACATAAGCCCTTAATTATGTCAGTCAAAGTGGCCGACATGGTGTGTAGTAACCGAATATTCGATTCTTACGCACTGCTGAGTACCTTACAAATAAAGCATTTTTTACTTGCTTAGGAACGGACTTTGAGCACCGCCCACATAGAAAAGAGCCGACTCTGGAAGTATTTCGGTGAATTTTGCTTCACTCTTCGGAAAGAGGTAATACCACTTAATTCACCAAGGGTTTATAACTCTAATGAGGGATTAATCACCTCACTGCTCCCGTCCATCGTCCTGCGTGGGAACCTGCCTCGGATGTCTGCCATTCATTAATTTCCTCTTAACTACTCGTATGTCGGCCACTTGGACTGACATTTACTCATCTGTCAATTTAAGAACTGGGTGGGATTCTAAGCTTCTTTTGAGTTGTAGTATTTGATGTTCGTCCGTAGTTGTAAGGTATATGTCATCAACAATTCTGGTGCGAATTTGGGGTGAGTTTGTCATTTTTATTAAGAGTGTTTCCTCTAGGTTTCCCATTTAGAAGTTGGCAAAAATGGGTCCCAATGGAGACCTCATAGCTACTACATCAATTTGACGGTAAAGTTTGCCATCTGGGCTTCGAAATGAATCTTCAGTTGTCCATATTCTTAAAGGTTGCTTCAATATTTGGGGTTCCATTTGTGGGGGAGCCAATTCGGAGTTTTCGTAGACGCACTTTAGAATTATTTCGATTGTTCTTTCTATTGGCACATTGGTGAAAAGACTCTAAACATCAAGGGAAGCTGAGGTGCCTACTGGTGGGGAACTGTGAAGAATATCAACGAAATCATTGGCTGACTTTATAGAGAATTTCGACGGGATAAGTGGCGTAATAATTGAATTCAAATATTTGGCGAGTTTATATGTCGGCGTTGAAACTTGATAGATGAATGGGTGAAGGGGGTTATTTTGCTTATGTGATTTGACATTTCCGTAGATTTATCCTCCTGGGCTATATTCACCTTTAATAGGAAAGAGTTGGATTTGAATGGGGATTCTGCTGTTTTTGGATATTAATTTGTTGGCTTTTTCTTCAGTTAATCCGTTGGGTCTTTCGTAATATTTGGAATTTTGAGATTTTCCAACCTCGATATACCTGATCACTTGCCTGAATGGCCCCAGAACAGGAGCCCTCAAGAAGTGGCATCTTTTAGTCCCCGGCTTCAGTGTCCCTGACAATACTGCTCTCTGCACTACATCCGTGGGCAAGTCTGACTGGTGTCACCACAATCCAACAATCATTTTGAGCTCATCGAGGTCTTTGGGAAAATCATAACCTCTTGTGGTGTAGACGTGAAGGTTGATTTCTTCGCCTAGAATTTCCTCATCTTTTCTCACTTCTTCCATTTCCACTCTCTGGCCTTTAGCCCTCTCTTTGTTCCTTTTGTCCTATCACCTTTTTTCCTTTGTTTCTTACAGAAAGCTTTTCTCTTTATGACTTTCATCACTCTCTGATTCAGTTGAGGACTCCTGAGATTGTGTCGCCTTGCCTGCCTTGTGTTTGTTCTTCTGTTTTGCTTATCTCGTTTCCCTTTGTTCTTTCGTGATTTTTTTCTTCTTTATTTTCCTCTTCTTCTTTCCCTCCAGTTTCCGCCAGGAACTTTTCCTCTTCCACTATTTTAATTTTTAGATTTCTTTCGAAGGTGATCAGGCGGCTCATTGCCATTGTCTCATGTTGCCCCTGAGAGTCAGTGCTCTTATTGCCTTCGCTTCAAAATTGCATATAGTTATGGACTACTTTCCCTTTATTCGGAGTACTTGCAGTCCTTCGTAGCATGGATTTTTAGGGTATAACATATTGTACAGACTAAAAATGGATGTTCCTACACTTCAGTGAAAATCTCAGATGATCCTTAGATTGAACGTCAGTAATCCCTGTTACTTTACTATGGTCGCCACCTCTGCCTTTATGAATGTGATTTTGAGGAGATTGTTATACTTCCTCAACCTCACTACCTCAGCTACCTTCGCCCACCACTGATTCTACTCTCCTTAGCTTTTAATAGCTTCTGCCGTGTTCCTCCCAATCAAAAAATATATTTGAGTGCAGATTGTGGCTTTATGGGCCATAATCTCAGGAGGAGTGATTGGATCCAAGTCAAGTTTCTGGAGAACCTTCCTTGTCTTACTGCTCGTTAACCTTTCATTTTTCCTCTTCCATGTGGCATATCGTTACATATCCAGTATGAGATTCAAAAGGACTGATCAATACTATACTAAGTTGCTTATTAATGACCTTCACAACCTTTTCTTGAGCAAAGTTTTCACAGAAGAAAGAAGAAAAAACCCCCGAACCTTTAGAGTACCTTTACCTTCACGTTATTCCTAAACAGCTGGTCATGGTAGTCGGAAAGCTTGTCAAACACTATTTATTCATTCAGTTTACTTATTAATTTTCCTGCTATACAGATACTATGTTGGGTACAAGTTTCCATGCTATTGCAGGCGCTTGGAACAATTTTACCTTTTGTTTGCCTCCTTTAGCTCGAGCACTGTTCAACAAACGACAAAAGGCGACCCTGATGGATGGGGAGTTCTTCCCCCGACCATCTTAGGATTAATTATCGGAGAGGGAGAGAGCAAACGCACCACCATCTTCCTCGCAACAGCCAGCGCTGCCCCTGCGGGCACCAGTACGAGTGACGGAGAAGGCAAGAGACAGAGAGGGGGGGGGGATAGGAAAAGATAGCAAGCCTGGAAATACAGGAGTAGGGATATTAGGTGAACAAGGCGTTCGGTGGATCTACAGCTTTACGTGGGTTCTAAACCACGATGTGTACTACAAGTATATTCCTTACCTATTCATTATTTCTTTTATTTCCTCTCTCCTGAATTTAAGGTTTATAGCCCGTATAATGTGAAGAATAGTAGAAAAGGTAAGGAGAAGTGAAAAAAAGTAGGAGGTTTGCAAGGTTGCAAGGAGGTTATGCTAATCCTTGTCCGTTTATTAGAGTATTATAGTTATGAAAATAATTAGTGTGTTGCATGTCTTTGCATTTTAAATGTGTTGTTTTTAAGTCTTCAAACCGTTATGTTCATTCCTTCTGCTACTGAGTTAGCATTCTCTTTCGTCACTCTTTTTACCTTGTTCATGTTTCAATATCATGGGTTCTATTTAGTTACTTAGTAATATATACTTACGCATAATATGGTGGTCATTTTGGTTATGCATTAGTCCATCCGTTTGGTTTCCAATTTCGTGGTCTTATATCGTGGGTCATATTTATTGGGTTCTGTTTTGCATGTCATTTACATTTGTGAAATATGAATTAGGTATTCTTCGTTCCTTCGTTGAGACTCATTATTGGCGTTTTCTTTTGGTCATCTCTTTCTTTGTTCATGGAAGTATTTTATGTAAAAAATTTATCCTTTTCCTGAATAATCTTCGTTGTATAGGTTAGGGAGAGGGAATGTGATCTCCATTCAACCTTTTGAGTTATCTGTGCCGTAATTTCTTTTCCTATCTCGTTGAATGGAACGTTATCTCTGTATATATTTTCTTGTGTTGGTAATAAGCATTGTTGATTTATTTTGTATTCTTTGCAGTTTTTTAGGTTGGATTTCGATATGGGATACATTGTTATTAGCGGATACACCATTGGTGACAATAAATGATTTGTAGAGTTTTAATATAAGAACTTTTAATGAGTTAAACATAACATGAGCAAAGAGAATAATAAATGATTAGCTTACCTTGGGAAAAGGACTAATACTGTGTCCAGGGATTTATGATATTTCGTTCCCGAGAATATCGTTGCTGTCTGGAGTAGCTTATTCCTCTTGTTAGTATTTTGGGTAAGTTATCATTAACTTTCTCTTGTAAGAATGAATTTATTGAAAAAGACGTCCAGAACGCCTTTAGTTATGAATACGTGGAAGTTGACCCTTTTGAGAGAACTGAGAGAGCCGACGCTTTTACTTCTGCGCAGGAGCCTTTGTCATGAGTCACGCGATATTAAATTTTAGTGAAAAATGTATCACCTGGTTAACATCAAAGTTTAGCCAAGCAAATTATCATTCTCTAGAAAAAATTAATGAATATTTTATATTTAAATTAATGATTGAAATATATAGACTAATGAAAATGACAATGAAATCAAACATAAATTATTATAGCTTCTTTTTAAATTTGGGGTTCAGTGATCTGGGAATGTCTCAGTCCAACTATTCCTCTATTGACTCTTTCCTTTTCGTGCTTGTTGGGTTACGTTTCGGTGATAGACAATCATAGCACTTTGTTCTCGCTCAGGTACCTGCACCTTTCTCCTTCAAGTTAGAGATCTCTTAGCCTTCTTCTGAACATTCGTACAATCTTAAATTTGTTCATATTTATATTGATTTTCCTTTTTCGTTAATCCTCCTTATTTCTTATGCCCTCCATCTTGCCTGTATTTCTTCGTTTCTGTAAGGGCATACGAAGAGCTGCGTGACCTCACCAGTGAATTGAATATTGAGGCGGGCTTCATTGAAGGGTATTTGATACATATCTAAAGTATAGAGTTAGCATCTTCTCTGGGGAATTTTATAACATTGAATACCGTCCACTCATTAATCGATATATCTCCTAACGTAAAAGGAATAAACAGCTTAGTCATATTTTTGCAAATTACTGTCATTTTCATGGGCAACTCTTTATTTACATAATGAAAAAAAATCATTGTTATCTTTTCGTTAACTCAAAGATCTTTCGTACCGTTTTAGAAGAAACAAAAGACAGGAATATAATATTTTTGGTTGAATAATTATAAAAATTTGTGTAAGCAAAGGTATGTAATAATTACAATGCTAGTCTCTATATATTTAATTTAAATCAAATGAATAGAGGATTTAAACGGGAATTGGTGCTTGTAGCACTAAGATGAGAGATTTGGCAACTATTGAAAGGAAAGTTTTCAATACGTAACCATGTCAGCTAATTAAATATCGAAACTTAGCCCTTAAACGACTTAATCGTAGAGAAAAACAATTAAAATAATGGCTTTGTTTTATTTCTGTTAAAATTAATATTTCTTTAATTAAAAAAAAAACATATCCTAAACATTAAAAACATAAACACCAAAAACCCTCTAATTGAATCTATTAAACGCTCTAACTATGAACCCATTTTATCGAAGAAATATTATGGAAAACTATCTTATTAATTACTTATGTATAATTAAATAAAAATTGTAAGATTTCATAATAATGTAAAACATTGTAAAATAAATTAATGTAAGTAGAATGTACAAATTTAATATTTTGGGGAACTAATATCAAGTCTACAATAATTTATTCTACATATCTGTTGTTTACTGCTGTATATGCGGCCCATTTAGATAAAAGGAAATAGAAAAGTACCTCAGAAGGAAGAGAGATACATCTGAAGACTTTCCAAGTTCCCGCTGAATAAAGAATACTGAATCCAGCACCGAATATTTCTTTACCTTTAAAGAAATTCCTGATCACTTTTACCAAGCAATAAATCAAGAAAGACACCCTTAAATTTACTATCAGTCAGTTGTTATGTGATGCTTAATATTTTAATGTTTTTTTACTAGTTCTTTTGAGTATAATTGTATTGTGCTTTCTATGTTCTACACTAAGTTGTACTTTAGTAAGCTTAATGAGTTCAGTATATTCAATCATTTCTCTAATTGTTCATTCCCTCTCATTTTTCCTAATAATATTATGGTCTACTTATCTGCAAAAGAATATCGCCACAATAGAGAGAGAGAGAGTAGAGCGAAGGGTGATGAGGCTCAATCGGTAACTACGAAGCAAACATTTTAAAGAAAGATTTAGAGAATTGATATTGCCTCGCTTGAAGGTAGGCAACTTTGAGGCCAATTGAGGCCAACGGTTGTGATAATATCAACTTTGATTCACATTTAAACGAATATTATCCGGAACCTTTTCAGATAAGATCGTTTCAACTCGGGACTCTCTTTCAGCTAATTTAGTTCAACGCACGTCAATCGACCTGTTAAGAAACAAATTGGACAGAAAACTTTTTAATCATTAAAGTGCACGAAATAAAACCAAAGGATTGACGTATTGGGGTTATTTCTTTACTCCAAAGGTCACCAAAGACCTCCTTACTTTATCTCCTCTATTTTCTCTACTACTAGCCACAGATGGTCTTAATTCTATCTATGTCCTCAATGAAACTTATATTGCAAAGTATGGAATGGATTTTTTAGGCAGTTAGTTTACCTTCATGTGGATCGTCTGCTCTGTCACTTTAGAAAAAAGTTCTTACTATAGAGATTATGTTCATGTGCAAATTCTTCTAATCTGTTTTCTCGTTCTTTTTCTTACCCTACCGTGAATTTGCCTACCGTTTGACTATCTATCGTGTCCTCTAGTTCTTCTTACTGATGATTGGTTTGGTTGCTGGAGAACGACCTTTTAAATCTGATGTTTTTTAGGCGACGGGACATTGTGAAACGGCTTACTTCTTAGCCACTATTGGTCTTAAATTTTGTCGAGAAATTCGTGGTACAATCTCGAAGGGATCCTTCATAGAGAAGCGCCTAATAGCTCTTTTCTAGGAAAGTAGCCATGTGGGGGGGACCTACTTTTGCAGGAGATTTGTAGTTTTTCTTCATTGTATAATTTCAGAACGTGCGAAATCACAATCTTAGACTTTTATATATGTCGTGGTATGACATTACATTATATCAATACCATATTACATCTATGAGGGAGGGACCAATAACTTGAAAGCGAACCGACAAAAGGGACGGAAAACCACGAGTTTAGACGGGCTGAGTAGCGAGAGAGTGCAACGAGGTCAGGCAAATTATGGAAAATGGCAAAGCTCAAGGTTATTTAAAGAGGCATGTACAAAAATATAATTTTATTTACGCAAAAATAATGAGAGAATTGATGGGTAAAATTACCTCAGAGAATTAACGGGCAAAATCACATCAGTAAATGAAAAGGGGAATTGTAGTTATAAATCAGGCTATGAAGTTAGAACTTAAGGTATTCCAGGAGGAGACTATTCAAATGGGGGGGGGATTAACTCAATTTTCTTACTGAAGGGGGGAGAGGGGTCGGCTTACGGATGTCTTCTGCACGTGAGGTGAGGCCGTTCAGAACTTCTGAGCGGGAGGTTGGAGTGATGACGGTTCTCCAAAAACAAAGGGGAGGGGGTAACTTCCGGTCGAGGGGAGAGTATTTCGGCTATCCGAAATGAGGAGGGCTTCGACAGGAGTTGATGAGAGAAGTCGGGAAAATCACTCGGGGTGATCGTTCTGTGGAATTACCTCCTGGATGGGGCTAATTCCAAATATACAAAATAGTCCAGCTGTCACTTTGCTTTGTTGCTAGCACTTGACTTGGAACCATGGGAAATCTTCTGGGGTCTGGGCGAGACTTCTCAACTCTGTGTCTCTTCCGGGGAGTCGAGCGTTATTTATGTCCGAGGCTCTCCCGGAGTTGGGGGGTGGGGCGGTAAGCGGGATACAGCTCTACTCTCGAATGGCCTCGAATCTTCTTGCAGAGGCTATTCTGCCCGTATAAAAGTGAGTCGGGGTGAACATGGTTCGAGGCTACCCCTTGTGGAAGGGGGGGGGGGGGTAGGCTTACCAATTTAGACCTAACCGGGCGTTCTACCGCGCATGGAAGTTCCGTTCTGCTCAAGAGCTTCCACGTGGGGATTCCCTCACACTACCTCTCTTCAAATCGCAAAAAGAGTCCTCCCAAAGTCTCAAACTAACAATTCTCTGACCGAGCTCAGGATTCACAATCACGTGTGGTGGGATCTCTACAGAATACGAAAACAATGACGGTTGTATAGTTCTTAACTACTGAGAAAAATGTTGCCAGATGATTTTAAGTAACTTCGAGAATGTTCCTTTAAAAAACCGTTCTCTTATTTGCCACGCGTTAATAATTTATTTTGTCTGTTTATTTAATCTATTTTTTTGAATATAGGATTGCATCATATGAAATCTTCATAGAATATACTAAATGCATACCTTTATGTATTATTGAAATTTCATTTGCCTATTTGTCTACTCACCCTATTTTTTTTTATTTTTTATAAATATTTTAATAAATGAAAATCGTTCTTTTATTCTGTTCCTTCCCGGAAAAGGACTACTTTTATGCACAGTGAATACGTGCAAAAGCAAAATCTCCTTGCAGCGCTTAATAGTGAATTGATTTCTCTCCAAGCTCTTCACGACGGAGCTAATATAACCGAAGATCTTCTATCACAATTAAAAGCATGTCTTCGTGACACATCCGACATCTCGCCTCGAAGACCCCGTTAAAAAACTTGTAAGAAATATTAAGAAAATATAAGTTAAAATTAATAACGCTGCCACAGCTGTGGACTTCAATAGAAATTGCATACAACATGGCCTTTTAACTAATTACACACACACACACACACACACATATATATATATATATATATATATATATATATATATATATATATATATATATATATATATATATTGGTCCTTTTTTCAAGAGTCAGGTAATTCCCAAGGGCATTGATTTTTTCCTTGGTCACGTTATCTTCCTTCCAGGTCACAACCTCGATACCCACAAAACTGTCATTTAACCATTTCGTTCTATTTGTTTATTAACGCCATTCTGCTAGACTGAATCCTATAAACATTTCCCAAACTTTCCTTTTCTCACCACCTATCTTATCATCCCATAAAATTCATTTGACCCGGCTCTCTCTTTCTCTCTCTCTCTCTCTCTCCTTTTCTCTCTCTCTTTCTCTCTCTCTCTCTCCTTTTATCTCTCTCTTTCTCTCTCTCTCCTTCTCTCTCTCTCGAACACACATCGACAAAGATTCACTTCAGACAAAGTTCCTCCCTAGAAAACGCATTGCTCACGCCTACCTTCTCTACATATATCAACCAATCGGATATTAAATACAGACTCGGCGTTTTCCACACAGTCGATCAAATCACTTTGGTGAATAGGACTCACACAGGGACTAAAGGTTTTCCCATTAACATTCACATTTACTCTCTCCACCGAAAAAAGGGATCTAAGCTCACCAACTCCAGCCATATATATATATATATATATATATATATATATATATATATATATATATATATATATATATATATATATATATATAGTACAGAAAAGAGAAATTTGACGGAATGAGCAATGAGACAAGAAACAGGAGTTTTTTAGAGGTAAGAGAAAGGGACATTAGAAGAAGACTAGAATCATAGAGAGCAGAGGGCGGCACAATGAAGGCAATCCTTTACCGAGAAGACAGAGATAACGCCAGGGGAAAAAAGCTTGAAATTCCTGGCCGGGACTCGAACCCGGGTCTGCTGATTGCCGGTCAGATGCTCTACCGCTGAGCTACCAGGCACAGTGACTCTACTTCGCCCAAAGCGTCACCCCATCAAACCCAGTATCTCTCTAAGCTAGGAACCTCCAAGGAATTTTTATACCTCATCTTCTTACCCGCTCACAATTTAAAGGCTCATCCCCAAGTCACATACAAAGAAGAAGGAGCAAATGCAAGTTCTGCGGGTGATAACAACCACCACAGAGCTTTCGCCATATTTATTTTCTGCCTTTCTTCTAATGTCCCTTTCTCTTACCTCTAAAAAACTCCTGTTTCTTGTCTCATTGCTCATTCCGTCAAATTTCTCTTTCCTGTACTATATTGTAATATAGTCTGCAATGCAAGGTTTCTGTCTTCAAAATTGTTTTGAAAGGCAGAAAATAAATATGGCGAAAGCACTGTGGTGGTTGTTATCACCCACAGAACTTGCATTTGTTCCTTCTTCTATATATATATATATATATATATATATATATATATATATATATATATATATATATATATATATATATATATATATATATATATATATACATAAATATATATATATATATATATATATATATATATATATATATATATATATATATATATATATATATATATATATATATATATATATATATAGATATATATATATACATGTATATGTGGAAGATATTGGTAAACCACAATATTTGAATCAAGATTTTATTTATAACTATCAGACTAGTTTAGGCAAGATGCCATTTTCAACTAATAATGAAAACGCTAGGTAAGGAGCACTGTATATAAGGTAAGACACATCCTAAACAAAATGAAACTGCAGGAAACAACTCGAGTAAATCTGGCGTGAATGACAAGCTAAACAAAATGAAATGGAACCGGAAACAATCTGGAGAGTTGCTAATCCTTGAGATGCATTGCGTCCGGGGCCTGCTTTTAAATACGATTGGTGACTCTATTCATTATATATTTTTTTAATTTGTATTGCCCTTCAGATAAATTGAAATTATCAACTTTGTTTAGGAAGATGGATTCCGTAATTCTCCTCTCAATATAATTGTTTGATTTATAAATGATTTTTGCATGGTTAAAATCAATTCTATGGTCGTGCTTTTGCATGTCCGTAAAGCGACTTGAAGAGTTCGTACACCTTCTGATATCAGATAAATGTTCTTTCATTCTCTTATTGAAGTGGTCTAACTGTCCGATGTATGTTAATTTGTAATTATACCATGGTATATTGTAAACTCCAGCATCGAGATTGATTGGGCGCGGATTAGTCAGGGGATTTTCGAATGGGATTGGAATATTTAAATGTAATATTTACGTTATTTCCGTTCCCATATGATTTTAGAGGAGCTAAGGCTGGAGCATATAGGTAACTAATAGATCTTTTAAAATCATCCCTTCGTGGTGTGGAGGTGGCGTAGAAGTTTTTTTCGTGCTTTGGAATGGCATCTAATTATTAGGTGAATTGGATATTTTAGTTCAATGAAATTGCAGATAAGATGGTTAATTTCATCCTGAAGGAAGATTGGGTCGCACGTTCTATAGGCTTGGAGAAAGAGGGAAAAAATAACAGATATCTTAACGGATTTGTCATGTAGTGAGAAAAAAATGTAGATGCCATTCCAAAGCACGAAAAAAAATTCCCTCTAGGCAAAAATAAAATTACAAATCTGGTCAAACTTTATATTACTGACAATGTATTTATCAGCGATATGGTTTTTTTCCGTCAAAAATATGGTCTTAGCATGGGTAATCTTTTATCGTCCATATTATGTAACCTTTTTATGGATCATTTCGAAGTATCATTACTCCCTTCTGTGATTCCCCATCATAATTTTGTATGGTATAGGTATGTAGATGATGTCATATCGATTTGGCCTATAAATAGTTTAAACTTATTTAACAATTTCCTTAAATATCTTAACGACGTCCATCCCACTATCAATTTTAAAGTAGAGTGGGAAAAAGATAATTGTATATCCTTTCTTGATGTAAAAATTGTTAGATTCATTGACAAAATTAGCTTCACTGTGTATCGAAAACCAAACCCATTCTAACTCTTATATCCATTTATTTTCTCATCATGATATTAACATTAAGCGAGTCGTTGCATCAGGTATGTTTTTAAGAGCACTTAGGATATGTGGCCCTTGCTGTCTAGAAAACGAGATTACATATATAACCTGCAGTTTAATTTAATTAAATTATCCCCTCCACGTAATCAATGAAAGTTTATCTAAAGAAAAAGCTACTCATTTCCGCAAAAGAAAAATATTATAATCTATATTAATATGAGAAATTCCCAATTTTAATTTGTCAGATGGGCAATTGAAATGCAGCCCTCATTCCCGTAACCTCATCGTAAACGGCTTAGTCAACGATCTTAGACTCGCACCCCCTAATTAATAATCCTTTTCCCTCATTTTGTCTTTCTTTGTGGTTTTTTCTTTTTGTTTTTTTCTGATCTGTACGCTATTTATAGACTTCTGTAATAATTGCAATTGTATATGCCTGAAGAGGGTATGATAAACTACATACTGAAACTAGTCTCGTAAATTAAATTTTTGGCTCCTATACAGTGGTTTCACTATCATATATATATATATATATATATATATATATAATATATATATATATATATATATATATATATATCCATCAAGGGGTTGGACAAAATAATAGAAACACAGTTAAATTCAATGAATATTTATTTAATACGGAGTTGGTCCTCTTTTTGCTTTCTGAACAGCATCGATGCGTCTTGGAATTGATTTATACAGCTTCCTGACTTTATTGAGAGGAATCATGAGCCATTCTTCTTGCAATACTTGCTCCAGCTGTTTCTGACACGACGGGGGAGGGGGAGGACTTCTAACTTGTCGCTCCAGGACGCACCACAAATGCTAAATAATATTAAGATCTGGAGATTGTGGGGGCCACTCCATGTGTTGTAGCTTACTCCTATGCTCTTAATACTAATGTTTAACCACATGAGCAGTCTGTATTAGGGCATTGTCATCTTGGAAAAAGCACTCACCATCAGGAAATAATGTCTGGACCATGGAATGGACTTGATCTTTCAAAGTATTCAGATATTCGTTGCTGTTGATCCTACCATGCAGGACAATTATTGGACGAAGAGATTCCAAGATATGGCTGCCAAAACCATCACTGACCCCCTCTCCGTGTTTTACTATAGGAAGAAGGCAGTCAGGATTAAATATTTCCCCAGGCTGCCTCCACACATAAACTCGTCGATGAATATTACTTGCTTCCATTGTTCTATCAAACAGTTAAGCCTTTTTTGATTTTTTTGATGAGAAAGCAGAGGTTTCTTGATGGCGGGTCTTCCATGATATCAGGCTTTATTGAGCTTACAGCGAAGAGTTACTATAGGGGGAGCTGTCCAGGGATATTTCATCACAATGCGTTTCAACACTTGTCAGTCACTTTCAGCGAGCTTAGAAGTCCTGCCGGAATTAATCTTCATGCTAGGGAATTTGCCCTGCTTCTGGAATTATGTCATGGTCGCTGATATGTTAGCTCTCAAAAAACCAAGGAGTTTAGCTGTTCTGGTGACGGAAGCTCCTGCAATTCGATCTCCAACTATTTGCCCTTTTGGAACTCAGTGAGGGCACGCATCTTAAGATTTCTACCACAATCTGAAAAAGAAATACAAATAATCATTAAAATTGGTAAATAAAACTATGTATCTACAATAAAAACAAACACTGACAATGAAATTTGGATGGATATTCGTAGTATACTGGCTTAGTGAAATATTGATGTCGAATTTGACGGGCGGTCAATAAGTTTTGCATTTCGGATATAAGGAAACGAGATATGAGGAAAAGTGTGTCGTAGAATGACTCCCGACGATACCATATATACACTATTCGTTGAGGGAACTTCCTTAATTATCTTTAGAGTGCGTTTACTGTCTGGCGGCCGATATTATGTATCTTCAAAATGCTTAAGAAGTGGAACTGAGCTCAAGGATAATAATATTGCTATCATTAATAAAATAGAGTTTTATTAATAATAACTATAAACAATACACAAAAAAACGGAAAATATTGACATAAACAGAATGGAAAGGGTCGTGGAGACTCGGACTAATCCAAGGATTTAAGGGATTAAAAAAGGTAAAACAAATATAGAGTTAAAGAGATGGGATGGTTCGATAAACAATTTAAAGCACAGGATAGAATTGACAAAAAGGGATCAATACTCAAAAGGTGACGTTTGGCTTACGTAACTTTTCATTAGGGTGCAGTGGAAGGTACTTGAAGGAATATTCGGTCCGCTGGCGAGTTCCAGCCGAAGGGGGGGGATAAAAGGATCCTGACGAGGCGTCTTGGAAAGGAGAACCGTTTCTCGACGAACGGCTTGAAGAACAATGGCTGTTCTAGGTTGTTCTCTTCTGAACAAAGGGGGGGGATGAGAACCGTCTCTTGTCTACGGGCTCAAGAACAATGGCTGTTCTAATGTTGTTCTTCTTGAACAACAGGGGGGGGTAAGAACCGTTTCTTGGCGAAGGGCTCAAAACGAACAATGGCTGTTCTAGGTTGTTCTCTTCTGAACAAAGGGGGGGGATGAGAACCGTCTCTTGTCTACGGGCTCAAGAACAATGGCTGTTCTAATGTTGTTCTCCTTGAACAACAGGGGGGGGGGGTGAGAACCGTTTCTTGGCGAAGGGCTCAAAACGAACAATGGCTGTTCTAATGCTGTTCTCCTTGAACAACAGGGGGGGAAGCCTTGGGGACGTGGCGTCGGAAAGGCTCGAACCTTTGGCACTCAAGGAATATTGTCCTCCTTCTGGACAAGTGATGGTGAATCTCGAGGTCGAGGTCCCTTGGCGCACAAAGGGAGAGAGGGTCGTGGTGATGTTTCGCGACGAAAATCTGGATCTCCAATCTGATCTTAGTGGTAAAGTTTCCATTTAAATAGCCAGGACATCTCCTTGGCGTGGGGGAAAATGGAGTGAAAGCTTGGAGGGAACGCACAGCCGGGCCGGCGAACAATGCCTTATCTGTTCATAAGCCTAACTCGATCTGGCGAGGTCAGCGTATGGGGGTGAACGGGGGGACGATAACCTCCTTGTTTAAACATTGGCATCCGGTAGCTGAGATAAGACTCCAAGCCTCGAATCGAAGATGCACGTGGGCAGCATCGTGGTTTTTAATAATATGGGATAGGAGTTGAAATTAACTCGTTCTATCACACCCCTCCATTCCAGGGGAAGTTGTCACTTCGAAAAAAAAAAAGAGAGAAGGGACAACGATAGAGCTCCGTTGTAGGGAACTCGTTTTCTTGTACCAACCGTACCTTCCTGCACCTAACTAGTATTACCTCAATACATATGATCATTTTGATCTTTAGATTACAGGGGAAAATAACCTTTAATACAACTTAATCAGAGAAAAAAAATGGGCATGGAACAATGAAATGATATAAACTTAGGACATACGGGACAAAATAATTTATACGTAAATTAATAAGAACAAATATATATACATACAAAAAATTAGACATTGAGCGTTACAAAATTCAGACATATACATTAATTAATAATATTACAAAAGAATCTTAAATTAAGTCGTACAAGACGGTATATACCTACATGGAGATACTAATCCTATTAATACAATTATTCTACGCTATTCGGTAACGCATTTCTACTGAGGGCGTCAGCGACCTGGTTATCGGAACCTTTTATCTAATTTATTTTAAACTGATACTCTTGCAAGAGTAAACTCCAGCGCATGATGCGGCCGTTTGAGTGTCTCAAATTCCTAATATAGGCTAACGGACGGTGGTCGGTTCCTATTTGAAATTCTTTACATATCAAGTTCAGCTTGAATTTGTCTATGACCCAGATAATTGATAGAGCTATCTTTTCTCTAGTGGCATATCTCTTTCCGCGTGGTAATAATTGACGACTAGCATATGCAACTGGATGACTCGTTCTGTCATCCACGTATTGAAGGAGTACACCTCCAATGCCCTCGTTGATCACGTCGGTCTTAACCCCAAAAGATTTTTCCGGGCTGGGCAACTTTAAAATGGGGGCAGAAATGAACTTACTTTTGAGCTGATTAAAATGGGAAACAGCGACATCGTTCCAACGTAAACGATCGGGGAAATTCTTTTCCTGAAGAGGGCATAGGGGGGCCGAAATTGCAGCGACATTCGGAACAAATCGCTGATAGGGAGAAGCTGGTCCTAGGATCGATCTTAATGGCTTCTTTGTAATCGGGAGGGGCATGTCGGCGATTGCCTTAATCTTGTTCTCGTGGGGACCTAACTTGTTTTGTCCTATTTTGAAACCCAAATATTTGATGGTTTCGTGGGCAAACTGGCATTTGCTGGGGCCAATGGTGAGGCCATTTTCACGCAGTTGCTCGAAAAGAGCTAATAGGGTGGGTAAATGGTGATTCCATTTAATTAGTTCTTGTAGCTGACTCTTCTGACGTGGTGTCAGCTGCGCGTCACTATCCAGGTCAGAGGGTTCCAAAGACTCGCCTGGTAGTGAAGGAGGAGGGTAATCGGCATCAGGTTGGATGCACACTGTCTGGATTACATTAAGGGACTCCGCGGGGCAATCCTCTTCAAGCGCCGATGCTTCGTCCAGTTCTACGAAGGTATCTCCATGGGCGCGTTGGGGGTTCTTTTTTACTTGGGGTCCAGGGAAAGTCTCCGTGTCCTTGTCTGGGGCCTTATCACCTAAGGGTGTTAGTGATTCACACTCCTCTTTTGCCGTCCTAAAGTCCTGGTTAGGGGTCTCCGAGAAATCGGACGGTATCGGGGTTCTGATGGGGACGGGCTCCTGGGCTTCTTTCTTATCTCGGCCTTGAGGAAGGGCGGCCTGAAACACAGGGTCGAAACTTACTTGGGGGCTCTGTCCTATAAGTACGGAACAGAATTTTATGGGTGCTACAATGACTTCAGCCCAGCCATTATAATATTGACACTGCAGGTAACATCTAGCGACGGGGAATCGGTTCGCCCGCCCAAGTTGGTCATGTACCACGGCAAATTTTTCGTGGTTAGAGGCCACTGGGAGGAGTTCGTCGGACACGATGAAGCACGTACATCCTGTGTCCCTGACAAGAGTCGATACTCGACAGCTGTCCACGCTGCCCTCCTCATATTTCAAAGTTCCCGATGAACTTTTACCAAAAACAAAATTTACCTTGTGGCCTGACGGAGGGGGAGAAGTTTCTGCTTGGGTCTGCACCATCGGGGGAGCCGGGGTCGCATTAATCTGGTGAACTTGGTGGGCTGGTCCGCTTTTAAGCCTAGAATTTTGGGGGCAATTCCAGCTCATGTGGTTTTCTACACCACAGGTGAAGCATATGGTTGGTCGCTTCGGGAAGAGAGATGGAGGAGAAGTCTTAACGGGAGGTTTGGAGTCCCGTTGTTGGTTTTGGGGAAAGAAGTTTTGGGGTTTTACGGGGCTCGGAAACTTTGTCAGCTTCCCTGGGAAGGAGCGCGAGTCCGTCCTTCTTTCTTCTCGTTGGATTTCTTTTTCTCGTTCTTCTCGTTGTATTTTTCCTTCTCGTTCTTCTCGTTGGATTACTCTTTCCCGTTCCTCTCTTTCTCTTTCTTTTTCTACCTTTTTTCTTTGAACTTCTGCTTTAATCCGAGCTAATTCAATCTGAAGCTCAGCTTGTCTTATCCGTTCCTCTCTTTCTCTTTCTTCTCGTTGTATTTCTCTTTCTTCCTTTTTTCTTTGTTTTTCTTGAATGTACTCAATTAGTTCTTTTCCGGAGAGTCCACAGGATTCTCCTTGCGCTTTAAAGATTTCAAACTGAGTCATCTTTGCACTTGGGGGCGCACTAGTCAACCAACTAAAATTCCTTGCAACAAGAATTATGCCTCTATAGAATTAGCCTACCTAAATATGGGCACTGACCTATTCGTACTTGGTTTCTCAATCTAAATAACCACTGACTAAAATCACAAAAAAACACAAACAAATTATTATAACCGTTCCTTGAGCTACTCCAGCTTCTTAAGTTTCAAAAAAAAGGGGATAGCAATCGTTAAAACAAAAGGGAACTACTATATTCTATTATTATAACGAATAACACTATGCTTTACTCGACTGAGACCAGTGTTTGCAAAGATATAGCGTTAAACCTTACACACCTGATACCAAATTAAATAGTATATATATATATATATGTCGTAGAATGACTCCCGACGATACCATATATACACTATTCGTTGAGGGAACTTCCTTAATTATCTTTAGAGTGCGTTTACTGTCTGGCGGCCGATATTATGTATCTTCAAAATGCTTAAGAAGTGGAACTGAGCTCAAGGATAATAATATTGCTATCATTAATAAAATAGA
The DNA here is from genome assembly GCA_963969495.1 of Ceratothoa steindachneri. Lineage (NCBI taxonomy): Eukaryota > Metazoa > Arthropoda > Malacostraca > Isopoda > Cymothoidae > Ceratothoa > Ceratothoa steindachneri. Next base: position 179,681,125 of record OZ018326.1, read on the forward strand.
GTTTTATTAATAATAACTATAAACAATACACAAAAAAAACGGAAAATATTGACATAAACAGAATGGAAAGGGTCGTGGAGACTCGGGCTAATCCAAGGATTTAAGGGATTAAAAAAGGTAAAACAAATATAGAGTTAAAGAGATGGGATGGTTCGATAAACAATTTAAAGCACAGGATAGAATTGACAAAAAGGGATCAATACTCAAAAGGTGACGTTTGGCTTACGTAACTTTTCATTAGGGTGCAGTGGAAGGTACTTGAAGGAATATTCGGTCCGCTGGCGAGTTCCAGCCGAAGGGGGGGGATAAAAGGATCCTGACGAGGCGTCTTGGAAAGGAGAACCGTTTCTCGACGAACGGCTTGAAGAACAATGGCTGTTCTAGGTTGTTCTCTTCTGAACAAAGGGGGGGGGATGAGAACCGTCTCTTGTCTACGGGCTCAAGAACAATGGCTGTTCCAATGTTGTTCTCCTTGAACAACAGGGGGGGTGAGAACCGTTTCTTGGCGAAGGGCTCAAAACGAACAATGGCTGTTCTAGGTTGTTCTCTTCTGAACAAAGGGGGGGGGATGAGAGCCGTCTCTTGTCTACGGGCTCAAGAACAATGGCTGTTCTAATGTTGTTCTCCTTGAAAAACAGGGGGGGGGTGAGAACCGTTTCTTGGCGAAGGGCTCAAAACGAACAATGGCTGTTCTAATGCTGTTCTCCTTGAACAACAGGGGGGGAAGCCTTGGGGACGTGGCGTCGGAAAGGCTCGAACCTTTGGCACTCAAGGAATATTGTCCTCCTTCTGGACAAGTGATGGTGAATCTCGAGGTCGAGGTCCCTTGGCGCACAAAGGGAGAGAGGGTCGTGGTGATGTTTCGCGACGAAAATCTGGATCTCCAATCTGATCTTAGTGGTAAAGTTTCCATATAAATAGCCAGGACATCTCCTTGGCGTGGGGGAAAATGAAGTGAAAGCTTGGAGGGAACGCACAGCCGGGCCGGCGAACAATGCCTTATCTGTTCATAAGCCTAACTCGATCTGGCGAGGTCGGCGTATGGGGGTAAACGGGGGGACGATAACCTCCTTGTTTAAACATTGGCATCCGGTAGCTGAGATAAGACTCCAAGCCTCGAATCGAAGATGCACGTGGGCAGCATCGTGGTTTTTAATAATATGGGATAGGAGTTGAAATTAACTCGTTCTATCAAAAAAGTGTTTTATTATTTTTTCAATATAACTACCCATGACTTCAATTCACTTGCGCCACTTGTCCCTGAGGCTTCGAATTCCCGACAGAAATCTCCCGACTGCTGTTCAATCCACTCCTGGACGGCGAGCTGAATATCTTCATCGTCCCCAAACCGGCGTCCACGCAGTGCAGCCTTAATGTGGCGGAATAAGAAGTAGTCGCTAGGGGCCAGATCTGGACTGTAGGGGGATAGTTGAGTTCCTCGAATCCGCACTCGCGCAGGGCAGCTTGTGCAACTCTAGCCTTGTGGACTTTGGCGACGTCGAAGTCGATCATGGGGCGTGAGGTTTCTAGGGACCCAACGGGCAGAGACCTTGGTCATGGCCAAATTGTCGTGGATGATGTTGATAACACCTCCATGTGATATTCCAAGTTCTCGCTTGATTTCTTCGACCTTCACCCGTCGATTTTCGAGGATCATCCTCTCCACACTGGCCACATTGTCCTCGTTGGTCACGTCTGCCGGCGTCCTGAACGGGGGTCATCTTCAAGGAACTCACGACCATCACTGAACTCCCTATTCCAGCGAGCAATGGTTGCATAGGAAGGGGCGGTGTCGGTGTACACTGCAACCATGCGTTCATGGATCTCTTTTGCATTCTTGCCTTCCTTGGTCAAAGATTTGATTACTGCGCGGTGCTCAACCTTCTCGATTGTTGAAAAATTTGTGACTGGCAATCTACGATCAGCTACTGCTTCTTAAATAGACGAGGCAGGAGCGTTCGGCTGCAGGTCTTGACTTTTTATAACTTATCCTAACACCCCCACAAACAGCCATCCCCCTTCCTCTGTTTTGCCCTACCGATTCGCAAAACTTATTGACCGCCCCTCGTATATATATGCAAATTTTGTTGAAGACCATTGTGTATTTTGCCTTAATTAATTTCCTTTGGCAACTTTCTTTTTTCTAACTATCTTGTTTATTCTATCTTGTATATGGTGGATTACTTGTCCAGTATTCATCTCTTTTTTTAAATGAATGTGTTTTGGCAAAAAGCAAACTAAATTGCTAAGCTTTCGATCTTATTCGATCATCTTCAGAGCGTTTTGAAATGTTCTTGCCTCATTTACCGATGTAATGAGTGGAGTGAGGATCTGGCAGAAAGTGAAGTAAAAGAAAACGATTTTTAAGGGGTATTTATTCCGCCTTGGTTAAAGGTAACGTTAGAGGAAATGAGCCACTCCTGTGAGTGGGATTTTTAAAATAGTTTTAATGTACGATTCCAGCTTGTCGCTTGACTGTTGATGGCCGGCTTATCTTTATTTATTAATATGACAAGAGTAAAGCAAATACTCGTGAATAATGGTTTCTCAAACAGCATGATTTATAAACAACTCCAATCATTTTTAAATAACCATTACAAACATGGCAATAAAACTGAAAGTAATCATGGAGAAGTCAATAACATCAAAGTGTATTACAGAAACCAGATGTCCACGGTTTATAAAATAGATGAAAAAAAAATCAGGAAATTATTAACCGTAACATCAAGGTTAAAAACCAAACTGATAAAATCCAACTCATCATCTATTATAAAACAACAAAAGCCAGCAATCTTCTGATGAAAAATAACATCTGCCCTAACTCCTCGAATCTCAAGTCAACCAACATAGTTTACGAGTTCACCTGCCCCAATAAAGACTGTAAGCTTTATAATAACTCTAAATATATTGGCATGGCAACTACCACACTTTCGAGATGGTTAACTATGCATCTCCAAAGCGGATGGCCCAAAAACATATGGAGAGTGTACATAATATTAACCTAACGAGAGATATGCTAGTTGATAACACCATTATTAAAAGAAAAGAGGTTAATAAAGCGAGGCTTAACATCTTAGAAGCCATATTAATAAATGAAGATAAGCCGGCCATCAACAGTCAAGCGACAAACTGGAATCGAACATTAAAACTATTTTAAAAATTTCACGCACAAGAGTGGCTTATTTCCTCTAACGTTACGTTTAACCAAGGCGGAATAAATACCCCTTAAAAAGCGTTTTCACTTTACTTTCTGCCGACTGCTTTGGTTGACAGAGTTAGTCTGAGTTCTCTCTACATTGTGAAGATTGTGATACTACCAAATTTATTTCGCACCGAGTTTTTTTATCGTTATACCGCGCGTTGGTGTGTCCTTCGTTCGAGTCTTTTTTCGCAGTGATACGGAGTAAATTTTCATTTACGAATTTTGTTTATTAAGACGGTGAAAATTTTTTCACTCGCTTCGTGCGCCCGTAGCGAGGAGTGAACTTGCTTCCCTCCTCCCCTCTCCGAACTCTTCATCAAGTCCTCCTTGAGTGGACAAACAACCTGCAGGCATTTGAAAAGCGCCTACTAGGAAGGTAAAGTGCTATTTGCAGAATATTTATTTTGGACTGGGACACTTCCTTCAAACTATCTTTGTTCTTCTCTCTTAAATTGGTGATAAATCTCTTTCAAAAACTACACACACTCACACTTCGAAACACTTACAATCACTCCGAGAGGTACTTTCCTCTGATTAAGTTTATTTCTCCAATCCTTGTACATGAGGATATGGAGGGATAAATGAGGGAGAACCAGCGGATACCGCTGAGGACCCTCTCCGATGGCCCCAAGCCTGATCGAGGGGCGGTCTTCTCAAAAACTCATGGGGAACTAGGGGTCACCCTAATACGGCTTATTTATACACACAACAGATATTCGTTTATCTGCCAAAAGGAGAGTGACTGCGATGTCCTCACCTCTCCAAAAGCGGCAGAATGCTTAAAAGAGATAAACTTCAAGCCACACACGCCACCACAGATCCTTGGGTTGGGGGGCACAGCATCGAGTAAATTCATGTTGAGGTGGAAAAGAACCACACCTGGGCAAAAGTAGCGGAAGTAATAAAATTCAGAGATTACACACATGTTTTTAAGATTGTTTTTTGTGATTCGGCAATGGTGGTTCAGGCCACGGAGGAAGGTATGCTCCTCTTTAACGTTCGTGTCTGCCCTGAGCAGATCGAACGTGAGGAGTTTATCGACCTCCAGATGTGCTTCAAATGCTACAAGTATCAGGAGCACACCACTACCAACTGCGTCAGGGGGAACGTACTTCTATGCCCTATTTGCGCGTCGGAAGCGCTTCTTGGAGGAGCTGTAAGAGCGCCCCTATGAAGTGTCTGAACTGCGCTGGAGAACACAAGACGCTCTCCATGGTTTGCCCGGTTAAAAAAGATATCTTAAAAAAGGATAACGTTAAAAGACAAAAGGAAGAAATTAAAGCGAATTTCACCTACGCCAAGGTTGCTAAAGCTGCTGTAGCGGAGTCCAAGGGAAATCCTACATTTATCCACGTCGAGAACGAGAACTCGACCAAAATTATGTGTTGCATATACGAGGGGCGGTCAATAAGTTTTGCAATTCGGATATAAGGAAACGAGATATAAGGAAAAGTGTTTTATTATTTTTCAATATAACTACCCTCGACTTCAATGCACTTGCGCCACTTGTCCCTGAGGCTTCGAATTCCCGACAAACAGAAATCTCCCGTCTGCTGTTCAATCCACTCCTGGACGGTGAGCTGGACATATTCATCGTCCCAAAACCGGCGTCCACGCAGTGCAGCCTTAATGTGGCGGAATAAGAAGTAGTCGCTAGGGGCCAGATCTAGACTGTAGGGGGGGGGGGAGCTCCTCGAATCCGCAATCACGCAGGGCAGCTTGTACAACTCGGGCCTTGTGAACTTTGACGACGTTGAAGTCGATGAGGGGGCGTGAAGTTTTTAGGGACCCAACGGGCAGGGACCTCGGTCATGGCCAAATTGGTCACGTCTGACGGGCGTCCTGGACGGAGGTCATCTTCAAGGGACTCACGACCATCACGGAACTCCCTATTCCAGCGAGCAATGGTTGCATAGGAAGGGGCGGTGTCGGTGTACACTGCAACCATGCGTTCATGGATCTCTTTTGCATTCTTGCCTTCTTTGGTCAAAAATTTGATCACTGTGCGGTGCTCAACCTTCTCGATTGTTGAAAAATTTGTGACTGACGATCTGCGATCAGCTACTGCTTCTTAAATAGACGAGGCAGGAGCGTTCGGCTGCATGTCGTGACTTGTCATAACTTGTTCTAACCCCCCACAAACAGCCATCCTCCTTCCTCTATTTTACCCTACCGATTTGCAAAACTTATTGACCGCCCCTTGTATTATGCTCATATTGCAAATATCTCTTCCGCGGGGTGCTTTGCAGATGAACTCAATAGAATGCTGACACATAATGGTATGGAGAAAATGTGGTTTCGCCCAAACCCACGGTCGGAAGGGATTCTGAAGATTAGCCTAAACCCCAGTGTGAGACTAGCTGCCAGAAGATCCCAACCCCCAGCAGTGCCACAGTCCCAGCTCCCTCCAGGGACCCCAGGATCTAGGCAGCAAAAGCACGCACCTAAAAACAAAACAATACGCAAACTCCACAGGGCACACACACACACTCATACACACGCAGATAGATAATGAGACTACGGTGACTGAGACTGCGAGACCTGAGGGGGAGGGCACGTTCGCCCCGCTCACGGAATACGTCTCAGACTCAGAGACGACCGAGATCGTCCTCTTCTTGTAAGAGGGAATCTTGGCATGCTTACCATTCAAGTAAAATTAACTTCAGGGTATTCGCTGCCGAAAGGTTCCCTTTTCCTAAGAAGATGGATGTCCTTGATGTATGGGAAGGTGTAATATCCGGAAGATACAAATGAGAATTCACCCCGGACAACTATAGCGAGAAACAAGTCGAGGAGGCTCTACTTCAATGCTTGATCAAGCTGACCTTTGAAACCTTTATCATCATTACGGACGGCGAATACAGAACAAAACAAACAAGAAAAACCATCACGATACCTAACAGTCAATAAGGACCTAAGCTCGTAAGAGAATAAGTCCAAAAACAACATGACTACACATAGGAATCTTTAGTGAACTAGACAATGGAGACATTAAAAATATTACATTTTAACTCTGACGGCTGGACGAACAAAAAGACACTATACGGTAACGTAATAAGACAATGCGACCCAGACGTTATATTTATTTCAGAACATGGAATGAATGACACAGACAGACTAAAAATTTCCCCTACGAAGTCTTAACTAAAAATCACAGCGGATAACGTTTCGACGGATATGCTTTAGCTGTGAAAAGAGGTCTTGACTTCAAATCAATAAGTGGACTCGACGAGTCTTACCTCGCTGTTGAAGTCCGTACGGCAGTCGGCCCCCTGGTCCTGGAAACCGGGTACAAGCCCCCATGGAGGAGGTACTTGCCCCTTCCCAACTTCCTGCAGCTCTGTGGTCACGGTAGAACCATTCTCTTTGCCGGCGACCTCAATGCGAGGTGTGCTACCTCAGATTACACGTCGACCAACCCAAAAGGCATAAATCTGGAGACACTTATTGAAAGACAAATCATGACAAGAATTGGACCAAACTTCCCCACATACATCACACAGATCAGCCACAAAACCAGATGTAGTGCTGACTAGCACTATGTTCCCTTACAATTACTTTATTGAGCCGGGTCTCCCTATTCTCAGTGACCACTAGGCTATCCTAAAAAAAAATTTCAACTTCCCCCATTCAAGTTCCTATTCCAGAACGCAAGAGCTACGCTCGAGCCAACTGGGATAAGTATAAACAACTCGGAAATTGCAACCCTGACCCCTTAACTAATTCTACCCTAGAATAAATTGATGAGGAGTTAGATAAAATTAATGCTAATTTATTTAGAGCTGATAAGGAAGCCATTCCCCGAGTTCAATATAAAACTTCCTGCCCTTCCTGGACCCCAAGAATGAAATTTCTCGCGAGGGAATATAGGGAACGGATCAATGAAGTGAACCTCACTGGCCTCAACATCACTACACACAGACAAACACGACACATACGTGACGATTAATGACTCTTATTAGGGACCAACAGATTGTACTTTGGGACAATTTAATTGACAAACTAAACATAGAAACCGACCATTCTGGCAGACTGTAAAAAGACTAAGAGGCGGACAGCCACAAAAGACCATAAAACTTAGACGTGAAAATACCGAAATTACTGACGTGGAAAAAATCGAAGAGGAATTCAGGCTCTTTTGGGCATCTATATTTAAGATATCCCCGGAAGAGAATGATGACTTCGATTTAGACTTCGAAGACGGAATTATTAACGACCTGAATGATCAGATACACAGAACCCGTCCTCACCATTGCGTATCACAGGAAAGGGAAATGGAGGGACTCGGCGGTAGAATTACTGCCGAAGAACTTTCAAAAACCTTAAAATTCTTTCGTCAGCGAGCACCAGGGCGTACAGGACTGACAAGGAAGAATTTTATTCGAGCCCCACCTAAAATCTTATTGGGGCTCATGAATATCATGAACGCGTGCCTGAATGTGGGTTAATTCCCTGACTACTGGAAGGTAGCGAAAATGATATTTATTCCGAAAGCCGGTAAGCCACCGACCGGACAGGCCAGCTAACTTCAGGCCTATATCTCTCTTAGAATTTGCAGGGACTGCAAACAACATGGCTTCTGAATGAAGCGAGGAACGGACACGGCGCTAGTCCTGATTATAAAAAGTTGACAAAAGTAAAAGCTGAAAGACGCCACGCAAATCTAGTACTTCGCGACGTCAAAAAGGCCTTTGACAAAGTATGGAGAAGAGGCCTGCAATATAAAATTCTACAACTGGGCCTCAATCCCATACTTGAAAGGATCCCATGCGATTACGTAATGAAGAGGAGGGCGTTTTTGAGTATCGAGGATTACAATGGCCCCGAGTTTGAGCTCGAGGCGGGGGAGCCTCAAGGCGGGTGCATAAGTCCCCTGCTCTATAATATATACACCATCGACCTTCCCCGACCTCTGACTGAAGGTTCCTTGTACGTCCAATTTGCGGACGACATAACAATGATATGTACACCTTATCGGAATGTGAATTATATGGCACAGAGTACGGCGGTAGAAATCAAAAACATCGACTCTTTCGAGTGAAGATGGAAGATAGCTACCAAGGCCCAAAGGTTCCGTTTAATTCCACTATTCCGAGGGACGCTCGCAGACCTCCATGTGGGGGGTATACGCACCCCATAACGCACGGAGGGCACGGTTCTGAGACTCCGTATTACGACTGGTGGGTATGGGAGTCATGTAGCAAAAACTACATCGAATGCACGGAAGGACTTGGGGGAACTTTTCAAGTTCATAAACCTGAGTACCTCCAACAAACTTAAGATCTACAATGCATGCATTCGATCAAAACTCCTGTATCCGCCAGTCCCCATAAACGCGGTTTCCAAGACCCAAGTCCTTAAACTGCAAAGGGTCCAAAATAAGGCAGTCTACATTATGACAGGAACCCGAAGGAGAGAGATGAGAAGGCAGAGTGATATCCATTGTGAACGGGGATAACCCCCATAAACGTGGAGCTTCACCTGAGAGCAAGTAAGATGTGGGACAAAGTGCACCGGCACCTCCCTTCCGAGTTTGTGCTCGAGCATATGGACTTTGATGACAGAGGACGCGCAATACCCTTTAAAAGCAGCAGACTACTCACTGACGAGGACGTAGACCGAAGGTTCACTTAGATTTTGTCACAACACAAAACGAAAACAAAGCCACACGATATCATTCACTAAATTAGCAAGTGCTAATTTTTTTTCTAAACTTCCCCCCAAATTTTGTGGGATAAACTCGCCAAATATTCAAAAAGCAATAAAAAAACAAAAAATACAAAATAACCAAATAATAAGAAAACTCAAAATCTGTGCCTTAATCCCCGGATAAGAAGATGAAAATCTTCAAAAAAAATCAATTAGAGAGCAAATATACCCGTTGCTACAAAGGCTTGAATTCCTTCCACATATATATAATAAATATATATATATATATATATATATATATATATATATATATATATATATATATATATATATATATATATATATATATATATATCACAAATTATATAACAAAACGCAAAGAAAGCGAGAGATGCCCTTCCACCAGGGACCTGTCTTTCATACTTCTTTTCATTTTCGCTTTCCTATCATTTCTCCTAATTCACCACTATTTATCTTACTAAAACCCTCTACTACTATATTCCTCACTTGTATATGTCCAATGTCCAATACTTTCTGCCAGATCCTTACTCCACTCAGTACATCGGTAAAGGAGGCAAGAAATATCATAACGCTCCGAAGATGATCGAATATGATCGAAGGCTTAGCATTTTAGTTTGTTTTTTACCAAACCCATTAATTTAAAAAAGAGATGAATCCAGGACAAGTGATCCACCATCTACAAGATAGAATAAAAAAGATAGTTAGAAGAAGAGAAAGTTGCCAAAGGAAATTAATTAAGGAAAAATACACAATGGTTTTGAACAAAATTTGCATTCAAGAAAGTCTGCTACCCAACTACACTAATATATATATATATATATATATATATATATATATATATATATATATATATATATATATATATATATATATATATATATATACATATATATATATATATATATATATATATATATATATATATATATATATATATATATATATATATATATATATATATATATATATATATATATATATATATACATATATATATATATATATATATATATATATTATATATATATATACATATATATATATATATATATACATATATATATATATATATATATATATATATATATATATACATATATATATATATATATATATATATATATATATATATATATATATATATATATATATATATATATATATATATATATATATATATATATATGTTTTGTTAAAGACCAGGTTGTACTTTAATTCTATCAACTTTAGTTTGGAACGTTCCAACTAGCGAATGCAGTTTCTTGTATCTGGTTGGATCTTGAAGATCATTTGAGGAAGATTCATTTTATTTTTTCAACTAATTTGATTTTGGGCTGTGAGCTTTCGCCTTTCTTAAGGCATCTTCAGAGGGAAGTCTTCGTTATTGTTGAGGCTGCGTTGATTTGGTGTTCGCCCTTGGTTTTGCCTCCTTTACCGGTGAGGTTGCTCATTGGTGGTCGTTCGTGAGCAGCAAAGAATAAAATTGATTGGTGATGAGATAAGAGGGAGTATAGAAAGGATAGCATAAGAGTTTGTTGTTTTTTTGTTGTTTTTTTACAAAAATACTTACGAGTAAAACTAGTGCGCTATGAGGGGAGGGGTATATTAAAAGTATATATGTGGGAGGAGTGTGGTTCTTCAATTTATTTTGATGTTCTAATTACGTTTCCTTCTTTATTTGTCCTTCTGTATTTTGGTTGATTCTAATTTTGGTTTAGTTTTTTTCGTCTTGTATTTTTCCTTGTCACGTTATTGTTTTCTTATTGGTTTGGGTACCTTATACGTAGCGTGCTTCTAATTCGTCATATTTGGTATTTCATTCGTAAGTTAATTTATTAATTGTAACTTGTTTTGGTGCCTTAATGGTAGCGTAGTTCTAATTCTCTTCTTTTTTTGTATTGTTTGTTTTTAGTCATTCATGCCGTTATATTTGTTTTTGCTTGATTTTGTTTTTAAGTTATAATAAAATATTCTTCTTGCTGCAGCCTTAGTCGGCTGCTCGGGAAGGTTTTCGATTATATTCTAGGTTTTGTAAGACCAGGGATCTACTGGTCTCAGCGTGGTCTTCTTCTATTTTCTGCCAGATTAGTCTGGCCCGTTTCTCAAGGATCTTGTTTAACGGTTCTAATCCGGCTGTTTGTATGATGTCCCTTAGTCTTTTACCTTCTCTTTTCTTTGTATTTGTGATCAGGTATGCTGCTTTGTTTTGTTGTTTCTGGAGTTTCTTCTTGTTCGTTTTCGATAGTGTATGTGTGGGAATCGGGAGGTACACGAGCACCGATTCCACGAAAGCCTTATATAGAGTCTTTTTTCTCTTGGTGTTGAGATCTTTAAGGTTGTATAGGAGTCGTAACCCCATTTTGGCCTTAGAGATTCTCTCTCCTATGTGGGCGTGGTACCCTCGTTCGTTGTAGGCCAAACACTTTTCCTTCGTTTGTATAATCGTAGTTTCCTCCGTCTATGTGCATTCTTTCTTTCTTATTCCTCATAATAGGTATTATTTTAAATTTATTTGTATTATTCTTAATTTTCCATTTCTTCTCAAATTGGTTTATGTTGTAAATTTCTCTCTCTGTCATTCTGGCTTGCCATCTGGGGTTCGTGTAGGCCAAACACTTTTCCTTCGTTTGTATAATCGTAGTTTCCTCCGTCTATGTGCATTCTTTCTTTCTTATTTCTCATAATAGGTATTATTTTAAATTTATTTGTATTATTTTTAATTTTCCATTTCTTCTCAAATTGGTTTATGTTGTAAATTTCTCTCTCTGTCATTCTGGCTTGCCATCTGGGGTTCGTTAATGGCGTGGAAATCACCTGACTGATATCATCTGCGTACTGGATATTCATGCCTCCTGTTGTTATTGGGGCTGGCATATCCGCTGTATAGATAGAGTATAAGGTGGGGCTGAGGAACCCCTCTTGCGGGACTCCCGTTTGGAGATGGAATAGGGGTCCATCGTACTCTTCTATACTTATGTACGCATTTCTGTCTGATGAGTAATCAGCCAGGATTCTCTCCATCCGGGTGCCGAGTTCGAGCTGGAGCAAATTGTGCTTCAGCCCGTCGTCCCAGACCTTGTCGAAGACCTTTTTGACATCCCGGAGTACCACGTCCACGTATCTCCCTTCTGCCTTTGCCTGAGCGATTTTTTCTTTAATAATTGCGAGTGCCATTGTTGTGTCTCTGTTTTTCCTGAAGCCGTATTGATGTTTATTGTACTTTCCTTCTTCTTCTAAGTTCTGTATTAGTCGGTCGTTGATGATCTTCTCGAACACCTTTCCAAGAAAGTTTAGGAGAGAAATAGGCCTGAAACTGGATACCATATTTGGTGGTTTACGAGGTTTCGGTAGGAAAATCATTCTCGCTACCTTAAAAATTCTTGGAAATGCTCCTATGTTTAGGAAGGCGTTGAAGAGGTCTGTTAAGTTTTTAATTATGTTCTCTGGGATTCTCATATAGTTTTTTTTGTGAGACTTGTTGTTGCAGGGGTCTTCTGTTTGAAGGAGCTTATTGTCAGCTTCACTTCCTCGGGTGTTATTATAGCCCCTGGGCGTGTTTATGTATCTGTTTTCGTTGACAATTTGTTCCGTTATTCTATCGAACCTTTCGTTGTCTTCTTCTTTGATAATGTAAATCTTCTCCCAATGTTCCCTAAATTTTTCCTCTAACTCTCTACCGTTTGTTATGAAATCTTCCTCCTCGTTTTTAATTATAATCTTTTTTCTCGGTGGTCTACCCTTTATTGCAGTTACTTTATTCCATAGTTCTTTTGGACTGCTGTTCATGCCTTCATCACCTCACGCCTTGACTACTGTAACTCTCTGCTTGTGAATCTGCCATCCTCTTCTCTCCGCTCCCTTCAGCTTGTACAGAACTATGCCGCCCGGCTTCTCCTTCGTCGCCCTCGCTTCTCTCCCTCGAAACCCTTGCTGCATGAACTGCACTGGCTCCCTGTCAGATCCCGTACTCACTTCAAGATACTTCTCTTCACATTTAAGGCCCTAAACAACAAGGCTCCGTCTTACCTCTCTTCTGCCCTCTCGCCACGCCATGTCCCTCGAGCCCTTCGGTCATCACATGCACCTCTTTTGAATATTCCTCGTTTATCCCTCTGCTCAATGGGGGACTGCTCCTTCTCAATCTGCGCCCCTAAGTTGTGAAATGCTCTTCCTGCTGAAATCAGGTCTTCTTCCTCTCTTACGACATTTAAGCGTATCCTGAAAACGCATCTTTTCAGTATTGGCATCTTCCCCTCTTGAATTTCCATTGAATTTCCATTCTCATCTCAGCACAACGTGTGCTCTGGGAATGCCTCAGGCCTTGAAAAGCGCATTACTAAAGACTTATTATTATTATTATTTGTCTTCTTGTTCGTTTATAAGGAAGATCATCTTTTCTTTTAATCTCTTTAATTCCTTGCTTCTTTCTGCTTCTGTTCCTAATTCCTTTATTTCAGTATATTTCTCTGTTATACTTCTTGCTTTCCTTTTTATTTCATTCGTCCACTTTGGGTGCGGCAGGGTTTTATATTATATTTCAGGGAGGCTCGCTTCGTCTGCTTCCTTTATTTTTCCTATAAGGAAATTCATAGCTTCCCCAAGCTCCTCTCGGGTTTCCCATTTATGTCTGGTTTTGTATATCCCTCCAGCACCTCTGTGTATGTGCCCCAATTCGCCATCCTGTAGGACTTTCTGGTCTTAATTGGGATTTGTATTGGGTTTTGGTTGATTATGACCAACATTCCAATGTGGTCACTACATGCTATGGGAACTGGTTCCATATGGATGTTGAAGGGGAGTCCGGGCGTGATCATTACTAAGTCCGGCTTTGTGGAGGCTCTTCCAGTGATGTAAGTCGGGAAGTCCGGGCCTACTCTTCGGAGTATATTCCTTTCCATTAGCAACTCTAGATTTATTTCTGCGGGGTGCCTACTGCGATAGCCTGATTCCCGAATTCTCGCATTAAGATCCCCCAGTAGAATGGCTGGATGGTTTTTGTGCATCAGTTCCATTACCGAATGGATTGGAATATATGAGCGACGGGGTGGTTGGTAGGCCGCTACGATTGTGAGTGGGCTATAATCCATTTCCACCGTCGCGGCCACGTATGCCTCGTCGACTTCCCGTTCCTGGGTATATTTTATACCTTTTCTGATGGCAATTGATGCCCCATCAAATCTTTCCCCGTGGGTCTTTTCTAATGATGTTGTAATTGTAAATTTTCATTTTCCATCATCTTTTATTGTGATTATATCAGGGTCTATATTTCTAAATATGTTACCGTATTGGATGGATTTCTTTTTCCACCCGTTTGAGTTAATGTGTAGTATCCGAAGCTTTCTTTGGTCCATTTTATTTTACCTTTTTGACTTTGGGTTTTGGTCTTATTCGTTCTTTTTGTTTCTCCATCTTCCATTTGTCGTTTGGGAAAAATCTGATTCTATTCTCTTCGATTAGTTTCTTGATCGATTCTTCGGAGTTTTCTGAGGCGTACGTCCATTCGACATCGTTTGGTTTTGCTCCTTTTGGTAAGGGGGAGGCATCGTGAACGAAAATCTTTAGACTAAAACCCCTTTCCTCGAAGGTACATCCTTCCGCTGCCTCTGTGTCTGTTTCCGTTGCGGTTTCTTCTTTCGGGGTTTCTTTGCTGGTCTTTGTTTTCTTTTTCTTTTTCAGTCTGCTGACTATGTTTTCATCCTCCTTTTCTTTTTGACTGGATGTTTTCGAGTCTGCCGGTGTTTTTTTTCTGCCATTTTGGCTCCGAACTCAAGCATCTCCTTTACTTGCAGAGTTTTTCCTTCCGTTACACAGTATATTAGGGCTGAAGTTGGGTTGGGCGGGATCCACCCCATTTTCCTGATTCCCTTCTTCTCCAGGAGTAGATTTAGTGTCACGAAGAAGGTTCCTGGCTGCGTGATATTATGTACGTGTGCAAACATAATGCATGCCAGGATGTAAAGCCCTGTCCCTTCGTTAACATTGATGTTAATTTGGGGCTCCTGCGTTTCTTTTATTTCTTTGACCGTAGCTCTCGCTACGCTCGCGTAAGTCTGGTTGGTCCGTTTGTCTTTCTCCTTCCTTTCATCTTTTTCTTTTTCTTTTATGATTCGTTTCCTTTTTGGGCAATTAATAGTCACGTTTCTATGGGGACTTTGGCAATTAATGCACTTTTTTGTTGTTTCCTTACACTCTCGGAAGTTGTGGCGTACGTTTCCGCACTCCAAGCATATTTTTCTGTCCTTGTGTCGGCAGTTCTTCGTTATATGTTCTTCAATGGCAAAACATTAAAAACATGTCTGCACGTTAATGAATCTTTCCTTTTCTATATTCTCGGGGGGAATCCTCATCCCGTATGCAAGGAGTCCGTTTGTTGTCGTTCTTTCGGCCATTTCAGCCGTGGCACAGATCACCTTGAACACATGGGTGTGGTGCCCAAATTTGATTAGTTCCGTCACTTTCAGGTGTTTATTTTGTTCCTCGATCTCCTCCTTTAATTCCTCCACCGTATGGGATCCCACGTAGAGATCTATCTTGCGGCAGATAAATGACCTATTGGCTAGCAGCTGGGGTGGCAGTTTGGGGGCTAGGCCTTCCGGTGCCACCATGCGCTCTATATCATTTTGCTTGTGGCAGAGGACAATGTACCTGTTAGGTACGAGTACTTCTATTAATCTTGTGATCGCAATTTTAATTTCTGTATACAGGGTGCAAATGAGAATTCTCTCCAGTTTTTGCAGCCCGGCTTCTGTCCTCAGGGGAGGCTTCTGTGGTCTGAATCTTGATTCATGTTTTCGTGAGGGGGTCCCCCCCCTCCCCGGTATCTTCGTGCCGACTAGTTTAGCTGACAAAAATGAAATGATGGTAGATGATGGATGGACCCGGATGGGCTCCTCCCGATGGGTGAAAAGTGACAGACTTTTTGGTGGCTAGTGTGGAATCAACCGACGCTAGCCGGGGGTGCCGCCTCCTCGGTGGAATTAAACAACCGTGGCTGCATGCTACCTTACACTGAGACGGTTGCATGTCCCTCAATGGTCTTGGGGCCCCCCACAGGCAGAGTTGTGAGACTTCCCTGCGGAGGTTGCAGCCCGGCCCATTGTCCGGGGGTTCCTCTTTGTACGGATTTCTGGCAGCGGGCTAGTCCTCAGACCTCCCTCCACCTGTACCCCCAATTATGCAAAAGCCACTGTTATTCCGACGAGGTTGGAATAACAGCGATCACCAGCCAGGGCATGGGCTCAGGTAGGGGGGGGAGGGAGGGAATTAGGATGTCATCATTAAATGAATAGTGGCCTTTAAAAGTATTGTTCTCTTTTTTAGACACCTCCCTAATGGGAGGATTTTGGGTGTGGAAGAGGAAACGGTGAACGAGATGAAAATGAAAATGATTGTGAAAATACTGGAGATGAGATGGGCGGCTTCTTCTTCTTTATTGCTCGTGTTTGAGTATGGATACTTCCTTAAAGGTCTTTAAGATCTAGACATACCAGTCCGACGTTCTTTTGTATAGAGATTGATCCGTTTAATTACTTTCCCAAGCTCTAACATCGCTTCGAAAAGCGTGCCAAACGTCTTCCTTCCCTGAAATTGAATTTCGTTCTTTGGTGCTTTTATAGGTGAAAGTCGGACTAACATGTTCCTTTAGCAGAAAAGGTGATGTACTTGCTCGGAACTGGAGGTTGTTTTTCATTAATAAATTTCTTACCTTTGTGTTTTATAATAAATTCGTAAGGATAACTTGTTATTTTCTTTGATAGTGTTACTTTTTATGATATCTTGTAGTATTCTTTCGTTTGTTTTGTAAGCATCCGTCATTCGGTTCTTGTAGTAAAGTGGTATTAGTTTTACGTTTTCTCTTCCCTCCTTTACCTCAAACTTGGAGTTGAGAATTTTCTTTTGTAATTCGTCAAATTCTCTGTTTGAGTAGCCATTATTGATCAGGATCTGTTTTGACCTTCGAAATTCTTCATCAAGTGCGGTCCACGTTGAGCAGTTCTTGATGGCTCTTCTTATGTATGAGCTCATTACCGATTTTTTATAGTTCTCGGTGCACTCACTTTTGGCGTTAAGGCATCGACCAAAATTTCTTCCCTACGAATTTATTATAAAAACACAAAAGTGTGTGTGTGAAACAGCGGAGCACAAGAAAAAGGATTGATTGCCTTCGGCATGATGACTCCATCTGCTAATATCCAAAGGGACAAATTTGTGTACATCCAAATGTGCATAAATTGTTACGCCTACGAGGAACATACCTCGGCGAACTGCCTCCATAAAGGTAGAATCATTTGCTTCGAGTACGCTAAAGAAGAACACGATTTCAGGGGCTGCAATTTATCAACGAAAAAGTATGTTAACTGTGGAGGTAACCACCGGACGATGGCAATGCAATGCCCGTAAAGAAAGGAAATAATTAAAAAGGAAGAAGAAGGAACAGCAAGAAAAGTAAACCACGGGAGGCAATACTTCCTATGCAGCAGTAGCAAAATCCCATGGGAACAACGCAGCAACACTACCCAACATCTCGGGAGGCAAGTTTGGAAAGATTTATACATGCGTGATTCAAGCTCACGTTTAAAATACCTTACAACCTGGAACGTATGAAAAGACTCTGATCGGACTCCTGAAGGCTAACGGTCTTGAACCAATTATTTTCCTACATGGCGTTAACTCAGCAGCGATTTTAACTATGCAGGCGGCAGGGAAGGACGCTGACGAGAATGCCCAGGAAGAGGAAAGCGTATCGGAAACCGACGAGGGAAGCAGCAGCGAGGAAGGAAGTTCGGACTGAGCCGAAAAACAACCCAAGAGGGTAACAAGAAAGACAAAACGTAGGAAAAAATCCGAATCTTGGAGAAGGAGCCCAAGCCAGACCATGCAAAAGGTTTCACGCATCCTTGCTCCCAATACAACGAGAAGGAATACCCTTGCCAAAGGAAACAGAAAGCAAGTAAAAAAACGGAAGTAAGCGCCACTTATTTCTAAGGACGACCTAAAACGATCAAATGGACCGGCAACGCTAGAGGAACTACCCAACTAAAATGGCCAAGGAAAACCTAAATATACTACAGATTAACGTCAACGGATGGAAAAACAAAAGAAAAATGTTCAGAAACTTTTTTAAAAGATTAGACCCGGACATTATCTTAATTTCTGCACACGGAGTAAACTTAGCAAACGATGAAATAAAAAATATGGAATTACTATGTAATGGCCGTAAACCCCACAGGACAAGCATAAGAAGAAGCTGCAATAGCGATCAAAAAGGCATCGAATACAGAACTTGCGACGAACGGGACGAATCATACATCACAATAGAAGTGAAATTGGAACTAACGACATCGTAATAGCAACTGAATATCAACCGCCTAGGAGAGATCATTTGCCAATTAATAACTTCATTAACATCTTTAATAACATAAACCCGATAATACTAATGGGAGACCTCAATGCTGACTGCCGAGAGAGCGGCAACAGAAACAAAACCGGCATAGGAAGACACCTTTAGGCTCTATTCACAAGAGGCATATGCCAACGAGGGTGCCCGGATACCATACCTTTGTGAAAAGAACCTCTGTCGCAAAGGCGGATATCTGCTTAGGCAATAATTATCTACCATACAACTATTATATGAGGCCGGAGAATATACCCTGTACAGATCATACTGTAACTCTTCTCACAATTAACCAAAGGCCAATTCAAATCCCAGGTGAAGTAAAAAAAGCCTTCCATAGAGCAGACTGGAAGAGATACAAAAGAGAACTAAACTATTCGAAATTAATCCACTAGAAGACACAAATTTGGAAGAGAGAGATAGTGAACTAGAAAAAAGGAGGAAATTTATGCAGGCAGCAGACGATAAAGCTGCCCCCCCCCAAACCGCTACGAGACTATCAAGACTTTCACATGGACACCAAGAATGGTAAAAACACACAGACGGCTGAAGGAAATCTCAGAGGAAATAAGAAGGAATGGACCAACGAGGGAGCTACACGCTGAGTTGAGAAGGTCTAAAAGAGAACTTAATATGGAAATTATAGAAGAACAAAAGCAAAGCAGGAGCAAGGAAACTGGTAATCAAAGACAACCAAGGAAATAATATAGAAGACGAGGAAATGATAGAAACCTTATTCAAGGACCACTGGAAGAGGATTTTTTGCATAAGCGAAGAAGATAATGAAGAATTCTACACAGACTTTGAACGAGACATCATTGCAGGGCTCAACGAGGATGCAGATAAATTCCCCCTCATCCAACTGTAGATGTAGAGAGAGTCACCCTTGATGGTAACGACGCAAAAATCACAGTAAAAGAGGTTAAGAATACTATCTCGCAGTTCAAACAAAAGTCACCAGGAAGATCTGAACTCACTAAGAAGCACTACGAACAAATACCGGGAAGTATACTACTTTTGTTTCTAACGCCAGCCTGAATACCGGCTACTTCCTAAAGGAATTAAAGGTCGCCAAGATGATCTTTATCCCTAAAGAAGGAAAACCGCCAATTAGAGTAGACAGCTATTGACCAATCTCTCTACTCGACTTTATCGGGAAGGTGTTTGAGAAGATTATAAACAAACGACTAAGTGAGCACCTGGAAGAAAACAATTTACTGAATAAGTTTCAATTTGGATTCAGAAAAAAAGAAAAGGACGGAAATGGCACTCGCGTTCATTACCTAAAAAATAACTAAAGCGAAAAAAGAGAAGGCTAGCGTTGACATCGTCTGCATGGACGTTTCAAAAGCATTCGACAGAGTTTGGATTAGATGAATGCAATTTAAAACACTACAACTACGTATGTATGACAAAATGGAAAGACTCATATGCAATTACATGACGGATAGACGTGCATACATCGAGATTAGGAACCACTGAGGGGAAATATTTAAGATGGAGGCTGGTTTGCCTCAAGGAGGTTCCTTGAGCCCATCATTATACTCAGTGTATACCTCAGACATTCCACCACCATTTACACACGGATGCCTCAACATGCAATTCGCAGATGACGTCACACAAACCAACCTCTACCCCTACAGGAACCCAGAAATGCAGGCAAGATTAACAGCAGAAGAAATAAGGAGGATTAATGTGTACGAACAAAAATGGAAAATAAACACTAACAGAAATAAGTTCAAAACAGCGCCAATTTATAAGAGGAAACTCAGAGACATACACGTTGAAGAACAGAGATATGAATACGCTAGCGAATCCAAAGTACTGGGACTGCCAATTACCAGGACTGGACACTCCAGATATGTTAAAGAAAGAGTTGAAAAAAGGAAGAGAGGGAATTAGACTACTATATAGGCTCAAGTCTCTTAGCTGGAGGAACAAGAAGAAAATATATCAATCGATCATCTAGTCAGCAATGGTATACCCAGTAATACCTATGTACACCACTTCAAAGTGTAGAATGATGGAACTACAGAGAATTCAAAACAAGGCAGTATTAATAATCATCGACACGAGAAGAAGAGACAGAAGAAGACAAAGAGATCTAAATAGAGAAGTGAAGATAAACCAATTAACAAGATACTAGGAAAAAGAGAAAAGAAGCTAATTCAACAAACATAACAGGAAATAGAAGAGAAGATCAAGAATTTAATCACCCAAAGAGAAGAGGGGAGAGCACATAGCCTCTTACTCACCTATACAACTAGGTTCGATCAAGAAGAGGACGAATACTTCATGGGCTAACACGGAGTTAAAGAGAGAGTAAGTAATAATTTGATAACTTTAGAAGTCAGAAGAAGAAAGGAAAGGAAAGGAAAGAAAAAGAAAACTAAGGAAGGAAAACTAAAACAACAGTAATAGCAAGGATAAAAGCATTATCAGTAATGGTAATATAAAAACAATACAAACAGTTTGAACGCCTAACAGCAACACAAAGAAGGACAAACTTGAAGCTCAGGCATACACCAACTTAATCTATCATGTTTCTAAACTAGGCATTCTAAAGGGAAAGAGATTAGCATGACCTCCATGTAACTTAGCATTCAATTGCAATTCTACTAGTTCCTTATTATTCTCTCTACATATTTTCTTCTATCCTTCACACCTAAAGGGCTAAACACAGAATATGTAGGACTGGGGCACTATAGTAAGAATTAATAGCTAAAGGATATAATACACACCGTGGTTCGGATTCCACGTAAAGCTGTAGGCCCACCGACCAACTTGGTCTCTTTCAAGTCTACTACGATACTTCAAACTTTTCTATCTCCAACTTTTTCTCTCCCTCTCCTTCTCCCCCTTTCACTAGTCTGACAAGAATACAGAGAGGGGAGGCCTGGGGGCCTGGTTCCCTTCCCTCCCCCTCCGGTCATCTCAGGATGACCGGAGTAGAAAGAAGAGGGGGCTGGCAATCTTTCTCTATCTCTCCTGCCACACCTTTTCCCCTAACCAACCTAATTTCATTCTTCCCTGCTCACCACCACCAATGAGCTACCTCACCGGTAAAGGAGGCAAACCCAAGGGAAAACACCAAATCAACGCAGCCACAACAATAACGAAGACTTCCGTCTGAAGATGCATTAAGAAAGGCGAAAGCTCACGGCCAAAACACAAATAAGTTGTTAAAAAATAAAATGGATCTTCCTCAACTGATCCTTAATCTCAACCAGATACAAAAAACTGCATTCGCCAGTTAGAATGTTCCAAAATAAAGTTGATAAAATCAAAATACAACCTAGTCTTTAACAAAACATGTATAAACGAGAAGCTGCTCCCAATATATATATATATATATATATATATATATATATATATATATATATATATATATATATATATATATATATATATATATATATATTCTTTCTTCGAAAAGGCTATCGCGACTGTTTTATATGTTTTATACCGTATTAATATACAGAAGAGAATTCCTAATGAAATAAGTTCCATATTATCTCCCCCGTGGCACTTAAGATATTCCAGCACCATTTTCTCCGAGAAATGGCTCGGTGTCGCAGTCTGTAATACAAATGATATAGTCTTCGATGCTCTGTGTCACTTCATCAAGATTGAGTAATCTACGAACCCGTCTCCTTTTTCGACGCGTGCCTCCCAGACGGAGGAAAAGGCCGCTCAAAGCCTCTACTCATCAATAAAACCCAAAGTCAAATTATACCGACTCCATCTCACGAGACTGATGCACTTTGTGGGTCCAGACGAAACCTAATTTTGTCGGTTTCATCTCTGAGCCAGCGTCGCTGTCTCTCACAAATGACGGAATATAATGACATTCTTCGGTCGGCTGATTTCCGACCGAGTGTCGTAAGGCCAGGAACCCCTCTCTAAAAGGTCACTGAGGCAGGTCTATTTTTAATAATCAGCGTTTGTACGCAACGACCTCCGTCTATTAGAGAGTAGCCGCATCTTGAGTGAAAGTAATTTCTATAGTCAGAAGGAAGTGGACTTAATAGCTTTAAGAAGTTTAATTTTTAATGAGACAAAATGATCCTTACTTCGATGTACAGTTAATATTTTACCCTAAAGGTAATCTTGGTCAAATACTTTTTAAACCCAATAGAAATCCATAGGCTATAAGAAAAGGTTTCTGAGGCCTAATGTGGTACTAAAGACTTGTTAGGCAGCGTTCATGAAATGGCTAAAGTGAAACATTTCTCGTCAAGATAAAATGATTCAGATCTCCTAATAGGTAAATAAATGAAACACAGATATGGAATGGTTGTTTGTAAGGGGACCATAGCCGTCCATGTAAAAGGACTGCTTTCCTGCTCCAACGTAGCACTATAATTTATTCTAGCTCGTCACGTTTCTATCCAGATGAAAAAGCCTCCATATATGGACCGCATCTAAAAATTATTTTATCACTTTCATATCTTCGCTAAGTCCTCATCACTTATTTAATCCCAAACTTCAAAATGTGTTTATAGACAAAATATATCATCATATTTATCTATCAACAATCCTCTCGGCTGGTTCTGCATTTTTACCAAACGTTATATATTTCTATACACTAATTTTTATCAATTAACTTAAAATAATGAATGCTGTTCTTTTTCTATAAATAAATGAGTTATTTCTAGTAGGAATCTAGTAGAATTCTAATAGAAAAATGGATACGATTTAATTGGATTTCAGCAAAACTCTTAAATAAGGAAGATATATAATTGAATTGGAAATTGCAGCCTCTGGATCTATTTATTTAGGCAACTAAATTATCGAAAATGATGTAAATTCGTGAAAAATAACAAGTTTGTCAGCCCCATAATTCTTTCCTTAGATTATTCATTTAATCTGATAATTAAGACTAAAATATTTAGCTAAAATATGATGTTTTTTAAAAAAAATGGCGGGAAAAATATAATGTAACAAATAACACCGGGAAACAATGTATTTGGTGAATTGACAAAAGTACATTTTCCTACCTAATTCGAGCATACTGAATTCAAATCTGAAATCAGATTCTCTCTAAATGCTACAGATTTTTCGTAATATCAATAACTAATATTATACAATAATTTTAATTTTATCACGCCTATCATCATGCCCTGAAGTAATTTTGAATCATCCTTTTGCGTTATTTATAGTAAAGCAGGTTTTTTTGCACAAACATTTTATTAAAAATGAGAAGAAACTTACAAATACTGTAATCAAATAATGCTAATTTATTAATGACCGTACATCCGGCTGGAGGACCTCTTCTTGATTTCAATCGGGCAAAAATTTGCGTTTGTAACTCTTTCTCTTGTAAGTCTTCTCTGGCTGGTCTCTTCTAATCGTCCAGCAGTAGTTCGCCATCATGTTTCTATCCCAGTGACCTTGGTAGCGCTCTTCCATCGGCATAAAACCCTGATGGAAGCGTTCCCCTTCGTCGTTCACGGGTCACAAATTCTCTAGGAATCGGTCGAGGTGATTATTTAGGAAATGCAGCTTCATTAGAGTTGAGATCACGATATGCTAAAAGCATATTAGTAACCAAATCCTCGTAGTTATGCGCTTTTTTGTTTCCCAAGAAGTTACAAACAACGGCAGAAAATGAGAGCCAGGCTGCCTTCCCTCTTTCATTCATGGTGTTCACGAATCTAGAATCACTCAGAAGTCTTCGGATTTGGGGACCATCAAATACTCCTAATTTTATTTTTTCGTATGACAAAGCAGGAAACGCCGATACTATGTACTGAAAACAACCATTGTCAGTGCTCAACGCCTTGACATACTGCTTCATCAACCCCAGTTTGAGATGAAGTGGAGGGAAAACGATCTTCTCTCGACTTACAATTGACCCATTAACAATGTTTGGCATTTCTGCTTCCAAAGTTTCCCAACTGCACAATCTTTTGGGGACCAGTGTTTGTCACGGAATCGACTGTTCCACGTATAAATATAGCATGGAAACGTTGTATATCCCTTCTGCTGGTCAAGGAGGAAGTTGACTATCTTAAGGTCTACCTACACATATGATCCAATTGTGTTCATGGTACTTAAGTAAATCCATGACCATTCTTATGTCATCGTGAGTTTCTCGCAGATGGACAGAGGGACCGAGAGGAACTGCATCAAAGTCATTGCCATTATACAAAAGGACACACCTGAGGCTACGCTTAGAACTATCCAAAAATAGTCTTCACTCAGCAGGGCTATAGGTGCCAAGTCCCAACTTGGTAAACAGACCAGGAACATCGTGGCAGTATACAAATTGTTTGTCCTCAGAGAAATACTTAACAAATGTGCTCTCCCTTGTTCGGTAATATGATATCCGTACCGACCTGTCAAGCATATGTCTTTCACTCAACCTGGAGGCTAAAAGTTGTGCAGCTTTCTTGGAGGGCAACAAATCACGTATCAAGTCATTCAAATCCTCTTGATTGAAACAGTGAGAAGCTAATGACTGTTCAGCATCTGATGATGAATCTTGCTATTTTAAATACAATCTATTTTTTTCTAAAAAATATCCTCCATTCAATTCAAGACATTCCACCGTGAAGTATCTTTTGCTCCAATCCATGTCTATGAAAACTTAGATTATAAGAGTTACATTCGCTTTGTATTTTTCCCGGAACATTTTTAACAACCTTACATCCAGGAGGGGGGGCGGTATAAGAATAAATAAACAGTGTCAGTGCTTAGTGTTTACAAAAGTGTGTGAGTGCAGCTTTGTTAAGTTTTGGTGAGTTTGAAGCTCTTCTGCGCTTATACCCTCATAGACTAAACGAAAATAGTAGGATAAGTAATTTTACGAAAAGTTCCTTTAGGAAGGTCCTCAACTACTAGGTTGTGTAAAAATATAATAAATATAATCTTTCATCAACAAAGTATTTACCATTTATTATTAAATACACTCACTGCCATTAGATGGAGGATGTCTGAGTGAAAAAATCTGCTTGTTTTGATGAAATCTAAGCATTGGTAATCTCTTTCCCTTCCTTCTTTCCTGTTTCCATCGAGATAATGTTGCAGTGATCAGAATAAAAGATAATCAGATGTTGCAAGATATGGAAGATGAGGGAGAACTTCTCAATGGAGGTCAATTATCTCATCTTCTGTTACGCGTGTCACGACTGGGTGTTAAAGGTCATGGAGGAAAATTAATCTCGCTCCCTGCCAACGATGATAAAGGATTTTAACAATTAACTCCTTGAAATTATTCGGTATAATACCAGATCTTATTTTAAATATTTATACTATTGGAATAGTTTAGAGTATTTCAAAAAGTCTTTTTTATCCTTTATATTCCAAACGCCATCTAAATACACATAAAAGTCTAGTCAATAAAAGGATTTTTTTGCTGTAAATCATAATTATAAGCTGCTTGGTGGAGTATATTTGCTCAGGAAGCTTTTGTGTCAAGTTCCTGACCACAATCACATTGAGAATCTATGGAATGAGCTGAAGATACGACTCCACGTGAGAAATCCACCGAATTTGAAAAACGTAAATAATTTCTGTAAAAGGATTGTCAATACCTTTGAATTCTGCTAACAAGTTATAAAAAACTACAAAAGGATGCATGGTAACTAAATATTAAGTGTAACATGTGTCCATTACTTTTGTGGCGGGTGTTACAATGTTTTTGTTAACAAATTCATTAATATCTAATCTTTTTAAATACCAGTTGTTTCCATTATTGTACAAGTATATACGAAATCATGCTTTGGTCCTTTGTAATGTATATGTATATACTTAAGCTTTTAACCCTGTAGCACTTTGAGGTTGTTCATTCAATGTAAAGGGCATTATAAATAGAATTTTTATTATTATTATTAATTTCTTGACGACCCAAGATTCCAAAATGAGATATGGCAAAACCCTTCAAAATCTTTAGTCAGAAAATTTAGGCAATTCGCCTTTGGGTCACTTAATCTAAACCTTTCCGGTCATAATCTCCCCAGAAGGGGCGTTAACTACGTACTTTCGATTGTCTGTGTTCTTTGTACAAACCTGTCCCTGGATGTTTATAATAAGTTCTCTTTACACCAATGAGTCAGACTGAATAGGTTTACTATTGCAGTCATTGAACCTCTTAAACATTTTTATTTTCTCTTCGCTATATAAATGGTCTTTTAATAAGTTCGCTCGATTTTTAAATGTAAATAAAACAATTTGTGTGCGATATATGCACTCAATTTATTTTAAATTTGAAAGAACATTTTATGGCATTAAGTGTGGAATATGACGTCGTTCGAATGTCCGCCGCGGCTTCGCTTGGTGGAACGTATTCGGGAGGCCCAATTTTCGATGACTTTGTCGCATAAATCTGGCTCAATTTGCTGGATGGTGTTCGTTATGTTGACTTTGAGGACATCAACTCTGTGCGAATTCGCATAGACCTGCGATTTAAGGTAGCCCCAAAGAAAGTAGTCTAATGGCGTTAAATCGCATGATCTCGGTGGCTAGTTGACGTCGCCGCCGCGGGAGATGACCCTGCCCTGAAATCGCTGGTGCAAAATGTCTATCGTGGCGTGCGGAGTGTGTCACGTAGCGCCGTCCTGTTGGAACCACATGTCGTCCGTATCCATATCAAGCATATAATCCAGTTGAGGCCACAAGAAGTTGCTTATTATCGATCTGTAGGTCTCGCCGTTGACGGTTATGGCAATCCCATCTGCGTTCTCAAACAAATACAACCAATGATTCCGTTAGACGAAAATTCGCACCAAGCAGTGACTTTGTTGGGATGCAATTGGTACTGGTGTATCTCATGTGGATTTTTTTCGTCCCAAATCCGACAATTTTGCTTCTTCACAAATCCATTTATCCAAAAATGGGCCTCGTCGCTGAAGATGATTTTTTTGGGGAAATTTGGGGCAACTTTCAACTGGTCTAGAGCCCAATCAGCGAACACAGCGTTGTCTATTGTCGTTTACTTCAAGTTCCTGGGTAAGTTGGATTTTGTACGGGTGCAGACCCAAGGCCCTACGCTTAATTCGCGAAACTGAAGTCGCAGAAAGGCCAAGTTCTTGTGAACGACGAGAAATTGACTGACTCGGATTTTCCCGTACACTCTCATTTACGGCAGCGATGTTTTCAGCCGACCTTGCGTTTCGGCGACGAACGAGTGTTGGCTGATTGTTGATCGAGACTTTTGCCTCGAATTTGGCCACTAAGCGTCGAACAGTGGACTCGGCAGGACGATTGTGGCGAGGATAGAAATCACGTAATGCGCGAAACGTTTGTCGAACGGAACACTGATTTTGATAATAACATTTGATGATTTGCACACGCTGTTCAATGCTATAACCTTCCATCATAATTTGCCAAGTACTACTGAACAGTTCACAGTGAGGTTGACAGATATCGTTCGAACAACATGGCCACTATCGCCTGACAAAGCTCAAGCGTCCTTGTTAAAAGACCCTTTATAACTAACCTTTTATATGGTCTTGACTCAGTTAGGAAGCGGAAAGAAAACAAAAGAATTTTAGGGAGCAACACAACATTTATTATTTAAAATAAAGTCCATCATTCTCTAGGATCTTTTTTTCCAGCGATCAGCAAGCATCCAAATCTGTCCCAGATACCAGTCGGCTGGATTTTAATAAAAAACTGAAAACAAGCTTCCTTCACTTCATAAAAAGTGTTGAATCACTGGTAGCGGAGTAAGTGTGTCATTGAGCGGAATAGGTCATTGTCATTCGGAGCAGCATCGGCACTGAATGGTAGATGTGGAAAAACTCAACACCGTCTAGCTGTTTGAACTTCTCCATAGTCAACCTAGCAGTGTGTGGCCTCGCATTGTCTTGCTGAAATAAAGCTTGACCTGGATTGATCAAAGCAAGATACTCCTTCTTTAGTTTGTCGTA
Organism: Ceratothoa steindachneri; assembly: GCA_963969495.1. NCBI lineage: Eukaryota > Metazoa > Arthropoda > Malacostraca > Isopoda > Cymothoidae > Ceratothoa > Ceratothoa steindachneri. The sequence continues at coordinate 179,709,266 of OZ018326.1, forward strand.
TACGCGGTCTAGTTACTGGCAATACAGTTTAGCGTTGATGGTGCAACCATGTGGAACAAGTTCGAAATGCAATACTCCTTAGAAATTCCACCAGACAGAGATCATGACCTTCTTGTGAAACAGATTCCGTCGAGGAACAGATGCCGGATGTTCACCTCGCGAAACCCATTACCATCCCCGATCGTGATTAACCAAGTACACCCACTTCTCATCTGATGTGACAATTCACCTCCAGAATCGGTCGTCCATTAGATTATTGAGAAATTACCTGAAAATCTCTACTCTACGATCAGCTTGTGCTTCAGTGAGGTCATATAAATCCAATCGGAGCTTCCTTTAAACAAAATCCATTTATTGCAATCGGTTCAGCACAATCTGATGAGATGAGACTCCAACAACTTTCGCAAGAGCAGTGCTGCTTGAAGAAACTTCAAGTTTCAATGCTGCCACTAAAGACTCGCTGTCAAAGTTACTGGTCAGCCGGAACGTGGTTGATCGTCAAGTGTAAGATCCCAGGAGTTGAAACGTCTGTACCAACTCGAGACCTTCTCCTGACTGACTGTGCCTTTTCCTTTAGTATCGCAAATTTCCTTCATAGTAATTCTTGTAGAAAGTTTTTTGTTTGTAACTGTAGAGAATCAAAACTTTAATTCTAATTACAAACTCATTTCTGTCAGTTGGGGCTTACACAAAAGAAATAAACTGCACAGAAGCAACAAACAACAGCAGCGTACGGAGGCTGGTAGTCCAATGAGAAAGGTTAACCTAACTTAATGTCGAGTGAGTAAGGCTAACATAAGCTACTGTAGTAGAATGAGTATGGCTAACCTAACCTAATGTTGGGGGTCTAGTACGTTTCGGCGCAGACCCTGTTCGGCGCAACCATTGTTTAAAATTATAAAGTCAATCAGATCAACTTTTTTTAATTTTGAGAAGAAATGTTAGTGTTAAAAATTTATGACATGGAAATCGAAATTATGTGATCGACGGCGTTCATTCTTGTTCAAACTTACTCAAAAACTAGTGGATCGATTTCTACCAAATTTGGTGGCGGACTAGAGCCTTAGCCTAGAACTAAACTATTTGTTTTTAAACAAAATTCAGTTTTATCCGGTTAGGTATTTTTTCCTTGTTAATTCATTAACTAAAAATGATATCGTTGAAGCTGCAAATGTTAATGCTGAGTTTCTAAATACCTGGAAGAGTTTTCGCGCCAAGTTAAATTTCTGGAGATTATGTAATCGCCAACATGTTTTAATTTGTTTGTTTACAAAATTACACGAAAACTAATTACTGATTTTACTAAATTTGGTTAAACACTAGAGTCTTAGCCTAGAAGAAAACAACTAGTTTTTAACCAAGATCCGGTTTTATCCGTTCAGGAAATATTTTCCTTACTATTTTTTAATTAAAAATTATATCTTTGAAACTGCAAGCGTCAATTTCGAGTTTCTAAATACTTTAAAAAGTTTTTTCTTCTCCTAACTTTTTGCAGATTATGTAATCGCTATGTTTTAATTTGATTTTTTTTTACAAAATTGGACGAAAACTTAATTACCCGATTTCTACCAAATTTGATAGAGACGTAGAGCCTTAGCCTAGAAGGAAACAATTAATTTTTGACAAAGATCCGGTAATATCTGGATATATCCGATTAAGTATTCTTTCATTACTAAATTTGGAACACGAGTTCCAGACCATAGATTTTCTGAAAGTTCTTGTAGAACTTTAATATTTGGACGTACAATTACCCTCAGATTATTAAATGAGTGCGAAATTTTTTTTTGCTGATGGTACTTTTAAAATCGCACCACCTCTTTTTTTCTCACGTTTAGGTAATTTTAGGTGAGAAATACGGGGGCGTCCATCCCTTGCTATACGCTCTGCTCCCTAATAAAGTTCATGGAACTTATGACAAATTTTTCGACATGATTTCATAAAATGAACGTAGTTTTCGTTCAGAAATTATCAATTGTGATTATGAATGACAAATATTAATAGCTTAAAAGTGTATTTACCATGTGGTAGATACCCTCGGAGGTTTTTCATTTGGTCAAAATATGAAAAAGCATATTTTTGATTTTCGAACATTCTCCTCAATACAGAAATGATCCAGAGTTTAACTTATTATTATTATTGTATGCGTTCATATAGCGTCATATATGTATGTGTAGAGTTATTAATTGTAATTTATTTTTACATATTTCTAGTTCATTATTATTATTATTATTATTACTAGTGTATCCGTGGCGTCAAAAATGACGGCATTATTCTTAAGTTAGAGCTATATTTCATTCGTGAAAACTGTTTTTAAATGAAAAAAAAAACTCGCCGAATTTTATCTATAATAAATCAATATATTTATGTATATCTATTTCAGTGTATTTATCATATCTGTTTTTGCCCACCTCATTATTAATCACAATATTCTATAAGACATGAAATGAATAAATTCTAACTATATTGTTACACAATATATATATATATATATATATATATATATATATATATATATATATATATATATATATATATATATATATATATATATATATATATATATATATATATATACATATATATATATATATATATACCCATCCTAAACCCTAAATGTGGTCGGCAGAAGTGGGTATTTGCGCTACTTTTTGCGGGTACTTCGGTAAACAAAAAGTATATATATATTATATAAAATAAATAAAGTTACTTCACCATTTTTTCGTTTAAAATTATATAAAAAAAACTACAATCCTTTTATTTATTAAACCAGGCAATGGCTTCGCCACTCCCCCATCTTGAGCTTCGCTACTAAGATTAAAATTTAAAATCTAAAAAAAAGCAGCAATGATTAAATTTTGATAAATTTTCTGAACTTCGCTAATTATAATAATTTTAAAAAGTAACTCTAAACTAAATTTCCCCCCTTTCAAAATATCACGTTGCTAAAATATAGTTATAAAAGAAGAAGATATATAAAAAATAAATTTTCTGAAGTTTAAAAAATTTCACAAAATTTCGATACTTATATTTATTTCTGAACTTTGATAAAAAAACATAAGTCATAACCAAACTAAGATAAAATTATTATTCAAATACTCAAAAAAATCCCCTTCTAAAATTATAGAGTTAGTGATGATTATTATTATTATTATCCTTATCGCTATTATTAATGTATGCGTTCATATAGCGTCATATATGTATGCCAATATTAAGTGTGTGTGGAGTTATTAATTGATATTTTACCTTTACATATTTCTAGTTTTATAATTTAAGATGCCTAATAAATCTCCACCATTTAGTTGTTGATATAATTCCACGTATTAAGAAGTCTTAGCTTAGCAATATCCTATATGCGTTCTATATGCTTAATTCATATTTCGAGTAATTAGTTTTCATACAATTTTTGTAAACAAACAAATTAAAGCATGTTAGCCATTACAAAATCTCCACCAAGTTACCTTGGCAAAAAAAACTAATAATTTCCATCTAGGTTAAGGCTCGAGTGTTCCACCAAATTTGATAGAAATCGGTTTAATAGTTTTTGAGTGTTTGAACACGAACGAGCGAAGGAACGCAGTCGATCACGTAATTTCCGACTTCTTTGTCCAAGATTTATAACAATAACTTTCTTTTCAATTTTTTAAAAAAGTAGATCTGGTTGACTTTAAATTTTTTAACAAGTTCTGCGCCGAACCGGGTCTGCGCCAAGAATGTTCTGCGCCAAAACGGGTCTTGTGCCGAACCGGGTCTGCGCCAAAACGGGTCTTGCGCCGAACCGGGTCTGCGCCAAGAATGTTCTGCGTCAAAACGGGTCTTGCGCCGAACTGGGCCTTTCCCTAATGTTGGTGTTGCTCCATAAAATTTAATTGTTTTCTTTCTGCTTCCTAACTGAGTCAGAACTTTTTGGCCATCCATTTATTTTATATGTCTTTCCCTTTCTATAAAAAGAAAAATTCTTTTATGTCCTTTTTTAAGGACGAGATTTGCCCGATACGGCTCACCTTTGCTGGTCAGACAGTTTTTTATTAATTTTAAAAATAAAACCAACGAGAGCAACGTCATAAAATTTGGAGAAGAGAGATCTGTAAAGAATATGATTGAGATAGAGGAAGGGTAAATGCGTCGAAAATATATAGCCGCATATCCTCTGCCAGCATTAGGACTGGGAATGCACATAATCCTCTAGATGTCAACTGCGACGTAGTGGCCCATATTATAATTGAGACCCCTTACAGAGTAAACACTGGGGCAAGGTAAGGGGGGTACCATTCATCCAGGTTTCAGGTGTAGCTACACCATCCACCTCCTTACGGGCTATACAGCAAATTATGCTACTTTTAACTTGAACGATAAATCCTTCGTTTGTACTTTGATCGATCTCAATTTTTAGAAGCAGCAGATAAGTATATCATCGTATTTATTGGATAGTAAATAAATGAATTTAGTTTTTTAAGAGGAACTGAAAGCATTTTTAATATGGAAAAATATATACATTTGTGGGGGAGGCCGTTTCCTGGCTTTTCCATCATGACTTGGACCAACGAATACGGCATTTCGGTGTGACCAAGGAAACCTTCCAAACGTGCTGCTGCCTGCCTCAGTAAAGGGACAGAGAGCGAACCAAATCTTCTCGTTTTGCAGGTAAGATTTTTCTAACCTTTTCTTTTTTTGCCCGAAGCAATTCTTCTCCAAGCAAAGGACACGCCAAACTCCCTCAATTCGGGAAGAAATAAAAGTTGCTTGTTGAGTTCACAATAATTTTGTCGTCACTTCAGAAGTCAGAGTTCGCCCACTTTTCCACACCCAGAAAAGACTCAGACTGGCCCTTCACTAAGACCATCTATCTTTTGTTGGTATCCATGGTGACGGTCCTCCGCTAATCGCACCACTCAGCTAGACATATCCTTGTAGACTTTCGAGGTCAAAGATTGGCGTCAATCGCCACTCCTACTTTCTTCATAGTCAAGTGACTTCAAATCAAATCCATCGTTGCCCTATTGTTCGTCAGGTTTTCTACCCGAGTCCTTGTATAAATTCACCGAACTCATTTAATAAACTTCGCGAGTTAACATTAATTTAAGAGAGAGTGAAAAGCATTTTTACAGTGTCTAAAGTGAAGCGAAGAAATTCTGTGTATAATAATAGTGATTTAATTCTTATTGAAACTAACAATTTCACTTTTATGTTAGTATATTATATCGCATATTTACTTAATATCGTTAAATTAATTATTTTATGTAACAAGAAACAAAATCGAGTCTCTTTTTTTGCATCCTCCTAAGTAAAGAGTAACCATTCAACGTCCTCCAACTCTCCTTCGAAAAATCAAATCCTTCGTTGGTTTCGGCGATTAAATAAAGCAAATAGATAATCGTGGAATACAATCTAAAGGCAGTAGTAGCCACAACTCAGCAAAGTAAATTCCATCCTTATTGACATTGCTCTCCCATCGATTAAATTAGTAGGGGTATACCTTTCTTTAAGAATTCATTCTGTTTTGATGAAATATTTTATTTTAAATCCTTTTCTACCTCCTTCATAACAAGATAACTTTTGTCATTTAGGTGATGTTGTAATGACTTAAATGAATGATAATCATATGGTTTAAGGTTCGGTGAATTTGGAGGATGAAGAAAATCTCATTACAACGCACAATATTTTCTTAGTCAAATTGGCCACGAGATGGACATTGCTATGACAGAAGATGGCACCCATTCGGTTGATCAGGGAAAGACGCTTTTGTTCAATGGCACCATTTAAACATTGAACTTTTCAACATAGTGCTCTTCAGTGTATTTTGGCCTATTATTATAAAGCTCATAATGAATAGTTCCTTTCACATCCCATCAAATGCAAAGTGGAGCCTTCTTCTGTTGAAGACCACGTCGAAGAGTAGGAATAGGTTTTTAGTGTCATCAAGCCATTGTTTTATTTCGCTTTATATTCCTATAAAGAACCCAATTTTCATCTCATGGTAACATTTCTGTCCAGAAATGTCCCATGGTCATTTCGATCCAATAGAGATGAAGCAATATTCACACGTTGTAAACAAGTCCTTCAGACAATTCCTTTGGCATTCGAACAACACTTTTGTGTACTTTTTATATGTGTATATGTTTACTCATTCTCTCAGTACTGATATTTAATCTATTGTCATTTTACAAGTGTCTGTCAAAGATTAGACTCCATACAAACCCCAAGAGCATCAAGATCAAGTGGAGCATAGCGGCCTCTATCCTGGGAATCCTTTAGTCCGAAATTGCCAAAAACAGAATTTTCTTTAACCATTGCTGACATTTACAAATATTCAACATATTTCCATACACTTCTGGAATGTTTTTTTACTGGTAGTGTATCTCTATTCTCTTCCTTGCATTGAATGATATGGCTTATGTCGGTTTCACTTGCCCCCATCATTAAGGAAGGGTTCTAGCAAAATATAACTCAAAAATGGTTTAAGCATGACTGACTACAGTTTAAAAATGCCGAGATATTACTACAATTATCATTATACAGCTTGTAGCAAATAGGGAACAATTTATACAACTCTAAGGAGCATTTTTTTATATCTTCTAAAAACGACATTAATTTCTTTCCTCTAAATATTTACCCAGTATTGGGTCTTATCTAAGACCTTCCCAACTGCACGAATCAATAAAAATGTATTTTACTCCCCGCTTTTCAATTGTGGCTTTCTACGATCATCTTAAAAACGATTATGAGCATGATGAAAAATTACTGAAGTAATACTGAGTGACAGAATCCTGTATACACCCAGTTGATTCAATATTCTCATTAAACCGATGGTTATCAAAATTTAATATCATCGTGTATTTTCAATTTCGTTACCTTCTTGCTGTTATATCGTTGTTTTACAGGAGGTAATAGGACACAATGACCCCCGTACAAATACGACAAAACACTGGGAAAGTCACTAAGACACCAAATTTATGGTCGCTCGGAACTGATCTACGACTTTTGCAGATTCACATCCGAGCTCCTAAACGGGGATACACTATGTATATTTAAGGTCACTGTCATTTATATGGGTGTTATGGGTGTACGCGTTTCCTAAGAATTGGAATAGTCATCCAAAGCTACACTATTCACACCTGTTAAAGCTTGTTGTCCCAATTCCATGTAAGTTGAGTCTTCAAATCTAATAAGAACACACTGTCCATTTATTTCCTTTTTATTACCTCTATTTTCCTCATTCACTCGGCATCTCACTGTTTTTTAAGGCCCATCTTGTCATTCTTGTCATATGACTGGTCGAGTTGCTTACAACATTCCAACCTGCAGACAAAAGAAAAGGCAAAACCAAATTCGACATATTCCACTTCGAGGTCCGTCAGAAACCTGATGCCAAATCTATGGAATTTACACATCGCGTTTTAAGAGAATTTGTGCCCCACGCCCCTGAGGGTGAGAGGTCTAGTGGGTGGGGGTGGTAGTCTGTATGGAGGGAATATGGGTCTAGCACAAGGATGAAAAGTATAGATGTGGGAGTATTGGGGGATGGGTAGATGTGAATGGGCTGAGTGTAGGGGAAGAGGGGTAATGGGGCAGGTAGTGGAGGTTATAGGGGTGAGTAGTCTAGGTGCAGGGTTGAGCTGTCTAAGGAGAGAGGGTGAGGAGTCTAGGGGAAGGGAGGAGTGGATAAGGGCAGGGGTGAAGTGTCTAATACTGATATTTAAAGGTCTAGAGGCAGGGGTGAGAGGTCAAGGGGGAGCAAGAGGTGTAGGAGTAGGTAGTGATGAGTCTAGGGTCATGGGGTGAGGGATCTAAGAGCAAGGGATAGGAGGTATTGGGAAATGGGGCGAGCGATCTAGGGGAAGGGAGGTTAGAGGCAGGGGAGGAGATGATGTGTCTTGGGGCAAGAAAGGAGGAGTCTAGAATCACGGGGTGGAGGATCGAGCGACAGGGGTGAGAGATCTTGGAACAGGGGATGTGGGGCCTAAGGACATGGGTGAAAAATCTAGGGCGAGTGAGAGAGATGTATAGATGAAGGGGATGAGGGTTCTAGGGGCAGGAGTGATGGGAGAGACGGGGAAAGAGAGAGAGGAAGGGAGTAAATAGTGAGGAAATGCAGGGAAGCAAGGAAAGAGAGAGAGTGTGTGCGTGTATGTGTGTTTGGACTAAAAGTTCTGATACACGCCACTATTGTAGGTTTTTTAATTTATTTGTTTAATTAATATTTGATTCATTTTTGTGCTCAAGGAAATGTTATTTATTCATTCGGAAGGTTTTATATCAAAATCCATTCTGAAATATTCCGGACCCGGAAAGAATTGATTGGAGCAACATTATGCGATTGATCGCTGACCCAAGGCTTACAAACAGAGGAAAAGGAATGGTTAGGATTCTGTCGCGTTACCTTTTTGTAGCAACCACAGCTACCAAACGTTTGCCATAGTCTTTCATTAACTAGCACCAGTCATCACTAAAAAAGGTCTGGGTTTGAAGTTGGCCATTTTAAAAGATTATATTTTGAATTTCCAAACTATTTCTTCACTGCAGAGTTCCTATGTTTTGGATCGTTGTCCTATTGGAAGTTAACCAGCTCAAGCCACTTCAGTTTTTTGTGTTGGTAGAAGGTTTCGCTTTTCAAAATAGGTAAATAACCTTCTTCCTTCATGGTTTTACCAATTTTAACATATTATTGTTCCATTAAAAGCAAAGGAACCTTTTAAGATTATCCTTCTATTACCCTAATTTGCACTTTGTATGGTATTCTAGTGAAGAGGAATATCACCAGATTTTCCGCCAAACATATCTTCCGCAGTAATGGCGTAAGTGAAACAAAAACGATTCTTCTCTACAAACCTTTTAGTGATTTCTCTGATTTCCATGCTTTTAGCATGGATATAGCTCCATATTGGACTTGTTTTGGTGGATCGGTTATATCGGTTTGGTGGCCAAATCTATGGGCAAATTAACGGAGTATTAGTAATAGTTCACCATTGTGGCTTTTGGCCTCATTTCTTATAATGACGGATCTGGACGAAAAGCTTTTTTTCTGAAGTTCCAGATTCCCGTAGACCTATAGATGACTATCAATTTCAAAACAGCAAAATCAAGTTGACAATTTCTTTATTTCTTAGACTTCCTTCACACAAATATTAACTGTATGCTATGGAAATCGGAATTTACACCACCATCGGATTCTAGATATTCATTAACTTCAACATCTACCAATGTTCCACTTAAAACGAGGTTGGCGCTTTTAAACGCAACTAAAACTTCCCGAACCCTTACACCCACTTTATGCCGTTTTAAACAAAAGGACGCCCACTATTTTGTCCACGCCAAAGACTCAATATATTAATGGGTTGCTGTGCCCTAGTATCCAATCCTGTCAGGATTCATCCGTGGCCAGAAGATCCCAGGATGCCCGTTCCCAAACTTCCTCCGTGCACATCTATCATACACAACATCACTCACTTCCTCCTCGGTCAGCACTTTCTCACTCAAACACTAATCCACATAATCAGCCCCCCTCTTACGCGCTCTTCCAAAACTTCTCTCATCTTGACACACTCGTATGTTCTCTCTACAAGTCTATTTCCATCCATTGTTCTTTCATAGCCACGCCACCTCAGAAAACTTTCAGTCACAACCTCATTCCCAGCCTTCTTCACACCATAAGCATCTATTATTTCGTCGTTCTTCAATAAACTTTACCACGCCAAACATCCATTTCAATTTGTCCATTTGCCCTTCTTTCTTTTAAAAGCCTTCTTTCTTCCTTTTACACAATAGTCCTACTCTCATATACCAACGTTTCATCCCTTTCCCTAGTCACATGCAGCTTCCCGGCACACTCCACTTTCTGCATTCTCTTTTAGTCCCATCCTCTCACATACCCTCTCAAAAGCTAAAATTAACATTTACAAATCGCTCTCACCTTCACCCACTAATAACAGGTCATCAGCATATACCAACATAGAGCCCATTCCTCATAATTCGTCTTCAATCTCAACCTTTTTCCCACATCCTACATCACACATTTGACACATCCACGTCTATCAAACTACACTCTGGTTATATTTCACTCTAAGTCTAATGCACGCCTTAGTCTCAACATAAATATTGTTCACACCATTCAATACTTCACACCCCGTAAGAGCGCGGCGATTTGCCATCCTCGCCGCCGTGCTGACGGGACTAAACACCCCGTCCGACCCCAGCTTAGCCTCTTCTCCTTCCTTCAAAACACTTGTTGCCTTGCTTTTCATACAACCTCTCCCACAACTTTCTCTGGTCAGCCTCTAATTTCACAGGGTAGATGCTGACCTTCTTCTCAAGCCAACCGTCCCGGATCGGGGCTGAAGGGGAAGGGGGCAACGTTTCCTAACCTCTGAGCTCCGGTTCGGTATGGGTTTTTTTAACAATCTGCTTCATCTCCACCCATACCTTCCTCACATCCTTTTTCCTCTCCTCTTCACAATCTATCTTTTTACGCCGCGTCTAAGGTGAAGCCGCCATGCCGATGGACTGCGAGGCACCAGGCGGGAGGGGTGGTCCCAAATGGCGGCGCCTGGCTCTGCCAGGCCTGTAAGCACCTCTTGCAGTGTGGGCAACTGCGAGAGGTGATGAGCGATTGCATCCCGTAAAATAAATAGGGTCACCATGCCCAATGATGAGAAACACAAAAATCTCCCCTTAATTCTCCCTGTGTCACCAACGGAGCCGCCCTCGGGCAGCTCCACCGAAAAAATGGAGGTCCCCCCCCCTGTGCTTGCTCAGGGGACCCTCCATATCTCTCTAACCGGAGAGGAGGCTTACTCCTCTCCTTCACCTACGGGTGTAAGGGACTCCCCCTCACCCCCTTCTCTGGAGGTGCTTTCGGGAACCTCCCTTTTTCCAGCGGCAGTCCCCTCTGTGCTTTCCAAGGGGACTGCCAAGAAAGCCAGCAGGCAGCCCTCAACCAGCCGCTCCACATCGAAGTGGCTCGGTAGGGCAAACCCCCTTAGGGGGGAGAGGGAAGCCAGGCCCCTTCGGTTGCTTCCCTCAAAAGACCTGCTAGCAAGAATATTGAACCTTGCTGGGGTCAAGGCCTGTGCCTCCCCACACAAGACTAGTGACGATACTGCCAACGGGACCTGCGATGTCTTGAGGGGGGAGGGGATGGCCAACTGGAGGCCTCCCCTGAGATAGACATGTTCCTTGAGGAAACCAAGCCTCAGACGTTAGAGCCTTCCATGGGGAGGGGGATCCGGGCTCGGTTCCAAGCACCGAACCCGAATCCGCCCCTATGCAAGGTCCTCCTCAAACGGCTAGGGTTTCCGAAGCAGTACAAGGAGGGAAGGGATCTCCTCCGACCGGTGCCCCCACGACTACCAGGACCTTCTCCATTTTGGAAAATGACCTGGCTGAGGACGGTCCATCTGGCCTGGTGGTTCCTTCCGGCGGAGGTGAGAAGCGGGTTCATTCCACGCCCTCTTCTCCAAAAAGAAAAAAAACTAAAAAGACAAAAAAGACTCGGAGCTCCTCTCCATCCGCGGGGGCAGCGGGGACAAATGGGTCTGCTGCCACTTTGGCAAGCGACCAAGCCAAGATCGGCACATCCGGCCCCTCTGCCTCCCCCCGGTTGCGGAGCCCCTGACTAAGACCAAAAGTGCACAGGGCGGAGCCTCGATGACATCGGGGCCCCTCATTTAGAGGTTACCTGGCGTTTTCGAGCCGCTGGCTTCAAGTGCTTCCTCGTTATTCGCTCCACTGATGGCACCATGTTGTCCAAGAGCAACATGATCCATCAGAGAAGAGGATTAGCTAGTGCAATTGGTAGAGAGCCGAAGGTGACCCGTTTCTCGGACGGGAGCCTTCTGGCGAATGCGGCGAATCCCACCGAGGCGGCCAAGATAAGTGCTCTTCAGACACTTCATGGCACCCAGGTGAGTGTGACGCCGCACTCTACCATGAACTTTGTGAAAGGAGTGGTTTATGCAAGAGAACTTGTTGACTACTCCATTGAGGACATCACCCTAGAGCTGGCCAACCATGGGGCGGTCAAGGTCGAACGTGTGATGAGAAAACAGGGAGGGGCCTCGAGACTCACCCCCTACACTCTTCGTCACGTTCGACTGTGACAAGCTCCTTGAGTCGGTGCGTGCCGGTTGGTACCGCCACCGCGTGAAGGCATTCGGGCCACTGCCGCGGCGGTGCTATTACTGTCACCGCTTCGGCCATACTAGTCGCTCATGTAGACGTGCAAAGTCGGGGTCACCTGAAGTCTGTGTAAATTGCTCCAAGGTCGCACACGATAAATCCAAATCGTGTGTGGCCAAGTGTGTCAATTGCGGAGAGCCGCATCCTGCTTCTTCGAAGCAATGTGGTGCATATCTCCTTGAGAAAGAAATCCTGGCCGTTCAGGCCCAGGATTGACTCTCATTCCGCGAGGCTGAGGACCTTGTCCTGGCGCGCCCGGCTCTGCCTGGGACGTCATATGACTCATTAGTTAGAAAGGCACCCTCTGCTCCTGGCCTATCCAGACCAACGAGCACGGTTGTTCTCGCGCCCATTCGGAGCCCTTCTGCGGGTTCTACCCAGCCCGGGCGCTCCCCTGGTGAAGCTGGCGGCAAAAAGGGTCCATACCCAGCCCCGGCTGAAACCAGGGCTCTGCCCTCTTCCCCCAGCGTGACCGTTTCCCGTAAGGCGAAACGGCTACGCGCCTCAACCGAGTCGTTAGACTCACACGAGGCAACACCCCTGAAGTGGGTCGCTAGGCCATCTTCTGGGGTTCCTAAAGCTGTCCCCCGAAAGGAGGACAGCAAGAAAGAAGCTTCGGCTCCTTCACCCACGCCTAGTGGTGGAGGGAGTGGCTCGGAAACGGTGGTTCCTCGAAAAGAGGGCCCCCCACCTCCGAAGCCGCAACGCCCGTCTAAGGTTTCGAGGCGGAGGGAGGAAAAGACTCGCATGGCGAGCCCAACCTCCCCCAATAAGTCATCGAAGGCGACAGCGCCTTCAAAGCTTTGTCCGGCTAACAGCGCCCGGGGTTCTTCCCCCGGGAAGCCTCGGCCATTCCAGTCAGGGACTTCAGTTCGAGGAGGGCCCCCGCCTCTCCTCCGAGCTAGGCCTGGAGGGCATAGTCCTTCAATGAAATTGCTGTGAATTCCGGGCCGACTGGGAGGAGCTGCGGAGGCTCTTTCTTGTCCCGTTCCCCGTTAGCTATCTTTTTGCAGGAAACAATACTAGGCGCGTGCCCCCTGCCCGCTCTCTCTGAGTATTAGGGTCTCGCGACCCCACCACCACGGGATGGCTGGGTTGGGGGATGCGCGGTTTACACCCAGCATGCTGTCTTCGTTCTTCCTTTCTCTTTAGATACCTCCTTTCAGGCAGTGGCTGTGCAGCTGCACCTGGATAGGAAGTATACTATCATTTCTGCGTACATTCCACCGTCAGCTGACTTCGACGCGGGGGACTTCCGCTGCGTCGTGGCAGGGTTGCCGAGGCCCTTCCTCTTGCTTGGAGATCTTAACGGCAGGCATCCTCTTTGGGGAGATTACTCCATAAATCCAAGGGGACAAGTCCTTGCCAATCTGATCGAAGAGCTTGAGATGGGTGTCCTAAACGTAGATGAGTTTACGCATCACTGTCCGAGAACCGCTTCATTTTCTTGCCTTGACCTATCTTTGTGCTCTTCGGATGCACAGCCTGATTTTGATTGGGGGGGTGGTCGATGACCTCCATGGTAGTTATCACTTTCCAATTCAAATATCATTTTTAGGGCAACTGCCGCCTGAGAGACCAGCTCGGTGGTGCTTGGCGCGGGCGTGGTGGCCTGCATTTCAGGAAATGACTGAATTCTCTATCTCAGTGGAGGAGTTTAGGTCGGTAGATGAGGCCATTAAGTTCTTCTATGGCAACCTCATCGCCGCAGGCCTGACTACTATTCCTAGAACGTCTGGCCGTTTTGCACGCCGACCACTCCCATGATGGTCAGCCGAGGGTGAGACGGCCCTCAAACAGAAGCGTTATGCCTACATGCGCTATAAGCGCCGCCGGAACGATTTCACTGCCGTTGAATTTCGTCAGGCTAGGGCTAGGTTCCGGTATATTCCGAAGCACGCCCGCCGCTCTTCTTGGTGGGCATACGTGTCTTCACTTAACGGGAAAACTCCTTTAGCAGAGGTGTGTAGGCGAGTGAAAAGGATTCAGGGCAAGTTCTCGCAGGACCCCCCTCCCGTTCTCTAGGAGAATGGGACCGCAATCTCGGACCCTGCGTCCCTGGTGAAATCCTTAGCGACCGCTTTTTCCGCATTCTCTAGCCGGATGCTGCTCCACCAGCATTCAATGCACGTCGTGATGTCGCGGAAGGCCGCCGGCTGGACTTTACCTCCAGAGGCGGAGAACCCTTCAACGGCAGGTTTACTGGAAGCGAGTTGCGCTGCGCTCTACCTTCGTGCGCGGACACCGCCTATGGTCCGGACGATGTCCCGTACGCCATGCTTCGACACCTGGGTGAGCGAGGCATGGCCTTTCTGTTAGATTTGTTCAACAGGATCTGGGTGGAGGGTCTTATCCCAGATTCCTGGCGAATCGTTACTGTGCTCGCCTTTCGCAAGCCGGGGGGAGATTACTCTACTCCAATCGGTTTCCGCCCAATCTCTCTAACCTCTTACGTGTGCAAGTTGATGGAGAAATTGGTAAATGTTAGATTAGCCTTTTTCCTGGACAGCAGAGGCCATCTGTCTTCTGCACAGTGCGGCTTCCGCAAGTTCCACTCCACGTCGGATGCTCTGCTCCGACTATAAAATGCCGTCTGCGAGGCTTTTCTACGTAGACAGCACTACGCCACGGTGTTTTTCGATCTGGAGAAGGCCTATGATACCGCATGGCGATACGGTATCATAAAGACTCTCCACTCGATGGGGGCGAGGGGACGCCTCCCAGTCTTTAGATCTGAATTCTTGCGAGATCGTCGATTCCGCGTACGGGTGGGGGGAGCTCTCTCTGGCCCCAAAGAGCAGGAGAGGGTGTCCCGCTGGGAAGTGTCCTCAGTGTCACACTCTTTGCCCTGAGCATCAACGGCCCAGATGCCAACTCTGGAGCGTCGACTCCAACAGGCATTGAACCACGTCTCTCGTTATACCGACGCGCACAGGTTTTGGTTTTCTTTGGCCAAGACTAAGGTTGTGTACTTCTGCCGCCATCCACGGATCCATCCCAACCCAGATTTGTTTCTTAATGGGGTGCGCCTGGATTGGTTGTGTTGCACCGTTTCCTTGGTCTTGTATTCGACCGACGCCTCACCTGGGAGGCTCATATTCGCATCCTTAGGGTCTCTTGTACCCGCGCCATGGATATTCTCCGTTCCGTTACGTTCAGCGCTTGGGGCGCTGATCGGGCTACTGCCCTACTTTTTTATCGATCCTTTGTTCGTTCGAAGCTCCACTATGGATGCGAGTTTTATGCATCCGCAGCCGAGCGTTTATTGCGGAAGGTGGATTCGATAGACTACACCGGTCTCCGCCTTGCGACTGGTGCCTTCCGCATTTCCCCCATTGAGAGCCTGTTGGTCGAGCTGGGGAGATGCCACTCGCTCTGCGCCGCGTGCAGTGGAACACTCGCCTGTATGCGCGAGCAGGGTGCCTCCCTCAGTCGCCAACAGCTTTCACTGCATCCGGAGCTGGTCTCGACGGTGCCTATGCCGCCGAGAGACGCCAGTCATACCCTAAGCCCTTTGGGTTTAGGTCCAGGAAACTCTTTCGAGAGCTAAATAAAGCTCTCAGGCCGGTGGTGCCCCTGGTTCTGCCCAGGACGCCACCCTGGAGGGTACCACATTTGGCTATTTGTCGCCACGCCTCTGCTCCCAAATCTTGTACGGCGCCGGGAGTATTGTGTTCGACCTTTTTGGAGCACACCTCGTGTCACGTTGGAAGCGTGCTAGTGTATACGGATGGCTCCAAGTCCCAAGAGGGGGTCGGCTTCCACGCCGTATCCCCTCTGTTTGAAGTCAACGGGGCTCTACCAGGCGCTGCGTCTGTCTTCACGGCCAAGCTGGTGGCAATACACCACTCGGTACGGAAGATTACGCTACGTGCCCGGTTCGGAGACCGGATTGTGATCTATAGCGACTCACAAAGCGCCCTGAGTGCTCTCGGGGCATTGGAATCTCCCCATCCCCTGGTTCACGATATTGGTGACGCCACGGTTTTGGCGAGCCGAGCAGATGTCGATATTATCTTCTGCTGGGTTCCTGGACATGTAGGAATTGCGGGGAATGAGCGCGCCGATGAGGGCGCCAAAGAGTCCGCGAGGACTCTGCAACCGGACTAGCGTTTCGCTCTTCCTCACACCGACTACATGGCAGGAATACGGGCAGCTCTTTGGACTGCTTGGCAAAGAAGATGGGAGACGGTCGAAGGGAACTTAGAGTTGCGTGCCATTGCGCCGCGACTGTTCCCATGGACCTATCTCCCAATGCCGTGACGGCTTCAGGTCGCTTTCTGTCGTCTTCGAATGGGACACACTCGTGTGACGCATCGCTATTTGATGGAGCGCTCTCCTGCGCCCTATTGCGACGACTGCGTCGTTTCCCAGACTGTTCGGCACATTCTTGTCGAATGTCCTAGTCTGGGTGATCTTCGCGCACGACACCTGTCCCGGTACCGGGATGGGCTGGGTCGCTACCGCCTGTCCCTTGTACTCGGGACGAGTGCGTGCACATTGACTGGTGAACTTGTTGACTTCTTTGGGGAGGCCAGCCTTCTCCCTATTATTTAAGCAGGGTTTGTTGTTTTGTTTGGTTTTGTTTTTTGCATTTGTTTATTTTCCTTTAGGTTGCATGCTCCTGCGCCGGGAAGACCTCCCCCCGACGCACCAGCTTGCTTCCTTTCCCCCTTTTTGGGGTGTTTTTTTTTCTATTTAATTTTATTTTAAGGAGCCTAGAACTAGGCCAGTTTTAATACGGTGCATAATGCCCAAGTAGGCAGTCGCCAGATGAGCTCTTAAAAAAAAAATCAATACTTTACAACTTAGCACCTGCCGCATTGCTTCTCGATCTACCCCACCATTGGCTTTCTCTGATCCCTGAACTCAGCTTACGCTAAAAGTTTCCTGTTCCCATCGGGATTCTCATTCTCCTTCCGTCCTAAAGCTTGATTTGATGGTTTCTTACTCTCTTGATTTTCTTTACTTTTCATTCTCATTTGAACAATTGCACGCTGTATATCACCATTCAGCATTTGGATTCTACTTTCCAGTTCTGGCACATCCACACAGCCCTTGCACTCTATAACTAAATTCCCACCAAGATGGAAGCATGTTGATGGAAGTTAACACTAAAAACCAAGCAGAAAGATTATCAACTATTACACCGAACTATCAGGAGAAAATGTTGAGTTAACACCCCCACCCCTCCATTCAATATACACAAGGGCGTCGTCATAGAAGCTGAGTGCGTCCAATACACCAAGGCACAAGTGATAGAGGGAATGAATGAGTACTCCGTTACACAGGTTAACAGATCCCATAGGGTAGTGAGTGAGGCCAGATTGCCCACATATGCATACATCATCCCTTTCGACCTGTTCTCCCTACCAAAATACATCTACCTAAGATGACGTCGATTTATGGCAAGGGAGTTCAAACCAAACTCTAGACGCTGCTGTCACTACTACGAGTTATATGGAAACTCAATAAATATTTGTCTCCGTAAAAAACATGGTTTTGTCTACCTGCGTTAAATGTGCCAACACCTTTTCCCCAAACTTAGCTGAAGCCTGTACATCATGATGTGTAAATTGTAGAGGACCCCATCCGCCATCGAACCAAAATGCAAAGTATACAAGTCTCAAGAGGAAGTGGCCTCTCTGCAACGAGGAAAGACTCAAATTTATAAAAGATAGAAAAAAGGTACAATCTATGGTTTTCGGTGATTCTCAACGACCTTAAAGAAATATCGCTCCTCGTATTTTTTTGTGAGAATATGATTAATGTCATTAATCACTTTCCCATCTCTTTCAGAACAATCATTGATAACTTTAATAGTGCTGATACACTTAGAAAAGTTCTATAATCTGGTCTGTTTTCCCACTCCATTAGATCTTCACAAAAAAAATTCGTTTGGCAGATTGAATACTTGAAAAAGATAATGAGATTTTGAAGTGATAAACTATTTATTTATTTTAGAACGTTTAGTGCTCTATTTCACCTTTTGCTGAGTCTATTCAGGCGTGGAAAAGATAGAGGGAGATTTAAACAGGAAAAAAAGACCACCCGAGGGAGAGAGCACCACTTTTTCTTTCCTCTAGTGTGATTCTTTCATCAAAAAAACGATAGTACAGAAATATACCACGAATGTTGAACGATGACTTTGGATCCAATTGTCGAAATTTCTCGATCTTCATAAAGCACAAGTTGCTTGTGCATAGTTAGGGAATGGGGCTGCATACCAAGTATTTACATCATATGTATATATTTATGTCAAATATACCAAAACTTTGAAGACTGCCGCTCTTGTCGAGTAAGTTGGTATTCGGGATGGGACTTCCATTAGGTCCAACTTTTGCTAATATCTTCCTCTGTTTCCATGAAACCTCTTGGCTCCAAGCTTGCCCCAAAGAATTCGCCCCAGTATTTTATAGGCGTTTCATTGACGACTGCATAATTTTGTTTCGTAAAGAACAACATGCATCTAAATTTCTTGAATTCCTTAACAAGCAGCACCCTAAAATACAATTCCCAATGGACATAGAAAACGATGGCTGCCTGTCTTATTTAGACATCAAGTTAACCCGCACCCCCACCGGATTATCTACAAGTGTTTTTCGCAAAGACAATTAGGACTGGTCTATCAACAAACTTCTTTAGCTTTATTCCACGGTCTTTTAAAACTAATACTATTGACACCCTGCTACATAGAGCATTTAAAATATGCTCTAATAACCAATTATTATATGAAGAGTTTCTTTTCTTAAGAATTTTTTTCAAGACAACGGATTCCCAAAGTTTTTTGTGGAAAACCACATAAGAAAATGTCTTGATCATTTCCTTAATCCGACTGAAGATAAAGCCACCGTTAATAAACTTTTACACTTCTGGCCTGTACCCTTCTTTGACCCACAAACATCAAAGATGACTGTTGAAATACGCTCGATTATCCCCCCAAAATCTGCCCTTTTTGGACCTCAGAATAATCACCCCAAACCACTATACAATAGGCTCGCTCTTTCGTTATAAAGATCGCCTTCCTGATGCGTGTCGTTCATCTCTCATATATAATTACTTGTGTCCATCGTGCGATGCCACCTATATTGGCTCTACCAGCCAAACTCTTCTTTTAAGAGTTGAACAGCACGCCGGGAAGTCCTGCCGTACGGGTTTGCCCCTAGCCAAACCTGACTATTCTATCATCCGACTCCACGCCAATTCTTGCAATTTACAGGTAAAACTCGAAGACTTTTCTATAGTCTCTACAGCTAACACCCTCTCTGATTTACGAATGCTTGAATCCATATATATTTTAGATAGTAAACCTACATTTAACGACCAAACTTCGTCTTTCCCATTACATATTACACGTTAGATGGTTCCCTTACTTTACCACCTTCTTAGTTTGAATTAATGTTTCCCTTACTTTGCCACTTCCATGTAAATTTGTGTAATGTTGCTATTACCAATGCAATTCCATCAATTATCGTTGTGGTATGACTTATACAAAAAAGTGACTTGTGAGACCATTTCCCTTATGTTATCTATCCAATGTCAATTAGAATTACTTTGTATTTATACTAGATATAATTCCAGTACCCAGAAGATGATGCTGGCCCTCGAAACGTTGGTTGAAATTAAATGAAGAAAAAAGAATGCATTTCTTTTCTGCTGCCCTGGTTCTCCTTATATATATATATATATATATATATATATATATATATATATATATATATATATATATATATATATATATATATATATATATATATATATATTGTCGTGGTATACGACATGAATAACTCCGTTCCCTTTTTCTCTAAGAGTGCTATATTATTATTTATCTTTTGATTTGATTCTTTAACCAGGAAGGATTCGTAAATTTATATATCTATTGCAATAATTAATACTACCAATGAGTACTACGATGGTTGACGCAAAAATTCACTTTAGTACGGAATGTAAATTAAAGAACTTAATTAAATGGGAATCCTTTTACCTTTAAACAAAGTGAAGTGAGACCTTGAACGAGAGCCTCGTGTAGGCGATGGTTTGAGGAGTGAGTTGTCGCAGACGGGAGGCTGAATCGGACGCAGAGCTGACTTCGAATTGAGTGAGGGGGGGAGGGAGCCTTGGCGATGTTTCTTGACTTGCCGATATACGCGAAGAGACAGTGGATGTATGATTATTCCAATCCTTGGGTTATACTTGTGGGGGCTTCTCGATGATGAGACTTGACCAAGAGGTGAATCCTTTCTCGATTGGAACTTCACTTTGGTATTCCTAAATGGCGAGGGATATCTCTGGTTTTATCCGAAAACTGAGATAGGGGGTTTCTCTGACGAGAGGGGTATGAGAGTGATTATCTATACCGATGGTCTACTCTTCAATGTGACCAAAAGGAACAGCCTCAGAAGGAAAACTCCCGCTCGGTTCCACTTTTTCTTCCTTTTCTTAATGCCCACACTGACGCCGGTACTCGTCTTCTCTCGATCGCTAACTCGATTCTCCCTTCCTTTCTCCAGATCAACGTATATATACCTCAATTATCCACTGGAAGGGGATGGGAGATTAGTGCCGATGTTTAAGCCTTTCTCCCAGGACATCACTTTTCAGCGTGGTGGCCCTAAGCCATAATGGTCTCTTCTGGTTTTCGTCAGAGAAAGAGAAATTTCGTCTATTTAGGGAAACTAGACCTAAACAATAGGAAGGGGCAGTGAGCCTGTTCATAGATTTTTATTCTAAAGGCTATACCAGCCTCCTTTGTTTATACTAACGGCCTACGAAATCTTCTGATTAAAATGTTTCCTTCTGAGTGATATCGAGGATTGTTGTGCCAGCAGGGCAAAAAGGGGATGGGGGTGGGTTAAAGTATCGGCCCCAATGCTACGTAGAGGTTGACGCTGTGGAACCGAACTAGCGTCTGTTTGGTACTTGCGATATGGATTTTCCCATATACATATATATATTATATATATATATATATATATATATATATATATATATATATATATATATATATATATATATATATATATATATATATATATATATTGTATATCTTTCATGAGCGCGAGAGAATGATGAAAGAAATCAAAATATAGTATTTGTTATGTCGACCTACAGATAAACGTTCACTGACAAATCCAAGAAGACCATTATTGCAGCTGCTTCAAATAAGTAACCACTTCCAATAGAAGTGAAAAAGAAAGTTGTATGTTAGTCTTACTCTAGTGGGGAACTTCCTCTATATAAAAGTAACGTGGTGCTTGCTGTACCTATTGGGTGCCATACAAATCAGCAATATTCAAGTGCTAGGTGCCATCTCGAAATATTCAATTTTTCATCTGAAATTTTTGCCAAAATATTTTTTGCACTAAAATGAATCAAATAAGATGGTATTTCACAAATATTTAAATAAAAAAACTTTCCCCCCTCTTTTGTATCACCCTAATATATATATATATATATATATATATATATATATATATATATATATATATATATATATATATATATATATATATATATATATATATATATATATATATATATATGAAAAGAAACTCACAACTTGCACGGGAGTCAAAATTATGATGAATAACCCCACAAGGAAAATGGAAAAACGATTCCGAGTGCTTTCGTCTTTATTCTAAAAGACCTCTTCATGGAATAACGTAGGTCAGGACAGACAATGTCTTAAATAGTAAGGAGTGGGGGGTTAAAACGGCTATCTGCATCAAAACCCTAACTAAGGGGTACAAATTCTTTAAACACTTTAATTTGTGATTTAATATAATTAGATATGATAGGATCTAGGCTAAACAATCCAGGGCTAATATTAAAGTTTTGGAAAGTATTAATAAAGATACAGTACAAAATATCTCTTGAAATGTAGTTTGTACATTTACTAATAGGTTTAGCACTATTCCTATTAATAGTATGATCCTGACTATAGATATGTAAAAGTAATGCAGATTGTTGACAAAAATTACATACATTAGTTTGGTGCTGTTTAACTCTAACATTCAATTCTTTACCTGTCTGTCTATAATAGTATTTTTCACAATTATTGCAACCAATAGAATATACAATGCCTGGTTTAGGGGGTGATTTTTTTACGAGAAGGCGATGGATAGTGTTTTCATATTTAAAAATAAAATTTATGTTCAAAGGTTTTAGTAAACGAGGTAATTTAATGAAAATTTGGTTAAAAGGTAAAACTAAGACATTTTTAGGATGAAATTTTGGGATGTTACGATTAGGTTGATAAAATGAACGCTTAGCAGAATTATAACAATTTTTAAGTACGTAGAAAGGGTAACACAAATTTAAACCTATATTATATATCCTATCAACCTCTTTTTCCAAATATTCGGGTGAAACAATTCTCAGGGCACAGAGAAACATGGAAGAGAAAATACTTTCTTTCATACTCATATGGTGATCGGAATAGAAATGGATGTATGAGTCAATAGCTGTAGGTTTTCTATAAATTTGATATTTGAAACCTTGGTCTGTTCGGTGGATCAAAATATCTAAGAAAGGGATGGGGTTATTTATCTTTTTAATTTTCTAAAGTAAATTTAATTGAGGGGATTAACGTGTTGATTTTTTAAAGAAAAGTATTGATATTAAGATCATTAGGCCACAAACAAAGAATGTCATCAACATTACGCATCCATAAAATAGGGGTTATGTTGGATTAGAAAAACTCCATATATAGATTGGCCAGGGGACAAACAATTGCCCATAGGCATTCCAAAGATTTGACGGTAATATTTCCCTTCAAAGGTGAATTTACAGTTGTTAATACAGAGGGAAATAAGTTTAATAATAGTGGAAGACGGTATAGGGAGAATAACATTAACAAGGTACTCTTCGAGGAAATTTAGGAGATCGGGTACGGGAACTTTTGTAAAGAGGGAACATACATCGAAACTAACCAAGCTAAAATTATCAGGGTAAGAAAGATCATTAAGTTTCCTAATGAGATCGAGATTATTAACGATGTGAGAACTAGAAACGGTCCCCGCCAAAGGACTTAGGAGAGAAGCTAACCATTTAGATAGGGTATATGAAACACACCCAACCGAGATAATAATGGGACGGATAGGATTTTCCGGCTTATGGGTTTTGATGAGACCATAGAGGTAGGGAAGGAAGGCATTCGATGATTTAAACGTATTAATGAGGTCAGGATGACCTTTAAGCAGAGAGCGAAGGGTTGAATGAAATTCTCTGTTTACCTGGTAGCCGTTTTAACCCCCTACTCCTTACTATTTAAGACATTGTCTGTCCTGACCTACGTTATTGCATGAAGAGGTCTTTTCGAATAAAGACGAAAGCGCTCGGAATCGTTTTTCCATTTTTCTTGTGGATTTTATCTATCATATATATATATATATATATATATATATATATATATATATATATATATATATGAGGATGCACAATAAAAGAATTTCGAGGATATCGAGGACAGTTTTTGATGTTTGAGCGAGGGGGAGTTGAGGAAGAGAAAAAAGGGTCTTTAGGTATTCAGTCCAGGTCCCTTCGATTTACTATCTAAGTTCGCGGACGGGAAGTATTTTGAAGCCAAGAAACCTATGAGTTCATCCGCAGAATCGCGCCTCTAAAATAAAGAAGTCAATGTGAGTTCTTTTTTGTTCCTCATAATTTTTGCCGTCAATAAGTAATGAAATGAAGATTGATTACATTTTGCTAAATATTTTTCAAAATCATCATCGATCTGCAGGAATTTACTAAAATTCAATTTAAATATTTTTATTATCGTTAATAGATCTAAATTGACTAAATATTGGCTTTAGTTTTGATCCACCCGTGGGTGACAAGTTATTCATATGTATATTGTGTCCTCCATGGGTGGGTGAAAACGATCCAGTGCTACGGATCGTTTAAAAATTGGACTACATTCACACATTTGTGGTGGAAATTATGAAATGATTTTCAGTTTTGTTCTATCTTAGTGCGGGTATCTTAGATATATTTTACATATTATCCTTTTATCCATTAATTCTTTTCTCGGCTATTTGTTTTCCTCTTTCATTCTTACTTGACTAATCCTTGTGTTGTTGCCAATGAATTTAAATTATATTAGATAAAATAACTCAAATTAGGATATTAAAATGTCTAAAAGCATATTTTATTATAAAATTATATCAGTCTTCATCCGCCAATCAAATACCCTTTCAAATACTAGTAAAATATTACCAGTATTGGTGTAGTAAAAGCATTTCCTTAATAGAGAACCGAAAATACGGGGAATATTGACTAAATAAAGTGAAGAGAATTGGCTGCTTGCAAAGCCAATCCTCTAAGCAGGTTTCTTCGATTCCGAACACGCCTTTCGGTAGCAACGTCAATAGGCCTATCCTCGAACGATTGCTTGGGGGCTTTGTTCTAAGGGGAGGCAAGTCTACTAGGGCGTAGGAAATACGGGCCTGAGGGAGATCATGAGGTGGAAGGCTTATTCAGACCTTTGGGGGAAAGAGGAAATTTGTCTCGACCAAAATAGTTCGACAAACAATCCTAAAAATTTAACCTGCTTTTTTTTCAGCATTTTACTGTATGTTCATACGTTAATTAGGCTTTAGAAGAATTTTTTGGCTTTTGTTCAAGTAAAATTTATTAGTTCGAATGATCCTCAGTCTTTGTTAATAACGATTACCCAGTCGTCATTTTGAAACAAAGGTGTTTAAAAACGTAATTAGAAACGATTATGAAAATAACTCCCTCCAGTCCCTAATTAAAAAAAGGCAAAGAGTAATTCCAAATCTAATTAAACGGTACGAATAAATGAGATAGAGAAAATTTTATACATTCACGACCTCTTACAAAATTGATGTTCGTGTGATTTATCAGCTTGTTGATTCCATTCCACCTTAGATTTTGTTCTTACACTTTTTCCACCTTCACTCCCTTCACTTCACTTCCACACCTGGCTTCACGAACCTTCAATAAAACTATAAAATATAGCAAGTAACTCTTTAAAAACCTAATTTTGACCAGATTAAGTCGCCGAAAATTTAAGAATGTTCGTCCGACCGAAAATATTGACTACTATTGTATACTAAAATTTTCTGCTTTGAGGACTTACTTAATTACTGCATATTGGTAGCAGAGATCAAGAAAGAATATTCGTGCAAGTATTGCAAGAACACCCATGAATTGTCTTTTAAAGAGATTAACTCTATTAATCCATCCATTTTCTCATACGAAGGCAACTCAAGACGCCTTCCTCTCTGGCTCAATGCGATGCAAGTATCTTCACCATCCTTAGAATAAAATCGGAAAATTTAGCTCTCAATTTGGGTCAAATATCCCAACCGTCTTTTCAATATTCCAAGGTTTTGCTAATTTTTAAAAATCTGATGACATTCAAAAAGATTTTATTTCCAATGCTAAACATTGTGTATAGAAAAAAAAATTGGCTATCTTTCTCTTCATGATTATCCTCTCCATTTTACTCCTGGCTCATCTACAATTCGCAATAACCCCTCTAACCATATCACGAAGGTAGATAAATCTGCTCTTGATGTCTTAACGGACATCAAATCTTAGATTAATAAAATGATTTAGTATTAAATTACCCTTCCTAGTAGAAGATCTTTGGCGGCTCCATATTGGCTTCACGGAACCGGAGCTTCCCATAAGAGAGGAGCAGGCCGTATTGAAATTGAATCCAGCGATATCGTATCAACCAGCGTCTATCTCACAGATATCGATTCCAGAGGACCCCAGAGTCTTAGGAAAGATTCCCCTTAATAAATAGACGCCGTAAAGGAAAAAAGATCCCTTTACAAAGATAAAAAGGCAAATATAGTTCTTCAAGCTTACTCCCACAAATAGAGGAAACCGTTCACCCACCTAGTTGGCTTCCAGGCAACTCTATTATTGTCTTTACTTTAATTCATTCGCCTTCGTTAAATTACTGCTCACAACTCGACGCAATCAAGTAACTTCGCCATACCCACGCACTATCCACCGAAGGTGCTTTCCACACCTACCCCGTCCAAACACCATGCAGCTTCAAAGGCTGCCTATCGGGAAGGCAAGAAACTGGCAGTCTTCAACACTTTACGCCAAGCTTTTTATTAATTTCACTTGACCTACCATACATGCTGCAACTCCATTTCAACCTCTTTGTTGCTTTTCAATAAATATATTTTTTTTATAACGGTATACTTTAGTGCAAGTCTATTGATCACCAGTTGCCATAGATATGATGATGCAAGTGAATAGTGACTTCCATAAAGATGTTCGTCCTTTGGTTAATTCAAGTTTGGTTAAAGCACATAAATTTAACACCTCCATGTAGCCAAAATTCTGAAGCTTCCGTTTGTATCTATTATTTCTCAATCTTATGTTATGTTATGTTACAAGCAGTTGCGACACAATTACTAAACTTAACGCGATATGATGT
Organism: Ceratothoa steindachneri; assembly: GCA_963969495.1. Lineage (NCBI taxonomy): Eukaryota > Metazoa > Arthropoda > Malacostraca > Isopoda > Cymothoidae > Ceratothoa > Ceratothoa steindachneri. The sequence goes on from OZ018326.1 coordinate 179,735,868, forward strand.
ATACTAATAACAGGCACGATGAATAAAACTGAAGATCGATGACGTACACTATTTACAAGGACATTAGGATGTTATCTATTATCTTAGCGTCTTTTGCTACTTTAATATATTTGCACTCAGTCAGATGCTTTTCTTCTCAGTTCTTCAAAGTTCTGGTTGACGATCTTTTTTTATTTCCTCCCTGATAAGATATTTCATTTCTGTATCGAGTAAGGCAAAGCATGAAAAAAGAGGTGTCTTCACAGTACGCTTTGAAGGGTCCAATGGAGGGGGAATAAGCGTACCGGGTATTGCAAAAGTCGTTGCACTCATTACGACAAGGATAGTTTTGATGCAGTCAGACATGTCTTTATTGTTGTAACGTATAAATATGTGTTGTTTATTATTTTTTAAGATTAAACAGTTTCCGCCCTCGGCGCCGAGCACGCACTCCATACGAGACCTGAATGCCGAGAACACTTTGCGGAAGAAGTAATTCCTCGTGCTGGCCAACAGGTGGTTGACGGGGGACTTCAGCTTGTTGACGTTGCTAAGGCGGACCTTGCAGGCTGTAGTCGAGAGGCTGGGGCAGCCAAAAGTCCTTCGATCAGAAGTTCATATTCGACCCCAACCACTTTTGCACGGTTTTGGCCGTGTGGGTTTCGGGGCAACGTCCTGCTGAAAAACTTATTCCGCCTTCTTCGTGATCTTTCTCATCCAAGGCAGGCTTTTCATGGACAAAATGTCCCTATAATCGGTTGCGGTGAGACTGTAAACGGCCGCGAGCCACACCAGCGGCATTTCTCGCCATTCTAAGTCACACGACGCCAAGCAGAATTACAGAGGTGGGGTGTTTGGTCGTGGACACGTAACAGTTCTAGGAGACGTCCTGGCCGAAGGTTATCACGCCGTCATTCTGCTTGTTGATGACCGGATCGATCGTGAAGGGTTTTTTTCATCAGAAAAATGAAAATTCGATTGCCATGACTCTTCAGGTCGTTGAGAAGGCGACGACACTGCTCCCGACGTTGTTCTCGCATATGGTCGGTGAGCAGAGGCTTTTCCAATCACCTCAAGCTATTGCCGCTTTCCTTCCTGACGTCTCTGGAAACAGTGGACACTGAGATGTAGCTCTTCTTCGCGAGTACAGTCATTTTGAGCTTCGGAGCACTTTCAAAGGCCTTTCTCACAGTCAAGCGGTGACAAGACAATTGAGGTCTACCTAAGCGAGGTCGATCTTTGAGGTCTTGCCCGTTCTTGAGCTTCTCTTCAACTCTGTTAACGGTCATCTGACTGACGTTGAGCTGCTTTGCGATGTCGTATTTGTTGTGGCCCGCGCGCAGGAGAGTAGACATCTCGATTCTTTTTTACTTCCATGTTGACACACCTGCACAAAATAAAAAAAAAACGTTTTAATGACACGTGTTGGAAAAGATAAAAAAAACGAGTTTAATAGAACATTTGCAAAACCAGGTATGTCAGTAAGCAGATCATTCTACAGTCACGGTGCAAATATCGAGAAATCACAATTGATCACCCAAACAACGAGTAAGAGGACAGAACCAGAGTGTAAGGTTCTCAGGAGTTGATATAAGGTCAATGGGGAAGATAGATATGAGGGAGTTATGGAATTTAAGGTCTTAGATGTAAGAAGAAGGACGTTGGAGGTAATTCTGTATCGAACAGGCATCCAGTTCAGTTCGGAAAACAACGAAGTTGCACAAGAGACACTTTTCCTGCAGAAATGAACTCGGGCCGCAGTTTTAAACCAGTTAGAGAAGTTGGAGAATGGAAGTCCATGATCTATCCACACGGGAATTGCAGTATTCAAGGTAGGAGGTGACTAAAGCATGAATGGCAATTCGAAACTTTTAAGGTGAAAGTGGAAAAGTATGCATCAGAGATTACAAAGAAATGAGAGAGAGGATTTACAGAGGTCAGCAACATGTGCTTTCGGAGGTAACTAGCTGACTAACAAAGGTGATGCTCAGAATTTTTACTATAATTAAAAGAGGGGCATAGGAAGCGCCAAGTTTTAAATGACAGAGCAATAGTTTTTGCAGCGAGCCACATCCGCAAGTACCAGTAGTACTTCAGTGAGCACCGCTTTGATCTAAGTTAAATCACCGTCTTAGACTACTCTGATATGCGTGAGAACAAAAATTCTCACGGATAGACAGACTTTTAAGACCAGCTTTGCTCGTTCGTTCGGAAGAACTATGAAAGAGAGACATTAATTGTGAATTTAATGGATAAATGAGAAATGAGTTGAACGTGCGGCGAATATACAAGATATATCTCTCATGAACGCGAGAGAACGATGAAATAGAATGAGTTATTTCGCCAAAAAACAGAAGATAATAATATTTGGGGGGGAAATGTTATTTTTTAATAGCAAAAAATCCAGGCTAGGGGTAGGATAGAGCCAAGCATACTGAGGCAGTGAGCACCGCTTTAATCTTGGTTAAGGCAACGCCTTAAGCCTCTTGGCTATGCGTGAGAACCCAAATTCTCACCAATAGACAGGCTTTTAAGACCTGCTTCGCTAGGTTGATAGGGAGAACTAAGAGAAAAATTAATTAAGAATTCAAAGAACGAACAAAAATGAGTTGAACGCGCGACGAATATACGCTATATATCTCTAATGAACGTGCTAAAATGATGAAATAGAATGAATGATTCATGCCGCAAAGAAACAGAATATTTCTTCTGAAAAGTATTATTTTCTATTGCCAAAATATACGTGCTAGGGGTAGGATCAAATCAAGCACATTGAGACAGTGAGCACTGCTTTGATCTCAGTTAGACCTTAGACCACTTGGTTTTATCTCAGTTAAGCCTTAGATCACTCTGCTACGAGTGGGAGAAGAAATCACCATCGGCAAGCTTGGCTCTCATCACACCATCGCTAATGTTGTTTTCACCATCGTCACGTCTTCGACATCGAGACATTTCCTCCCAGTTTCGCATTGCTAGCCTTACTTTTTTATTGTTTTATATTTTTTTTTTATTTCATATATATATATATATATATATATATATATATATATATATATATATATATATATATATATATATATATATATATATATATATATATATATATATATATATATATATGTGTGTGTGTGCCGAAGAGATCTTTATCGCCTCGTCACGTCTTTGCCATAGTCATGCCTTTGCCATGATCACCTCTACACCGTCATCACGTCTTCGACATCATCACATCAATGCAAGACAAATTGAATCGTCATCGTCAAGCCTTCGCCTCCATTAATCCTTTGCCATTTTTATGTCTTCTCCATAGTCACGTTTTCGCCATCGACACATCTTCACCATCGTCATTCGTCGATCCTTGTTTTTTCGATTGTTTTGCATTTTGTTGTAGTTTTTTGTAATTTTATATACTCACAACTTTGATGGCCTTTTGGCTTATTTACGTTTAATATATGGTGTTTTTTCACATGATCTAAATCACGGGGATTGACGATTCCCCTTTCAGTTTTTCAAGTGATAAACTTAAAACTTAGGATTATCATAACTTATCAGCAATGAAACACACTATTAAATGAACTATATAGTTTAGTTCTATTTTTCTCAATCCTAATTTCACTAGATCCATAACTCATAGTGAATGTTCAGCATATATAAGCCAACATTTTTTACACAGAATTTAATTTTACATTTTTACTGCAGTACGCAATTACTGATAATATAAGGGTAAACCCCGCAAATTAAGAATGTTAATTTAATTTTCTGCCGCTGTAAACATTTGCTTTCAGTAAAACCAATTGTCCAAAGTTACCATCAGAGAGACGACTTCGTTTGGGGCTATGAAGCATTCCAGCAAACTAAAACAACCGTTTCACTGGTGCAGAGGAAGGTACCGTGGAGCTATTCCTCTTGAAGATATTTTTTTCTAGTATGAAACCTATCTAAAGAGTCGAGTGAGGTACTGTTGTCCTGAAAATAATTGGAAGACTTCCAAGTCTTTATTGGTGTTAGGGGAAGAGAATGAGTGGCTCATAGTTTTGAAGAAATCGTCTTCATATGATGAGTCTAAGTTTCCCGAACTATCACCACTGCTGTAAGAATTCCAATTTCTCACATCCATTTGCAGCTTGTCTTTACTTGAGATTTGATTGCTTAATGATCACCGAAATTAAGCTCTTGCAACATTGATATGCATCAAAGCTTGAAATACAGATGAGAAACTGAGGCAAAGGCGGGTTAAAGGACAAAAAATAACCAAATCTGGCATTGAAGCAGAGACGACTGGTGCAAGTAATGGCATACAGTGTCTCAAGCGCAGATCGTTTGGTTGGATAAGCTTCAATCTTGCCAGGGTATCTTGAGTCACTAGGAGTGATGGAAGAAGACAACTATAGTAGCATTCTTTCTATGCCTTTAATTTAAGGATGGCTGTCGCATTTGTTTCTAGAGCATAAATATTCTGAAATAAATTCCAATTCTTTGTCTTTGAGGATGCGTAGATTCAGTTCTTCAAGAGCTGTATTCACGTCATTTTTATGTTTATATATTTAGCTTAACGAGTCGTACATTGAGTTCTATCGGGTAACGCATGGGTACCTAAATTGGACGCCAGTTATTTCCTGTATTTTTTTGTTGACTTCGATTTACCAGCAACATTACACAGGGCCAAACATTTTTCTATTGCAGATTTTTTTAACTTCTTTATTCCAGGTGAATTCAGTCCTTTATCTGCATCAGTTGTTGCTACCAAGCTCAATATGTGGGAAGCACATCGTATATAGGACGATAGTTTCACGGACTCATCTCTATACTCCTCTGATTCTTCAGGAAAGGTGCTTATTATAACCTATTCATCTGAATCTTTTTCATCATCTTCATCTGCATTATCATTATCAATGTCGCCAGTACGATTCTGAACATGAACACGGAACTCTTTAAAGCAATTCACCATGTTCGATGCATTGTCGGTGGCTGTAGATACAACTATTCTATAAAATAAACCATTCTACGAGTTGATCTGTCTAATATTTCAGCCTTTTGATCAAAGCTATGTGTTTCACGAAATCTTCGGCATGCCAGTGCAACTGATCCTCGCGACAAGTCATCATTGATCTGTAATGTAAGAATATAAGATCAACGTCTGAATGGACATTTTTAAGCTTAATTTAATAATATTTGTGAGACATGCACCAGCGCTAATGCGTCATCAACCATTAAAGAGAAGAACTATTTGATATAAAGAAGGCAATTCAGCGATGAGTCGTTTACCATGCCACTACATCAGTGACCCATCCAATAAGATCTAAATGTGTCTTAATCTACAGTATATCCATAGCAAAATGAAGACTCGCCAAATTAAAAAATGAGGCACACATGTCGAATAATTGAAAATATTATACTTTAAGTCTATCAGAATATCAGTCTATCACAAATAGTCAATTTATCATTTATATAAAAAAAACAATAAACTAAATCAATAACATACGAGTATCTACGGCGCAGTGACTCCCATGAAACTGCGGTGATTAGTTGACCATATGTTGCATGTAACACACATGGTCAACTGCTGCCAGTTTTGCTTGTGTCTCTTCGTTCATTGTACTGGTTTTTGTTGCAAGAGCTCTAGCTAGGGTGCGTCTAAATGGCACCTGAACAACCGGATTGACGTCTGAGAATTTAAAAAAAAAAATTAAAACAAATATAATTCGGTCTTCATAGTGAATGAGTCGCTAGGTGGTTTAGAATCTACTCAAACCGATCCTGGTAATTAGAAGTAGGATTTTCTTTTGTTGGATTTAAGGCGACCTTTGGTTCTTTTTCATTCTTGACCTATTGGGGAAAAGTTCAAGTACTTGTGAATCACTGAGCTCTAAGAAGAAAATTCTTCCGGAAGTTTGTTAAGTCGATTTTCTGGCTTCAGTTTTTGTAAGATCCAGGAACATAGAGAACAGTTAGAGTGGAATTACACGGACAAGTGTTGCAAAGTTTATAACCACCTGCGTTGGCACATTCAAAGTTAACGAGTGACGAAGACTTGATTCTTCTAAGGTCTAATATTGTTTTGTCGTATAATTTGTATTAAACAGATGATTAAGACAAATTTTCATTTTCATTTGTAGGGAAGATTGTGATTTTAAAAAATCACAACGATTATAACATTCCCGGAAGAGGGCGCTAAGTGCCGTTGCCATAGAGATGGATTCAAAACACCCGAAGTCATTTGTCAACTATGCAAAAAAAAAACATTTATAAATTTTCATCTTCTTCTTCTTCTTCATCTTCTTCTTCTTCATCCTCTTCTTCATCTTCATCTTATTCTTATTCTTCTTCTTCTTCTTCTTCTTGATCCACATTAGTCTGCGGCGATTTTAACTATCCAAACGTTAATTATAGTAACCTAACGTCAAATAAAGCTGGGGAGAGACTACTAAACTTCATTCTGGAGAATTTTCTCGTTCAAAAAGTGGAGGAACCAACTCGTGATAATATATCCTCGATTTAATCATGGCGACTGACGAGTCACTGGTAGAAAATGTTTGTGTAGGAGAGCATTTAGCCTCGAGTGACCATAATGCGATTAGATTCGTGGTTAACACGTGTGTAGATGTAAAAATTAGTACACAGCTCATGCCACGTTTTGGTAGCTGTGATTTTGATACTTTTCGCGAAAGGATTAAGGATGTAGACTGGGGAATGCGCTTCGAGAATAGGTCGGTAGGAGAAATGTACACTGAGCTTCGGCGTACACTCCTTAGTGTGAATTTCGACTTAGTAAAGTATGTGCGCCGTAAGAGCGGGAAGTCGATGAGAGCGCCGTGGGTTAGCCCACTAATATTAAGCTTAATTAAGGACCGAAATAGAAAATTTCAAATACATAAGAACAACGAGTCATTTATAAGTCGGCAAAATTACATAGATTCTCGAAGAGAAGTTAAACGGGCGGTTAGAGATGCGAAGCGGAAATATGAAATAAAACTGGCGAAGGATTCAAAGAAGGAACCGAAACGGTTTTACGGCTATGTAAACAGTAGGAAACCCTTAAAAGGTTCAATAGGGCCGATTAAAGACAAAGATGGTCGTTTGACGGAAATTCCGGCGGAAATGTCTAAAATTTTAAATGAACATTTCACAAGCGTCTTTACTATTGAAGATTCGTCCCAATTAGGATCGTTAGTTGAAGAAGTAGATAATAGTGATATTTGCATATCCGATATAACGGTTAATGAAGTGGAAATTCTTAAATATATTAACCTGATGAAAAAGTCGAAATCACCCGGGCCCGATGGCGTTTACCCCACTCATTTAAAGGAACTTAAGAATGAGCTTGCGAAGCCGTTGCGTGCAATTTTCAATCGCTCATTAGAAGATGGCGTAGTCCCTGTAGACTTCAAGCGTGCAAACGTTACACCAATATTTAAGAATGGGAATAGATACGAAGCAACGAATTTTCGTCCTATTAGTCTAACTTCGGTAGTTGGAAAGCTTTTAGAATCGGTAATTAGAGATAGAATAGTGTGCCACCTCGAGGTAAATAATCTGATTAAAGATTCCCAACATGGGTTTAGGCGGGCGAGATCGTGCTTGACAAATTTGCTCGAATTCTTCCATAAAATGATTTGCGTTTACGACGAAAGCAAAGCTGTAGATGTAATCTATCTAGACTTTAAAAAGGCGTTTGACACCGTTCCGCACGAGAGATTATTAATGAAAGTTAAAGCAGTCGGTGTGAAGGGTAAGATATTAAATTGGATTAGAAATTGGCTGAAGGATCGTTCGCAGCGAGTAGTTATAAATGGTGAATGTTCAGATTGGGTCAACGTCAGTAGTGGAGTGCCACAAGGCTCCGTTCTTGGCCCATTATTGTTTCTAATATATATAAACGATTTGGATAATGGCGTATTTAGTACGATTTCTAAATTTGCTGACGACACGAAGCTGGGCAACCGTGCCTATGTAAGATCGGATGTAGAAAAATTACAAAAGGACCTAAACTTGATTGTCAGATGGGCGGATAAGTGGCAAATGCAATTTAATTTAAGTAAATGTAAGGTGATGCATTTGGGTTGCCATAATTTGAGGGTAGAGTATACCATGAAAGGCCAGGTCCTCGACGTAGTTAAATTGGAAAAAGACCTGGGAGTTTTAGTCTCGGATGACTTCAAAGTCACGAAACAATGCGCGGATGCATGTAAAAAAGCAAATCGTGTGCTGTGTTATATCGCGCGTAATTTCACGTTCAAATCCAAAGAGATAATTTTACCATTGTATAAATCACTTGTGCGTCCACTGCTCGAATATGCGGTTCAATTTTGGGCTCCATACTTAAACAAAGATATTGCGCAATTAGAAAGAGTGCAGCGTAGGGCTACAAAATTAATTCCCGAGCTGAGAAACAGGCCCTATGAGGAAAGACTCAGGGCATTAGATTTGCCATCTCTCGAAGGCAGAAGATTACGTGGCCAGCTAATTGAAGTATTTAAAATATTGAAAGGATTTTCAAACGTTGATTATAGGAATTTGTTCGAATTGGATCATAGGGGAAATACTCGGCAACACGGATTAAAATTAGTGAACAAGCGATTTAACACTAGTATAGCCCAAAACTATTTTACGTTTAAAATTACTCAAATTTGGAATAGGCTACCCACCCACGTAGTGGATAGTAGGTCGGTAAATATGTTTAAAAACCGTCTCGACGCGCACTTAAATAGTATAAATATAACGTAGTCTGAGCACAGTAAATAATAACGTCTTTGCAAAAGGAGTTTGGAGCGGAGGAACAACGAGAGTAAAAATGATGACTAAAAATGATGCCAGCGATTTCTCTTTCATGTGTAGTTTAGATATCCATTTTCTTTTCCGCCTATCCTATAACTAGATTTTCACCACTAGCAGTCGAGGGCTGCGGAAGTTGAGAAGAAAAACTTTCTATCACCCCCCCTTAGGTTGAAGTAGTTAATATGCCTGACATTGTACACATGTAGATAAGTGTGTACAGTAGATTATATATTTAAAAAAAAAAAAAAATATATAGCATGTTAGAGATACACTCGTAGATAAGTGTGTATCGTAGTTTCGGATGTAGTGTAGCGGACTAGCCTCGAGCGGACCTTAGGGTCTTTGTTGGTCCTAGATTCTGTAGTTCTGTAGTTCTGTAGTTTTTAACTATTTCAATCCTTTGAATTTCCAAAACACCCGAAGTCATTTGTCAACTAAACCAAAAACAAACATTTATAAATTTTAAACTTCTTCTTCTTTTCATCTTCATCTTCTTCTTCTTCTTCTTCATCCTCTTCTTCATCTTCATCTTATTCTTCTTCTTCTTCTTCTTCTTCTTGATCTTTTTAACTATTTCAATCCTTTGAATTTCCAAAACACCCGAAATCATTTGTCAACTAAGCAAAAAAAAACATTTATAAATTTTCAAAAAATCCCCTTCTTAAATTATAGAGTTATGGATAAATAAAAATTAACAATGGTAAATTCTTCCATTGATAACATTAACTACGTATACGTATTATCTGACGCATAGTAAATGATCTATAATTTAACTATAATTTGATAAATAATATCAATGTTTGCAAACTATATACATGTTTATATGTAATCTTTATTATTTTGATGAAAAAGAAATCTACGACTCCGGGTATCTGACATCATCATATGTTTAAATTGGAACCTTTTGCGTACTCGTTGCAGAACAGATAAACAGTCGGTGCTAAACAAAGTTGCCACCAGATGTCGCTTGGACAAAAAAACAAATGACATTAGCATAGCGGTATATTTAAGAAGCTTCTTAGGTCAAGATCAAGATCATGCCCATCTGTATATATATATATATATATATATATATATATATATATATATATATATATATATATATATGGGAAATATCACGAAAGTTAGCGCGTGATAACTATAAATATGAATATGTACCACGGAAGGAAACAAAATAAAAGACGGATTGGAGTTAGTACTTTCGTCTATTCGACATTTTCAAACTCAATGGTGAGAAAAATAAGACACCCAATATTTATACAAAGCACGTTTTCCTGGGATGACGTGAACATTTTAATGCTATCACATAGGGTCGGATTTTAGAAAAAGTGATAAAATTGGATCTATCTCAACATTAGCCCAGGGCTGTTTTCGCTAGATCCAATTTTATCACTTTTTCTAAAATCCGACCCTATGTGATAGCATTAAAATGTTGACCTCATCCCAGGAAAACGTGCTTAGTATAAATATTGGGTGTCTTATTTTTCTCACCATTGAGTTTGAAAATGTCGAATAGACGAAAGTACTAACTCCAATCCGTCTTTTATTTTGTTTCCTTCCGTGGTACATATTCATATTTATAGTTATCACGCGCTAACTTTCGTGATATTTTCCATATATATATATATATATATATATATATATATATATATATATATATATATATATATATATATATATATATATATATATATATATATATATATATATATATATATATATATATATATATATATATATATTATTGAAGGCGACTGCTAACTTATTGTTAATTGTTTTCTTTTCGAGTCTCTCGATTTGTCTTATATTCCGCTTTTAGTCTTGGCTTAACCCGTAGATTAGTTCCCCAAAATTCATTAGAAAGTCGTGACGCACGAGGTGAGAAAACTGGTTCACTAAGCAAAACTAAATTCTTCATTGGCCTGACGCGTTTCGATATATACACGTATCATTTTCAAAGGCTAAATAGTTGTAACTAGGGAATAAGATACATAGCTTTATATATGTGATTAATTGTGATAACATCTCTACGAACATATTTATATGAAAGAGAATTTCTTTAAATGGTTGAGACTCTATAATGGTCACAAGATTAAGATGGGGAGGGATTATTATTAGGGGCAGGTGGACGGGAGGAAGGCAAGACGAATTGGGCATTTGTTTGAATATTTGATTTCGGCTGTTTTTCCGTTATGTATGTATATGGCATCTAATATAAGCAACTGTGGTCTCTGTTCTCTTCAAGGGACTTCACATCCACTTGTTTTACATGTTTTTTCCAACGTATATGTCCTGGGGACGATCTTGGCGGTCATTTGAAGCTATTGGGCGTCCAGAGGACTTCTTCACAGGAGTGTAACCAGTCGTTTTAAAGCCATTAATGATCTTAAAGATGGTGTCCTTTGATGAAATACCCATAACACTTATCTTCTTGCATTTCAGGCCAATTAGGTAAAGAGACACAATGGCTGCAGGCTTTTAGTGGGAAAGAACCATTTCTGGAATTAAAAAATATTCTACCATTTAGTTTTACCAAAGAAATACTACAAAATAGATTTTCAATTACACCACATCATTCATCTAACTCATATTTGTCATCAATCATTTTACATTTTTGATCAAATAGCAAAGCTTCAGTGAATGAAACTCACCTTTTGCATGAACAGAACCAGACCGCGATTTTTGATTCAGCGATTTTGTAAATGCTGACATTTTAATAAACCTGCAAAGATTTATATATTATAATAATTATTATTCATATCACGTAAATTAGTCTCAAAGCTTTGGTCCATGACTGTGTATATATATATATATATATATATATATATATATATATATATATATATATATATATATATATATATATATATATATTGTAGAATGCTTCTTCATTAATACTTTCCTAATTTGATTATTTCTCCCGGTCTCTTTAAACTTTATTCTTTCTTTATTTTCATTATTTTGTGCTTATTTAATAATAAAAGGTTTATTTGTGCATCTCTGTTTTTATATTTTATGTGAGGTCTCCATTTAAATTTATCTTCTTTTTTTCTCTCTGTCTCTCTCTTTGGTATTTTGAAGGAGAGTTTATCTATGTGAATTTATCCTTCCTGTACCTTCGTTTAATCACTCGTCTTGAATTTTTATTTGTATTTTTATATATTTTTGTCTCGTTACCTTCGCCCTCTGTGTTTTTAACCTTCAGTGTTGGCTTCCGTAGGAGGGGCTTCGCTTCCTTGCCCTTTCTCTATACACTGATTGTTGTTATTACCTTTTACTCTATTCTTTGATAATGAATTGAATAAAGTTGGAAAGTACTCGTTAATACGAACTAGCTTATCATTTTTCCTGAGGGATTTGTTTACAATTATTGCTCCACTAACGCGTCACTTTTTGATTTTCCAATATCCATATATATATATATATATATATATATATATATATATATATATATATATATATATATATATATATATATATATATATATATATATATATATATATATATATATATGGGTAAAAATCACAGGAGGTAACACGTGAATAAGTATAAATATCTGGTTGTACCACGTAGGGAAAAAGAAAGATTGATTGGAGCACTTTCGTTATCTTAAAAAAACATTTTCAAACTCACAATGATAACGAAAGTGGTCCAATCAATCTTTCTTTTTACCTACGGGATACAACTATATATATATATATATATATATATATATATATATATATATATATATATATATGTCTTGGCCAAAAGTATAAAGCACCCTATGGAATCATTCATATAATGTAGTTAGACATTTGTGGTAAATGAACTCAATATATATACAGTGGCGGCAACAAAAAAAGTGACATTTAATATTGGCAACAGAAATCGATACACAAAATCATTTTCACGATTTTACTTGCCAACTAGCCAATGAAAAGGTGCGGGGCTTATGCCGCAAGTGGACGACTCTCCTGAGCTAAGACAAGAGAACTGTGCTTTACTGGAACTCAGTGTCTCGTTTGAGCTCGTACAGTTAGGCTTTAGTGTATGGCACTCCAGCGTGCTGATTTCCTGCATTCGTGCCTACATTTGACGTGCTATAACTTCTGTGCAAATGGATACAATGGGGCGGAAAAAGCTTTCTATGACAGAGAAAAGCCGTGCCTTGACCCTATTAGAGCAGGGAAAGTCTTTTATTGATGTAGCAGCAGATTTAGGAACCTCAAAAAATACGATTCATCGCCTAAAACGGGCAGCTGAGTTTTTGCCACCAGGTACCATACCAAAGATGAAGGAGGGCATTGGTGCAGCTAGGAAGACATCTCCAAGGACTGATAATATCCTAAGGCGTGAAGTGATGTCAGACCCTTCTGTAACCTCCGCTTCAATCAAGAAAAAACACCCAGACCTCCTCCAGAACGTCGCCCTCAGGACCATCCGTCATTGCTTACAGAAGGACTTATGCCTACCGGCTCGCCGCGCTGCCAAGAAGCCACTTCTTACCAAGATTATGAAGATGAAAAGGCTCAATTTGTGCAAGACCTATAAACATTGGACAGCTGCCCATTGGAAGAAGGTTATGTTCAGTGATTAAAACACCTTTAGGCTGGTCAGAGGAGAGTCAAAGATCGTGCGTCGTCCCAGCAATGTGTCTCGGTATAAACCAAAATATACCGTGAAAACTGTGAAGCACCCTGATAGTGTGATGGTGTGTGGTGCCTTTAGTGGAAACAAGGGCAGAGGGGTCTGTACTTCCTTCCCAAGAATGTAACCATGAGGGGGACTAACTATCTGGAAGTTTTGAGGCAGCACATGCTGCCATTTTGGGAAATTCATCAGTGTGAATTTTTCATGCATGATGGTGCCCCTGCTCACAGGTCCCAGTTAGTGAAAAGGTTCTTCAATGATAATAATATTGGTGTTTTGGAGTGGCCTGGTAATTCCCCGGACCTAAATCCTATTGAGAATGCTTGGAATCTGATGAAAACCAAAGTTCAAGAGCCAGCACTCGGCAGCATCAAGGATCTGATAGAATCACTGAAGAAGATCTGGGTTACGATCGACCCCACCTACTTCGCAAACCTTACTGAATCAATGCCCAATCGACTCAGGATGATCATCAAGTGCAAGGGCAACATGACCAACTATTAACTTTCATGAAATATTCATAATAAAATATGTAAGTTACATTTTTCTGTTTCATTTTCTCTGAATTGTCACATGTCACTTTTTTTGTTGCCGCCACTGTATATATATATATATATATATATATATATATATATATATATATATATATATAATGTATATATATATATATATATATATATATATATATATATATATATATATAATATGTATTGTTTTTAATTATTTTAATACTTAGGGGGAGCTCCTTTTGATTTAATTGCAGGCATAATTCTTCATGTCATGGATTTCACCAAATTTTCACGAATTTTGGACACTTTTATTTTCACACTTCATTTATAATTTTTCAAAAGGTTCTGTTTTATTTGTATTTGTGCTACTTTTTATTGCTTTTCCAATCACTCACCCACAAGTGTTCTATTGGATTTAATTCTGAGCTCTGTTATAGCCACTTCATAGGGGTGATTCCCATTTCTCCAAATTATTTCGTGGTGTGGTTAGATGTATGGCATTGGGCATCGTTTTGTTGATATATAATTCCCTATTTTGGTGTTTTGGGATGCAATTTTTAATAGATAGCTCTAAAACCTGTAACAACATGGAGGTATAAGTTGGGGAGTTTATTCTTTCCTTGAGTAAAAACATCTCCCCTGGCTCTGATGAAGACATGCGACCTCATGCCATTCTTCTGCACCTGTTCCCTGTCCTACATTCCAAGCAGGTTATCATACGAACCTTAATACGATTCTCAATCTTTCAAGCGCAAGTTAGTTCAGTCCTGCCTCCCCTAAAATTACCATGAAAGAGACAAGCTAAAAATAATTATAATAAGAGCTACTAATTAATAAAAATCGCAGATGTATTTTTGCTAAAAATCATCCATATTTTAGATAGATGAATAAAGCTCTCTTTAGAAATCGTTACGAATCTATCGTTATCCAATCAATGCTCTTCATTAATTCAGTCCAACAGAAACAAAAATGTATCAACATTAATGTGATGGAAGCGATATGTCACTAAATTTAGATGCAAATTAACTCATGCTTATATCAGGTACTGGTTGATTGGATTCATGCCAGGTTATTAATTATGGAAGGGTCTAATTAAATTAGATGGAAATTAACTCATGCTCATATCAGGTACTGGTTGATTGGAATTCATGCCAGGTTATTAATTATGGAAGAATCTAATTAATAAAAAAGGAGAGTTAATGCTATTACCCCTGTAATTATGACACCAATTTCTATTCAATGTTATCTTATAGTTCTTCATTCAGTTCTTCATTCAAATAATCACTCCCATGTAGATTTAATTTTGTATTATATTTTTCAGGGCCTTCGGTCTTTATAGTGAATGAGTCGCTAGGTGGCTTAGAATCTACTCAAGCCGATCCTGGTAATTAGAAGTAGGATTTTCTTTTGTTGGATTTAAGGCGACCTTTGGTTCTTTTTCATTCTTGACCTATTGGGGAAAAGTTCAAGTACTTGTGAATCACTGAGCTCTAAGAAGAAAATTCTTCCGGAAGTTTGTTAAGTCGATTTTCTGGCTTCAGTTTTTGTAAGATCCAGGAACATAGAGAACAGTTAGAATGGAATTACACGGACAAGTGTTGCAAAGTTTATAACCACCTGCGTTGGCACATTTAAAGTTAACGAGTGACGAAGACTTGATTCTTCTAAGTTCTAATATTGTTTTGTCGTATAATTTGTATTAAACAGATGATTAAGACAAATTTTCATTTTCATTTGTAGGGAGGATTGTGATTTAAAAAAATCACAACGATTATAACATTCCCGGAAGAGGGCGCTAAGTGCCGTTGCCATAGAGATGGATTCAAAACAAACGTAGGCCCACCGTCTATATCGTCCATCTGTGTTTTTTTTATATTTTTCGTTGAACTTCTGCTATTTACTCCACTCGAATTTTTAAGAATGTCGTTCAGAGAGCTCCGAAGTAAGAAATTTTACTAGTAACAACTTTTAATTCACTTTTTATTAAGTTATTTTGTCTTAATTAATAAGACTTCAATTTGGAGTAATGCGTTCTTGTTTGGTAATTCTCCTATCTGTTAAGGATATGTCGTATGTCTACAATTATTTGAAATATATTTAGATGTATCAGAGTCAGATAAGAAAAAATATTTGTGATGACCTGTCACTAGGTGTTCTAGAGTACATGAGATAGATGAGAGAGCAACACAATGAATGGCTGACCTGAGACGAACGGGGATGAATTGGACGCCGGTGGCTGAGTGGCAGGCAGAAAATAAAAGAAACTATAACAAACGTAGGCACTCCATACAATGTAGAAAAGTGTTAAATATAAATAAACCACAAGTTCGCACACAGAATATACTCAAAGGCAAAATCTTGCCCCCCCTCCCTCTGTATTAGGAGCCTACTTTAAGTAATAATCAGTTGTATGCATACATCAGTAAAGCCTCTTCTAGATGTAGACTTTGCAAGAGGGTGTCAGGTGGAGCATTAGCAACTATGCTACAGCTAACATATGAAAGTCACGTGTCCTCTCAGCCCCAACGCACCCGGGTGGATCTCGTGCTATATATCTTTCACACGTTTTCAATTCCTCTATCCTCACCACTTTCATTATAAATCTCTCCTTGCAAACTTCATGTTTGATGCGGCCTCATTGCTATTGCGCTTTAAATTCGAGGGGGCAAATCGATCCCGGCAAGCGCAGACACAAAACTTTCAGCGACAGTAGCCCCCCCCCCTCCCATACGCTGGACCTAACCCATCCGTGGGTGTAGGTAGCTTCACACAAGTCCTCACGCAAATAGCCCCACATACCCACCCCTCCCCTGTTGCAGAAGTTTCACGATCACCGGTTAATGTCAAAAACACAATACTACCCCACACCCACACCCAGACCCTCGAGGACCGGCTCTTGGTGGTTTCGGGATTGCCAGTGATTGGCATTCTGATCTTAATGTGCATTTTATTATCCGTCTCATCCACAATGCGAGGGGCGGCAACTGAAATATGTGGGCGCACCGACATAAGGGTTGATGCCGATGAACTCGTCCCTGGGTACCTGATGTGTCACAAAGACTGAATAGAGCGATTAAGGGGAGGAAGAGTATGGACTTGGGCACGAAACCCTCTACCCGCCACTAAATATGGCACAGTTCCAGGAGACGAGGCCTTGCAGATAGATCTAGGTGGTTCGTGTCAGGTTAGACCAGCCGGCTGATGGTGGTATATCGACTACCGCATGGGGCAGCAGAGATGGAGGAAGGCCGGTAGAACAGTCTCCGATTTAGTGAATAGTCCTCTCCTCAATGGCTGCGTTAAGTGGGATGAACGGTCTAACTGGTGTCCGGGAAGAATCACGATCCGTGGACTTTGGCAAAGAGAATTTGTTGACTCACTGGTTCCACCAGTCGACGAGAGGGATAAGTACTTTAGATTTAGTTTTCACTAGTGAGGACAACCTTGCCACAAGTCTGTAAGTGACGAGTGTTTGGAGGATAGTGACCACAATAGGGTTAGGTTTGCCCCAAGAAATTCATCCTTGGAAGAGCACAATGTAGGCAGTAGAAAATATGACTTTAGTTGGGCAGACTTTACAGCATTCAGGGCCCCTCCAGACGGTGTCGGTGCGGCCACCATTTGACTCAGCAGCCCAAGTGAGTTTGTAGGGAGATCACGAACGCCACTAGGAAGAGTAGAAAGGTTCAGAGGAACTGGAAAGTGACCTAAGAGGTTCAACTTATTTGACGTGTGGGAGGAAAGTGAATATGACGAGTGATTGCACACAGAGTTAAAAATCAAGAGGCTGCTAGTGTACCTAAGTTTTTAGTAACAACAATGACAAGTACTACACGAAGCGATTAGGATATTAAGGAAAATTATCGGACTAAATATGATGGTTTGCATAAAAACCCGCAATACCTCAGTCAAAAATAAATGTATCTTAAAAATTCAAAAACTATCAACTAGATTATGGGTGAAAAATAACAGTTTACTCAAAGTACATACCCTCGGCTTCTTTCAAGGGCTCAAGACGACTCCGAAACATTGCGCATGCGTTCATCACTGTGTCCTTGGGAAGATCTTCGAACACCACCTTGATCTTGGGCACCAGCTCAACCTTGGAGTTGCAGGCTGAGCAGTTGATATATTTCTCAACCGCACCCCACACAGCATTCCATGTGATTACAATCGGGGGAATGGGAAGGCCAGAAAATGGCGCTGATGAAATCGTAGAAATTCTCCAACAATCACTTCTAACGCTTTCCTGAGCTATGGCCTTCTATCAGCAACCCTCTCGTCCCAAAGTTTGAGTACAG
Organism: Ceratothoa steindachneri; assembly: GCA_963969495.1. Lineage (NCBI taxonomy): Eukaryota > Metazoa > Arthropoda > Malacostraca > Isopoda > Cymothoidae > Ceratothoa > Ceratothoa steindachneri. The sequence continues at coordinate 179,754,062 of OZ018326.1, forward strand.
TCTCCAGCAGTCTTACATAGCCTTCTGGATTGAGGTTAAAACCCTGCTCAAAGATGTGGAGCGACATGACATCACCCTCACTGGAGACACCCAAAGACCATCATGATACTCAAAGCGTCGCAGGGTTTGTAGACAAGCCACCTGTTGTTCTGGGTGTTGTGTAACTTCATCGGGCGACTTCAACGCCCATCTCTCTCTCCAAACCCGGGATTCCCTTGTTCGCGTCTTCTATCGCCTTGTCCAGCAGCTGTTGGATGAATTCCGGCTTGCAAACACAGTCAGAACACTTTTTGTGTCCCTTTCTGTTGGTCACGGCTTCGTAGTTTCCGTTGAAGCTATCCATGTCACGTCTTGCAGCTTTACAGTGTTAATAGAGCATTGGGCACGAGTCATGATGCAGGTATTTTGATTATTGACACGAATCATCATGATGCAGGTAAATCTTTTCCAATATTACGATGGTTCCCAGTCGTCCATGTCAGCTAACTTTTCCTAAACTAAAGTTTTACTCTGTGTGCTCTCTAACACCGCTGACTCTTTACCGATACACCAACATGTTCCTGAAAAAACAGACATTAAAAATCGTCGAATTTAGCCCTAAAATCATGTCATGAATAACGAACTCAATTTTACTATGTCAAGAATAGCGAACCCAATGTATATATCATGGAAAGGACAGGAAAAACTTAAACATATGCAATGTTCATTTTATTGATGGAGGAATAGGTCAGGGTAGAAGGATCACATGAAAATACTATCTAATAATATAGTAACTTTAATATACCCTCCAACAATAAAAAGTTTGAGCAATTGAATATCATCCTCTAAAGCTTTAGGTTAGGTAAGGTGTCAGAAAAATATTTATTACCAATGGATTTCCCTCTCTCACACCTTCGTCTGTCTACCCTTGTAGATAGAGGGGAGTAGGACAGGGGGCGAAGAAAAAAGAAAGAATGAAAGTAGCTTAAGCGAGTTGCGAACAGCTTCCTGCGTCGCTGGGCCACTGTGAGCGAGCGGCGAATCTACTCGGCAATCCTGAGTCTCAAGAAAGACTCATTCAAGCGAAGCTTTTAAGCCGCTCGCCTGCACTTCTCGCACGCTACACAACTCCCCTCCTAGAAGCGGAACGTCAATGAAAAAATGAAGAAAACCCATTTGGAAATGTTATCCAAGGACTAATGCTCTCTCTCCCAGGTTTGGGCACCATTGTAGATAGAGGGGAATAGGAAAGAGAGCAAAGAAAAAATAAAGTGGCGTAGGCAAGTTGCGAACAGCTTCCTGCGTCGCTGGACCACTGTTAACGAGCGGCAAATCCTCTCGGCCATCCTGAGTCTCAAAAAAGCCTCATTCAAGCGAAGCTTTAAAGCCGCTTGTCTGCATTTCTTGTATGCTACACCTTACTTTGTTTTATCTAACCTTATTTGTGTGTCTGCCCTTTTTGTCTCTACCAAATCGCTCTATCTTCGGCGTGTCTAATTCATTCTCATCGGCTGCCCTTTTTTATGACTTTGTTTTAAAGTTTAAGATACAAAGTAAAGCGGTCGGGCCTCTCTACACCACTCTTTTCTCGCCGCAAACTTAGACCTTTGGAGTAATTGGGTACATATTTTAAGACTTGTGGTGAATGTGGGACGCGTTTACAACTGCCCTCTCCTGGGGGTTAGAGGTAGACGTGGTGATCTTGGGGCTACTCTACCCCATCTGATATGGGGGAGGCTTTTCAGACGTTATCCATTTTCAAAATCAATTAACTAGGATAAATTTACAGCTAACACTCTCGTTTTCCCGGTGCATAAACCTCTTACACAGATAGAGAACAAGGATAGCGTTGCCTTCAAAATACTCTTCATCTTCGTCCTTGTCTTTCTCCTTGCCTTTATAATTGGCTTTCCAATATAATGAGTATTTTTTATATTGCGTGTGTTAACAGTAAGTCAATTTAAGCCATCATTGAGTGAGGTAAGGCAAGTTTTTATTTATTGTTTTGTCGTAGTGTATCCATATATTGTGAGGTATTTTTAACGTTGCAGGGAACTTTGGTCACCTTCGTAACGTAGTTTCAAATCCTTAAAATTTCTTTCAAACTAAAAAACTGCAGACTCTTTTCAAACCCATTATATTTTTCAAAATTTTGAATAACATTCTTATATGCAAAAATCTCGCCCGACCTTGATGTTGGGAGTGATGAGGTATTTCGCGACAACACCACTCTGACTGGTCGAGGGGTTCCCCTCCAACCATCTTTGTGCGAGAAAGGGCTTTCCTTTGCTATCTTCGGAGCCCTCTTCAAAGCAGCTCGATCTCTGAGACGAAAGTGCCCCACCCCTCCTGTGCTTTATCTGTAGTCCCGTCCAGAATCTACTAACGGAGAAGGGACTTCCCTCTCTCCTTTAGCTCAGGGTTCGGGAGTTTCCCCATTATCCCCTTCCCATATAAATCGTCTCCGAACGACTCTCGTTGAGTGGCGGGTATCATTCTTCGCCTTCTCAGGAGATCGTCAAGAGTAAGGTAAGTCAGTGGCAGCGTCACCTCGGTTCCCACCCCTGATTTCAAGCGACAGACTTTGCAACCTCCACAAGTTTTAAACGCAGAAACTTGCAGTCTGGGTTAAGTTACCTTTATTATACATTCATCATCTTCAGTTTCAAACAATTAAACAATCAAATTCCTCAATTCTACAACTACCTACTAACTAACAAGTAAATTTGGTCCTCATCTTGTCTCAAAACATCTCTGTAGAATGCATTTAACTTTTTCAAAACATTCAATTCGTCTATTCCCTACTCTAAAGTCCTTTCAAAATCTTTGAAAACTAACTCCTTACATTAGGGAATATCGATACTAATATTGACATCCTAGCCTTACTTTGCAAACTATTACCTAATCTAGCCAAATAGAAGCTAACTTAACCTAGCTAAATATAAGCTAACCTAACCCGAAGCTTTGGGGAATGATGTTCAATTACCAAAGGTGGGGGGGAGGGGGAATGGTAAAATGGATACATGATATTTATATTAGGTTCGCTATAATGACATTACATTCTTGCCTTGCAAATACATATGTTATTATTATTTTTTAAGAACCATCGTGGGGACTGCCTTTATGGACATAGGTCGCCGTAAGAAAACCTAGTCTAGTAATTAGGCTATATTAAGAATAAAAAAAAATACCCCTCCTCACACATACACAAAGTACAACAAATACCAAAATAAAACAAATTAAGCTGAAACCCATGCTTCAGCGTCGGAGGGAGGCCCGCGATCCTTCTGCGCCCGAGCATTCATCTAACACTCCAAATAAAATAAGCTGGAAGAGGCCAGCCTAATCCTAAATGTTCAACAAACCACCTTTGGGATTACACAAACCGGCCCCGAGTACAAAGGACTAGCGGTAGCGACCCCACTGGTACCAGGACAAGAAATGTACACGAAGATCACCTAGACTAGGGCAGCCAAAAGGAATGTGTCGAACAGTCTGGAGGACAATGGAGTCATCGCAGTTGGTGCAGGGAAGCGCTCTATCCAATGGCAGTGCCTCCCACGAGTGTTCCAATTCAACGAAGACAGAAGGCGATTTGAAGCTGCCAAAGCATTTGGGAGTACATCCACATGAACAGTCTTAGTTCGATGGCACGCAACTATAAATTTCCATCGGAGGTCACTCATTTTCTTTTGCCAGGAAGCCCGGAAGCCTTATCAAATTCTTGCCATATATTTAGTGTGTGGAAGAACGAAACGCTAGTTTGGTCACCCAGTCTTTGTGTATTCTCTGGCACTTTCATCGTCGCGCTAATTTCCCGCACTACTCACATGTCCGGAAACCCAGTATAAGATAATTCCGTCATCTGCCCAGTTCACATAAACCGTGGTTTCACAGATAACAAGAGCAGTCTGGCGCTTTGTAAGTCGCTATAAATCACGATCCGGTCTCCGAACTGAGCACGACGCGTTAACTCCCATACCAAGCCGCCTATTTCAAAAAGCTCGGACTTGAAGAGAGATGAAGCGTCTGGTAGAGCCCTATCGATTTCAAACAAGGGAAAGCCGTCTTGAAGCCAACCGCCTCTGTCAATTTGGAGACATCTGTGTACACTACATCTTCAGCGTGTCAAGAAGGGTGCTCCAAAAATTCGAATGCAATACTCCTGGCGCCGTAGATACTTTTGGAGCAGAGGCGTTGAGACAAATAGTCAAAGTTACCACTGGCCCTGGAGTTACGTTGAACTCCAGGAGTTTCCTGGTTTTAAATCCGACGGTCTTAGCCTATAATTGGCGTCTTTTGGCTGCGTCGAGATCGGGCTCGGATACAATTAGAACCGTTAGTGACTGAAGGAGACGCCTGGCCCCCGCTAAAGCTTTGTGCACTATGTATAGCGAGCTTCCTTTCCCCAGCATCGACAAGTAGAATCTCAATGGGGGATGCACAGAAGGGTCCGGTCTCCAAACGGAGATCGATGTGATGAATCGAATCCACCTTCCGCAATTCACGCTTAGCTGCGAATGCGTACAACTTGCATTAATAGTCAAGCTTCGAATGAACACGGATCAGTAGAAAAGCAAGAAAGTAGTCCTATCAGCTCTCCAAGTGCTAAACTTTACGGAACGTATAATTTTCATTGCTTAGGTACAAGTAACCAGTTTAGGCGCCGGTTGAAAACAAGACACAGGAGACCAGGCTATCTCCGTTTAGGAACAAGTCTTGGTCTAGGTGGAGCCATGGATCGTGACAAAAATCTAGTACCTTAGTCTCGGCCAAACTAAAGCGAAACCTGCGCGATTCGGCATAGCGATAGATGTGGTTCATTGCCTGTTGGAGTCGACACTCTAGACTTGGCATCTGTGCCTTACAAAAAGTGATCGAAAGGTCGTCCACGTAGAGAGCCGCGAGGACATCTTCCGGAAGTACGGAGGGGATACCATTGATGATCAAGGAAGAGTGTGACAATGCGGACACTTTCCTGTGGGATCCCCTCGTCCTGTTCTATTGGGCCACATAGGGCTCCGTCACCCGCAAGAGCTCAGATATGAAAATTAGGAGGCTTCCCCTCATAATATGCTGCTCAAGGTCTCAATGATACCGTATCACCATGTGGTGTCATAAGCCTACTCCAGATAAAAAAAATCACTGGCGTAGTACTTTCTAAGAAGGAAGGCATATCAGATAGCATTTTCTAACCGAAGTAGAGCATCCGACGTGGAGTCGAAGTTACGAAAGCCGCACTATAAAGAAGTCAAGTGGTCCTTGTTGTCCAGAAAAAAGGCTAATCTAACATTTATTAATTCCTTCATCAACTTGCCATCATAGGTGGGAACCAAGGCTGCGCTGCCATCGCCTTACCTTATGATTGGCGGTCTTCTGAAGAAGCAAAGAAGGATACCCGCCACTCGAAGAGAGGCATCCAGAGACGATTTCTATAGAGAGGGGATAATAAGTAATCTCCCGAATCCTAGCTAGAGGAGAGAAGGAAGTCCCTTCTCCACTAATAGATTCTTGGAGAGACCCCAGAGAAAGCACGGGAGTTGCTCCTAAGATAGAGAAGGGGAAGCCCTTTGTCGCACAAAGATATTGGAGGGAAACCCCTCCACCGTTCGTCGTCGCAACACCAAGGTCGGACGAGGTTTCACATATAGGACTGTAATCCGAAATTTTATTAATTTACCAACAAACGAAATTTCCGATACTTTGACCAATAAAATGTGAGAAGAAAGCGTGGTGGGCTATGCCCTGCTTCTAGCCGATCCCACCTATCCCTTCAGGGCTTCTGCCTTTCCAGGACTATCACCCCTTGGCGCGTAAAAAGTGGTGTTCGCCCTGAGCAGCGACGCATACCGCCCAGAAGTCGCCCAATGGGGGCGGTCGCTCTCAATGGCGGCAGCTCACAACCGAGAAACTAGAGAGGCAGGGCGACAGGGTGGCTTCCTTACTAGGTCGTATTAATCGTGGCCGAGACTGCCAGGATGTGAAGATCTGTTGTAGGGATCTTAAGACGAGACCCGAGACTTTTAGTTGGTCTGGCAGCCAATAAGGCAGTAAATTCCTACCGCCATAAATACTACAGCATTATACACGCGAAAATGGCCCAATGAGATGATAGTGAGGTTAATGGAGCATAAACGGCTTTTACCACTAATCCCACCCCAACGCTCACAACACCCCAAGTCCTGATTTCTCATGAGTTGCGGGTGTTAAACGGCGTTGCCAATAGAGGTTCCAAAGCCTCTCTTTTGACACGGCATGAGTTAGCTGGTCAAGCCCTTAAAACTAGATAAAAATAGAGAGGGGATTATCGTAGAAAAAGGGGGTGCAGGGAGGTAAAAGGAAAAACGCACATGCTTGCCTACTAGCCATTGCCAGACTTTAATACTACCTAGTGAGCCAGACATTCTCTTCTTCTTCTCTTTTCTCTTTTTTCTTCTCTTTTTCTCTCTTCTCCCCCCCCCCCTCTCTCTCTCTCTCTCTCTCAAACCTTTTTGATCAGTTCGTTGTTATTGCAATTTTTAGTCATTGGTACGAATATTTTGTTAACGCCAGCGTTAAAATAAGTTATCCTACTCTAATTAACCTGTAAAACACAAACACTTAAAAATCACAATAAACGAGAGTCATAAGAGGCAACTGTTCGAATATTTGCTTACTATATCACATACTTGGTTCTCATGAGTATTTATTCCCGTAAAATATGTATTGTCATAATTTAAATATTTTGCTAATGTAGCCATGTCATCTCCACGGATTTTTGAATGTTTATTTTACGTCACGAATTTAATTCTTTTGAATTATAGAGAATTGTTTTCTGACCTACACTCATTTAAGCTAAAAAAAAAAGCTGAGACGGAAAATCAGGGAAGCAAAATCGACCTAGTTGAAATCCATGAAGTGACACTCCCGGAGGGTCACGGGGAATCTGGTGACTCGGGAAGTGTAGGATTACTATGCAGTCCTTTGGGCGAGTTTGGTTCCAGATTTCATCAATGTCTATAAATAAATCCAATTTTTCCCAAATGATAAAAAGTAGTACAGGGACCTGGAGGGCGCGTAACTTTATTTTGTATAAATATGCAAGCAAGGCAAGTCTCCTTTGTTAGAGGGCGGGCGAACAGACAGCACATGTTTCGTAGAGCTCTCTGAATATTTCGATTGTTTGCTATACTTTGGGGATTGATATAAGTTTTTACGCAAAATAGTATTACGTATAGTCTAGTGACATAGTAAACATAAATATTGGGTTGTTAGATCGTATATTTGGTTGTTTAGTATTGTTAATTTTTCGGCCAGGTTATTTTGTTTACCTTATTTTGCGCGGGAAAGTACGTAGTAGCTAAGTTAAATTAGTGTTTTGAAACCTCGTTTCTAGGTTGACGGTTTAATTAGCGACTGATTTGGACTGTTGTGCCTTAAATTTCGTTTCGGTCTGTTGATTTATTTTTCGGATTTTTCTACAGGTTTTTGTGTTTTTTTTTCACCACAGAATCAGCGAAAGCTAAGTTGCTCTTTTTTTTCTTATTACTACTCAAGTTCTTTCTTTGTTTGAATAAGGGATGGAGTTCGGGGATGAAAGTGAGCATGAGTGTCGGAATGTATGCATTGGCTGTGGTGTATTTGGTGAGGGGTATACATGTGTTGTATGTGGGCTGCGTGAATGCATTGTAGATTTAGAGGGGATGAGAATGCAGGATTTAGACAGGATATGTAGGCTAGAGGGGTTGGTTGCTGAGCTCAGGAGGGAACTTAGTGTTAGGCCTAGAGCTGGGAATGGGTTAGGTAGTGAGGTAGGCCAGTTAGATGTTTCAGGTGAAGGTAGAGGGCCGGTGGAGGAGGTAGGATATGATAGTTCTAGGGATAGTGAAGTTAGCCCCCTTAGATTAGTTAGAAATAGGCCTAGTGAGGATGGGGGACAGTGAAGAGTGGTTATGAAACGTGAAGCTAGGGAGGCTTCTCCTGTTCTTTGTGAGAATAGGGTTGCCTCTGTTGAGGTTGTTAGCCAGGGGGAGAATAGGTGTGTGAGTCAGAGGGACACAGAAGCTATTAGCTTGACTAATAGATTCAGTGCGCTAAGAGAAGAAGTAACTGGAAGTGATATGACTGGTGGGGGTGGGGGTGGAGGTAAAGTGACTGGTAGTTTGAATGAGAATAGGAGTGGGGATAAAGTTAGGTCTGTGGGGGTTAGGAATAGGCGTCAGTCTGGGCATTAAGAAGAAGAAGAAAAAGTGGAACCGAGAGGGAGTTTTCCTTCTGAGGCTGTTCCTTTTGGTCACATGGAAGAGTAGACCATCGGTATAGAGAATCACTCTCATACCCCTCTCGTCAGAGAAACCCCCTATCTCAGTTTTCGGATAAAACCAGAGATATCCCTCACCATTTAGGAATACCAAAGTGAAGTTCCACTCGAGAAAGGATTCACCTCTTGGGCAAGACTCATCATCGAGAAGCCTCCACAAGTATAACCCAAGGATTGGAATAATCATACATCCACTGTCTCTTCGCGTATATGCGTCCAATTCAGTGACTACACGCCTCGCATCGACGCGCCTCACCTACATCGGGCTTAACTCAGCAAGACGAACAGCTGTGCGTCCATATGTTCTTATCTGACATATGGACAAAGAAAGCACTGTTATCTTCCCCTCTTCGGACATTTAATTAACTGGAACTCGGCCAAATTTATTCATCGTTCCAATGACCATATAAAAAGGAACATCATTAAATGTGCTTTTATAAGCCAATGTGATAATTTTAACCTTTTCCCTGGTTTATATAAAATAGATGCTATAATTAAAAGATTAATACTCAAAGAAATTAGTATTGTCTTGCGTTCCTAGTGGGTTTTTTATATGCATCCTTTAGTTATGTGGCCCCTATTTTATTTTAATTTTTTAATTTTTTTTTATTATTTATTTTTATTTTTTAATTGTCACTGCTCTGTTTTGTACTTTGTATTTTTTCCCCCTTTTGCTCATCGTGTCTTATAATCTCCCTCGTTAGGCTATCTCCATTTCTTTGAATCTGTTACCCTTTCCTTCGACTTAGTTTGACCTTACTACCTGCTTCTTGTAATCCTTAATGTGTTTTTTTACCTTCCCCCTTCACTCTTCCTCATTGGTGATTTCTTGTTTTTGAGGCGGTCTTTCATATTTTTCTTTCGTATATATACCTCTAATATAATGCTATTTCTTGTAGTTATCCTTGATAAGGAACTTAATAAAGTTCGAAAGTACTTGGAAACACCTTTTCATTTTTTCCTGCGGGATATTGCATTCATTTGCCACCCTCACGTGATACTTTGTGAGTTTTTCATATATATATATATATATATATATATATATATATATATATATATATATATATATATATATATATATATATATATAAGAGAACGAGGGCAGCAGAAAAGAAATGCATTTTTCTTTCTTCATTTAATTTCAACCAACGTTTCGAGGGCCAGCCTCATCTTCTGGTTCTGGGTACTGGAATTATATTTAGTATAAATACAAAGTAATTATAATTGACATTATATAGGAAACATAAGGATAATGGTCTTACAAGTCACTTTTTTGTATAAGTCATGATACCACAACGATAATTGATGGAATTGCATTGGTAATAGCAACATTACACAAATTAACATGGAAGTGGCAAAGTAAGGGAAACATTAATTCAAACTAAGAAGGTGGTAAAGTAAGGGAACCATCTAACGTGCAATATGTAATGGGAAAGACGAAGTTTGTTCGTTAAGTGTGGGTTTACTATCTAAAATATATATGGATTCAAGGATTCGTAAATCAGAGAGGGTGTTAGCTGTAGAGATTATAGAAAAGTCTTCGATTTTTACCTGTAAATTGCAAGAATTGGCGTGGAGTCGGATGATGGAATAGTCAGGTTTGGCTAGAGGCAAACCCGTACGGGAGGACCTCCCGTCGTGCTGTTCAACTCTTGAATGGAGAGTTCGGCTGGTAGAGCCAATATAGGTGGCATCGCACGATGGACACAAGTAATTATATATGAGAGATGAACGACACGCATCAGGAAGGCGATCTTTATAACGAAAGAGCGAGCCTATTGTATAGTGGTTTGGGGGGATTATTTTGAGGTCAAAAAAGGGCAGATTTTGGGGGGATAATCGAGCGTATTTCAACAGTCATCTTTGATTTTTGTGGGTCAAAGAAGGGCACCGACCAGAAGTGTAAGAGTTTATTAACAGTGGCTTTATCTTCAGTCGGATTAAGGAAATGATCAAGACATTTCCTTATGCGGTTTTCCATAAAAAACTTTGGGAATCCGTTGTCTTGAAAAAAAATTCTTAAGAAAAGAAAACTTTTCATGTAATAGTTTGTAATTAGAACATATTTTAAATGCTCTATGTAGAAGGGTGTCAATGGTGTTAGTTTTACAAGAACGTGGAATAAAGCTAAAGAAGCTTGTTGATAGGCCAGTCCAAGTGGCTTTGCGAAAAACACTTGTAGATAATCCGGTGGGGTTGAGGGTTAACTTGATGTCTAAATAAGACGGGCAGCCCTCGTTTTTTATGTCCATTGTGAATTGTATTTTAGGGTGCTGCTTGTTAAGGAATTCAAGAAATTTAGATGCATTTTTTTCTTTACGAAACAAAATTATGCAGTCGTCAATGAAACGCCTATAAAATACTGGGGCGAATTCTTTGGGGCAAGTTTGGAGCCAAGAGGTTTCATGGAAACAGAGGAAGATATTAGCAAAAGTTGGACCTAACGGAAGTCCCATCCCGACCCCTACTTTTTGAAGGTAAAGTTCGTTATTAAAGAGAAAATAGGAATTGGAAACGGATAAATCAAGAAGAGAACGAAATTGTGCTTGGTCAAATTGTAGAAAATGTTGAGAAGAAGTGAGTTTTGTGTAAAATGATGTCGATTGTTTCTTGTAATTGAATGTTTGTGAATAGATTTGTAATGTCAAAGCTTGCCATGGTATACTTATGAGGAGTAGGAAGGTTGGTGGAGATTTGCTCAAGTAAGTCATAGGAATTACGGAGAGTGTATTTATTTGTTGTAAGGGGAGAAAGAAGAGGAACCAAATATTTTTCTAGGGCATAGGATGGTGTGTTTATAGCAGAAAAATGGATCGCAATGGATTAGATGGCTTGTGTATTTTTGGTAGGCCATACAAAATACCTGGGGCGAAACCTGAAGCAAAAAGACGAGAATAGTTTCTAGCTATGATGAACTAAAAATGTTATTTATCCTCAAATTGACATCCGTAATTTGGGAAGCTATAACAGATGTAGTAATGAAGACTTAAGATGAATTGAATGTGAAGGATAGAGATATAGGCATGTGTTTAATAAGACAACCAGCAACACGGGTGTTTGAAATGGGGGATTGTGGTCTGATTCGACAGAAACATGATAAAAACCTACTTCATTTTCCTTGTCGACATCACATTCTCGAATTCATAGTTAAAAAAATTTCTGTACTTATTTATGACCTTCCTCTGGCCCTGAGATATCCATTTTCAGAAGATTCTAACAGACTTGTAATAAGTTTAACAGAAATTAATTCAAACTACTTAACCAAGATGTCAGAGCAGCTATCATTATTGCCTTCTTCAAGAGCCAACTTCAGAAACAGCAATGATTATCATGAATTTCTATAACTCATAATCATAGTTTTTGGAGACTTTCCAACTGATGCATATCATGCAGGATGGATCACTCAAATTATCTACACAATAAAGATTTACCTTTTAGGTATACAATTCCAACTTACTCGACAAGAGCGACAGTCTTCAAAGTTTCGTTATATTTGCCATAAATATATACATATGATGTAAATACTTGGTATGCAGCCCCATTACCTAACTATGCACAAGCAACTTGTGCTTTATGAAGACCGAGAAATTTCGACAATTGGATCCAAAGTGATCGTTCAACATTCGTGGTATATTTCTGTACTATCGTTTTTTTGATGAAAGAATCACACTAGAGGAAAGAAAAAGTGGTGCTATCTCCCTCGGGTGGTCTTTTTTTCCTGTTTAAATCTCCCTCTAACTTTTCCACGCCTGAATAGACTAAATAAAAGGTGAAATAGAGCACTAAACGTTCTAAAATAAATAAATAGTTTATCACTTCAAAATCTCATTATCTTTTTCAAGTATTCCATCTGCCAAACGAATTTTTCTGTGAAGATCTGATGGAGTGGGAAAACAGACCAGATTATAGAACTTTTCTAAGTGTATCAGCACTATTAAAGTTATCAATGATTGTTCTGAAAGAGATGGGAAAGTGATTAATGACATTAATCATATTCTCACAAAAAAATCACGAGGAGCGATATTTCCTTAAGGTCGTTGAGAATACCGAAAACCATAGATTGTACCTTTTCTCTATCTTTTATAAATTTGAGTCTTACCTCCTTGCAGAGAGGCCACTTCCTCTTTACACTTGTATATTTTGCATTTTGGTTCGATGGCGGATGGGGTCCTCTACAATTTACACATCTTGATGTGCAGGTTTCAGCTAAGTTTTGGCGAAAGGTGTTGGCACATTTAACGCAGGTAGACAAAACCCTGCTTTTTACAGAGACAAATATTTATTGAGTTTCCATATAACTCGTAGTAGTGACAGCAGCGTCTAGAGTTTGGTTTGAACTCCCTTGCCATAAATCGACGTCATCTTAGGTAGATGTATTTTGGTAGGGAGAACAGGTCGAAAGGGATGATGTATGCATATGTGGGTATTCTGGCCTCACTCACTACCCTATGGGATCTGTTAACCTGGGTAACGGAGTACTCATTCATTCCCTCTATCACTTGTGCCTCGGTGTATTGGACGCACTCAGCTTCTATGACGACGCCCTTGCGTATATTGAATGGAGGGGTGGGGGTGTTAACTCAACATTTTCTCCTGATAGTTCGGTGTAATAGTTGATAATCTTTCTGTTTGGTTTCTCGTGTTAACTTCCATCAACATGCTTCCATCTTGGTGGGAATTTAGTTATAGAGTGCAAGGGTTGTGTGTGGATGTGCCAGAACTGAAAAGAAGAATCCAAATGCTGAATGGTGATGTACAGCGTGCAATTGTTCAAATGAGAATGAAAAGTAAAGTACATCAAGAAAGTAAGAAACCATCAAATCAAGCTTTAGGACGGAAGGTGAATGAGGATTCCGATGGGAACAGGAAACTTTTAGCGTAAGCTGAGTTCAGGGATCAGAGAAAGCCAATGGTGGGGTAGATTGAGAAGCAATGCGGCTGGTGCTAAGTTGTAAAGTATTGAATGGTGTGAAGAATATTTATGTTGAGACTAAGGCGTGCGTTAGACTTAGAGTGAAATATAACCAGAGTGTAGTTTGATAGACGTGGATGTGTAAAATATGTGATGTAGGATGTGGAAAGAAGGTTGAGATTGAAGACGAATTATGAGGAATGGGCTCTATGTTGGTATATGCTGATGACCTGTTATTAGTCAGTCTTCGACTGACCTTCGAACAGGTAGCACGTGTTTCATAGAGCTCTCAGTCTGTTGATTTATTTTTCAGATTAGATATTTAGATAGGAAGTTGAATGCAAGTAGACTGAATGGTTTGAGGGTGTGTTTGCCGGGTGCTGGAGTGAGAGATCTGTCTGATAGGTATGAGGAGCTGGTGTCTGGCTGTGCAAGGGATGCGGTTGTGATTACACATGTAGGAGTGAATCATGTGAAGAAAGTGGGTGCATGTGAGTTACGTGAGAGGTACAAGAGGTTGATTGAAAAGGTGAAAGAAAGTAGAATGAAAGGTGTTGTGACAGGTGTGCTTCCAAGAATAGATGTTGGGGTAGAATGAATGTCTCGTGCGATTGGGCTGAATGATTATGTGAGGAGGATGTGTGAGATGGAAGGTGTCATGTTTGTGGATGTTTGGGATAGGTTTGTTGGAATGAAAGAAATGTAGGCGATGGATGGACTGCATTTGAATAGGAGGGGGGTAGATGTGTTGTGGGAGGAGTATAATCGTGTTATTAGGTCTTTGCGGGCGGGAAACTAGATACTAATAGTGGTCAGGGTATTATGAGAGGACATTATAGTACTGAAAGTAGAATGGACTTGGCAGATAACAGAAATAGGTTCCAAGGCAATAGAGGTGAGGTCATTCAGGTTTCAAGAGGTGCTTCAGGGATAGGGGGGTTAAATAATTGTTTCTATACAAATGCTCGTAGTCTTAGAAACAAGAAGGATGAGCTATTTAGTTATATTAGCAATGAGGATATAGATATATTATGTGTTACTGAATCATGGGTTAATGAAATAGAATTTAGTGACACTATAAGTGAATTTGATTTACAGGGCTATAATATGTACATTAGTCAAAGGACAGGTAGGATTGGTGGAGGAATAATTATCTATATAAAAAAACAACATTGTTTCAAGTTTGAATACTTCAATAAAGCAGGATGGAGTTGAATCACTTTGGGTAGATATTAGGTTCAGTAAAAATAGCATGGTGCATTTGGGAGCTTTTTACAGGCCACCTGGGCAGATTGATGATATGGATGAACTAATGATAAGGAAAATAAGTAAGGGATGTGAAACAGATGCAGTTATTATTGGGGACTTCAGCTTAAACTCTGTGGACTGGGAAAATATTATAGGTAGGGATAGAACAAGTGGCAGGTTCATAGAATGCTTTGAAGATAATTTTTTGAATCAATTTGTTAATGAGCCAACGAGGGGCGACAATATATTAGAATTAGTACTTTCTAACAGTGATCATTTAGTTCAAGAATTGACTGTTGAGGAAGCATTGGGAAATAGTGACCATCAGATAGTTCGTTTTAACTTGGGAATTAAGAAGGGTAAAATAACCGAGAATGCTGAAAAAGTTCCAAATTTTCATAAGGGAGATTATGTAAAACTTCGAAGCTTGCTAAATTTGGTAGACTGGGATGTAGAATTCAGAGGTAAAAATGCTTATGGGATGTGGGATACTTTCAAGCATATAATAAATGTAATCCAAGAACAATGTATCCCAATGAAGGCCATTAGGAACAAAAGTAGGAAACCATTATGGTGGAATCACGAGATAGCTAGAAAAATTTCAGAGAAGAAAAGGGCATATAAAAAAATACAGGTACAAAATAATATTCAAAATTTAAGTGATTATAGAATGGCTAGGAATGAGTCAAATAAGATTATAAAGAAGAATAAAAAGGATTTCAGAAATTAAATTAGCTGAGGATAGTAACAAAGATCCTAGAAAGTTCTTTAGTTACTATAAAATTAATAATAAGTCTGGCAGAGTTAAAATAGGGCCTATCAAATATGAAGGGGTTGTGAGAGAAACTGATGAGGAAATAGTTGAGGTACTAAATGGTCATTTTGCATCAGTATTTACAAAGGAAAAACTAAATAGTCTTATGTATAGTACTCATGGGTCATGGAAAGAGGTGTTTACTACCATTAGTGTGGATCGGAGGACGATAAAAGGACTAATAGGTGAGTTAGATACTACCAAGGCCTCTGGCCCTGATAATATTCATTCTAGGATACTTAAAGAATGGGTAGAAAGTATCTCAATAGCTCTGGATAAGTTGTATACTAGGTCACTGGAATATGGAGAAATACCTGATGATTGGAAGAGAGCGAATGTAGTCCCCATTTTCAAGAAGGGTAGTAAAGAGGATCCAAATAACTTTAGACCGGTTAACCTAACTCCTGTAGTCTGTAAAATTCTTGAGAAAATAGTTAAAAAAGGCATTTGCCAACATCTAGAGAGGGAGGGGTTAATCAGCGATGCTCAGCATGGGTTTAGATCAGGTAGATCATGTTTGACTAACTTACTAGACTTTCTGGAGTTTGTAACAGATCAAGTAGATAAGGAAGAGAATGTAGATATAATTTACTTAGATTTTAGTAAAGCATTTGATAATGTACCACATAGGAAACTAGTTCATAAATCAAAAAATGATTGGGATATGTGGGGGTGTTTCAAATTGGATAGCTGAGTGGCTGAAATACAGGAAGCAAAGGGTAGTGCTAAATGGTGTAAAGTCAGAGTGGAGGGATGTTATCAGTGGGGTTCCTCAGGGATCAGTTCTCGGTCCATTATTATTTGTCATCTATATAAACGATCTTGGGGAGGCTGTTAATAATAAAGTGTCAATTTTTGCGGATGATACCAAATTAGCAGCTGTAGTTAAAGATATTGATGATAATTTTAAAGTGCAGGGGGATTTAAATAAATTGTTATCCTGGTTACATAAGTGGCAAATGACTTTCAACCTTGATAAGTGCAAAGTTATTAACATGGGAAAAGATAATAGAGAATTTAACTATGAAATGGATGGGCATTGGCTGAGCTCAGTAGAGGATGAGAAAGATCTAGGAGTAGTAATAGATAAGTCATTAAGGTTTTCTAAGCAGTGTATTGAAGCAAGAAATAGGGCAAATAGAGTGCTGGGTTTTATTAAGAGAAATGTCAGTTACAAAAGTAAGGAGGTTATTCTTAAACTCTATAACTCTTATGTTAGGCCACAACTACAGTACTGTATACAGGCATGGTCCCCACATTTTAGACATGATTTTAACCTTCTCGAGTCCGTGCAACGGAGAACAACAAAGATTATTTCTTCCCTGAGGCACCTTGAATATATAGATAGACTGAGGGTATTAAATATGTTCTCGTTCGAAAGGAGGTGTGTGAGAGGGAATATGATTGAGCTCTTTAAAAAAATTTCCGAGATAGATAAATTGGATGTTAGCAAGTTTTCTGAGTTAGATGATGGAAATCGGACTAGAGGTCACCACTTGAAAATTAAAAAGCAAGGGTGTAGGCTGGATTTAAGAAAATATTTTTTTCACCAATAGAGTAGTAGACTTCTGGAACAAATTGCCGCGGAGGGTAGTAGGTAGTCCAAATCTAAATGTATTTAAGAGTAGGTTGGATGAGTTTATGGGGAGGGAAGGTTGTGATGGTTCCTAAGTTTTGTATATATTAATATTGTTTGTATATATCTATAGCTGCATGATTTAGTTCTTGACAAGCCTTGATTGGTGATACCCTTGTTTCTGGACGCAATACTCTGGATGTAGTTTTCCTGGGAGTTTGGGTGCCTTAAAAAAGAGGCCATTTGACTCGGATGACCTATGATGAGCCCTTGTGGCTTTTGTCATCTGTCATATTATATTGTGGGGGACTTTGATTTTGTCTTCCCCTGGTGATGGTGCTTTTTGTGGGTGGGTTTTGACGGATGCGGATGACCTTTGATAGGCCCTTGTGGCTTTTGTCATCCGTGAAATTATGTTATGTTATGTTAGGGGAAGATGAGGTGTTCCTTTGGTGTACCAGGTTACAAATTAACGTAACCTCAACCAAGGTGGTTGAACAGGGGGGGAGAGGGGTGCATTTAATAAGCGATAAGAAAATATCAAGATTTACATGCGAATATGTATTTTATCAGAAACATACACAACTCAGGAAGTTTCAGATGTAAGTATAATGCATATGTTCATATTTAATCCATTTTACAGTTATTACAGTGAACTAATGAATAACAATGAACAAAAACTTTATACGTATAGTTTCAAACCTATGTAAGGGCGATAGAGAAACAAGGAGCTAATGAGACCTACATTGACATCCTTTTCTACATATGTATAAAGGCTTATAAGAGTGGGGCAAGGGTAAACCCCGCCTCTCGACTATTCACAAAAATGCTTGAGGGAATTTGGGACTAACTGAAAACAAAATAGAATCAATGAGATATTTAACTGACTTAAGTTGGCCCCGGCTAAGGTCCATCCCTAAAACCGGTACCGTTCCACTGGGTTGTTGACGGAGTGAGCCTCTATTTCAGAGGTGTATGTAAGTGGTCTATTGAAGTGCTGGGAGTGCATCTTATTTTGAGGTGGTGTTTTTTGTACTATCTGTAGTGTTCTGAGTGTGTGTTCAGGTTGTAAAAGCATAGACGAGTGATGGACGGAGATAGTGTTTGCATGTGTTGAAGGAGAAGTCATTCGAAAAATCTTTTTCTGTGAGGGAGATCAGTCTCGAGGGGCTCATACCGGAGGTGCATCTTATAAGGATGCCATTTCGAAGTAAATGAAAAGACCTGAACAACTTTTGTTTAAATCTAGACTTGTGTTCTTGTGATGACGATGAATTTAACCATGAAAAGAGTTTGTAGTTGTAGATAAAGGAAAAAATAGAAAAAGCGAAAGAAGATTAGTTACCCTGTGATAAGGGCATCGCTTTTATTTTTGTTACCTATCTATTTTACCATGATCTCTGTTTTTTCTGTTTGTATAACTATAACCTTTATAGATTTAAAACCTTAATTTTCCTTCTGTCTGCAAATCGTTTTTTCATGTTACTTTCTGTCGTAGAATTGCTCATAGTCTGGTCCAATAATTATTCTAGTCCTTGATCTGGACACACCGCTTTTGTTTAAGTCGATGGTATTGAGACCCTATGACTCAATCTACGATCATTATATATACATATAGGCTTTAATTCCTACTAAACGTGCGAAGGCTGGTTAGAGGCGGGTTGTGCCACGGCCAGGATTCTCACTATAAAACTCCCACTTGTTACTGGGGGAGGAGGTTTGTGATTGAAAAATTCTAAGAGTGCATAATACAGGTTGAATAAATTAGCCAAAAGGATTCTTAATTAAAGTCTTGCCAAGGGTACGTCAAAAAGGAGGAGCCACAAATATACACACGTACAAAAATAAACTTTACTTTACACCAAAATAATAATTAGTAGCAATAGTTAAACGGGAATTTAGGTAAATAAGGATTAAATATTAAACACGGATTAGTCCGGGTTGACAGAAATTATAAATAATAATATCAGGGAATGAATCACTTGAATCTCTTTAAAAAAAGAGGGGAGGATAACACTGACGTTAAGCGTCTAGATTTATAATGACTCAATGGGAGTATCAATCACTGTTAATTAAATAGGTAATTTAAGAATAGAGGGACACTGGGCTTACAGATTACCATTAATTGTGATGGATTGGAGAGACGACTACTCAGGTTCAGACGGGGTGGTTCGGGTGGCGTTAACACGAGTTCTCGAGGAGAAGGGGGGATAAGACGACGGGTTCGGGGCTGCTGACTGTAGTTCCGGTTAGTTCACTCCTAACTGGATGTGACACTAACAAATAGTTACTTCCAGTAACTATTTGGATGTTCCTTTTTCTTTCTCAAGTTATGTGAGCAACAGAGCGTATTCTTCTAGTCACAGACTCTGCGGGGCGGGATTTGCCTCAGGAACACTTTGAGACAGCGACCAAGTTAACTCAGCGGCGCGTTGGCAGTCGATACGTTACGGCAACGACTCTCGTTCAACGGGAGGCTTACGCGAGTAGGTTTGGAACACTTCTCTCGAGGGATGAACGGCGTGTGAACTGTGCGAAACCGAGAGAGAGATTCCATATACGACAATTCGCTTATCAAGGTGCCTTCTGGACAATCTCCATGGTATCATAAAGAAGGCAAATATAATTTAGGCTTCTCTGTGAGATAGGCCTTCTTTCGTCAGACTTTCTGTCGCCTGTTGGGAAAGTTTGGCACGGATAACGACTTAGGTCAAGGGGAAGGCGGAGAGAGGAGACGAAGGTCAACTCAAACGACAAATTTCTTTCGTTCCCACGATTGTCTGGTGGCATGCGAGTATGTACGTTCCATACCCTCACACTTTCCTTCATAGTTCTTTCTCTCTCTCTCTCTCTCTCTCTCTCTCTCTCTCTCTCTCTCTCTCTCTTTCACACACACATACTCTCTTTCATTTTTTTGTAAGTTCATAGAGATTTACAACGTTATACCATTACCGTGTGTAAATGTTTTTTCTCGCTTCACTTGTCTGCAATCTGCCATACTCATTGATTCTTACAAGATTATGTTGTTTGTTTTCTGTGTTAATTGAGTTTACTGGCATATCTACGGTGGAGCCCCCTCTGGGAGATGTATGGGTGTATAAGTTATAATTTATAGCGAGGTAACCAGTTTATAGAGGTGAGTTAATAATTTCACCAGCTTATGGCGGGTTGGTTACCAGTTTATATATAGGGGGAATTATCTGACTCCAAAGTTGATTCTTCAAGGGTACTCTTATTGTTGGCTGGACTGACCGAGTAAATTCTGGCTTATTCCCCTTTCATTCGTGTCATTGCAGCCAGATGCTCTACCTTTAACGTAACCTTCCCCTCTCGCGCCCTATTAATTTTGTTCTTCCGTGCACAAGTAAGATGAGGAAGTTGTTAATTGGCAAGTAAACTAAGTAGGCGGTTAGTACGCTGTTCCCACTATGAGTTCTCCAACCAGAATTGGAAGTTTGATGGCAACGAAGGACATCTAGATCGGGTAGCTCCTTGAAGATTTCGTTCCTTCTGGTGGCTATCGAGGCACTAACCATTCCTAGATAAAGATTTTGCTTATGGTGTTTTAATTTGATATTTTTAACTTTCCCTCTTCGGTGTTGACGCTATGTTCCGTAATCGGTATGATATCCAGGTCGATTACTCTGAATATATTGCCTTACTGTTGACATCCCCTCCCTTCCATTCACATTAAACGTAAGAATATTTAGTGTATTGTTAGTGTTTCCAGTTTTGTGCGTTTGTCTTTTCTTCTTACTGTCTAGTGACTAGCTATTGTTAGATCGAACCTTGCCATTTCCTTTGCGCTTGAAACGATTTGCGTTTCGTTCTCAGGTGATTCGAACATTTTTGTTTTTGCGCCGTCGCCCCTTCGCATATTTTAGTGTTCTTCATGTTCTCTTTGAGAGATGCCTGTTCCGTGGTGTAGTTTCTCATGTTTATCAACTTCACCGCAATATTTGTACTTTCATTTCTTGCTGCATTGTTTGGTCTTCCTTTATGCCCATCCCGAGACCGTTGAGGCTTCTTTGCCTCAACTATCTGTTTTCGAATCTAAGGAGGAGCAGTAGGGCACATGTTTGACCTTTCTCGTTGTTGGTTTTGTGCTTTTTGTGTTTTCCTGGTCTTTTTTCCTTCTCATCTTCTGCTGCCTTCTCTTTTTTCCCTTGATGGTCTAGAGTTCTTGGTCAGGCCTACGTACTGGTTTCTTGTCTGTAGGTTCCAGTTGCTTTGTTTCAGATTCCGATCTGTGTAATTCGTTGACTATTTGACAGGATATCGATTGACTGGAGGTTCTCCCGGAATCACACTTCCACGGTACTATTCTGATTGAGCATTCTTTTGTGAATGTTTCAGGGTGCGTTCGATTCATTACAAGCGTATAGATTATGCACGTAAGGATCTTGGTTGAGCTTTGGTTTTTGATCTTGCGGAGGTCCCTTTAGTCTCTTCTTGCGTTGCTTCTGATTTCGTCGCAGCCATATCTTGTGTTCTCTCTTGTCTGCTCATCTTACCCTTTTTTCCGCCGTTTTCCTCTTCAGTATCTCACTTTCCTCTGAGCACGACATAGCCATTGTTCTATGCCCTTGGCTCGTATCCCAGCCGATCCAATGAAATGGATGATAATAATGAGGCGATGTGATGAATAGATAAGTAATTGGATGAATGAGTGCATCGATCCGGGTGGGCTTCTCTCGGCGAATGAATAGTGACGGACTTATTGATGTCGCTGTTTCCAGGAGGGTTTGGTTTTCGTCACTGAGTCTACCATACACCGAGATGGTTATGTGCTCCTCAGTGGTTTTGGGTGTGAACCTGCCGGTGTAGTAGGGGGGCAGTAAATAGAGTGCGATCAGGTGAATATCAAGAGTTTAGGAGTAAAGAGGGTGTGTTACTGCTTTTGAGTGATGAGTGACATGATGCAATGGTTGGGTATGAATGTGCCAGCTCTAGAATTATGGAGATGAAGTTAAGATTTGCAAGGGTGAAATTGTGCATGGTCGTAGTATATGAAGCCTGTAATGATATAAGTGAAACTGAGAAAAAGAGGTTCTGGAATGAATTAGGACACTTGTAGTTTTTGTTTTTTCTTGGTGAGGTCAGCTCTCCCAGGTTACACTCAACACCAAAAGTTTAAATATAATGGAAGCAGGTCACCTTCCTCCCCCAAATTAATAAGTCTACTGTTAGGTGTGCAGAACCGGTCCCGAGTACAAGGGACAAGCGGCAGCGACCCCGCTCGTCCCGGTACCGGGACCGGGACAGATAACGCGCGCGGAGATCCCCAAGACTGGGACGCTCAACAAAAATGTGCCGGGACAGTCTGAGTAAAAATACTTAATAATGCAGAAGAGAATGAAAGGGCGATGTAGTTGAATGTATCCAAGGAGATGAAGAGGAGTGTGAAACAAGAGTAAGAAAGCAGCACATCAAGCGTTTAGAGATGATATGAATGAGTATCCTGATGGCAACATTGACCAATTCTAGAGAGGAAGGTGAGGAAATAGGAATAGAATAGCTGTGTGAACATCAAGGACAAAAATGACAGGATACTTAGGAACAATGATGAGGACAAAAGTAGATGGCAAGAATAATTTGATGAGTTGTATAATGTGAGTATTGGAGATAATGTAAATGTAAATATGAATGGCTTTGTGGGTGTAAATCGGGTGATGTATTGATGTATGGAAGAGATAAGTATGCAAAAGTTTGTTATTATTTTGAGAGTTCTTAAAAAAATGGGAAGGCAACTGGATTAGATGATAGAGTCGGGCAGATGCTAAAAAATGGTGATCATTGTGTTATGGAAGGGGTATAGTGGGTGTGTTATAAAGCATTTGAGAGTGGATGGGTGACTGAGGACTGGTAGAATGCAATAAGAGTGCCGTTATATAAAGGTAAATGGGAGAAAGATGAATGCAAGAACTACATGTACATAGGTCTGTTGTGTCTTATGGAAAAATTATGATTGGGTGGATAAAAGGATAACTGAATGATTGATAGGGGATGAACAATGGAAGTGTGGT
This sequence comes from Ceratothoa steindachneri, assembly GCA_963969495.1. NCBI lineage: Eukaryota > Metazoa > Arthropoda > Malacostraca > Isopoda > Cymothoidae > Ceratothoa > Ceratothoa steindachneri. The sequence goes on from OZ018326.1 coordinate 179,776,916, forward strand.
TAGAGATGGTAGGGGATGTGTTGATAACGTACTTTGACTCAGATAGCTAGCGAAACAAAAAATAAGGTGTTCCCTGTATGCTTCATGGATCTGGAGAAAGCTCATGATCGTGTAGATAGAGAAGTGTTATGGTAGGTGCTAAGAATGCATGGAGTGAACGGTAAACTATAGGATAGTATTTGTATGAACAGTATTTGTGTTGTAAGGCACGCGTTATGGTAAAAAGTAGTCAGAGTGATTAATTTGGCTTACATTGAGAAGTATTACAAGGTTGTGTTATGTGGCCATGTATGTTTACTATTTTTATTAATGGGCAACTGAGATGAATACGTATAGGATTGTGGGAAAGTGGTGTGAGATTGATAAGTAACGGTGTGGAATAGTTTATATACATTGTTAGTATATGCTGATGATCTCTTATCGGTGGTTGAAAGTGAAAGGGATTTTGGAAATGTTGATTGAAGCTTTGGACAAGGTGTGTGAGTGGATGAAGCGTAGAGTGATTTCAGAAAAGAAGTCATGGTATTTGGGGTTGAGAATAGGATGTAGTGTGACATACGAATCTATGATGTCACTTCTAAGCAATTGTGAAGTGTTAAATATCTAGAATTCATTGTAAATGATAGTGACGCAGATGAAATAGAGTGCGACCAAGAGGTTTAAATGGTAGGATAGTTTCTGTGTGGGTTAGAACGTTAGTAAATGGTAAGCGTTTGAGTGTGGAATGAAGCAGGAAGCTGCATAAGATTTTGCGGGTTTCAACCTTGGTGTATAGGAGTGAGACTATGATATGGAAGAAGGAGGAAAGATCTCGTGTGAGGGCAGTCCGAATGGACAACTTGAGAGGGATGTTTATTGCGCGAAAGTTAGATATAATAAGAAACGCCTGTAGGGAAGAAGAGTGTAAATGAAGTTGTGAATGAAAGTGTTCCGAGGTGATATGAGAATGTAAGAAGAATGCATGGAAGTAGACGTGAATAGAATATACAAGAGTGAGTGCCAGGATGCGAGAAAGATTGGAAGAACGAGAAAAAGGTGAGGTAACTGTGTAAATGAGCGTTTGAAAGAAAAATGACTGGCTGAGGAGGAAGTGGGTGATCTGGGGCATGATAAATGTGTGTGGAAGCGGTTGATGAGGGTGTATGATAGGGACATTCGACGTTATATGCAGCATGACTGTACGAAATGCTACAACACATACACTCCATCACTATGAACCGTCTTCGGCATGTACTAAATGATGGGTGGCAAATGTGCTAAATAAGACATAAGAGTGGGTGGAGTGGAGTGTTTAGTGGCAATGAAGCGCGCCAACCTCACTGTACAAAATTAGTTTATGTGAAAGTCTTGAAGTCCATCATTTTGCACTCCTCAACATTGTTCTAAATTATGTATTTAGTTGAAGTGTTCTTAGTAGATTTCACTTCTTTTCCATTTATTAATCGAAAGTGAAATGGAATTATTTAGTAAATTTTATGTAGTAAAACTTGGTATCAATTATAATAATTGTAAAAACTAATCGACGATTAGGTACAGCGTTTTTGGTTAATTTACTTGCCTTATCCTAGTATCATTTTGGTGAGCTTCAGTAACATCAATACAGCTTCACCAGTATTAGGATTGGAAAGAGTATGGACTTTTGAGGTACTCCATTGTGTATTGATAGCTTGTCGTGGTGTGTTCCTTGTGCTGGTATGACCCTCGTTGGCCTAATGGATACGGTGTTGGATTTCTAACGCTAGGTGTCGGGTTCAATCCCAGCCAGAGCGGATACAAAACTTCAGCGTTCGTGACGAATCGCCCGCCGATTGGCGGATTCGCTTTACATACCTCTGTGATGGGTAAGTAGCCCCTACACATCATCAGGATCACGCGGTCACGAATATTGATCATATCTCCGGTTGGTATTAACAGCATAATACTACCTGGCACCTTCACCCCCTGGTACCTTCAGGTTACCCAGTGATAATCATTCGTATCTTTATGCGAATTTCATCATCCCGTAGGGAGATTTCATCCACGATGCTTGGGATGAATTGCGCAACTTGCTACCTACCGGCTTGCGTTTGTCCACCTGTTCAGGGAGTAAGGAAGCCATTTTTTATGTGGAGTCGAGTGTAGTGTTAAATAGTTGGTGAGAAGGATGCGTCTCGGTACTGTGCCGAAGGCTTCACTTATGGCTATAGTTGGCATTATTATCCTGCATGGCAGCGTGAGTTGGTTGAAATTTCCTGGGTGATGTTAGCGAGTACCGTTCTTGTTGAGTGCAATGGGCGTAATTCGTGTTAGAATGTGTCAGGATGTGTGCACTGATATATTACTAGACGTTCAGATTAAGGATATGAGGTGTGCGTGGTGAATGAGTGGTTTTTTTTTGCTTTAGAATTGGTGATATGGGATCAGATTTCCACACATCTAGAATAAAGTTACGAGAGATAAAGTAGTTGAAGATTTGTGTGATGGCATCGATGCCTCTTGAACCCTGGTTCTTTAGGTGAATCTCTGATATGTTGTCAGGGCTAGAGGCAGTGTAAGATTTTGTCTGGTCTATGGCCTGTGATACCATTTCTGGTAGTGAACTGTGTGGTGATCGATGTCTTCTTGCGTGTCTTGTTTCCTAGAGCGTTTTTGTTAATGGAAATGGATCATGGAAATGTTGGGTGCTGTGTAATTTTGGGTTCTTGGATTTTTTATTAATTTGTCGCTTGTTTTTTTGTTTTAACTGTCTGATTTACAGGGAAAACTTTGGGTTACAGTGTGTTAGTTTTCCTCTATAGATGTGTTTATTGCATACTGTTGAGATTATGTTGGCAAGGTATGTGTAGGTTTTATGTTATTGAACTATGTGACTAAGTTGCCTTGTACAAATATTTATACCCCTCTTTGTTGTAGTTAGTTCACGTTGACGTACATCTACGTCAACGACATGGACGGTGAGATGGTTGCCAAGATTTCCAAATTTGCCGACGATACCAAGCTTGGTATGAACGTTGCAAAGGATGAAAATACTGCCCGCCTGCAGGAAGATCTTTGGAAGATTGGAGAGTGGTCTGATATGTGGCAAATGCCTTTCAACGTAAACAAATGCAAAGTGATGCATATCGGCCACCGAAATCCTCAATCACCCTATATATCCTTAAGGGCACTGCTCTTGAATCCACCGACACTGAGAAGGACTTGGGTGTAACTATCACGAGTGACCTCAAGTTCTCGAAACAGTGTATCGAGGTGGAGAAGAAAGCCCAAAGGATGTTACGGTATATAAAGTGACAGTTTGGATATCGGAACAAGGAGATAGTACTGTGTGTGTACAACTCCCTCGTCCGACCGCACCTGGAGTATGCCGTACAATTTTGGAGTCCTTCATTCCGAAAAGACATCGCGAGATTGGAACGCGTACAAGCCAGGGCAACCAAACTGATTCCCTCTATCAAACATAAAACTTATGAAGATAGATTAAGGGAATTGGATATGTTCTCGCTAGAGACTCGGAGACTACGTGGTCAGCTTATCGAAGTATTTAAAATACTTCGAGGCTTCGACAGACTTGACTACGGGGATATTTTCCAGCTCAGCGAGGGGAGAACAAGAAATCACGGCTTAAAACTTGAATTGAAGCGATACCACCGTGATCTCTGTGGGGAATTCTTCACTTACAGTATCTGCGGTAGTTGGAACGCACTTCCGACAGAAGTTGTCAACAGTGAATCTGTTGACCAGTTCAAAGACTAGATAAAGTCTTGCGAAAGCGCCGTTAAGATCCTCGCGAGTGATCTTCGAGGTTGCCAACGAACACCTTCGAAGATTGCGCCAAAAGTACCCTCCTTGTATGGACCGTAAGGTCTTTTAGGGTACTTATTTTCCTTGTAGCTCCTTGTAACTCCTTGTATGGGCTTCTAAAGGGCTATTTGTATAATGATTAAGAGATAGTAGGAGTGCAGTGTGTTATTTCGATGTTTTTTTGATAACTAGGTTTGGTGGACAGAACTGATATCATGGAAAGGTCTTGGGAGCATGTAGGTGTTAAAGTGTTACAGGTTAGGGTGGATTTATTGTTCAAGAGATACTGATGGCTCTTGTCTATTTGTTTTGGGATTCCAGCCAGGCAGGGTCGTGGGCGATGAAGTTACCTACAGCAAGAGTTTATCTGGCTGTGTTTGGAAGTGATCCAGCTCTGACCCATAGTTTGGATGACAAAATGAAGCGGGGTTGGCGGTATGTACAGGTTGGCGATAGTGTAGTTTGTTCTATTGATACGTTCTCTAATGGTTTGGATATCTTTTATTTCAAGATATTAGATGTAAGCTGAGGGAACCCATTTTAGAGGTATTGGTGAAGGGAAGTAAGCTCTGATGTATATGACTTTGCCGCCTCCTCCTCCGTCAATGAGTCCCTATTGCTTAAGGCCAGATGTATGTTGTGCTCGATGAGGAATTCCATGAGCTCCATTGGTTTGTTGCGTACATCGTTTATGTTTAGTTGTAAGCTACTAAGTGTGCGTCTCGGTGGTGTGTTTAGGGGTTCCTGGTATGCTGATGGAGTAGGATGTATTAGGCGCTATGGAAAGGGATGGTTGCTGGGGGAAAAGGAATGTGCACTGGTGATCGTGTGGTATGTTGGTTTATGGTTGAAGAGTAGGTAGGCAAAGGGCAAGTGCGGTTAGTGTGCAGGGGTATGTAAGTTGTGCATGTGATCCAAATTAAAAGAGTATCGTGTGGGTGATGCCCATACGGCAAACCAGCACAGGATGTAGTGTAATAAGAAGAGTAGGACCAGCCCTGCCATATGGACCGTAAGGTCTCCTAGGGTACCTTCTTTCCTTGTTGTTACTCCTTGTTGTTATTGTGGCTTAGCCCCGCTTGCAAGGTAGTGTGCGGGTGCGTTGCTTGGCGATAGAGTCATGATTTTTTTTCTACTGGGAGCAAATTTATGGGCAAGTCAGTCTTACAGTTTGACCAGAGTTATCTCCCGCCTAGTGGATACCAGGGTTGTTTTTCTAACGTTAAGGTGTTATGTTCAATTCCAAGCGAGAACGAAAACAAACGTAGAGGTCTGACCACCTTTCTTATCCCCGCTGGGGTAAGTGGATCTTATAATGGTCATCAGACACTTACACAATCACAGCACCGCTGTATTTTCTCTCTCGTCTTCACAGTAAAACATATAAAATCCTTTCATCTGTTCCCGGAAATCTTGCCGATGGGTTGTTGTATCCACAGACCCCTGAGGCGGAACGGGTCCCCTTCACCCCGTGGTGACAAAGATTCTTACTTGATCGCTGGTTGTACTCTAACACAAAATACTCCCCCCATCTCAAAAAAATAAGCACCGCCTCATGCTACCCTCATGATCCTCATAAATTTTCATGCTGATCTTTATGTTATTTTCATTATCCGGTTGGGGGCTCCGTCCTGGTCAAGAGACGAATGGTGTTCTCTACAACTTGACTGAAACTGAAAGTTTTAAAGCAAAAAATAATGAAAAACAATTTCGCTGAAGATGGAACATTCAGAATAGAGATTCAGATCTTAGAGCAAGCTACAGCGCAGTACAGGTGGGACTTCTTAGGGTCGCAGGGAAAAGGAAATCAACAGAAGAAATAAATTAGGTTGTAGGGCGTTAGCAAAACCTACTCACATCTTCACGGTGGCAGAATCTACCACATCTTTAGAGGTAACCAAATTTCCCATATTTTCAGAGCTAGCAAAAACTACCTATATCTTAGGAGGAAAAAAAACCTTACCCATATTTCAGAGGCAGCAAAATCTAACCACATCTTCTGAGGTAGTAAAACATAACCACATCTTTAGAGGCAGTAAGATCTACTCACATTTTCAGACGCAGCAAAACCTACCCAGATCTTCAGAGGCACTAAAAACTACCGAAAACATCAGAAGCACTAAAACCTACCCAAAACTTCAGAAGCACTAAAACCTACCCAAAACTTCAGAAGCACTAAAACCTACCCAAAACATCAGAAGCACTAAAACCTACCCCCCAAAATCAAAAGCACTAAAACTTACACAAAACATCAGAAGCACTAAAACCTACCCACATCTTGAGAAGCAGTAAAACCTACCCACATTTTAGATGCAGTAAACCCTACCCACATCTTGAGAAGCAGTAAACCCTACCCACATCTTGAGAAGCAGTAAACCCTACCCACATCTTCAAGGCAAGATGCTTAAAACTTTAAGTTTAATGTATTTATCAGTTAAAAAATGCCGAACTAAAACCTAGACATAGAATACAAAAACATCAGAAACTGTGGATAATAAAAGTAATGAATCACTGAAAGATACATGTTAGAAATAACTTAGTATGACTATAATACTTAGATAAGAATACAAACTTGGTAACGAGTTTAATAATAAGAATGAAATATCTGAAATTAGAAATGGCAGGATACATTGCCAAAAAAGGGTTAAAGGTGAAATTTGTTTAATGAGGGGTGTAACGCAGCAAACGCGAAAGTTGGAGAAAACTTCCTTGGAAGACCATTTCTCAGGATTGGACTTATATATATATATATATATATATATATATATATATATATATATATATATATATATATATATATATATATATATCCAGATGGAGCTCAGCCGTGAAGCCTGCATTTAATATTGAGGATAAATCCCAGAGCCACGAGAAACGGATGTAGCATCTTTTAATTTTTCACTACGTTTCGAAAACTACAAGTTTTCATCTTCAGGCTAGAATAAGTTTACAAAGTTAATACATATGAAGAAAACTTGAAAAGGCCAACAAGACATTATTTTAAAGAGTGACCAATTATAAAATATCAGAAAAATGTACTATGAGTTAAAAATTTTAAATATGACTTAGCAACAGTTAGATCTGCTTTAAAACCGACTCAAAAATTGCTAATACATACGAAGAAAACTTAAAAAGGCCAACAAGACATTATTTTAAAAGGTGACCAATTATAAAATATCAGTAAATGTACTATAAGTTAAATTTTTTGTTATTAAATATGACTTAGCAACAGTTAAATTTGCTTTAAAACTGACTCAAAAATTAGTTAATAAATTTAAGGATTATTGCAGAAATGAATTAAAAACTATAAGAGAAATTGACCTGGCATTATTTAAAGATAGTAAATTTAAACTTTGTTTTTAATTTTGTAAAGACTGTAAGAGTTAAAAGACATTTAATATAAAAACGATAAATTTGGATACTTACTAAAGTGGATCCATCCTAGAGAGTGAATGGTGGGTTTAACAAGGGGCTAGTATTTATAGGTTACAGTGACGCTTGGTTTGTTAAAAAGCAAACCAACTAACCAATTGTAGTTAAAATTAGTTAATTAATGATGATATTGCACTTAAATCTTCATTGAGTGTAGGTTTGTAGCGTTTTATATAGAGAGATTCGAGGGTTCTTAGGCAATGTTTGTTGTTGTTAAAGGCTAATACTTTAAAATTCTCAATAGAAATGTCAGTTTTACAGCTTATGGTGTATTTCCTAATAGATGACTTTTCCTTTCTATTTAATATTTTGTTTGTGCGCCAACTAATCCCTATATGAACAGAAAACCTAGCTCTAAGAGGCTCCAGTACAACTGGGACATTTAAATAAATAAACATTATCACTGCCGAACTCCAAAGAGATAGGATCTTTACTGTTAAAGAAACTTCCTATCGATAGTTTGTTTATAAAAACTATTTGTGGGTTGATTTGGAGAAAATATCTTTTAAAAATAAATAGGATTTTTCTTTTAAAAGTATCGTTTAAAAAAAACATCTCTGAAATTAGTAAATATATGGGCATTTTAGGAACTTCTATGCAGGGTTGAGGGGGGTCAATGAGATTATCAAATAGCTTTTTTAAAACTCTATCATATAGGTCAAAAGGAAATATTTTTTTTTATAAAATACTTCCTAAGAAAAATAAATTCATTATGGATTGATTGGTAAGTGGATGATAGCGAGAAACTTCTATGTATTAAAGTTTTTACTGTGGATATTTTGTTTCTGAAATCACAAAAACTAAAGTAGTTCAAACCTAGTCCTGTGAAAGTTTTTTTTAGGTAAATGGTTGTTTGAATTTTTCGTTGGTGATTAAAAGGTCAAGGAAGGGCATCTTATCCTTTGACTCTACTTCCATGGTAAATTTGATATTGGGATATATATATATATATATATATGGATGCAATGTCACGCAAGAAAAATGAAAAGGTGCTTCTAAGTACTTTCGAACTTTATTCAGTTCATTGTCAAGTATAACTACAAGATAAAATAATATAATAAGGGTATATATAAGCTAGTAAAAGATAAAGGACCACCTCTAAGACAAGAAATCACCAATGAGCAAGTAGGAGAGGGATGGGTAAATTCACATTAAGATTTAGCTATAACAAGATAGCAAGGTCAAACCGAGAGGCAAGAAAGACTCAAGAACAGAGCCAAAAGGGTTAAAACGATTAACGGATAAAGCGATAGTCTAAAGAGGGAGATTAGGAGGGACATGAGAAGTAAGCAGATACGTAGGGGAGAGGGACAAGGAGAGAGGAAGAGAAATAAAAAATGTTAATACAAAATCAATGCAATAATTAAATTGACACATCGGGTTCCCATAAAAATGAAAATTGCAAGAAAAAAGGAATATAAGTCAAAGGCAATTTCTTTAAGAATGAGTTTTTTCGATGTTAACTCTTCTGGTCGATTCCTTAGATCAGGGGCATGTCGCTGTAGGTAGCAATATGCGAATGCTATAAATTGAGAGGCATGTCGCCGTAGCTACGAGTACAAAGGCATCGCATCAAATTTCTGCAGTTATCCTCGAATTTTCTAAACACAACGCAATTACAACCATGGACTCAATCCAACCTATAATCAAAGAGCCTACATCTATCCCACCGAAACAAAAACTCAACTCAATTCAACGGGACTGACGTTCGCGCCGCGCAACTCTCCCACTCTCACTCATTTTATTTTTCAGTAAGTGACACAATTAAAAAAAATTATCCTTCAATCGCAGATACTCGTAAGATGATGAGAGTCACTCCAGTTGATGGTGATTTTTGAGGTCACTAAAGATGATGGGAATGCTTGATGTCACTCCAGGTAATGATGAACGCTTGATGTGACTCCGGTGATGATGAACGCTTGATGTCACTCAGGTCATGATGATGCTCATGATGTTTGATGTCACTCCAGGTAGATGATGATGATGAATGCTTGAGGTCACTTCGGAGTCATCACTTGAAGCGAGAGAAGGGGTTGATTTTTGTAGTGAGAGGGGGGTTGATTGATTGTGGCAAGGTCACCAGTTCCAAGTTGGATAGAACAAATATTTATTCTCTGCTACATGAATTTCAAGTGCGGGATTTGAGGGTGTCGACCAAATAAGTTTGTATTTAGATTTACAAACAAGTTGATAAAAATAACTTTATTTTGAACTTGAGGTTTAATAAGATGATTAGCTGGAGCTTGTGAATTCTATCCACTGAGGACTGCCTCCGTGGTGGATGATGCACAACGTGAAAACGAAGTGATTTGATCGACTGTGCAGAGTGTAATCTGACTGTGAGTTATGTCCGATTGTTTTATATGTTATGAGGAACTTTGCCTGAATTGAATGTTCGTTGATATGTGTTCGAGAGAGAGAGCGAGCGAGAGAGAGAGAGAGAGAGAGAGGAGAGAGAGAGAGAGAGAGAGAGAGAGAGAGAGAGAGAGAGAGAGAGAGAGAGAGAGAGAGAGAGAGAGTTACAAGGAGTTACAAGGAAAGAAGGTACCCTAGGAGACCTTACGGTCCATTCAAAGAGGGTACCTTGGGACTAGCAATCGAGCGGGCACATGGCTGCTCAATTGTTTTGCGTCCCTAAACGGCCACTTTTCAAGACTTTGTCTAGTCTTGACTTGAACTTGTCAACAGATTCACTGTTGACAACTTCCACTGGAAGTGCGTTCCACTTACCGCAGATACTGTAGGTGAAAAAGTTTCCACACAGATTGCGGTTGTAACGCTTCAGTTCAAGTTTGAAGCCGTGATTGCGCGTTCTGTTATCACTCAGTGTGAAAATATTCCGGAGAGAGAGAGAGAGAGAGAGAGAGAGAGAGAGAGCAATGCAGGGTCGAAAGAATTTTATGGGAAGATTAAGATAGGTGGTGAAAAAAAGGAAAGTTTGGGAAATGTGTATAGGATTCAGTTTAGCATATTTGCCTTAATAAGAAAATAAAATTAAATAGTTAAATGTCAGTTTTGTAGGAACTGAAGTTGTTGAGACCTAGAAGGAAGATAACGTGAACAAGGGCAAAATCAATGCCGGTCGGAAACACCTGACTCTGGGAAAAAGACCGTGTACACTAGTATGTGTAATTTTTGTCTAAATATATATATATATATATATATATATATAATGCAATCAGAGCATCTCCGCAGTATTGCTTTAAAAACCGTAAAATGGCCTAAATTAGTAATTACAATAAAAATTAATTAGTATCTAATTACTAGTAGCAAAACAATCAATTAATTACGTCGAATCTGCATGTAGTTTTTCTTATTTGGCGACTAACTAGCTAGATGTTTACGTCACGGGCCGAAATTTAGAAGGAACTATCATAGGTACCCGGCGTTTTCCTGGATAAAAAGTCCAGTAGCAAATAAATACAATTAGATATTGTTTGAAATTCTTATAGTGTGGAACAAAAATATCTTTAATTGCTGATTATTATTATTATTTGTGGGGTGAAGGCAGATTCAGTAGAGTTGAATATTGTTTGAAATTCTTATGTGGCTCAAAACTATCTTTACTTGCTTATTATTATTATTTTTTGTGGGGTGAAGGCAGATTCAGGAGAGTTGCGCGCTCTCCCTATTATACATATAATATATAATAGCATATAATATCAGATGATATCATATAGTATACTAACAATGAGTAACCGTTTCACCGCGTGCGCCCGGCAGTTTACGCGCACGCGTGAATGACCGTTAGTTCTGAGGGAACAACATTGTGTCCGCAGGAACAGATCGAGCGTCTTAGAGATAAAGATTGGGTTTGTTTTGGTGCCGAACTCTCTTTTCCTTTCGATCTCCAGATTTGGCCGAGATGCTCCGCGCCCTGGCCTTTCCCCGTCTCATCTCGATCGAGAACTTCCGCTCCCCGAATTTCAACCTCGTGGCTGAGATCCTGCAGTGGGTAGTGCAGCGATTTGACCCGGGGGCTCGAATCCCCACGGACATCGATACGGAGCAGGATAGGGTCATTTTCATTCGCTCGGTTGCCCAATTTATGGTAAGGAGTTAAGTACTCAATTATTAACTGGAGACGGTTTTGCACCTCCACTTCGTCCCAACTGGCGCGAAGAAAACCCAACTTCCACTCTGGAAAGGTGGACAAATGAGCACCATCTTCAGATGGTCTTTGGAGGGGGTGAAAGGTACACAAAATAGTAGATCCCAACTTAAATAGTTAACAGACGGTGCGAATTGGTCATAAAAATAATTAATTATGTTTGCATTTCTTTCCCATTAGGAAGCCAAATGGGAAAAAGGATTTAAATGAAATTCTTTATCACAGAGAATCCGGAGGATAAGAAGACTAATTATTCCAAGTACTTTCGTCTTTAATAAGTTTGATTAAAAACGAACGCTCATGGAATCGTTGTTTTATCTTATCGTTTTAAGTTCTTTTAGCAATTTTTTCGGATTAGTTCCCGTAAGTTCGTACTTTTGAGTACATGTATTTTTGTATGAACTTGTTCATGGTTTATAATATCTCTTTTTCGTTCCCAGGATTAGGAAAGGGGGATGGGTTGAGGTTGAGGTTTTAGTTCATGTCCTCCTTTATTACATTTCAGTTCTTCCCTTTTCTCTCCCCGCCTCATGTTTATCTCCCTCTCCCTGCAATCTGCACAGATTAAAAATGCCCTCGCTGGTTACAGAAAAGTCCTTTCTTTTCTCACTCATTCGAATGGCTATGCACCGTGGAGAATGTGACCTTCCTTCACTACGGATAGGGGGCAGGTCTTGGAGAGTTGCGTGCCCACCCACCCACCCTAATTTCAGCGCACCAAGTAGTTTCCTCTTCGCACTTCTCGAGCTATACATATGCCACATATTTTCACACTCACTAACTCTAGCCCATTTTTAACTCTTTGTTGGCAATGCCCCGTGTGGTTTCATATTTTTTAACTAAATTAATTAACTAATTATTTTTTTAATCTGAATTTGATGCCCGTATGCCCTTGGGAGTTCTGAGCATCGTAATCTTCCAGATATAAGAATTGAAGTTGTCTATTCACTGAGGATTGATTGATTATTGAAAATAGAGCTTGAAAATTGAGTACTAATTGATGGCTGAGGATTGTTTGATATGAAGCTTTATCGTAGATTGAGGATTATTGAAGGTTGAAGGTTGATTGATGATTGATTAAGATCGATTGATGAATTATTATTCAGAAACAAAACAATTAACAGTGGATTTTTTTTTCATTTGTAAATGAAGGAAGACAAACCATATATAAAAAATATGTTAAGAAAAGACAAAACAGTATAAAAAAATCTCATGACCACAATTGCTAGAGTCAAGCTCTTTACTCTGAATCCTAGGGCAGGTAGGACGCTATTAAATTATCTAGGATAAGTTGAAAGGAAGAAACCAGTGTACAGTTTGGACGATGATAGATTTCATTCTAAAACATACAGAAACTTATACAAGAAGGGAGAGTCCTTGGGATTTACTCTACGCTACTGCTCACAATCTGGATTCAAGACCAAGAACTTGAAGAAGAAATTCCTTGACGAGAACACCAAGATAAACATGGTGTCAAAATGCCCCTAAGAGCAATTCCTAGGAACGCTCCATTTTGGTGATGATCCATGCGTTCCCCAAAATCATATGTGGAGAGCCAGGTGTCCTCCGACACCAAATACATATATGGGTCCATGGGCAAGAAACTCCCTAGATCTTAATCTGATCGAGACCCATTGGGTGATCCTCATAAAGACGAGCTGAGAAGCCGGGGTGACAACACCCGGTCGCTATTAAGCCAAGGATGAAGAACTACCGCTCGTGGTTTGCTTCTGAAGTTGATGTCACCCGCGAATGAACCTCAAAAGTTATTCTAAACTTATAAGATATCAATTTGTTTGTCCTGCAAGATGGACCTCAAAAGCACATGAAGGGTGACATTAAATAATTTAACGCAAAAAGGCTTAGGAACTAAAAAGTTGCCTCTACAATAAAGTTCCTACGAATATCCAGATGGAAACTGAATTTTTAAAATATCTTCAAACAAAACAGCTTTTTATATCTAAAAACGCAGCTGGAATAGAAAGGCATCTGGAAATAAAGAAAAGATAGAGAAATTTTTAAAGATACGGATAGCTGAAACAAAAATAAAGAAGTAAAAAAAACTTGTGAATAGGAAAAAATATATTGATACAGTAAAAAGAACACAGTTAAAAAATAACAAAATTAACGGCAATCATTTTTTTAACCCTTTGAGCGCCAATGGGTCGATCCAGAATCTGCATTTAGATCCCGGTAAAATGAGATAATTTACCATTTTTTGATAGAAGATTCCAGAAGGAATTATCGATTCACCGTAATATATTTTAGACGACCTAAAGTGTCATTTTCTGTTAATCATTTAATGTAAATTTAATGGGAAACTTTAGAATTTATGCGGTATTTTCAGAGGAATATAAAAGATGGGTAAATCTTAGTTTTTATTTCTCAAAATAGCAAAACACGTAAAAACCCCGTTTTCTTTTACAGTTTCAGCTAGTACACTTTATTATTATACTATAAAAGTAGTACTTATATTTTAAAAGATCGTAAATAATATATACCGGTATTATAGTTTCTATAATGAGTTCGAATTTCAAACTGGTGCAAAGAGCATCAAAGCACGATGAGTCGCACAGATGATGGTTCAATTCCGTCAACTTCTGGTGTTTCGAGTAGGAAAAGACTTTGCACTTATGAAATAATCCCTGTGTTGGAGGATTTGTATGCCCTCCTGGCCCAAACACCCAATAATCCTATATCCATTATTATTCTTGGTCTTTTGCTCTATATTCTATCCTTTGTGTTTCTCCTTTGGTTTATAAACCCACCCGTTCAACCCATTACCACATCTTTTCGGCATCTTTGACCTCATATATATATATATATATATATATATATATATATATATATATATATATATATATATATATATATATATATATATATATATATATATAGTGTGTGTGTGTATCTTAGGAAGTTTTATATACGGTACACAAGGCATATGTACATATGTGTGTGCATATAAAATTAACGTTTTCAGCTATATATATCAAAACGTTGTTTATAAATAAATGACAAATAGTGATGGGCCTAAATCGACCCAACGGACCTCTCAAGGTATGGATAAAAGTCGACCCATTGGCGCTCAAAGGGTTAACTAATCAAAATGAAATTAATTTATTTTCTACTCGAAATAATATTATAAAATTTATCAATAGATACATAAAAAAACTGAGAGCCATGAAAAAATAAGCAATGTACAAAATACCGACATATGTAAAGATATCCTGATAAAGCGGCTCTTGGAGCATGATATCGCACCTATATTAAAAATATATGTTTTGAAATATTTTCAGAACTCGTATGGATATTTATTATAATAATTTATAGAAATCTCTAGAAATTGTAGATATAACTAAATTTTGTAAATATTCACTTATAGTACTAGCAATTCAAACGAAAGACAAGACGGCCTAAAATATTCTAAGAGAATTACAAAAAGTCTAATTAGATATCTATAAACAGTCAACTTATTTCGTGACTTTCAACATATCTTTGGTGAAAAGAGATCATGTTTATCACAAGTTCTGAAACCTTTCAAAAATACCAACAGTAAAAATATTATAGATATGATGTACCTATAGTTGTATATAAGGGTGGCCGCACTAAGATATATAAAATGAACGTCAATAGCCAGAGCTATGAATAACTCAATAACTTTATGATAAATCCAAATCAGACTGCTTTTTAGTCGCGTGCCAGTTTTTGTTAGGGAAACGTTTTAGGTCTAGGGGGCAAATTATTTTTAATTGCCTCTATTTTAATGTAAAATACTGCTTTGGTTTTATTCATTTTTAGTCGACTCTAAAGCTCACTACGTCGGTCGGTCCCCGTTTTGCTTTTATTTTGTCTTTCTAATAATATTGTAACTATCTTTCCGATTCTAACGAAAGTGAGACCCTTATGTTATTTTAAATTTTCTTTAGAATGATACAATACTCAAAGCGCCTTCCATGGTTAGCTCTGGAATTATTTTGTTTTGGCAATAACATTGTAACTATTCGGCCGATATAACGAAATTTGAAACCCTTATGTTGTTTTGAAATTCTCTTTCGAATAATATAATTGTCAAAGTCTCCCGAGGTTAACTCGGGAATTATTTTGTTTTGACAATAACATCATAACTATTCGGCCCATTCTAACGAAATATGAAACCTTATGTTGTTTGGCATTCTCTTTCGAATGATATAATTGATGGACTAACCTTGGGAGGACCTTGGCAATTCTATCATTCGAAAGAGAATATAAAGCAACATAAAGGTTTTAAATTTCGTTAGAATCGGCTGAATAATTATGATGTTATTGCCAAAACAAATTAATTCCCCAGCTCACCTTGGGAGGACTTTGGCTAATTTATTATTCGAAATAAAATCTAAAACAACATAAAGATTTTAAATTTCGTTAGAATCAGCCGAATAGTTATAAGGTTATTGCCAAAAACATCCACGGCTAACCTTGGGAAGACTTTGGCAATTATATCATTCGAAAGATAATGTAAAACAACATAAGGGTTTCAGATTTCGTTAGAATCGGCGGAATAGTTATATTGTCATTATCAAATAATTCCCAGGCTAACCTTGGGAGGACTTTGGTAATTATATCAGTCGACAGAAAATGTAAAACAACATAAGGGTTTCAAATCATGTTAGAATCGGCTAAATAGTTATGAGTGTCGTAGAATGACCCTTGGCTTTGATCACTCTACTCTTTGACACCCTTTTAGTCGCGGTATGCTTTAAGGGGCGTGAGTTACTTCTATGATGAAGTAGGCTTTGTTCTAAGAGTGCTATTTTTGTGGTTTAGTCCTTAAGGAAGAGCTATTTTTAAACACATAAGGATAAGAGGAAACACCAGAATCTACCAAAAATAAACATGTATTTTAAATTAAATATTACAAACCAACAGTAAAAACATTTCTATATTTGGCCTCAAATGACAAAATATAAACAAGTAGGCTTCCGATAAACAAACCAATTGCCAATTAGTATTTTTATCACGACCCTATTTATTTAGCCTAAAACATTAAATGGATGTACTGTCATCTACAAACACATATGACCTAGGTTCAAGAATAATGGTTTCTACTCTCCTTTAAAACGTGGGACGTACTAAACTTCTACTATCGTAATAGAGATATAAATGTTATTGTTAACTTACAGGTAGGTATTAGGGATTGCCGGATGTCGCTGGAGGACTTATCTCTCGCTTTGAAGTGTTGCTTCGTCGCTGCTTGAATTTTCGAGGAGGGATTGCTTGTCGCCTGTGCCGGGTGATGATTCTTCAACGTAATTAAAGAACGGGAGCTCGTTGGGGCAAGGTTCTTCTCCTCTCACTCTTTCGGTGCTTGAGATGTGAGATTCACTCGAGTGTGAGCGGCTTTGCTTTTCTTCAGTCGGGCTTCTTTGCAGACGGAAAAGGCTTCTTCGGTATGGCACCGATATAAAACTTGACTAATTAGGTTAATACGGCCCTGAAAGGGGGGGATCGATTTTCTCAATCTGATCCTATCGTTTCTCACGGAAATAGTCTTGTATGGCTGAAGGATCGATCTTTACGAACTAATCTTTCTTCTGGCGAATCGACTTCTAAAAATCTTCTTGTCTAGCCGATGGATCGATCTTCACGACCTAATCCTACTCTGGCGTATCGACTTCAGATAATCTTCTTCTCTTTCTTTGCGGGGCTTATTTATAGGCGGATTGCCGCCCCATCTAAAGGGGGAAGTGACCAGGCCACAGATGCAAAAGGGGGGGGGGGGAGTGAATGGTGAGTTAGCATCTGGGGAGAGCGAGAATTCCTGAGGTGGCACTGGGGTGCCCAAGTCAGCTCGCAAATTATAGGCTCGTAACCGCACCGTTACTTGGCGTGCCTTCTGACTCGCACCGTTTTTTTTTCCTAACCACGGGTTTATGGGTCTCGTAGGTCATGCGATCGTTAGAGCGTCGTTTAAGGACCTTAGGTGGTCGCCTTCAAACATATGTTAGCTCCAACTGCCCACAGCGGCGAGGAGATCACACATGGTAAGCATTTTCGCCGGCTACCTTTCCCACGCTTCTCCTCATGAAGGGAGGGGGGCTTGAATGTACCTATACTCCTCCAGGAGGCTTAATGTAGCCATTTCTCCACAATGAGTATATTGCCAAAACAAATTAATTCCCCGGCTAACCTTGGTTGGACTTTGGAAATTTTATCATTCGATAGAAAATCCAAAACAACATAAAGGTTTAAGATTTTGTTAGAATCGGCCGAATAGTTATGACGTTATTGCCCAAAAGATCTCGGCTAACCTAGGGAAGACTTTGGCAATTATATCATTCGAAAGATAATGTAAAACAACACAAGGGTTTCAAATTTCGTTATAATTGGTCGCATATTTATGAGGTTGTTCTTAAATAATTCCCCGGCTAACCTTCGAAATACTTTGGCAATTTTATCATTCGAAAGAGAATCTAAAACAACATAAGGCTTTCAAATCTCGTTAGAATCAGTCGATTAGTTATGATGTTATTGCCAAAACAATATAATTCCCTAATTAACCTTGGGAGGACTTTGGGAATTGAATCGTTCAAAAAAAGAATCTAAAACAACATAAGGCTTTCAAATTTCGTTAGAAGCGTCCAATTAGTTATAATGTTATTGCCAAAACAAAATAATTCCTGGGCTAACGTTGGGAGGGCCTTGCCAATTATACCATTCAAAAGAGAATGTAAAACAACATAAGGGTTTCAAATTTTGTTAGAATCGGCTGAATAGTTATGATGTAATTCCCATAACAAATTAATTCCCCGGCTAACCTTGGGAGAACTTTGACAATTATATCATTCGAAAGAATATCCAAAACAACATAAAGGTTTCAAATTTCTCTAGAATCGACCGCATAGTTATAACGTTATTACAAAAACAAAAGAAAGCAAAACGGGGACCGACCGACATAATGAGATGTAGAGTCTCCCGCGACTACATAGATTCCCACGCAACTAAAACGAGCTCCATCAGCGGTTGCGATAGAGTCTTAGACGTGTTCTCCCTTAAGCACCTGGGTCTTACCCGTAGGACTGAAGCTCCTCAAGTGTCAAACACCTGCATTCAGTCATTATCAACTATCGGCTTGGCAGGAATCGATTGTAGCCTAGATTTTGACGGGCAGGATCGTATTGTTTTATCGAATTAGCCAAATTAATTACTGAATTAGATATAAATATATGTTCAACTCATTATGCATTATCTGATGTTAAGGACATTGGTAAATATAGAAGGTGTTCCTAAAGTTTTAACACATAAGAAATATCACAATTGTCTACTCATTCACCGGACCTTACCCCCGTTGACTTCTTTTTCTGAAGTCAACGCGACACCTGAAGGAACAGCGCATCATAAATGAATTCGCTCAAATTGACGGAAATGTGGACTTTATGTATCGAGATCATCGGGTGTATCTCGCAAAGCGCATCAAACTTTGTATGACAAATGGTGTAAATCACTACGTTTAACAGTATGTAAAAACAAGCTAGAAACAGTACGGTTCGTGTCTGAACCTAATCACATATACCTTTTATTATAAATGTGGGTATAAGGCACGATTTCAATAATTCTTAGAGTACCTATCATCACTTATGAACGAGGGACAGTAACTTAAGCCCGTTTATTTCAGTTTTGATAGTTAATTTTATCAAATTCCTGCAGAATTAAGAAAATGCAAATAACTCACAATCATCAGGTAAAATAACAAACTCAAACAACCTAACTTCCTTAACATGGAAAAACAACTCAAAATATTCAAATCAAAGCAGTTGACGACCGTGTTCGGGGTAAATCCAAAGTTCTGCTTAAGAAAAAGCGACAAATAAAATCCCTCACTATTTGATTCACTCTCTATTACAGGACAGACAGACTTTAAGAAATGACAAATCGTTGCGATTTTGAAAATGAACTAGCTGCCTCGTCGTGGTTTTCTTTGAATTTAGAGATTCCGTCTTCAAAAGTTAAAAAGCCATTGAAGAATATGCAAGTCTTCTAACTAAATTCAAACATGATAGTGTAGAGCATGTTCTCAAAATTGGTCGAAAATTACCCATAAATTGAAAATAGTCGCAGAAAGCCTCCCAAAACACCTTTCGTCTGTCTGAGGGTGCAGCCATAACAGGCCAAAATATAAATCAAATTCTATAACTCCGTGTTCAGGGCAACTATTGCCCAAGCTTTGACGATCTGTTTCGTGTGGGGAAAAATCAACGAAAAATAAAATTGCAACCCATAAGTACAGGTGCAAATCAGCTGGGGGTCTATATATTAAACAGAACATTCTTTATTATTTATGAGTAAATTGTGGCATGAGGATAAAAGAGGGCTAGTCAATTATTAAATAATTACTTAGGTAGTCGATTTTTTTTTTGAGGATATAATTTCTTGGTATAATCTAACCAATAAAAATCACAAAGATAGCAAATAAGTCTGCAGTTTGCCGACACTTCCTTGTAAAGTATGAGTAATTAATTACTTTCATTAGTAATTGAAGGGTTAGTTCCATGTATTGACCTTGCTCCACCAGAATCATGTAGTTCAATTAAAATGAAGCAATTTCATTCAGACTTTTGTGGTATTCTTTTCAATAATGGCTAAGCCAATATTCGGATACAGTATCGCTCTTGTAATTAAAATTAAGATACTTTTTCCAGGCAACAAAAGCTAATGTTCGAATGAACACCAAAAAATTATATCAGGCCGATGGCTTCTCAGTTCAAGAAATTTTAAAGCCGTTATCCCTCCTTTATGAGGCACTACAATCAAACAGAAAAGAAAATCATGAAATGGAAGAAGAATCAGGGATAACAACTCTAAATTTTGATGTCACCAATAAGGTAAATTTTTTGATAAATATTATTCTTTTAAATTTGCATAAAAATCACTAAGATATGTCAATTGTTGCAAACAAATTCAATTGCATTTTAATTTAAACACAATGATTTATACTATACTAAATTATCGTCTCGAGCAAGATAATATTTATAACTCTCTAATTCGTGTGATGTTCAATAGTTCCATGAATGGTAGTAGTATACCTTATGACAAACTATAAACAAACTTCTAGGAACATTTCATTACCTATGCAATTTTCGTTTCAGTTTTATTGAACTTTTTAACGTTCATGCGAATGTAAATCATCTAGAACTTAAAAAAAACAACTTGAAAAGTTTTAGTTTCTGTCAATTCCGATTACTCGGAAGTATTTGAAATTAACTGTAGGGAGCGTGTTATATAATAGGTAGGCTACTAGCACCAAATTGCAGGATTCAGTAGGCCCAGCAAAAGTCTCCACGAAATGGACGCGCGGTGGTCTCATTAAATCCCAACGCGAGGGAAATACAAAAAGGGCGAACGCGAGAAAAATATAAAAGGTTAAGATACTTAAGTCATCAAGAGGAAACGAATAAACAAACAATTCGCGTCTCGAGATAGAATTATCAGAAAACGGGAGTCTACAAAGCAACTGGGCAAATTCAGATTTTGATCAAAGGACATTGTAACAGAGATGTGTGACAAACAATAGAATTAAAACTTTGGGGATATGTAAGTAAATAAGACACACAGAGCTGTTCAGTAACTTCACCCAGGCAGTGGAACTAATGAGCCCAACGACGGAGGCTTTTCTAGGCCACGTCTCCCTGGCAATGAAACAGTATATATAGGCGAGCAATGAGAAGAATTGTCATTAAGCATTGTAATTTTATTAAGTCATTACCATACCCATGTTAGCGTTACGGAATCCCCTTTAATTCGCCTAAGTCTTGTCGCTCCAGAATTAAATAATTCGCGTTGAATAAGATAACCTACTTGTCACCCTCAAAGTACCTTTTGACATGCCGGTTGTCTCTTTAATAGACCTTTATTGGAATAAAAGTATATTTTTGCTACGTCCTTTCTCAAAGTCCTTCTTTACTTCGATTATCCGAAAACCTTCGTAAGCCCAGCCAACTATGAGTATCCTTGAACAGGAATGAGTCCAGAATACCGCCAAAGTTAACCCTCCCTTCCCATATAATGATCTAATCTGCGTTTGAATACATTCAAGTTTTGACTGTCTACCGTCTCAGATGGCAAACTATTCCAGTAATCTACCACTCTATTAGTGAAAAAAAATTTTTAAGTGGTGACCCCTAGTCCTATTACTACCTTCCAACTCAAATAACTTGCTAAAATTGAACTTATCCAGCCCAGAACAGATTTTAAAAAGCTCAATCATATCTCTCCTCACACATCTTCTCCCAAATGAGAACATATTTAGTACCCTCAGTCTATCTTCATATTCAAGGTGCTTCAGGAAAGGTATTATTTTTGATGACCTCCTTTATACTGGCTCTAGCAGGTTGATGTCATCTCTAAAATGTGGTGACCATGCTTGTATAACCTATTTACTCTTGTAGCTAACATTCCTCTTAATGTATTCTAGCACCCTATTTGCTCTATTTTTTGCCTCAATACACCTCTTTGAAAACTTCAGTGACCTATCTACTACTACGCCTAAGTCCTTCTCATCCTCAACTGAATTCAGTCAATGCCCATCCATTTCATAGCATAATTCCATATTATCCCTTCTCGTGTTAAGAACTTTGTATTTTTTTAAGGTTAAAAGTCATCTGCGACTTCTGAGTCCAAGCTAATAACTTATTTAAGTCACTCTGCACTTTAAAACTATCCTCAACTTCTTTGACTACAGCTGCCAATTTAGTGTCATCAGCAAAAAAATGACACTTTCTATTTACAGCCTCCTCAAGTTCATTTATATAAACTATGAATAATAAAGGGCCTAGAACAGATCCTTGAGGTACGCCACTGATAACGTCCCTCCACTGTGACCTGACCCCATTCAGCACAACTCTGTTTCCTGTCTCTCAGCCATTCACTTATCCAATTCAAAACTACCACATATCTCATGCATTTTTAATTTGTAAACTAGTCTCCTATGTGGAATATTATCAAAAGCTTTGCTAAAATCTAAGTAAATTACATCAACATTCTCTCCCTTATCTAATTGTTTAGTAACATAATCACATAAAATCCAGTAAATTTGTTAAACACGATCTACCTCTTCTAAACCCATGCTGAGCATCATTTATTAACTTACCACACTCTAGATGATCAGAAATCCCCTTCTTAACTATCTTCTCAAGGATTTTACAAACGATAGAAGTTAAGCTTACCGGCCTGAAGTTATTCGGCTCCTCTTTACTTCCCTTTTTAAAAATTGTTACTACATTCGCTAATTTCCAATCATTAGGTATTTCTTCAAGCTACTGCAATACTATGTACACCTTCTTTGAGTAACCTAGAATGAATATTGTCTGGGCCAGATGACTTACTAGTATTTAACTCCAATATAAGCCCTTTAATTATTTCCCTGTTCGCATTAACGGCATTCACCACTACTTCCCCTGTCCTAGAATTATCATCAATTAATCTATCTTGATTCTCTTGTGTAAATACTAAAGAAAAATGATCATTAAGAACCTCTACTATTTCCTCATCAGATTATTTCAAAACCCCATCATATCTAATAGGGCCAATTTTATCACTGTTAGATTTGTTATTAATTCTATACTAGCTAAAGAATTTGGGGGGGATCATTATTATTACTTTGAGCTAAATTAATTTCTGCCGCCCTTTTGCTCTTCTTAATAATCTTGTTTAACTCATTTCTGGTCGATGTATAATGATTTAAATTGTCAAAAGTACTTTCTCTCCGTAATCTCAGGTATGTCCTTTTCTTCTCAGAAACTTTCCTAGCTATCTCGTGATTCCACCACAACGGCTTCCTACATTTCTTCCTAATAGCTTTCATTGGAATACACTGCTGCTGGACTATGTTTAGTATACTCTTAAAAGTGTCCCACATCTCATAAGTATTCTTCCCCCTGAATTCTATATCCCACCTAATCTGATTTAGCAAGTAGCGTAATTTATCATAATCGCCCCTATAAAAATTTGGAGTTTTCGTGGAGTTTATTGATGTTCTACCTTTCACTATTCCCAAGTTAAAACAAACCATCTGATGATCACTATTTCCTAATGCTTCCCCGACAGTCAATTCCTGAACCAAGTGATCATCATTTGAAAGAGCTAGATCTAAGATATTGGCACCCCTTGTTGGCTTATTAACAAATTGAGTCAAAATATTATCCTAAAAGCATTCTAGAAACTTCCAACTTTCTCTAACCATTCCTATCATATTTTTCCAGTGCACAGAATTTAAATTAAAGTCACCAAGAATAACTGTATCTACTTCACATCCTTTCCTTATTTCCCTGATCATTAGCTCATCAATACAGTCAGTCTGTCCGGGTGGTCTGTAAAAGGCTCCCAAGTGTATTATCCTATTTTTACTGACCCTAATATATATCCACAGTGACTCAACGTCTTCTTGCTTTATAGAATTATTTAGATTTGAAGAAATGTTATTTCTGATATAAATAATCAACCCACCACCCGTCCTATCTCTCCTTTGACTAATGTACATATCATAATCTTGTAGTTCAAATTCATTCACATTGTCATTAAATTTATTTTCATCAACCCATGATTCTATTACACATATTATATCTATATCTTCATCAATAATATAACTAAATAACTCATCTTTCTTATATATAAGACTACGAGCATTGGTATAGAGACAACTCAGCCCTCCTGTCCCTAAAGCACCTCTTTTAGAATGTATACCTTCCACTCTATCTCCTCTGCATCTCTTTCCTTTCCTTGCCCCACCCTGTACTCTTATATTTCTCTGACCACTATCAGTAACTAGTTTCCCGCCTGCAAAGACCCAATGACACTATCTAACTCCTGCCACAACACGTCAACCCCAGCCCGGCTTAGATGGAGTCCATCCAATGCATACAATGCATTATTCCCATGAAACCCATTCAAAACATCTACAAACACTAATCCGGACTCCTCACACAGGCCTTTCACATACTCATATAGTCCAATTGCACGAGACAACCATTCCACCCCGACATCCAATCTCGGAAGCACACCTGAAACAAAGCCTTTCACTCTACTTTCACTCATCCTTTCAACTAACCTTTTGTACCTCTCTCGTAACTCACACGAACCCAACTTCTTTACATAATTTACTCCCACATGCGTAATTACAACTGCATCCCTCTCACACCCAGACACCAGAATATCATACCTCGGAGACACATCATTTACACTAGCACCCGACAAACAAACTTTCACTCCCTTCCATTTGCTTGCACTCAACCTCCTATCTAAATATCTAATCTGAGAGTCACCCATCACAAGCACCTCAGTCCTATCTCTCCTTTGACTAATGTACATATCATAATCTTGTAGTTCAAATTCATTCACATTGTCATTAAATTTATTTTCATCAACCCATGATTCTATTACACATATTATATCTATATCTTCATCAATAATATAACTAAATAACTCATCTTTCTTATATATAAGACTACGAGCATTGGTATAGAGACAACTCAGCCCTCCTGTCCCTAAAGCACCTCTTTTAGAATGTATACCTTCCACTCTATCTCCTCTGCATCTCTTTCCTTTCCTTGCCCCACCCTGTACTCTTATATTTCTCTGACCACTATCAGTAACTAGTTTCCCGCCTGCAAAGACCCAATGACACTATCTAACTCCTGCCACAACACGTCAACCCCAGCCCGGCTTAGATGGAGTCCATCCAATGCATACAATGCATTATTCCCATGAAACCCATTCAAAACATCTACAAACACTAATCCGGACTCCTCACACAGGCCTTTCACATACTCATATAGTCCAATTGCACGAGACAACCATTCCACCCCGACATCCAATCTCGGAAGCACACCTGAAACAAAGCCTTTCACTCTACTTTCACTCATCCTTTCAACTAACCTTTTGTACCTCTCTCGTAACTCACACGAACCCAACTTCTTTACATAATTTACTCCCACATGCGTAATTACAACTGCATCCCTCTCACACCCAGACACCAGAATATCATACCTCGGAGACACATCATTTACACTAGCACCCGACAAACAAACTTTCACTCCCTTCCATTTGCTTGCACTCAACCTCCTATCTAAATATCTAATCTGAGAGTCACCCATCACAAGCACCTCAGTCCTATCTCTCCTTTGACTAATGTACATATCATAATCTTGTAGTTCAAATTCATTCACATTGTCATTAAATTTATTTTCATCAACCCATGATTCTATTACACATATTATATCTATATCTTCATCAATAATATAACTAAATAACTCATCTTTCTTATATATAAGACTACGAGCATTGGTATAGAGACAACTCAGCCCTCCTGTCCCTAAAGCACCTCTTTTAGAATGTATACCTTCCACTCTATCTCCTCTGCATCTCTTTCCTTTCCTTGCCCCACCCTGTACTCTTATATTTCTCTGACCACTATCAGTAACTAGTTTCCCGCCTGCAAAGACCCAATGACACTATCTAACTCCTGCCACAACACGTCAACCCCAGCCCGGCTTAGATGGAGTCCATCCAATGCATACAATGCATTATTCCCATGAAACCCATTCAAAACATCTACAAACACTAATCCGGACTCCTCACACAGGCCTTTCACATACTCATATAGTCCAATTGCACGAGACAACCATTCCACCCCGACATCCAATCTCGGAAGCACACCTGAAACAAAGCCTTTCACTCTACTTTCACTCATCCTTTCAACTAACCTTTTGTACCTCTCTCGTAACTCACACGAACCCAACTTCTTTACATAATTTACTCCCACATGCGTAATTACAACTGCATCCCTCTCACACCCAGACACCAGAATATCATACCTCGGAGACACATCATTTACACTAGCACCCGACAAACAAACTTTCACTCCCTTCCATTTGCTTGCACTCAACCTCCTATCTAAATATCTAATCTGAGAGTCACCCATCACAAGCACCTCAGTCATCCTCCTATTCAAACTACCATTTATTTCACTTTCTTCCACAACCACATCAGACAAATCACTTTCAACCTCTTCCTCTCTCAGGGCATCGAATCTGTTAGTCAACCTAACAGGTCCCATATCCCTCTTACTCACAGACCTAACCTATCCTAACCTATCTATTCTATCCATATTCACCCACCATTCATCTTCACTCACACCAGTCACTTCTATCTCTCCAGTCCCTAGTCTAGGCCTATCTTCCACCCTCCTGGTCCCAGCCACATTCTCCATGCGTACACTCGCATCCCTTCTCACTTCACTCACCAACTCACTTAAACTCTTGCACTCATCACGCAACCAACTCACCTCCTCTATCAAAGCCACATTTGCACTAGTGACATAACAAACTGGGCATTCAGATACATCTGCTCTTCTTTCCACACCACAAAAATCACAAACTACATACACACTGCTTACATCAAAAGACATACTCACATCATCCAAAGCAACAGCCATACTGAGAAACTTTTCAAAATATAATTAAAAATTCCTTTAATATTATGTCTAATACTCAAACTTAACTATCTTTCCGAACTTAAATATATTACACCGAAAAAACAAAAATGAAAAAACGTCACTGGATAGAGAGCTCGCCTAGAACACGTCCGATCGCTACCAACAAAAATGTCACATCATCCTTTATTTTTATTACCATTTTTCTCTGTTTATTCATTTTTGTTTATTTATTTCTTTTTCCTCTTCATCGCACCAATGTACGAAGGCGTACTAACCCTAAAATATCAACTTGAGGACTTGAATAGTAACAAAACTTTAAAATTGTTATCCCTTTTAAATTCTAAAGGGCAAAGAAAAATGGAAATTGAATGGATAACTACTAAATCTTTATAGACCACATTAAGATGAAAGAAATTATACTCAAGCTTTTTCTCGCAGGAGAATTCATTCCTTTGAGTACATGTTCTCTGTATAAAATCTCTTCCTGGAGGCCTCGCCTCAAAAGTGCTTTCCCTGTCTCATCTTGCGGCTAATGAAATTTTCTATAATACTTTCACCCCTGATCTTTTTCCCAACTTTACTAATAAATTCGTGTTTTTTTTCTATTCCTCCCTTGTTACTCTGATTCTTACTACGCATATATGGTAGCGGCAACGTATACAAGAAAGCGTTAGAGTTCAAACTTTACATCATACTAAAGAGTACAGGTAAAAATTGCGTTTATATTATGCCATCTCATACACCCCTTTTCTACAGCTCACCGACATGAAGCAATTACGCTCTCTCGCCACTGTGATTACAGGACGCGGTGCCTCACTCTATGATCTTTTAAGAAAAGAAGTCGATCTTAGGGTGAGTATTTAATAACCTTCTAATTTATATACAACCATCAAAAATTATCTTTAGAACTGATATAATAAGACTATTGTTAATGAGCACGCTATCATGCCTGATTGAACTCATACATAGCTTGCAATAAGTGCAATATGCCTTGCACACTGTCTTTGATTCTGTGACTTTTGAAAACATTCAATTATATTTCCATTTTCTATCTCTTTTTCTAAAAAAAAAATTTTAAACTATATACATTGATATTAAAACTCGAGGAAACAAATGTTAAAATAGTTTCTTCTCAACTTCAGGATATGCGTATCAATATTATTAACCGGCAACTGGAATTAACAGAAGTCGAGAAAGGTCTCCAAAATGCGACTAAGGCTGTGGAAAATGAAGGAAGAGAATTTCAAATCTCTATTGAAAATGTAGGCTCTGATGAAGCAAATTTGGAAGCCAAAATTGATAAGAAGAAGACTGCCTTGGAGCGGAGTCAAAAACGATTACAGACGCTAAAGAAAGTCAGGTAATTTACAAAATTCTTATTAAACTTGTTCAAGTAAGTGTCATATTTTTAGGTGGTGGGAGAGACACTCTAGGGTCAACATTTTATTATGACGTATGACAAATAATAGTAAATAGTTACGAATGTCTGTTAAAAAAATAGATATTCTTTGAAAGACATCATATAGGTGAGCTATTCATTTAATCATTCATTTAAGTGAGTAAAAGATAAAAAGTGAAATTGAGTACGCCGATTTACAGAATGAACTGCTTAGAGGGTTGTATAGAATTGTCTGAAATTTGAGTACCTGAGTACCACAATTGGCGTAGACTCAATGTCAAAGAGGGCTGTCTGAATACCCTGCTTTATTTTGCCCCTCTGAGTAAGCCGATGGGGTGGGAGGTGATGACATAAGTGGAGTCGGGGTAAAGTTGGAATGAAAGTTGCAGAAACTGAGTGAGATAGTGTTGCGTGCGGTTATGTAATGGTATTTGCATGATGTCACGAACCAAGATGAGATTGGATAGTATTCCCATTGAGGCAAAATGTGGTCCCGCTTAGTTATGAAGCTCCTAACTGCTTATTATGGAGAGTTGAATCTCGTTAGAGTAGGGTTACGTAGTGTAACCGATAATTATCGTTTTTCTTTTGATTGGTAAATTTGTCTGAGATGCGGCTGTTTCTCTATCTGGCAGCCTTTGTTTGTGTAGTTGCATTCGCCTTATCTCAAATTAGGAAGCTATAGTGTAATCCCCCACTCATGTCGTATGTGTCACTACAAGCTTTCATTAATTATTAAAAAAAATAACCATCATCAAATATGGGAATCTGGCAGAAAAGGTTTTAAAGAGAGGGTCGTAAAAATGTGTAAAAAGTGCATTGTAAATAAAGTAGCTAAACGTTACATAGCTAAAGAGATGCTAAAAGGTACATAACTAAAAAAGTTGCTAAAAGTTATATAGCTAAAAAAGTAGACTACATTGGTCGCTTTGACCCACAAAAAATGCACATGCGCGTCTCTTCTGAATCTGCTCTTTTTTAATAATTATTTAAGGCCTCTTACAAGGTCGAGTAAATAGAGCAACATAAAATTGATCCCAAATTCATAATTAAATTTTCCATGTAATCCGTGAAGAAAGACGAAATTAACATTGCTTTACAAATATCAAATCCAATCTATTCTTCTTTACATCCATTTGTTTTCCAAAATGACACCAATACATCCTTTCTAAGTTATTAAATTTAAATTTTTCATTGGTTAGAGATTACATACAGTTTAGATCAGACACTTAAATACAGCTAGAAGTATTGGAAATTTAGTTGTTTAGCTGCATTTATCATGAAAAGTGATGACAAAATGGTTTATACATTATACGTGACACAGCCGTTGTCTATATTTAATTATCAGCCATTAAACATATACGAGAATATTTATCGAAATTCGTACGATCATATACACGTACATACACGAGTCTATGGTTGTAAAATTCCCGGGAATTTTGAACTCGAAAACTTTCCAGGTGAATTTTTGGAATTTATTGGAAATTTGGGGAATATTCGGGAACTTTCAGAAGGTTGTGAACGCTTAAAAATTATTAAAAATAGGTGGCCACTTTTATTCGTGAGGAGAATTAAAAGTCATTTATAAAGAAAAATTTGTATTTTAATCCAAATATAACTTCCTATGCTTTAGATAACCTTATTTCAAAATGTGTGGAGGTGGCATTATTCAGTATGTAAGCTGAAGAAAATCTTGTTTGTAAACTAAAATTTTACTCAAAACTGGTACCTTACAGTAATATGTAAGTAGAATAAGGAAATAAAACTTATAATTTATTATCACTGGCTATGTCATACAGATTGTTTCAATTTCCCATTACATACATATATTCCTCACTTAGTTGTTCGGTAACTTCGGTTTCCTCTAAATCAAATGACACTGAATCTTTCATCACTTCACTGTGTGAATCCATTTCACCGGTGCAGATAGTTAAATTTTCCTCCCATGTCATCTTCAAACAGTTTGAGATTAGAACGAATGGCCACGAACCTTTCCACTACATCATTGGTAAGTCCATTTCGCAGCTTGGTGTGTGTATTTCCATACATAGACCAGTTTCTCTCTGACGAAACGGATGTCGGTGGTATCTGTGAGAGAATACTTTCTATGGTGATACTGGTTTTGAACTTGCAAGCCCTTTCCAACCAAGTTGTTTTTAAAACATGTATGGGTAGAAAGGTCCTATTATTTGTTTGTGCAATGGTAACCAATTTGTGGGTGCGTGCTCGGTAATTATAAGGGAGTGTAATGAAAAGTTCTCGTTACTGTTGCACTTCTCCAAATCACGCATCTAGAGCAGTGTGAGGAAGAAGATTCCGATATAGTTGACTCGACGTGTAACGAGGACCTTAAGCAGTGGGCCTACTTTATCTCCTCGTTGAATTGGTTCTGTCACCTTATAGTTTCTTACGAGGGATTATGCGTTAGGCTGGACTTACCGAAGATGTCTTCGTGATCGGGATAAAAAAAAGGACTTCGAAACGACGCGGCAAAAGAAAATAACTTTATTCTTTAATTGGCCTACTAAAAGGGACAAGCGAAACGTCTCGAGTTCTTTGCGGTCAGTGAGTAGGCTTCTGTATTAAGCGAAGTATCGAGTATAAAGGTGGCATGATTTGGGCTTCGTAACCCTACTAAGGTACTGATTATTTATCGGATTAGCCTATTCTGCTTGGCTGATCTTGACTACTGAATTTTGCTTAATGATAGAATGAATTAACTGCCAAATTGAATGTCGTCTGTATCTCGGTCTCTCTCTCTCTCTCTCTCTCTCTCTCTCTCTCTCTCTCTCTATATATATATATATATATATATATATATATATATATATATATATATATATATATATATATATATATATATATACCATGTGTCCCAGAAAAAAGTTAACCGTACTTACTTTGAATTAGCATAACTCAAAAACTATTAAGGAATTTTTGGTCTTGCCAAAAGTGTTTTATTTAACAACTATTTATCTGTCGATTCTGGAAATTTCATTAAACTCCCTTTTATGATATTGATACACTAATGGGTTTAGCGGAGGCTATCAAAAATATGTTTGCGCAAGGAAGTAAAATAATGAAACGAAGCCTAGGAAGGCTAGGCCACTGTGCACTTTCAAGAGAAGCGTAGGGAGCCGAGGTAGCCTAGGTCACTGTGCTATTCTTCAAGCAAAGCTTAGGCCATTTTACGGTGGTTTTTCAGCCACGCTGTGGTAGGGTCTCGTCATTATTGCTTACTAAGCAAATCAAAGCGTTTCTGTGTAAAGGTTTTCTTCCATAGAACCTTTTTAATCATGCAGTTAACAAAAGATCAACGCGTATTTGTAGTCACAAACTTTATTAAGACTGGCAGTATTAAACAAGTACAAGATTCATTTGAACAACGTTTTCCAGGTAGGCACCCACCAAGCAAGCCCACAATTTGGAAAAATGTTCGCAAATACCAACATGAAGGAACATGCTTAAATTTAAATAAAGGTCGTTCGGGTTTATGAGAACCATAAGAACAACAGAAAATATCGAAAATGTTCAGATGACACTTCTTCAAAATCCACATGTATCATTCAGAAAGAATGGGTTACAATTGCCAAAGTCATCATTTAATCGCATTATTAAACATGACTTAAAATGGCATCCCTATAAGATGCATGCAAGACACCAGCTTCTTGAAACTGATTTTCCTCGTCCTAGACAATTTGTCGAATGGCTTCTCCATAAACCTGCTCGTTTCTTGGAAAACATTGTGATTGGTGACAAGGCAGCCTTTTTCATGAATGGAAAGGTAAATAGCCATAACATCTGGCAATGTGCGCCGCTGAACCACCCCCCAGCATTCAACTTTGAGACACGTATTTGTCAGCAGAAAGTGTCTCTGTGGGTCGGAATATGCGGGAATGGCTATCTTTTCAGCTCATTGTTTTACGAGAATAACTTGAATGGTGCTGCCTACCTGAGCATGATCCACGAAAGGGTCTTCCCGGAACTCCGCCAGATTTACGGCAATCAATTCAATAGACTTTGGTGGATTCAAGACGGCGCACCAGCTCATAGACAGCTTGCTGTAAGAACAAAACTAAGAGAAACGTTTGACAACCGCATTGTCGCGCTAAATCATGCAATTGATGGCTCCCAAGATCCCCTGCCTTAACACCGTGAGATTATTTCTTATGGGGATATATAAAGAATAAAGTTTATTCTACTCCACTACAAAGAATCAACCAGTTAAGAGATAGTATCAAACGTGAAGTCAATAGGCTTAAGGAAAATCACAAGTTAATCAAAAAAGTTGTTCATTTAATGCGATCAAAGGCGCAACTGTGCTTGAAAAGAATTGGAGGACAATTGGAAGGAAACGGTGCTTAGAAAATTTAAAAAGTGAATTTGCTTTACCCATATGAAGAGGTGTTTAGTGTTAAATTTCGAAGTTTCATTATTTTACTTCCTTGCGCAAACATATTTTTGATAGCCTCCACGAAACCCATTAGTGTATCAATATCCTAAAAGGAAATTTAATGAAATTTCCAGAATCGACAGATAAATAGTTGTTATATCTATTTGATAGAGGTACAATTTCATATATATATATATATATATATATATGGGTGAGAATGGATGGGGAGAAAGAAAAGTCCAGACACTGCACAGAGCTCTTTATTGACGTCAATAAAGAGCTCTGTGCAGTGTCTGGACTTTTCTTTCTCCCCATCCATTCTCACCTATACGTCGAGTCTTTCATGCGATATATATATATATATATATATATATATATTTATATATATATATATATATATATATATATATATATATAATATTTTCTTGTTCTAATTCTTTTTGGTTCTTTATTTATTACACGTAGCATATTATTTCTTTAATTTACACAAATAGTCATTTTTAGGATTTGATAGATTCACCGAGCGTCCATTTGTGGAGCTCCTCGCTGGGCCTATTAAATCCTACAATTTGGATGCCACAGGCCTACCTATTTTACAGCACAAGCCATTTGTGGAATAACTGAGAAATAATGCATTATAAATACATAGATAGATACATATTAAGTACGTAACTTAGGAAGACCTAATGTCTATTTTGCAACGTGAGCCCTACTGAGACTCCCCTCCCTGCCAGTTGTGGAGTAACTGAGAAATAACGTATTATAAATACATAGATACTTTCGGTATACTTTCGGTGAATTCTGCCTGTTAATGGCAAGGCTGAAGTCGGCTTCCGCCTAACCCGCTTGATCCCACATTCTCCTCCCTTTCCAGAGTTTGAATTACTTCTGGCAAGGTGTTGTGGTGACGGCTGGGGTATCCTGGTGTTGGTGGATTGTCTTCTAGTCCTTGAAGCCACTTATCCAGATTATTTTTGAAGGCTTCAGGGCTAATTCCACTCAGGTCTCTTAGTTCTTGCGGGAGACAGTTGAATAAGCGGGGCCCATTGTACGTGAAGGAGTTGTGGGCCAGGTTTCTTACTCGCTGTACGGTGCCCTGTACTCCCTTGATGTAACTGAGTCTCCCTTTCCTTGGGTGTTGGTTGGTGACTATGGCCACATTTGGCACTCTGCCTTCCAATATCTTCCACATGTAGATTATTGTGTACCGATCCCGTCTCCTTTGTAATGAGTACAGTTTCAGTTCTCTGAGTCTGTCCCAATAGTTTAAGTGCTGTACCTCTTGGATTCGTGCCGTGTATGATCTTTGGATGCCTTCAAGGGTAGTTATTTCTTGTATTTTATGGGGGGACCAAAGCTGGCAACAGTACTCTAGCCTTGGGAGAACTAGAGACTTCCAGAGTGTTTTAAGGCACTGCCCTTCTCTGGAAGCAAAAGTCCTTAACACCCAACCACTCATGCTCTTTCCTGCTTCAGCTACAGTATTTATGTGGTGGGTAAAAGTAGCATCACTGCTCATGTGGACTCCCAGATCCTTGACATGCTCCTTATCTTCTATCTGCTGTTCATCATATTTGTAGTTGGTGGAGCTCTTGAGTATGTCGTTTCTCCCATATCTTACTAATTCAAATTTTTCTCCATTTAGGAGCATGTTGTTGGTTGATGCCCAGTCCAGTATTCTCTGCAGGTCTTCTTGTACTTTAGCTGCATCTTCTGGGCTTGTTATTTGTCTTTTTATCCTTGTGTCGTCTGCAAAGGAGGATGCTTCGACATGCTCCAGGTTGTTGTCTATATCTCCCACATGTATTATGAACAGGAGTGGACCTAGCACTGATACATATTAAGTACGTACCTTAGGCAGACCTAATGTCTAACAGCATTTTAACACTCATACAGGGCATTGGTATTCCTAAGCACATACATCTGTTCTCAACAAAGCGGGCCTATTCATTATGCCATGTTCTGCCATATAATACACAATATATATATTTTATCTTACAATTGGGTCTCATCTTCTTTTTTATTACTATACAAAGCTATAATTATTACACAGTACATATATACATAGTTTCGACAAGCGAAAAAGCTATAGAGTAATGAGGTGTGTTTATATTTAGGCCTCTTCTTCTTTCACTATAATACGCCGCTGCAATATAACGACTGGAATAGGATTAAAAATTATAGGAATAACGAGTTTCTGGCAAACGTGATTCGTCTTCCAGAGCGCGTAAAGACGTCTGGCTTGCTGTTATTCTCTCCGGTTCCTGTAGAGGTGAGGTGTCTCGTCGACTTCCTTTGGCATCATTGTCTTCTGTCCCATGCATACCAAGAGGTGAAGTGCAACCGGTCATCCTCCTGTTCTCTGCCTGATTCCTCGGGCATCGCTGATTACCAGGCACGTTATCACTATAGGAGAGAGGAAGCCTCGCCGGTTTTAATCTATCCACTGAGAGAGTATCCCTCTTGCCATCAGGGAATTCCAATTTGTAAACCTTGCCACCGCGCTTGATCACCGGGAAAGGGCCAGCATATGGCGCTTCCAGTGGTTTGCGAATGCGATCTATTTGGACCCACACATGAGTCGCCTCACGAAGATCTTTGGGTACGAAAGGCTTGGGCACCGAGTGCAAATGCCCTAGGGATGCCTGTGTGAAATCGACTTGTGCCATGGTTGAGGCTAATTCTTTAATAAACTTTGAATCGGTCTTCGATGACGACGACGAAACTAAGGGTCTCGGGCACAAAAGTGTAGTTCCCGTTAGTACATTTCGCTGCAGTCACGGGAAGTATCGAGAAGTATCGTGTAGTAAGGAGTCTAAAGGCGGTAGGATTTAGGCGAGTTAACGGGGCTTTGTAATGTTACTAAGAGAGTGATTGATTCTCTGATTAGCCGATTCTGATTGACTGATCTTGACTACTGAATTCTGACTTAATGATCGAATGAATTAACTGACGAATTAAATATCTGTCTCTCAGTCTCTCTCTCTCTTTCTCTCTCTCTCTCTCTCTCTCTCTCTCTCTCTCTCTCTCTCTCTTTCTCTCTCTCTCTCTCAATATATATTATGTGCCGTCTCCAAGGAGCGTGACCTGGACTTGTCCGTGGGGCGAACCCAGTGATCTAATTTGTTCGATACTTCCAACCATTGGGCGGAGTTCCGACAGCTATGTGTACCTGTTGTACCTACATATTTTCCATGTCTCAGATTTATCTTAATCATAGGAAATCGCTTATCTCTTACAGTTATTTGTGCAATTTTGCTGGCTAAAGCCTGTATTTGTTCAGCTTGCTTGGTGTCTCCCGTTGTGACCTTTTTGCTGATAACTATTCTCAGCAAGCGTATATTTGTGTTTCCGCGTGACTCATATGAAACGCTTGCTTTTATATCTATTTGATAGATGTACAATTTGATATATATATATATATATATATATATATATATATATATATATATATATATATATATATTGTTTCTTTTTCTAATTTTCTTTGGTTCTTTATTTATTACACGTGGCATATTATTTCCTTAATTTACACAAATAGCCATTTTTAGGATTTGATAGATTCACCGAGCATTCATTTGTGGAGTTCTTTGCTGGGCCTATTAAATCCTGTAATTTGGGTGCCACAGACCTACCTATTCTACAACATGAGCCCCATACATGCACAGCTGACTTCCAGACACCATCTGATTTCCAAATACCATCTATGGGACGAAATTTGCCAGGCTTCCCATCACTTCACCAACATCAAGATTCATATGAATGGCGAGAGATGATATGACAGAATATGCACTGCCAACTTGTTCTTTATTAATGTCTTTCCCTTGATGCACAGGATGAAGGATGTTTGCTGCTGCATATATTGGCTTTATATAAAACTGCATTTGGTTTTCAATATATGTTGTCACAGATGCCTCTTTTCATTGGACTCTGAGTAAAGGTGATGAAGGAAGAGCTAGGATTATTTTCTGCTTCAATCCAGCAAAGAGACGTGGTACATCTGAGAGCACTGCATCCTCCTTTTCTATTTCTTGGATAGCAGAGGGAATAGGCACTAAAATGGACACTAAGCTACTTACACGCACCTAGAAAACTTCGTTTTATAATATCAACTAGTAATGTACTCTTTGGTGTGTTGGTTATCTTTGGTGTCAGTTCTTCTGAGGAAAACTGGTTGAAAAGTTGATATTATGTAATTAATTATCCATTCTCCCCTCACATTTGACCAGCCATCTGATACTACAGAAAGACAGTCCGCATCCCGAATCACTTATGTTACTCTATCTTGAACACGCTTGTATTCTGAATCTAGAAGATAAGTACTTAAAACATGTCTTACAGGAAGCTTGTAGGATGGGCGCATTTCTTTGAAAAACTTTCTCCAGTAGACAAAGCTATCAGATGCATCAATTGCTCTTGCTAGACTTTCCTCCAGTTTTTGTTTTTCATTACTGCTCATTCTGTCAAAGAATCCTTTCACATTTCCTTGATAATTACCAAATGCTGAAGTCCTGGATTGATCAGCCTTTGCTAATGGTAAGCTTAATACAATACAAATATGAGTTATTCAATGAGGCAACTTAAATTAATGATATGCAGACAGTGAGAAGGATGAAGAGGTGAGTAGGGACGGGGAGTGACCACCGTAACCTCCTCTCCGTATGTTGTTTCTGGCTGAAGTAGGTAGTGTAGTGAGAGACTGGCACAATGAGAGCGTGAGTGAGGGGTAGAACGCGTTCAGTCTTGTCACTCCCCTAAGAGTCTCGTTCAATACATGCCCATTTACTGTACTAATTGGAGTTGAAGACACTTATTTTCTACAGACTTTTAGAGATTGTCTCATTGCAATATGCACACACACAGGGATATTGTTAGGTCATTAAAAAGTGTAACAGAGTACTTGCAAAACTACAGCTTAACCGGGAAGTAAATATATTACAATATCCTACCAAGAGTTTGCAAAACTCAAAGCAACCTTTTGACAGTGATCAGTGACACCAACCTTGTAGGTATTGCAGGGTAGAGCGGGATTTGTTGTCACACGAGTGGGTTGTCACAGTCATCATATCACAGCCACTAGAGGGTGCTACTTAAAACCATTGGGACAGAAATGTTCGGAATTATTGTCAGGGGTCACCTACGTTGACCTCGGAGGTGAAAGCAGCATAACCTTGAGGTGAGACAACTTTATTTGTTTTTCATATGCAAAAGTAAATTTTGAGGCATCTCATCTTTTTCTTCTAACTTATTACACTATGGGTTTACAATAAAATAGTCATTATCATTTTAAATTATAAATAGAGAGCTACAATTTAGTTAGTTGTTTTCTTAGCTAGGCTAATACATGTCGGGACTAGCCTCCAAAAGACCTAAAAATGGCTGTTGGGGTAGGTTGTCATATTTTTTTCAGGATTGGTTGTCACGTGTGAGAATCAGCCGCACTGTTGGTATATACATATATGCATGCTATTATAAAGCTAGTTTTCTTATTCTTTTTAGATAGGAGAATGGGTGGAAAATACATCAGGAAAACAGTTCATGGCCAGACACCGCCCAAGGTGAAGCTTAGGGCAGTCAGGGAGGTCAGGCTGGAGAGCAAATCCATAAGAGGAAAAATATATTCTGACTGCTTCAGACATATATCTTGGCCTGACTCCTATCGAAGTTCGTAAATTGGCTTACACTTTTGTAGTGGCCAACAATGGCCCCGCACGAACTAATTGGGCTGAACTTCTGTTTGAGGAGAAATCGAGTTTCTTCAGATCTTATAGAAGTAGTAGTAGTTTTCATAGCCTGGGGTGTTTTACATTTATGCATTTTACATTTACATGTTTTTATCTTAGGAGTTTAAAAAGGAAGCAATGAAACCTATTTGATGTTTTTTTTATACACATGAGATGCGTTTAGTTTGATATTTCATTGAAAATAAAAAAGTTATATCATTTTTAAAATATCTCCATTTTCTATTTTTTCCCATTAGAATAACAAAGGGACAACCAACCCCACAGGGTGTGCAACCTACCCCGCTATATTTGAAATTAGCAAGTAAACTAGGGTTGGGAAGGTAGTTTCACTTTTACTAAGACACTAACCAAAATTCCTGACCTTCGTAGAGA
The DNA here is from genome assembly GCA_963969495.1 of Ceratothoa steindachneri. Lineage (NCBI taxonomy): Eukaryota > Metazoa > Arthropoda > Malacostraca > Isopoda > Cymothoidae > Ceratothoa > Ceratothoa steindachneri. The sequence continues at coordinate 179,815,613 of OZ018326.1, forward strand.
AGAAATGGTTGAAGATTCCAAAAATATTGCTTTGACATGGTTATCAAAAAGTCCAAATCTGAACCGCCATTAGAAAATATCTGAATGGAATTAAAAAAGGCGCGTCACTAAGGAAACCCAATGAAAGGGGTTAGTTGTGGGCGTATTGTAAATTAGAAGCAAAATTTAACGGCCCCTCCAAGTTATTATGTAGAAATCTGGGACAAACTTTTAACACCTGTAATCGCTAGCTAAGGTCATGAGACAAAATATTAATTAATACTTTCCCATGCGTATGTAACCCTTTGTTCTGTGTTTAATTTCGTAATATTGTTAAAATCAATTTATTCGGAATCAAAAACACTTTATTAGTGGCCAGCTAGCGACCGCTGGCAATCCTGTGATGGCGACACCTGGCAACCTCAAGCCTTTTGAGCCCTACTTAATCTGGCACACACAGGAAAGGCACAAGATTGTCATTAATACACCTCTCACCTCTCCACGACATGTGCCAGCTTTCATATCTTCCACCAAGAAGCTCCATCCACGCGAGCTGCAAGCCCCCTAACTTGAAGAAACCAAGAAGAATTCCAACCTGGCCTTGTTAATAAATATTAATTACAAGCGTATTTGTATAACTAACCGCTCCATTAGCCTTGGAATGAATGGGCAATATTTACTATATCACCGAAATTATTCAAATATTAATCGAATATAGAATAAAAACAAATCCTACACCACTGCTAAGTATTTAAACGTAGTCCAAACTGCATTTTCATATAACAATTTCTAGTCCCAAAGTGCACAAAATATTTCAATACTTGATTTTCCAGACCTGCATTCATGGAAGAATATGAAAAACTTGAAGATGATTTGAAGAAACATTATGACGAGTTTTGTCTGCGATTCATGAATCTTTCATATTTGGAAAACCAACTCGAAGAACAGGAGAAGATGGATATTGAAAGAAAAACTGAAAGAGAGGTTAGAGAATCAATCATATATATTTTTTCTTAGTAAGTTGAAAGAAATTTAGAAAAAAGAACGACATTTTGGGATATATTTATTCATTTCGGAGTTTATTGCCAAAGATGTCTAATTTACAACTTGTCAAATGCTAGCTATAAGCTATCTAGTTAAGTGTACATTAACAGAGACGCAAAAGAGGTTAGTTTTAGTAATAATGAAAAGGTGCGCGCATGCTGTACGAGCTCTTTCCTGGAAGACTAGAATACCTTCCCTTACCATTCAATACTTAAGATTGACCTACTTTGGTATTGGTGCCTTCTATTTTTTTCCTAGGTACCCTACTTCTCTCCATGGAGCGAAGATCCCTCCACTGAATTCCATAAATTCGGTTTAATTTTTAATAACAAAAGAGAACCAACTTTCGCTCCATGATTGTAAGAACATTAGGTCCTAATTGATCCCCATAACCCAAGACGTACGGCAAGACACATAACCGTGGCTCACTTTCAAATGCTTCAACACAAAATGTGTATCAACAAGCCATGAAAAAATATCAGTGAATATACAGTTGCCACACTTAGTCATGTCACACTTTACGTTGAATTTCGCTCAAATAGTGAGAAGTTAATATATTATTTTATTAGAGAGTGAGTGTTTGGGGTATATTTAGTTAAAAATAAAGTAGATAGGACATTTATCAATAAAATAAAATAATTTTTTGTAATTATTTTTAGGTCAATGCGGTATTTTAATCAGTGCTGTCGAAATATTTTAAAAAAGGTTTGCTTCTAAAATTGGGTCGCCAAATTTGTCTCAATTTTTAGTCGCGTGCGCGATGGTCTCTCATCGCAAAGCTCGGTTCCTACCTCTATTCCTACCTGAGGTTAAAATCAAACCTCCGTTCCTACCTGAGGTTCATCACAAAGCTCGGTTCCTACTTGCCTCCCTACCTGAGGTCAAAATCAAACCCCCGCTCCTACCTGAGGTTAAAATCAAACCTCCGTTCCTACCTAAAGTTAAAATCAAACCTCCATTCCTACCTGAAGTTAAAATCAAACCTCCGTTCCTACCTGAAGTTAAAATCAATCATCTGATCCTACCTAAGGTTCATCACAAAGCTCGGTTCCTACTTCCGTTCCTACCTGAGGTCAAAATCAAACCCCCGCTCCTACCTGAGGTTAAACTCAAACCTCCATTCCTACCTGAAGTTAAAATCAAACCTCCGTTCCTACCTGAAGTTAAAATCAATCATCCGATCCTACCTAAGGTTCATCACAAAGCTCGGTTCCTACTTCCGTTCCTACCTGAGGTCAAAATCAAACCCCCGCTCCTACCTGAGGTTAAACTCAAACCTCAGTTCCTACCTGAAGTTAAAATCAAACCTCCATTCCTACCTGAAGTTAAAATCAAACCTCCGTTCCTACCTGAAGTTAAAATCAAACCTCCGTTCCTACCTGAAGTTAAAATCAAACCTCCATTCCTACCTGAGGTTAAAATCAAACCTCCGTTCCTACCTGAAGTTAAAATCAAACCTCCGTTCCTACCTGAAGTTAAAATCAAACCTCCGTTCCTACCTGAAGTTAAAATCAAACCTCCATTCCTACCTGAAGTTAAAATCAAACCTTTGTTCCTACCTAAGGTTTAAATCAAATCTCTCTTTCTACCTGAGGTTTAAATCAAACCTCCGTTCCTACCTGAGGTTAAAATCAAACCCCCGTTCCTACTTGAGGTTAAAATCAAACCTCCATTCCTACTTGAGGTTAGAATCAAACCTCCGTTACTACCTGAAGTTAAAATCAAACCTCCGTTCCTACCTGAAGTTAAAATCAAACCTCCGTTCCTACCTAAAGTTAAAATCAAACCTTAGTTCCTACCTAAGGTTTAAATCAAATCTCCCTTCCTACCTAAGGTTTAAATCAAATCTCTCTTCCTACCTGAGGTTTAAATCAAACCTCCGTTCCTACCAGAGGTTAAAATCAAACCCCCGTTACTACCTGAAGTTAAAATCAACCTCCGTTCCTACCTGAAGTTAAAATCAAACCTGCGTTCCTACCTGAAGTTAAAATCAAACCTTTGTTCCTACCTAAGGTTTAAATCAAATCTCTCTTCCTACCTGAGGTTTAAATCAAACCTCCGTTCCTACCTGAGGTTTAAATCAAACCTCCCTTCCTACCTGAGGTTTAAATCAAACCTCCGTTCCTACTTGAGGTTTAAATCAAACTTCCGTTCCTACCTGAGGTTCATCGCAAAGCTCGGTTCCTACCTCCGTTCCTACCTGAGGTTAAAATCAAACCTCTGTTCTTACCTGAGGTTTAAATCAAACCTATCTTCCTACCTGAGGTTCATCGCAAAGCTCGGTTCCTACCTCCATTCCGACCTGAGGTTAAAATCAAACCTCTGTTCTTACCTGAGGTTTAAATCAAACCTCCCTTCCTACCTGAGGTTTAAATCAATCATCCGATCCTACCTGAGGTTATCACAAAGCTCAGTTCCTACTTCCATTCCTACCTGAGGTTTAAATCAAACCTCCTTTCCTACCTGAGGTTCATCACAAAGCTCATTTCCTACTTCCGTTCCTACCTGAGGTTTAAATCAAACCTCCTTTCCTACCTGAGGTTTAAATCAAGCATCAGTTCCTACCTGAGGTTTAAATCAAACTTCCGTTCCTACAAGGTTTAAATCAAACCCCGGTTCCTACCTGAGGTTTAAATCAAACCTCCTTTCCTACCTGAGGTTTCAATCAAACCTCCGTTCCTACCTGAGGTTTAAATCAAACCTCCGTTCCTACCTAAGGTTTAAATCAAATCTCTCTTTCTACTTGAGGTTTAAATCAAACCTCCGTTCCTACCTGAGGTTAAAATCAAACCCCCGTTCCTACTTGAGGTTAAAATCAAACCTCCATTCCTACCTGAGGTTAAAATCAAACCTCCGTTCCTACCTAAGGTTTAAATCAAATCTCCCTTCCTACTTGAGGTTTAAATCAAACCTCCGTTCCTACATGAGGTTTAAATCAAACCGCTGTTCCTACCTGAAGTTAAAATCAAACCTCCGTTCCTACCTGAAGTTAAAATCAAACCTCCGTTCCTACCTGAAGTTAAAATCAAACCTCCGTTCCTACCTAAGGTTTAAATCAAATCTCTCTTTCTACTTGAGGTTTAAATAAATCTCCGTTCCTACCTGAGGTTTAAATCTAACCTCCCTTCCTACCTGAGGTTTAAATCAAACCTCCGTTCCTACCTGAGGTTTAAATAAAACTTCCGTTCCTACCAGAGGTTCATCGCAAAGCTCGGTTCCTACCTCTTTTCCTATCTGAGGTTAAAATCAAACCTCCATTCCTACCTGAGGTTCAAATAAAACCTCACTTCCTACCTCAGATTTAAACAAAACATCCCTTCCTACCTGTGGTTTATCACAAAGCTCGGTTCCTACCTTTGTTCCTACCTGAGGTTAAAATTGAACCTCCGTTCGTACCTGAGGTTTAAATCAAACCTGCTTTTCGAACTGAGGTTTAAATCAAACTTATGTTTCTACCTGAGGTTTAAATCAAACCTCCCTTCCTACCCGAAGTTTAAATATATCCTCGGTTCCTACCTGAGGTTTAAATCAAACTTCCGTTCCTACCTGAGGTTTAAATCAAACCTCCCTTCCTTCTTGAGGTTTAAATCAAACTTCCGTTTCTACCTGTGGTTCATCGCAAAGCTCGGTTCCTACCTAAGGTTTAAATCAAATCTCCCTTCCTACCTGAGGTTTAAATCAAACCTTCCTTCCTACCTGAGGTTTAAGTCAAACCTATGTTTCTACCTGAGGTTTAAATCAAACCTTCCTTGCTACCCGAGGTTTAAATCAAACCTCAGTTCCTACCTGAGGTTTAAATCAAACTTCCGTTCCTACCTGAGGTTTAAATCAAACCCCCGTTTCTACCTGAGGTTTAAATCAAACCTCCTTTTCTACCTGAGGTTTAAATCAAACCTCCGTTCCTACCTGAGGTTTAAATCAAACCTCCGTTCCTACCTGAGGTTAAAATCAAACCTCCGTTCCTACCTGAGGTTCAAATCAAACCTACTTTCCTACCTGATGTTTAAATCAAACCTCCCTTCCTACCTGATGTTTAAATCAAGCTTCCTTTCTTATCTGAGGTTCATCGCAAAGCTCGGTTCCTACCTTTGTTCCTACCTGAGGTTAAAATCAAACCTCCGTTTCTACCTAAGGTTTAAATCAAATCTATCTTCCTACTTGAGGTTTAAATCAAACCTCCGTTCCTACATGAGGTTTAAATCAAACCTCCGTTCCTTCCTGAAGTTAAAATCAAACCTCCGTTCCTACCTAAGGTTTAAATCAAATCTCTCTTCCTACTTGAGGTTTAAATCAAACTTCCGTTTCTACCTGTGGTTCATCGCAAAGCTCGGTTCCTACCTAAGGTTTAAATCAAATCTCCCTTCCTACCTGAGGTTTAAATCAAACCTTCCTTCCTACCTGAGGTTTAAGTCAAACCTATGTTTCTACCTGAGGTTTAAATCAAACCTTCCTTGCTACCTGAGGTTTAAATCAAACCTCCGTTCCTACATGAGGTTTAAATCAAACCTCCGTTCCTTCCTGAAGTTAAAATCAAACCTCCGTTCCTACCTAAGGTTTAAATCAAATCTCTCTTCCTACTTGAGGTTTAAATCAAACTTTCGTTCCTACCTGAGGTTTAAATCAAACCTCTCTTCCTCCCTGAGGTTTAAATAAAACCTCCGTTCCTACCTGAGGTTTAAATAAAACTTCCGTTCCTACCTGTGGTTCATCGCAAAGCTCGGTTCCTACCTAAGGTTTCAATCAAATCTCCCTTCCTACCTGAGGTTAAAATCAAACCTTCCTTCCTACCTGAGGTTTAAATCAAACCTATGTTCCTACCTAGGTTTAAATCAAACCTCCCTTCCTACCTGACGTTTAAATCAATCCCTCGTTCTTACCTGAGGTTTAAATCAAACTTCTGTTCCTACCTGAGGTTTAAATCAAACCTCTGTTCTTACCTCAGGTTTAGGTATCGTCCCACGCTGAATACAAGTCTGAATATGGTATAACAATGCCATGTCAAAAGAGTATTTATTGGTGGGTATATTTCTCATCGAATCTGTAAAATACTTGTTTTCTGTGGTTATATTCGATTACTTATTTAAAGTTTTGGCTCATCTCAAGAATAGCAAACCAAATGTAAATATCATAGAAAGAAAAATGTTAAAAAGTCCAATCTGCATTTTAGTTATGAAAGTGCAGGTAATTTTAAAGCGAAATAAAAATTATCCTAACCACAGCGAACTGAAACTACCACTTGCCGACATATTGTTCTTAGTCTAATTTCCTCAATCTATCCATAAATAACAGGACGTTTTAATTTGTAAGAAAATAGAGTTCTTATGGAAGTTGTGTTCTTAAAGTGTTTACAATTTTTGTTTGGCATTTCCACAAACCCATCTGGCCGGTTTTTTTTTTTGCTTATTTGGGAGTGAGTCGTCTATAATTAGAGGAAGAACGAGTCTAAAACCCGTTGTCACTCGATTTTAATATGTCAAGGATAGCAAACCGAAAATAACTCATGTCAAGAATAGAGAACTCAAAATTACTCATGTCAAGAATAGCGAACTCGAAGTTTTAGGTTTGCCATTCTTGACCTGCTCCAGTTTTTTACTAAGCCCAAATTTAACAAGCAATACCATAATTAAAATTTTACAAGTAGTAATTAGATCCAATCGTACTTCATTTCATTTACCTCTGATATATTTTTTTCTTAGAATTATGGGTATTAATTTATTTCGCTTTAGGGGAATTTTTCCATTCTCGTGGGTGAGTTGAATACAGCTAAAAGAGAGGAGCTGGAAAGTTAAAATGGATATGCAAAAAGAATTGATTAAAACAACTCTTGTTTCTAGTAGTTTTTTTTTTAATTAACCAGGAAATGGCTTCGCTACTAAATTAAAATTTAAAATCTACAAAAAAAGCAGCCATGGTTAAATTTGATAAATTTTCTGAAATTCGCCAATTATAATAATTGCTAAAATATAGTTATAGATATAATAAAAAAGCAGCCTTACTTAAATTTTAATAAATTTTCTGAACTTCAACAATTGTAATTCATTTTCTTTTAAACATTATAAAGCATTGGATAATCATATTTATTTTTTCTGAACTAAAATATTTTGTTTTTTTAAACTCTAAAGAAATTCTTAGAAATTACCTTGATAAAAATTTAAAATATACTTAAGTCATAACCAAACTAAGATGAAATTATTATTCAACTACTCCAAAAAATCCCGTTCTTAAATTATAGAGTTAGTGAAGTGATGATGATATTTATCATTTCGTTTCTTAAACATTTTGACTGTAGTGCTTTCAAAGACATCTCTAGGCAAATTATTCTATGCTTGTTTTATAACTTGTTTACTAACAACTCTTGTTTGTTTACTAACTTGAAACCGTTATTTCTAATCGCCACGCAGTTTTCTAACCAAATAACGATTAGAAATTGAGGCGCCTAGTCTGTCTTACAATCTCTCTCTAAATTCAGGAAATATTTTTGTCGCATGTTGCTGGAGGCTTTCAATATTTCAATGTCCTTTCTCATATATGGCGACCAGAATTGTACCGCATACTCCGAATGAGGTCTTAGAAGCGGCTCATATAAGGGATGAATAATGTCTCGATTAAACGCAAAATTTTTAACTAGGTAGCCGAGAACAATATTTGTCCTTTGTAAAGCTACAGTACTGCAGTACATTGTTTACAAAATTTTAGATCGCTCGAGATTAAGACACCTAAATTGTTTTCCATATTAACTGTTTAAAATTTGAGTACCCGTATTGTAATCTCTTTGAGATTATCATAACCTGTATGCATTACCTTACACTTTCACATGATAAATTGCATGTCATATTTCCGACCAGTCGACTAATCTATCCAAGTATTTTTGCAATTTTTTCAGTTCCTATGGTATTTTGCCACAATACCGACTTTCGAATCATCAACAAATTTGGAAATTTTACATAATAAGTCAATATCAAGATCTCTTACATATATTAGAAAAATACAAGGGTCCGAGTACAGATCTACGAGTAACGCCACTAGTAACTGAAACTTACGAGGAACTATAGTATACATTTACAACAACTCTTGGACTATGGTTTTCTAGCCAGTCTAGAATCTATTTTAATTTGCAGCCCCATACATAATCTGTACGTTTTTAGCTTTATCAAAAATCTTTCATGCAGAATGGTGTCGAAATGTTTTGAGGGTCAAAATAAAGCGAATCTTCTCGTACATCTTTATCGTGGTTTGACGTTATCATTGATTGTATCTTCGATGAAAAAAACATCTTTAAAATGTTCAATTAATGTCTTCACTACGTGATTCGAATCGTCACTAATGAATTCTTCGGCATCGTTGAGTAGCTCGGTGCAGTGCCAAATTTGTTTACGATCATTAATATATCTAACGGGTGTTCCAATAACTTGGACCGATTTTGAATGTGAGTTATGTCTAAGCATCTAATGATTTTTGTCTTTTTCTTTAAGATTTAATAACTTCAACCTTTGGCAATTTCAACCATGGAAAGATTAACAATCGAACAACGTGTTAAACTCATTTCGGGCACTTCGCGATTTTTTTTGTCAACATAATCAATCAACTGAGAGAGCAATTGGGGAAATTGTTCGTAAATTCAAACAAACGGGGTCAGTGGTAGATATGAAAACGACATTGCGTGCTCGTTTACGCCGTTCAGCTGAAAACATTGCTGCAGTGCGCGAGAATGTGGCCGAAGATCCAGACACCTCTATTCGTCATCGCGCGCAGGAATTTAACCTCTCCACAACAACGTTACATCTAATTTTGACAAAAGATTTGTCTATACACGCTTATAAAATTCAATTGACACAAGAACTGAAGACTGCTGACCATTTGAAGCGCCGTACATTACATTCGTCAATTGGGTGCACGAGCAAAGACAAGCCGATGATGATTTTTCGCAAAAAATCATCTTTAGTGATGAAGCCCATTTTCATCTTGGTGGATTCGTTAATAAGCAAAATTGTCGCATTTGGGCTGCTAAAAATCCCAGGAAGATTGTTAAAAAGCCACTGCATCCACAAAAAGTCACTGTTTAGTGTGCATTTTTTTGCTAGCGAAATCATTGGGCTGTATTTCTTCGAAAATGATGCCGGGAATTCTGTTACGGTGACAGGCGAGCGATACCGTGCCATGATAACCAACTTTTTATGGCCGGAATTGAATTCTATGGATGTTGAAGATTTTTTTTTTCAACAGGACAGCGCCACATGCCACACAGCCAATGTAACAATGGCTTTATTGAATGAGAAGTTCCCAGGTCGCATCATCTCTCGAAACAGCGAGGTCAATTGGCCAGCACGATCGTGTGACTTGACGCCTTTAGATTTCTTCCTTTGGGGTCATCTCGAAAGTAAGGTCTATGCCAACAAGCCAACAACAATTCAACAGCTTAAGGATGAGATAATAAGGCATATTGGTGAGATCGAAGAGCAACTATGCAGAGACGTCATCAAAAATTTGGACCATCGGGTGGAGGTGTGCCGCTGGAAGCCTTGGCGAACATTTAGGCGATATTATTTTTCACTCATAATTGCCATGACTCAAATAACATGATCCAATAGTGAAATCAATAAATTTTCACTAATAACATTGTTTTATTTACTGCTAACTTCGATCCGTCTTAATGGAACACCCTTTATAAAATCCCTTGGATTCTTTCTTTTATCGCGACTTTAGGTCCTTTTTTATAGTCCTTTTATATGTTCTTAATTTACGTTTGATTAAGGGACGATAATAAAGGGATTGGTTTTGATTCTCAGCAGAATTGTTGGTTTTCGAAATTTTATACGAAATTTTATTCAAAGTTTTAGAAGTTCTTTTATAAACTATTTATCCAAGGCATTTTGATGGATCTATGAGAACTTTTACGTTAATAGTGCACTATTTCATTGTTTATTTTTTAAAATAAACATTTAAATTCAATATATATTTCATAGATTTTTTCAATGTGTTTAAAATTTCATCCAAATTAAAAAGTTTTCAGCGGGTGGAAAAATACCAAAAAAAATTGCAAGATTTCAATACGAAATGTGTTGAGAACTCTCGCAATAATTTTTTGGAATATTTAGATTATAATGAATTATGTTGTGATCGCTGTTCTCAAGTGTTTCACCAACATGTATATTATCAACTAACTTTTCATTATTAATCAAAATTGAGTCTATGTTATTCTGCTCGTATCTCGGTTCTTCCACTATTTGATGCAAAAGATTGCCGAATATAAATTCATTCAAAAAAATCTACGTTAAAAAAAATTGAAGTCACTGCATATAACCATTACTTTTTGTTAATTAAGTTCGATTAAGTCAATTAGGTGATAAAATTTCCAAATTGTGGCAATTTAGCCAAAAAAAAAATGTCTCTTTGCTCTCTCCCTGCAATAACTTTATGTGAATTTACCCACTTAAGTTCAGTGCCGACAAGGTTGTTTTATTGTCCTTTCGTTTGTTGAAAGGACAGCAATCAATTTTTCACGTAAGATTTTATAATTATTTCTTAAAATCACTGAAATTAATTTCTCAGTCATTATGCTACACAAACAGACACACGCGCGCATATATATATATATATATATATATATATATATATATATATATATATATATATATATATATATATATATATATATATATATATATATATATATATATATATATATATATATATATATTCCAATAGTGATCCATGTACATAAAACTTGTACACACTCTTGTACTCGTTCTTTAACACACCCAGGTGTCCCGACTAGCGAACATCTGAGCTCTCTTTGTTCAGTTATCCTCTCTTATATCAACAAATCCCTTCGCCACAAAACCCTCATACTACCATTTATTTATTGGTGCTAGCTTGTAACACTGGTAATTCTGCCTTCCAACCTTATCATTTCCCTCGACCCCTCTGTCAAGTTCTTTTGATGCATCATCTCGGCTCTCTCTCTCTCTCTCTCTTCCTCTCTCTCTCTTTCTTTCCTCTCTCTCTATCTCTCTCTCTCTCAAACAGACATTTACTTCAAACAAAACTCCTTCCACATATGAAAAAAGCAGATATTATTCTCATAAGATCAGATAAACATTATTAACAGAGTCGAGCACACACTTCTTCATCTTTGTGACCCGTCCACCTCGGTGCACCAAGCTCCAGCCCTTCATCATAAAATCTCAAGTTCAAAATGGTTATTTTTATCAAGTCGTTTATAAAATCGAAATACGAACTTATTTGGTGGGCACCTTCAAGAACCAACTCGAATCATTTAGCAGAGAAGGAATATTGTTTCAACCCGGAACTGGTGACCCGCCACCATCAAAGGCATCAACCAACCTTTCTCGCTACAAGTATCAACCAACTTACCCATCTCGTTCTGTTACATATATATATATATATATATATATATATATATATATATATATGGGGTTTAGAAGGCAATTATTAGCTAACTTAAGCTCTTCATCGAAGCCCTTGGAAGGAGCTCATCTCTCATACACGAGAAGAACTCCTTCCGAGGGCTTTGCTAAAGAGCTTAAGTTAGCTAATAATTGCCTTCTTAACCGCATAATATATATATATATATATATATATATATATATATATATATATATATATATATATATATATATATATATAATATATGATGAAAATTAATGCAATATCGCAAGGAAAGATGAGGAATTAAACCACATTCTCCGAAGACAATTTAATTCAGAACAGTTTCGGTGTATCTCACACCCTTTTTCAACTCACACTGGGCAGAAAATATAAGAGAAATGCATATAAGCATAACACAAGATCTCCTTTTTTTCCCCAATTCCCTACTTGTGGCTAATCTGATGAAAGGGTAGGCCTAAACATATTGAGATTGCCATAAAGTTTATATAGGGGAAACGGGGAGAAATCTAGACAAGAGATTGTACGAACACAAAAGAGGTATAAGAGTGGGCAGCGAAAGTAGTGGAATATTTTGCCATGTTAGTGACAAGAATCATACGATCGATTTCAATTGAAGTAAAATGTTATTTAAATCGGCTAACTATGTTAAGAGAAGAATCGTAGAATCGAGCTTGATATCGTCAGTTCCTAATTTAAATCTATCTGAGGGTCAATTTTCTTTTAATCCTGTAATAAGATCGCAAATAAACAAAATAGTAAAATGCCAGCTCTTCAATATGTGTTATGCTTATATGCATTTCTCTTATATTTTCTGCCCGTGTCAGTTGAAAAGGGTGTGAGATACACCGAAACTGTTCTGAATTAAATTGTCTTTGGAGAATGTGGTTTAATTCCTCATATATATATATATATATATATATATATATATATATCCAATATTTTTTCGTAAAAAATATTGGTAACCCCCTTTTCCCCATCCTATGCAATCTATTTATGGAAAAAATATGAATGAAATAACCCTCCTTACTAGGATCCATTCCCAACCTCTTATCTGGTTCCGATATGTAGACGACATCCTGTCGGCATGGCTCATAGAAAACAACAATTTCAATGAATTTTTCAACAACCTGAATTCGTTACACCCATCGGTTTAATTCAAAGTAGAATGGGAACAGAATAATTCTCTACCGTTTCTAGACGTAAATATCTACCGTTTAAATAATTATATTCAGTGCTCATCTATCGAAAGTCTACAAATTCAAATGTTTACATACATTTTTTTCTCACTACATCACAAATCCGTTAAGATATCTGTTATTTATTCCCTCTTTCTCCGAGCCTATAGAAATTAACCACCTTATTTGTAATTCCATTGAACTAAAATATCCAATTCACCTCATAAATAGATGCCATTCCAATTGCAAGAAAAACTTTCTAGGCCACCTCCACACCACCTAAGGACGATTTTAAAAAACGTAGTAGTTTCCCATACGCTCCAGCCTTGGCTCCTCTAAAATCATATGTGAACGGAAATAACATAAATATCACATTTAAATATTCTAATACCATTAGAAAATCCTTGACTAGACTGCGCCCAATCAATCTCGATGCTGGGGTTTACAGTATACCATGCTATAATTACAAATTAACATACATCGGACAGTCAGACCACTTCAATAAGAGGATCAAAAAACATTTATCTGATATCAGAAGGTGTACGAACTCTTCAAGTCGCTTTACGGACATGCAAAAGCACGACCATAGAATTAATTTTAACCATGCAAAAATCATTTATAAATCAAACAATTATATTGAAGGAGAATTTTGGAATACATCATTAGCAACAAAGTTGATAATTTTAATTTATCTGAAGGCCAATACAAATTTAAGAAATATATAATGAATAGAGTCGCCAATCGTATTTATAAGCGCCAAGCCCCGGACGCAATGCGTCTCGAGGATTAGCAACTCTCCAGATTGTTTCCAGTTCTATTTCATTTTGTTTAGCTTGTCATTCACACCAGAGTCACTCCTTTTTTCCAGTTGTTTCCTGCTGTTTCATTTTGTTTAGGATGTGTCTTACCTTATACATACTGTGCGCCTTGCTTAGTTTTTTTTCATTATTAGTTGAAAATTGCATCTTGGCGAAACTAGTCCGATAGTTATAAATAAAGTCTTGATTCAAATATTGTGGTTTACCATTATCTTCCTTTATTTCGCTTCGTTCTAGACATTTTGATGCCCTTCTCTGCAAATGGGCTCTGATTCGAATCACCCCCATTTAGTCTCTTTGAGTTATGCACATACTTTTCATACATTTTATTTCCCTAATTAACCACTTTCTTTTTACCACACTTTTACAAATATTTTCTTACGATGTACTAATTAGTTTTGATTTTTCTAAAAATATTACCAGGGCAATAACCTTTCTCTGAACGTTAATCCCTTATTAGTATTTTTTACTACTTTTGACTGAAACGAAAAAAAGGTGAATAAGGACAAAAAAGAGGAAGAGTAAGAATTGTTATGAATGATACTGAAATAGCGAAACTGGCCAACCCTACTTATTGAAACTGAGTAAATATATTATAAACCTCAAGAATAAGTTCACATATTGAAAAAAAACCCACTCAAAATTCGAATTTGAATCCTCTTGAAGAGGTCGTGTTTAGCATTCTCTTATATTCCAATTTGAGGAAATTTAAACCACACATTTGAACCCGTTGCACATATCCACTCCCACACACATCCATATACGCACTTACTCATCCATACATACCCACCTACACCCCCCCCCCCACACACACATATACGCACCTACTCATCCACACCTACCCCCCCCCCCACACACACACACACTCATCCCCTACCTAGACACCACTATGTCCATTCCCCTACAATAACTTGGACAAGTCAGCCTCTTACTCACTCAAATTTCCTACATAATGATATACGAGTACCAGTCCAATTATCCTGGTCGCGACAATCACATACTAATAAAAGACGTTATTACCCTTTCCTAGGCCGTACTAGAGATTTATGTAAGTGTTTTAATTCTACTCACACTAGGAATTAAGTTCGTAATGCTCCCACATCACTCCTACGTCAATCTCCCCCCTCCCCAGGCGATGAAAAAGGGAGTGGAGAAACTTCGCGGTGCTGGTGGAGGTTTCTCGAACATTATCGATGACAACGACACTGACGACGATGATGATGATGATGATGATGATGACGACGACGACGACGACGATGATGATGATGATGATGATTTAGGGTTAGGAAATACAAGGAATAAAGCGAGGATGATGATGCAAAAGAATGACAGAAGTAAGTTTGTCCAAATTGTTAAATAGGATCCATTGATTTGATTTAATCACCTCCGCCAAATAGACTTGGTAAAGGATCTGTGATTAGCCGTGGAATTTTGTTTGTCTGTTTGTATACAAGAAAGGTCAAAAAATTTTCCGTTAGTTCGGTGAAATTTTGTGGACGAGTCTGGGTCAAGGGGGTGGAATCCAAATCCAGATGCAGCTTCTGGAGATAGAATATCTCAAAAAATTATATTCACGCATCTCGAGTAAATTTTGTGGGGAGTGCGGCGGGGGGGGGGGGGGTAGTTGTTAGACCATGAAAGTGTTGATTAGATTTTATAGGAGATATAAATTGTCTAATCAATCTGTTTGACATTGCGAGGTAGAGAATTTTTCTGATTTTTTGATTGTATAGGTTTATTGTGCAATGGCGTACATTTATACATAATCATAATACAAATAATAAAAAAAATAATCCAGTACAAATACACTAATAGTATGATTCAATAATATAAATACATGTAGTATAAGTGCACACATTACACAAAGCGGGCAGCCCGTCAGTGCTGGCGTGCAGTAAGACGTGGTGGAGCGTCCCACGCGTGTCTTATCTGCTGCAAGTGGGTGGTGGCGGTCTTCACCACCCGTCGTTCGACTGGGCGCGGGCGGCGATCAGCGCGGAGGGGGTGCTGTTCTCAGCACCTCCAGCAGCTCGTTTGTCGGGGTGTGGGGGACCACCTGGGCGGCTCTTGCCTCTCGCGCCCTGAGTAAGGCGCCTCTTACAGGGGAGGGGCTGGCGCTGGCTCTGGCCTGAGGCGGGTGGTGGCTGGGCAGGAGAGGAGGTAGTGCACCAGTGGGCGCCGCGAACGGCTGCCGCAGTGTTCGCACTTCCCCCGCGTGGAGTAGCCCAGCCTCACACGCTGTAGCAGCACGCCGTTCGCTCTGGGCTGCTGGAAGGATGGGTTCAGTGGGCGATAGGCTGTGGCTGCAGCATACCACGCCGCTTGCCTCTTTATTGCTTCCCATTCTTGGTGTTGCTGGTGGGCGTTGTGGGCGGCCCTGCATTTAACCTGCACCTTGAGCTGCTGCAGGCTGGGGCGCACTGTCCAGGTGATGGTGGGGCCGTGGGCGGCTCGCTTGGCAGCCTCGTCGGCAGCATCGTTGCCGCGCACGCCAACGTGGCTGGGAATCCAGTGGAGCCGAACACCCCTGCCCTGAGCTGCCAGGCCCTGCAGGGTACACGGGATGGTGGTGGTGAGGTGGATGTTGTCCCAGGTGTGGTTGTGGGCATGGGCGTGCTGCAGCGCCAGCAGTCTCGACCGAGAGTCCGTGTGTATCACTACAGTGGCCTCGCGGCGGAGCAGAGCGTGCTGAAGGGCGTGCAGGATTGCTACCAGCTCCGTCTGGAGGGTAGAGCAGTGGTCTAATGTCCTCCACGCCTGCGTCAAACCGCTCGTGACGAAGGCCACGCCGGACCTCCCGCTGTCGGGGTCGACGGAGCTGTCGGTGAAGTACACTGCGCTGCCTGGCTCCGTGACCTCAGACATGGCCATGAGGGCGTGCTAGCGCAGCTCTTCGGTGAGGCAGTTCGCTTTGCTGGCAGGCAGCTGTGCGCGGGGAAGTGGGCGGCGGGGGGTCCCATGGTGGTGGTGGAACGTAGGAGGGGTTGGGGGAGTCGGGGTCACGCCACAGCCAGTTCCCTGCCCTGTTGAGGGAGTTGGTTGCTAGGCTGACGTTTACGAGCCACCTGCTGTTACGCAGGCACTCGATGCCCTGCGTCACGGCCATTCGGAGTCTCCTCTGCGCAACACCCTCCACGTCGCGCTGGAGCACTCTGGCCACCCGACAGGCCACAATGCAATCCGCCCTGGCGTTGAGGGGCACAGGCACTGCACTACCTGGGTGCCCCCAACATGGTCCTCATGGCGGTGTTTTGGATTACCTCCAGGCGCTGTTGCTGCTGCTGGGGTAGCGCTACAAGGACCGGTGCACTGTAGTACACTAGGGAGCGCACTGCCTGGAGGTAGTAGAGGCGGAGGACGGGAAAGGTTGCACCCGCGCTCGGCCGCGTCATGGCCCTCATCACATTCAGCCGGGCCTGCGTCCGCTCCCTCAGGTGCGTGACATGCTGCGTGAAAGACAGCCGCCTGTCCACCTTCACTCCGAGGTACTGGTAGGAGTCGGTCCAGGCCAGGCCGACTCCTTGGACGCGAAGCTGCTGGCCAGCAGGTGTGCAATTCTTGATGGCCATGGCCTGAGACTTCTCTGCCGAGATCTTGAGCCCCAGCTCTTCGCACTTGTCAGTGATGAGGTGCAGCACTTCTTGGGCCCGCGCGGGCTTGTCGCCGCGTCCTGTGATGACGAGCGCCAGGTCGTCGGCGTAGCTGAGGAGGATGGTTCCTTCCCGATAGGGCAGGGCGACCAGCTGTTCCATCAGCAAGTTGAAAAGGAACGGGCTTAGGATGCCACCCTGGGGTGTTCCGTTCTCGAAGGTAAGGTAGGAAGACTTGTGACCCTGAAACTTCCCTCAGTCTCCCTCGGATGCCCTTCCTCACAAGGGCGGCTAGTATGGCGCGGGGGCTAGCCAGCTCGAAAGCCTTCTCGAGGTCAAGAAAGACTATGATGGTGGGCTGGTTGTTGGCGTGAACCAGGAGGGTGATGAGGCAGTCCACCGTGCTCACCCCCCTGGTGTAGCCGAACACGTGGTGGTGAAGGCTTTCCACGCTCCACTGTAGGCGAGTCAGCACCATCTTCTCTGCTGTTTTACCGGTGCAGCTCAGGAGGAAGATTGGCCTGAAGGTGGTGGGATCCTTCGGCTTGGGGATGGGTTGGATGTCAGCATCCTTCCAGGAGGGCGGCAGACAGCCTGCCATCCACGACGCGTTCAGAAGGGCTAGCAGCGCGGCGTCCCCGGTGGGCCCAGCGTGCGCCAGCATGGAGTACCGCACTCTGTCGGCTCCCGCCGCTGTGTCACGTCGCCCTGGCCAGCTTTTCGAGCGTGAAAGGCTGGTGCGTCGCGTGCGGCTGGCCCCGTGCCTCCCTGACCTCTTCGTCGCGCTGTGGGCGTAGCTGCTGCTGGAGGTAGTGGGTGTAGGGAGAGCGCTGCTCGCTAGAACCCCTCGCTGTAGAGCAGTTCGCCAGCCGATCTGCATCTAGCTGGCCGAGAGAGGTGTGTTGGCTGAAAAAGGCGCACAACTCCAGCCACTTTGCCTCCCTGGCGCTCAGGGAAACCTGTTGCGCGCGGGCTACCACGTCCTGCAGGAGCTGCAGGTTGATGGCCGTTGGGCGTTTCTCGTACAGCCTCCTGTGGACGTTGACGCGGTGATTGTGCTCCCGGACTTCCTCGTTATAAAGCCACCAGTCCGGGCGCCGGCGGCAATTAGAGGAGAGTGGAGAGTGTAGCCTGCGACTCACCATTTAAAGCCAGCGGGCGTGAGCGTCTCCTGTAGGAGAACCAGGTCCAGGTCTTCTTGGAAGACATCTTGCAGCAGCTCATGTTTATTGGGGTGGAGGCCCTGTACATTCCACTGCAGCACCCTCAGCGTAGGCGCCGGCACGTGGGCTGGGCTATCAATCCCCGCCTCCATCTAGGATAAGAAAGCATATGAAATCTAAAAATGAAAAATGAGTGCGTAAATTAAATTTAGAGCGTTCAAAATCAACCAATAGGCGCTCGTAAATTACCATGATATTTCAGGGTATTCTCAACAAGTATCTAGAATTCATAACAAAAAACTCCACAAATTAGGCTTTGGAAAAGCCTGATCTTTTTTCCAATGGTAATAATGTAAAAAATCTATCTAGCTATCGCCTGTCTCCACGAGAAGAGTTTCTATTGTCTTTGGGTTTCCAATTTAAATTGCCTAACTTAAAAATCAAATATCCTTCATACTATTTATACTTTCAAAATTTCCTACATGACATTCGCAATTTACCCATAAACTATGACTTCAGTAGATTGAAATCTGACTTCTCAGAAGTGGCACACGAATTTTATCACAAACTGAAGAAATTGAAAAGATTTTCTATCATGTACAGAAACAGTGATATTAAAACGCTAAGTTCCCTATCTAATAATCCAGATATTGTCATTATCAAACCCGATAAAGGAAATGGAGTTGTTCTATAAAATCGAACTGACTATGTACACAAAATGGAATCCATACTTGCAGACACTACAAAATTTAAACTGCTCTCAGAAACACCTACAAAAATATCTCTAAAACTAGAAGATAAAGTCAACAGAGTTCTGTTAAATCTAAAATCCACTAAAGTTATAGACCAGCAAACTTATGATGCTCTACATTCTAGTGGTTCTGGGTTAGGCTTATTATACGGCCTCCCTAAGCTACACAAAGCTGGTGTTCCTCTCCGACCAATTCTGGCTTCCTATTCTCTTGCAACTTTTAATCTTTCTAAATATGTTGCTAAATTGCTCTCTGGGTTAGCCATAGGTCAATACACCATAAAAAACAGCTTTCTTTTGTTAATGAATTATTGTCACACAATTTTGCACCCTCAAAAGTCCTAGTTAGTTACGATGTATCCTCACTATTTACAAATGTTCCTGTTAATGAAACAATTGATATTATTTTAAATCTAATTTTTAACAAAACAGGCACCTTTCACAACTTCTCTCGTAAAAAGTTCAAGACTATTTTAGAAATGATTTTTAATGAGAATTATTTTTTATTTAATAACAAGGTTTACCAACAGATAGATGGAGTCGGAATGGGCTCACCAATTGCTCCAATAGCAGCTAATATTTTCATGATTCATCTTGAAAATAACTTTATGAAACATTGCCCTTTAGATTTCGAAACCATATTTTATCGTAGGTATGTGGACGACTCCTTTGCTATTTTTGATAATATAGAACATGCCAACCATTTTTTTAATTTTATAAACTCTTATCATCCAAACATTAAATATACCATTGAATTAGAGAGTAACTATCAACTTCCTTTTTTAGACGTCATTATAGAAAAAACCGACAAACTAACTGCCTCAATATACAGAAAGCCTACCTTTACTGGCCTAGGAATCAATTTTTTAAGCCATTGTGACTTGTCACACAAACTCAGTGCAATTAAATCTCTAATTTATAGAGGTTACCATCTCTCCTCCAATTATTCCCTAATGCACAATGAATTCCAGACTCTAAAGTCTTATTTTAAAAATAATTGTTACCCCCCACCTTTGGTTGACAAACTAATCAATAATTTTATTACCAAAATTTACTCTCCATCCTTTCTCTCATATAATGTTCCTAAAAATGAAAAAATTTTCGTAGTACCAGAAATGGGACCTTACAATAAATTATTCACTAGAAAATGCAACAAATTACTCCAAAAATATTTCTTTCATACCAACTTCAAAATCACTTTTGTTAACCCACTTTCCATAGGAAGTTTCTTCTCGTCAAAAGACAAACTTCCTCTAGAAATGAGCAGCCGTGTTGTTTATGCTTTTACTTGTCCTTGTTGTTTGCAAGGAACCTATATTGGTAGTACGGTTCGCTCATTGAAAGAGAAGTTTTGTTCTCACATGGGAATAAGCCATCGCACTGGAAAAATATTGTCTAAGAAGGAAGCTTCTGTAATTAGAAATCATAGTATACAATGCAAGACAGAATGTTCCATAGATAACTTCAAAATGATTGGTCATAATAACAATGAATATAGTCTAAGAATTTTGGAATCCTTACTAATACGTACAAAATCTCCTACACTTAACATAGATAATACCGCTGTTCCCCTTCTTATTTCTTAATTTTAATTACCTCATTCAACAACCAACCAACCTTCTCTTATTTAACAACCAACCAATTAAATTCCTATCCTTCTTTAAGACACATCCTTTATAATTGCTTCACTTTGTGATTTCTCCCAAACTTCATCGCTAAGCAATATTATACTGTATTTTTTTTACTTTTGTGTTTTTGCTTCTATTTTTTTCGTGTCAATAGTGATTACATTAGATTAATAATTTGATTCCCTTGCCTTTTAAATTCCTGAGTTATCGGTAAGCAATATTATACTGTAATTATTTACTTCTTTTTTTTTCCTTTTTTTTCGTTTCAATAGTGTTATATTAGATTGATAATTTGATTCTCTTGACTTTTAAATTCCTGAGTAATTTTCTAATTTTTGATTTACCTACATAGTCTTAACCTAATTATTTTTAATATTCTGTAACTGTATTAGATTAATTTAGGTTTTAGAACCTGAAAATGGGTGATACGCCCGAAACGTTGTTCCATAAATAAATCACATGTACCTCAGCCTCCTATGTGTCCTTACATTCACCGTGAAATTATATATATATATATATATATATATATATATATATATATATATATATATATATATATATATATATATATATATATATATATATATATATATATATATATATATATACAAATAAAGCAACTACAGGATCTGCGGGTGATAATACAACATACTATATGTATTTATAGTCAGCTACACCAGGTTTCTGCATCTTTCTTTCTGTCTTCAAATTTTATTTGAAAGGCAGAAAATAAAAATGGCATCGCCCTGTGGTGGTTGTATTATCACCCGCAGATCCTGTAGCTGCTTTCTTTGTATGTGACATGGACAGTGAGCCTTTAAATTGTGAGCGGGTAAGAGCATGTGGTATAAAAATTCCTTGGAAGTTCCTAGCTTAGAGAGATACTGGGTTTGATGAGATAACGCTTTGGGTGAAATATAGTTACTGTGCCTGGTAGCTTAGTGGTAAAGCATCTGACCGGCAATCAGCAGACCCGGGTTCGAGTCCCGGCCAGGAATTCAAAACTTTTTCCCCTGGCGTTATTTCTGTCTTCTCGTTAAAGGATCGCCTTCACTGTGCCGCCCTCTGCTCCCTTTGATTCTGGATTCTTCTAATGTCCCTCTCTCTTGCCTTTAAAAACCTCCGGTTTCTTGTCTCATTTGCTCATTCACGTCCAACTCTTATTTTCTTGTATATATATATATATATATATATATATATATATATATATATATATATATATATATATATCGGGTATTGCAAAATCCCCGTTACACTCGTTGTTTACGTAAAATTAAGAAACGAATATCAATATGAACATCACCAGATCTTTAAAGAAACTGGTGAAGATAGGTGAAGGGAAAATATGTGTAACATATATAGCCACAGATCTACTTGCGGGCGATAGGAGTGGGAGAGCAGCCAATCCTCCGGATGGTAGCTAAGGTATGGTTACCAATGCATCAACTGACACCCCCTTAAGGGAGACCACCAGGTCGTCCCTATGTGTAAGGGAACCCATGGTTTTATCAACACATTCTGCAGAAGCGACCGATACTAACCTTAGGAATGAGCCCATGGGGCTGAGGAACAATCCCCCAAAGAACGACCTAGTTTGTACTTCTGAGGGTCTGTCCGTTGTACGAACTCTTCGGTGGAAATTTATAATACTCTCTCCTGGTCCCATATTTGAGTGACGCGGTTCGATACCGCAATCTTGTCACCCTTCCTTCTTTCCCAATTTAGTCAAGTTTCTCTTCGTCTGTTTTCTCCCCTTCTATTCTTCTTAAACCAAATAGAATTTCCCTCGATGGTTACATTAACTTACTTTATTTTACTATTATAAAAATCGGTAGTTATTATCTTTTATTGACTGGTAGAGTAACCATAAGGAAAATGATGGATAAAGAGAAAGAAGAATAGTAAAAATATTGGGAATAAAAATAGAACACCTGATTTACCCAAATACTGGAGTTTGGAGCGGGTATTTTTACGAAAGGGTTCGTATGAAGTGTATATGTGCTTAAAAATACGAACTTGAAGCCTTTAATGAGTTCGAAAGTAAAGAAGACTTCACCTTTTCAGTGGGGACTCGGAAGGTGTTCGGAAGCATGACTGGAGGCAAGGACTTGGATTCTGAGTCCCTGGACTCTGAGATGGGTCTAAACCTTGATGACGGGCCGGACTCCGATCTAGTGGGACTGGAGAGTGACCTGGTGGGTAAGGATGGGGAGGTGCCCCCGGGTATCAAGCAGACAGCGGCCAGAGTAGCCCCCCAGAGACGGCGGCCGCAAAATGCCACAATGGCGGCCGATGTTTCGGAAGATGGGGATGATGACTTCTAAACAATTGCGTTGGTTTGGGGTGAATGTTCTGGAAGATTTGCAATAACCTTTTTTTGCGGATTTATTTATATGTTTAACAACAATCAAAGGCAAGCAGTGAAGATGGCACCTATGTACACCGACAATTTTGGATTTGAAAAGGAAATTAGTAGATGAAATGCTGATGTTTTTGGTAAGTAGAGATGTGTGGAAGATACATCCATTTTTTAGTGAAACCTTTGAAGATAATTTTCCCTTAGCAAGGGGTATTTGTGAGTGCAAGGGGAGGGGGATTAGGTAAGAAATTGCTACAGTAACTTGATTTTTTCCTCCATCTAACCCTTTTTAAGTTTTATATAGTCATACGGCTTAACACTGGTCACTGTTAAATTTACTTGTGTATTTTAATCTTATAGAATAATGTAAACTACACAGTAGAAAGTAATAAAGGTCAGTTAATCTTTGAGTAAAATCATTTACCTTGCGCTCTCGTAAATCCACAAGTGCAATGGATTCGACGTCATCCCATAGGACCAAGTCTCAACTTTAGAAACATGAAAGAATGGAGACTGCAAAGTACAATGCACAAGTGAGCAAAGGTGTTGGTGATGTTTCTTGCTTTAAACTAAATTTTGTAAAATATGCAAAAGGGTGAAGAGAGAGGAAGTGAAAATGTGTGGCAGTCACAGAACCGCTGAACCACCTTCGGGCGTTAGGGTCTGGAGATCATGCAATTCTCCAGATGTCAGCTGAAGCATGGTTTACCATGATACAGTTGGCACCCGCTGCCCCTTGAGGGGTAGTGAACGTTTAAAAGTTTGGATAAGATGTTGATCATATTGTGAGATATCACGAGTACAAAAAAAAATCAAGGGTGACGTGTACAAGTGTATAAGAATATTTTTTTCTCATCCCTTTGTGACTATCAATAGTTCACGTTTAAAAACATTCTTTCCATTCCTGACGTTCTTTAAATTTTGTTAATAAATCCAGGTACCTTTCTGAAGATAAAGAACAATCGGATAATTTGAGTCACAATGGACAAACAACCTTGTTAGGAATGTCTAAATCCCCTCCTAGGTCAGATCCATTTCTCTTACCGGTGAATGGCGGTGAGCCTGGTTCGTTCCGCTCGAAGAAAGGCTTTTCCAAACTTCTTGGATTTTCCTAAACTCGGTTCCTTAGAGGGCATTCAAGGCAATTTAGAACAGGAGGAACAGAACTCTTATGATGCACCAAAATGGTCCTCTTTAGATACCTACCCACGTAAAGAGGTGGAATAATTGAAAAATGAAAAATCTCCGGTTATTCCATGGGAGAAATTAGCGATAGTGACGGAAATGAGAAATGGTGAGATGCTTGGAGGATGTTTACTTGTTCATGAGATGAATTACTGCAGGTGTTTTTAGGGTATATTGACTTTATATCAGTTTCAGTATGGACGATAGGAGGATCTAATGTTATCGATTCACCTATCAATCGATTTATTAATTGAATCCATTCGCCTTATACTAAATTTCTCCTTTTGTTTACTTGGCTCAACCTTTATTGTTTTTCTGGACCCTTCCATGGTGATTTGCGCCCTGGTAGGCGGTTGCCAGATGGGCGCGGAAAAAAAAATCCTGAACCCTTCCAGAATGGATGGAATATATAAAGAGGTAAAGTTGTAAGAAATAAATGTGAAATGTTACAAAGCTAGATTTTGAAACTAATATTCAAATTTAGAGGTGTAGTAATAAATTATAAAGTTAGAATATTAATATCGCCAACTCAGAGTTAGGCACAAAGAAGTACGAAGAGATTCCCTCGTGGAATGATTTGTATTCATAAAGGAATTTCCATAAAAATAACTTTTTATAACCGATATGTATAAATTTAAGGTATTTAGTCAACCTGAATTTATGTGTTCCTAGTAGCAAATAAAATGTCAAAGTACAATGAACTAATTGTCTGCCACTACTTTTCCTCTTTCCACCTTTGTTGTTTTTAAAATTTAACCGCCAACAAATCAAATATTTACCCTCATATCAGATTGATGACGAATTAACACAATACGTTCTGTATTACACAGACGTCACTTTGACTATAGAATCAAACAGCTACTAAGTCTCCTTTCGGCAAATATTATAAATAAAAAAAAACCGCCATGCATTTGCGATCGTCTGTGTAAAGAAAACAAATAAAAAAAATTCATTAGAAAATAAAATCCCGTCAGCATCACAGTAATCATGTATGGACACAGCAAACATCGGATGTTAAGACTCCGAAGATTTATTCTTTTCCAATTCCAAAAGGTGAATTTCCTGAGTGTTTCCATAATTCATTTACCGGACGGAAATACTCTGCCGCCTGAGAAAACAATGACCATTAAATGGCGAGGCCTTACTGTTTATATGGGCGTTCTAAATAGCAAAAATACACCTAACAGGAAAAGGCAGACTCTACCACTTATGATTCAAACTTCCTTTTCCTCAACTTCCTCTGAATGACGCCTCTCGCTTTGTGAATATAAAATATCGCCATAAAACACCCCCAAACAAAGATGACTCGTGAGATTCCATACTCTGGCATAGACCGGTTTTCTGCTTACATCGAATCACTGCTTTGAAGAAAACGCTTATTGAGGATTCGCCGTTAAATCAATGCTTCAAACAGAATTCATTAACCAACTTTAATCTTTATTAAGGACCTTTCGACATATTTAGGACGATATTAACATGTGGGGCGTTGAATTTTCTTACTTTCCTCGTGGGATAGTTGACACCAGGCGAAATTCTTTGCCTGCTGCTAAATCAGGACGAGGAAAATATTCTCATTTTGGATGAGGAGGCTGAGGAAAAAGTGAATTCTAAATATACACCGTTTGGAAGATCATTCGCTGAAGTGAAGGCGCTAAAAGACACTTAGGAGTTATTGTGCTGAGTGATATTACGAAAAATGGCGATGAAGATTGAGGTGAAGCAGGAACTTCCCGATGGTGAGTCCGACTACACGTCAACATTACCATTTAACATCCACCCGATCTAAGCATGAATGTTCCTTTTAAATCACCTTGTATCCCTTTAAAAGGCCTTAACACCCTTGATTAGGTAAAATGTCTTCCAGCCATATTTCGTGCACTATGGAAACATCTGTTCCGTCCTTCATTCACTGGCAATTGAAAATTGACGCAACCGGTTGCTTTTATGGGTTTTAAATGGCTTAAAGTGGTTTAGTTTCGATGGCAACAATTGTGGGTTAGAAAATAAGTTTCAGAATTACGACAATTTACATCATGTGGGATATACTTGGTTTGCCAAATATATTTATATATATATATATATATATATATATATATATATATATATATATATATATATATGAAATGAAAAACTCACAAAGTATCACGTGAGGGTAGCAAATGAATGCAATGTCCCGCAGGAAAAAATTAAATGGTGTTTCCAAGTACTTTCGAACTTTATTAAGTTCCTTATCAAGGATAACTACAAGAAATAATATTATATTAGAGGTATATATACGAGGGGCAGTCAATAAGTTTTGCAATTCGGATATAAGGAAAAGTGTTTTATTATTTTTCAATATAACTACCCTTGACTTCAATGCACTTGCGCCACTTGTCCCTGAGGCTTCGAATTCCCGACAACCAGAAATCTCCAGACTGCTGTTCAATCCACTCCTGGACGGCGAGCTGGACATCTTCATCGTCCCCAAACCAGCGTCCACGCAGTGCAGCCTTGAGCTGGTGGAATAAAAAGTAGTCGCTAGGTGCCAGATCTGGACTGTAAGGGGGATGGTTGAGCTCCTCGAATCCGCACTTGCGCAGGGCAGCTTGTGCAACTCTGGCCTTGTGGACTTTGACGACGTTAAATTCGATCATGGGGCGTGAGGTTTTTAGAGACCCAACGGGCAAAGACCTTGGTTATGGCCAAATTGTCGTGGATGATGTTGATAACACTTCCATGTGATATTCCAAGTTGTCGCTCGATTTCCTCGACCTTCACCCGTCGATTTTCGAGGATCATCCTCTCCACATGGGCCACATTGTCCTCGTTGTTCACGTCTGACGGGCGTCCTGGACGGAGGTCATCTTTAAGGGACTCACGACCATGGCGGAACTCCCTATTCCAGCGAGCAATGGTTGCATAGGAAGGGGCGGTGTCGGTGTACACTGCAACCATGCGTTCATGGATCTTTTTTGCATTCTTGCCTTCCTTGGTCAAAAATATGATCACTGCGCGGTACTCAACCTTCTACATTGTTGAAAAATTTGTGACTGACGATCTGGGATCAGCTACTGCATCTTAAATAAACGAGGCAGGAGCGTGCGGCTGCAGGTCCTGACTTGTCATAGCTTATCCTAACACCCCCACAAACAGCCATCCCCTTTCCTCTGTTTTGCCCTACCGATTCGCAAAACTTATTGACCGCCCCTCGTACGAAAGAAAAGTATGAAAGACCGCCTTAAAAACAAGAAATCACCAATGAGGAAGACGGAAGGGGGAAGGTAAAGATTCACATTAAGAATTACAAGAAGCAGGTAGTAAGGTCCAACTGAGAAGACGCAAAGGGTATATAAAAAACTAAGAACGAAAGACAGAACTAATTTCTTTAAGTATTAATCTTTTAATTATAGCATCTATTTTATGTAAGCCAGGGAAAAGGTTCAAATTATCACATTGGATTATAAAAGCACATTCAATGATATTCCTTTTTATAGGGTCATTGGAACGATAATGTCCGAAGAGGGAAAGATAACAGTGCTTTCTTTGTCCATATGTCAGATAAGAACCATCTAATTAACTGGAACTCGGCACAATTCATTTATCGTTCCAATGACCCTATAAAAAGGAATATCATTGAATGTGCTTTTATAATCCAATGCGATAATTTGAACCTTTCCCCTGGTTTATATAAAATAGATGCTATAATTAAAAGATTAATACTTAAAGAAATTAGTTCTGACTTTTGTTCTTAGTTTTTTATATACAATCTTTAGTTATGTGGTCCAATTTTATTTTTATTTTATTATATTTTTTTAATTGTCACTGCTCTGTTATGTACATTGTATTTTCCACACTTTTCGCTCCCCGTGTCTTATAATCTCCCTCGTTAGGCTATCTCCATTTCTTTGAATCTGTTACCCTTTCCGTCTTCTCAATTTGACCTTACTACCTGCTTCTTGTAATTCTTAATGTGAATCTTTACCTTCCCCCTTCCGTCTTCCTCATTGGTGATTTCTTGTTTTTAAGGCGGTCTTTCATACTTTGCTTTCGTATATATACCTCTAATATAATATTATTTCTTGTAGTTATCCTTGATAAGGAACTTAATAAAGTTCGAAAGTACTTGGAAACACCATTTAATTTTTTCCTTCGGGACATTGCATTCATATATATATATATATATATATATATATATATATATATATATATATATATATATATATATATATATATATATATATATATATATATAAGAGAGTGGAGTTCTATGGCAGAGATAAACAGCAGTAGTGGTATGTGCGCTTTCACGCATCCGCATAGGCATGTATCTGTTCTGTTAGAGCCAATGTGTGAATTGGAGGTTAAGTTAAATAGCAGCGGAGAGTAATAGAAAGCAGTCTGTAGTGCATTGCTCTCTAAGGGTACAGTCGTGAATGCGTCCTATGGCAGATGACACGTCTCCTCTCTAGGGCTTCTTTCGCACCTCTACCCTTGACGACTTTACGCCCATCAGTACTCGCCACTCCCCTCATCTCCGGCATCACACTAATGAAAAATTGCCGCAAGGGAGGGTCGGTTAAGTTCATTGGCCTTTCTAGCTTTTTTGTTCGTCATCGTTTTCTCCCTCGCTCTCTTCTTTAACCACTTCAATGCCCTCCTTGGTTACATCTTTTTCTAATCTTACATAAAACATAGGCAAAGATCAAGAATGGGGAAGACTTACGGGTCTGTTCCGACATCCCCATAATGGCTACCGCGAAACAAAGCGCCATTTGCAATTATGAAAATAAATTTAATTGTGCACACGAACCAACACACACACTGCCTTCAACCAACACACACACTGCCTTCAACCAACATACACACTAACTTCAAATTTTAGTGAAAATATCTAAATTATCATTATCTATCGATCTTAACTGCATTGTTCGAATGTACACCTGCATTTGAAGATAAGCTCCCGCACCGCTTTGAACCACATTTTTACTTTGCCTGGCGGCAATCTACTCACTTAACCTGCCTACAATGGACTGTGTTTCACTTTTTTAACGATGCCCAACAACTACGACTAATTTGATATAAATTTCATACAGTCAATTCATCTTTATTGCAACCACGAGTGATGCAATACAGCTTGAATTTGTATCAAACAATTTGGAAGTTAGTTTATGGATATATTTCATCATTAAGATTGACCAATGTTGCATTACAGCATGGTATAAATATCAACTGAGTATGAGTGAAATCTCCGGACTTCATTAGGAAAAAATAAAAGATTGCATCCTTTGGCACGCGGGGCAAAAGCACCTAAGTGTGACCACTCTCCCAGTCTCGTCATCTTCACCTTGCACTGCACAAAACAAACTTAACTATAAAAGATTGACGAGATCAATTTATGAATTATATTAATTGCGCAATGAGTTTATCAGAGTGTGATTTTTATTATGTAACTCTACTCAATTCTTCTAACCACCAATCGTAATTATTTAGTTTCCATTGCATTCAACTTGCATCTTACATCACCAGTCGTCTTGTGTAAGCGCTGGTCGAAAAGAAATTGAGTTTGCTTGGCTGGTAAAGGTGTGTGTGGGGGATGGGGGGGCGTCAGTAGTGGAAATGAAAAGTAAATGGATGTTAATGAAATTAAGTTTCATGTTGAGACGATGTGGTAATGGCCGAAGGGTGACAAAGGTGGAGAGAGTTTTACACCGTTCTTAATTGTGTGGAAGATGAATAATGGAGAGAGGAGAATTCTGACAGAGTCGCGTGTTAACTGTCATTTTTATTGAATGACTTTATTAAAAAGTGAAGCATTTTTTATTGACTTAATTGATTGACTTTATTAGAAGAGTGAATGATTTTTATTGACTTAATTGATTGACTTTATTAAAAGAGTGAATAGTTTTTATTGACTTAATTGATTGACATTATTAAAAGTGCGAATGATTTTTATTTATATAATTGATAGATGTTATTAAAAGAGTAAATAGTTTGTATTGACTTTATTAGAAGAATGAATGATTTTTATTACTTAATTGAATGAGTTTATTATAAGAGTGAATGATTTTTATTGGCTTAATTGATTGACTTTATTATAAGAGTGAATAGTTTTTATTTAATTAATTGATTGACTGTATTAAAAAAGTGAATGCTTTTTATTGACATAATTAATTGACTTTATTAAGAGTGTGAATGATTTTTATTGACTTTATTAAAAGAGTTAATGATTTTTATTAACTTAATCGATTGACTTTATTAAAAGAGTGAATGGGTTTGGGGGCCCAATTGATTGACTTTATTAAAATATCGAATGATTTTTATTGACTTAATTGTTTGACTTTATTATAAGAAGGAATGGTTTTTATTGCTTTAATTGATTGACTTTATTTAAAGAAGGAATTAATTTTATTGAATTAATTGATTGAATTTACTAAAAGAGTAAATGATTTATTAACTTAATTGATTGTCTTTATTAAAAGAGTGAATTATTTTTATTGACTTAACTGGTTGAATTTATAAAAAGAGTGAATGATTTTATTGACTTAATTGATTGAGTTTTTAAAAGAGTGAATGATTTGTATTGACTTTATTAAAGGAGTGAATGATTTTTATTGACTTATTGATTGACTTTACTAAAAGAGTGAATGTTTTTCATTGACTTTATTAAAGGAATGAATATTTTTATTGACCTAATTAATTGACCTTATTAAAAGAGTGAATGGTTTATATTTACTAAATTGATTGAGTTTATTAAAAGAGTGAATGATTTTTATTGACTTAATTGATTGACTTTATTAAAAGACTGAATGATTTTATTGACTTAATTGATTGACTTTATTAAAAGATTGAATTCATCTTATTGGCTTTATTAGAAGAGTGAATGATTTCACTGGAAACGCGTATTTTATTGAATGATATCTGACATTTGATTGCAAGTGATTTTTGTGCGCTAAAAAGGAATTTCACCTCGGTTTGGCTCTATCAGGTCCGGATTCTTGTAAACAGTCGACGCGCCATTTTCGAGTTTTTTCAAAATTAGGACTAAAAATGAAGTCATGCGTTAACATTTATTTCTAATTTTCATGATTAAATGCAGGTCAAACTAATGTGAAATTACATTATAACGATAGAAATGACTTAAAATAAAACAAAACAAAGAGATATGAAGCTTTTACTCTGGTAAAAACTTACAGCACCTAAATTACTTGGAAATTGGTCAAGAAGAAAACTGCTGTCATTAATTAATGTTTTTATTTGTGGACCGTCGAAATCCAGCTTTGATTTTTTCATAACTTAAACTTGGGTATTTTGAAATTATGTGTTGTAACACTCGCCGTTTGTATCTAAAGCTTTTACATATTATTTCATCAGACCTAATTTGATATGCAGAGGATAAAATATGATTTTATCTCTGTTCACTAAAGGTCGATTAATTACATTTTTTTTCTCCGACAGTAAGGGATGTTCGTGCTGACCAGATTTGTTTGGAATAATGTTCTTCCTTAGCTCTGCTGTCCCATAAGCAAAGAAAGCAGGGATATTTATTTAGTATACCCTGCTTGTTGCCCTACCAGGAAATTGACCATTTTTAAGTCAACACATATGATCCACTCATGCTCCCTATATTTGATAATTTTTAAAACAGTTTCCATATGCTCATATTTTTCTTTCAATGTTGTTGAGTACCCAATTGGTATCGAGCTGTATATATACCCTTTTGCAGCAACACGCACTTAAGACTTCTTTTGTAAGACTGAACCCCCATCTCCTTTAACAAACCTGGTATGTCGCAGCAATATACTAAACTATGCTCTGTCCTACAATATTTAAGAAGTTCTTTTTCTCTGTTTCTGTAAAATGAAATGTAGGTGTTTGAACTCAGCATGTTTTTCTGTTTAATTCTTGAAGTTAAAATTTCCTCAGCCTTTTTTCGTAAATTTAGATCCCTTACAAGATCATTCAACTCGGCCTGGTTAAACCTTTGCTGATCACTTTCACTTACAACTTCGCTAGGGTCGAATTCGGTGTCTGACTCCTCAGAGTGCAGAACAATATTTTCAGAAACATCTTCAACTAATTCCTGAGATGGGAGACTCTTAAATTTTGGAATGGGAATTTCATTTAAAAGGAGCAGAGGTCGTATTGCGGTGTCGAATTTTTGGGTACTCGATACAATGTTTATTTTTCTTAGTGAAGCCCGAAGGCTTGATAAAGCAGAAGTAGCAATCCGTCTCATGGTTAGTAGGCTCTAACCTAAATTACAATTACACTTAGGTAATTTACACTACACAAATGACTAAGTTACGTAGTTTTATGAAATCATAAACTTACCATCGGAACTACAAAAGGTATTTTTGACTCCGAACCCTTCGTCCAATGTCGCAGTATTTCACTTCATACTTTGAAGGCTTTATGTGGAACCCATGATTTATCTTGATCCTCCAGTTTTATGCCAAAATAAGCTAAGTAAGCTCTTTTCACTAAGTCCGTTAAATTTTTTCGTTGATGTGCAAGTGTAAAATTTCCACATATGTAGCAAAATGAATCAGGGAAGTTTTTGAATATGAACTCTCTAGTGCTTGAGGACATATTACTTGATTGTTGGTCAATTTGTAAAGGTATTTCAATTCTTTATTTTCAAAATCTGAAATTTAAAACCAAACATTAGTTTAAACAGCTACTAATAGATAATTATAATTATAGTGTGCAATTGTAAAAAGACTTGGCAAGTATTGAGAAAATATCCTTTTTATGATTATGATGAAAGAGGAAGTGTGTTGAACAAAATCAGGACCTGATAGAGCAAAACGGAGTAAAAATTCGTGCTCAGCGCACCCGGTGCGCTGTCAAATCTAAGTCAATAAATAAAAAGTTGAAATTTGTTCCCCAGTGTTTTTATTGACTTAAATCATTGACTTTATTTAAAAAGTGAATGATTTTTATTGACTTAATTGATTGGCTTTATTAAAAACAGTGAATGATTTATAATTGACTTAATTCATTGACTATTAAAAGAGTGAATAATTTTATTGCCTTAATTGATTGATTTTATTAAAGGGTGAATGATTTTTATTGAAGCAATTGATTGACTATTTAAAAGTGAATGATTTGTATTGAATTTGTTTATTAACTTTATTAAAAGTGTGAAGGAATTTTATTGACTGAATTTATTGACTCTTTTAAAAAGCCAACGATTGTTTTTACTTAATTGAGTTATTTCATTAAAAAGTGAATGTTTTTTATTGATTAAATTGATGACTTTATTAAAAAAATTACAAAAATTTACATAATCGATTGATTTTATTAAAGGTGAATGATTTTTAGCAACTTATTTGATTGTCTTTATGAAAAATGTGAAGGAATTTTTATTGACTTGATTGACCTTAAAAAAATATTAAAAAAATCCCATAACCGTAGAAAATCGTCTGCAAAAAAAGAGTTGGTGAGAAATGAAATGTATAGATGATACATAAACCGAGTATACAAAAGAGAAAACTATTTGTAGCATTAGAGACCAGGAGGGATTCGTAGTCTCCGTTGCAGATGTCCATGTCGCATCCTTAGAACCTTTACATTGTTCACAGAGCATTGAGCAGCAGTCTTGATGTGGGCATTTTGATACCCGGAGCGGATCATCATGATGCATGTAACTCTTTTACCCTATTCACATGGCTTCCACTCCTCCATGTCAGCTAACCTTTTACTCAACTGAAACTTTAATTTATATGTTCTCCAACACCATTGAGTGTCCGCCCATACCTCAACCAGTTCTAGAAAAAAATAGAGACATCAAAAATTGTCCAATTTAGCCCGAGCACCCTGTATAATACACATCAAACAAATTCAAGCAAACTCCAAAATAACAAACAGGAATATTCACTATAACTCATTGCTTCTTTGCATTCATTTGCAACTTAATCGTTTGTTTGATTTTAATAATAAATTGGGAAATTTTTTATAATTTTTTGTATTTATTTTTTCTAACGCCTCTCGGTCTCCACCACCTCAAGTAGTTTCTTCTTTGGAGCAGCGGGGGAGTTTCTTACTCTCATTCACTTGCAAGGATTCGATCCCGGTCTGCTGCTTCACATAGAAAGGTGACGCATCCTGGCGACTTTGCGAGTATAAGTCGCTTATGGAGTCTCATAATTTGCATCTCTATTCAGGATTTAACATTTGCTGCTTCGAAGACCATCCTAAAAGGACCACTGGAACCTGTAGGATTCCCTCAATTCTTAAAGAAACCATATGGACTTGTAGGATTCCTTAATTCCAAAAAGAAAGTGGAGAAATCTAGGATTCCTCAATGCCTACAAGGACCACATTGACCTGAGAGATTCCTCAATTCCTTCCAAGACAACAGGGATCTGTAGATCACCTCAATTCATAAAAAGAGCGACAGGGTCTTGTAAGATTCCTCAATTCCTAAAATGACTACAGGGAGCAGTAGGATTCCTCAATTCTTAAAAGAATCACAGGGATGTGTAAGATTCCTCAATTTCTAAAACGACCACAAGGACATGTACGATTCCTCAATTACTAACAGGACCAAGGGGACCTGTATGATTACACAATTCTTGCAGGATCATAATGATCTGCAGAATTACTCAATTCATAAAAGGAGTAACAACAAGGAACAAGGAGTAACAACAAGGAAAGAAGGTACTCTAGGAGACCTTACGGTCCATTCAAAGAGGGTACCTTTGGACTAGCAATCGAGCGGGCACATTACTGCTCAATTGTTATGCGTCCCTAAACGGCCACTTTTCAAGACTTTGTCTAGTCTTGACTTGAACTGGTCAACAGATTCACTGTTGTCAACTTCCCCTGGAAGTGCGTTCCACTTACCGCAGATACTGTAGGTGAAAAAGTTTCCACACAGATTGCGGTTGTAACGCTTCAGTTCAAGTTTGAAGCCGTGATTGCGCGTTCTGTTCTCACTCAGTGTGAAAATATCCCGGTAGTCAACATTGTCAAACCCTCGAAGTATTTTGAAAACTTCGATGAGCTGACCACGCAGTCTACGGGTTTCCAGTGAGAACAGATCTAATTTCCTTAGTCTATCCTCATAACTTTTATGTCGGATAGAGGAAATCAGCTTGGTTGCCCTGGCTTGTACGCGTTCCAATCTCGCGATGTCCTTTCGCAATGAAGGACTCCAAAATTGTACGGCATACTCCAGGTGCGGTCGGACAAGTGAGTTGTACAGGCACAGTACAATCTCCTGGTTCCGATAACCAAACTGGCGCTTAATATAGCCTAGCATCCTTTGAGCAAGATTCATCAATTCCTAAAAAGACAATATGGACCTGTAAGATTTATCAATTCTTAAAAGGACCATGTGACTTGTAGTATTCATCAGTTCGTAAAAGGACCACAGGGATATGTAGGATTCATTAATTCCTAAAATGACCATAGAAGGACCAGAGGGGCATGCATGGTTACTTAATTCTTAAAAGGATCACAGGGATCTGAAGGATTTATCAATTCTTAAAAGGACCATGTAACTTGTAGTATTCATCATTTCCTAAAAGGACCACTGAGACCTGTAAGATCCCTCAATTCTTAAAAGGCCCAAGGAACCTGTATGACTCATCAATTCATATAAAGACCCTGGATACCTGTAGGATTCCTCACTCCTAAAAACACCCCTGGGACATGTAGGATTCCTCAATTTATAAAAGATCACTGAGACCTGTAGGACTTCTCAATTCTTAAAAGGACCACAAGGACCTATAGGATTCTTTAATTCCTAAAATGACGACCCCAACACGCAGGTTTCATCAATTCCTAAAAGAATAAGATGGATCTGTAGGATTCCAAAATTCTTGAAAGAACAGCGGTAAAGAGTAGGATTCTTCAATCCCTACAAGGACCACATGGATCTGTAGGATTCCTTGATTCCTAAAAGGACAACAGGGATTTGTGGAACACTTCAGTTCATAAAAGAACCACAGTGACCTGTAAGATTCTTCAATTCCTAAAAGAACCACACGGAACTGTATGATTCCTCAATTTCTAAAAATACCACTGGGACCTATATGAATCCTCAATTCCTAACAGGAACCGTCGGACCAGTAGGATTGCCCAATTCTTAAAAAAAACAAGGACCTGTAGGTTTCCCCAATGGCTAAAATGACCACAAGAGCCTTTATGATTCCTCAATTCCTAAAAGGACCACAGGAACCTTTATAATTCCTTAATTCCTAAAAAGACCACAGGAACCTTTGTGATTCCTTAATTCCTAAAAGGACCACAGGGACCTCTAGGATTCCTCAATTTCAGCGACGCCCTACTTACGCGTTTCCATTACATCAGACTGATTATGTAATGTCATACTTAAATGTCCCTGCTGTAGCTGACATTTGAAGGATTGCGTTCCCTCCCAACTTCCGTTGCTTTCCCCATCGGTCCTACTGCATGAAAGAAAATCTGCGCCTATATATCTTCCACGCATTTTCTCTCCCTCTATCTTCACCATTTTATTTGCATACTTCTGCATATCTACTTTGTGCGGGGAATCGACTTGTCGGTTCGGGCGTCAAATGAAAAGGAAACCCTCGAAATCCCGGCCCGCCCTATCTCATTCCTTTCCTCCAACTGGTTTCAATTATGCTGCCCATCTATTGTGATGCGGAGTATTGCGTCCATATTTTAGAAAATAAACCTTTAACTATTGAGGGCATTTTCAGTCAGAATCAAGAAAGAGAGAGAGGGGAAAACAAAGGAAAACTGAGGATATTAGCTAAAGTAAACTGGCACAAGTTTACTGTTTACACTCACGATAAGATAACGATAGTCATTCAGGCCTTGTGCAATAACATACCGAGCGCACTCGCTTCAAATCAGCCGAATGTTATATCATCAATCTAGTACGAGAGGAAAGGGGGGTGTTCTCCTCTTGCTTCTTTTCCTATATAACAAACATACTGCCACGGAAAGTCATCTACGGACATCATAATGGTAAATAAAATGTTGTATCTTTCACCCACACGGTGGCGAATGCACCTTTAATTCCCTCAGCTGGACTAGACTCATCGGGATCACTGTGTACTAATAAACAAACTTATCTGTAGAAAACTGACGAGAGAAACTTTTATCGCCCAACCGGGAAAGCACCACCACTACTGCAAGAGAGGCAAGTACGGAAAAAAATCTCTACAACGCTAATATTCTGAACGCAAGTCGAGGCAAGTAATTCCCAATCTCTGTCGTTTACTTACGTCCCTTTCTTCCTCCTGGCGATCTCTGGTTTGTCCTTACTCATAATGACATTCTCACGATATATTCATGGACAATCTTTCCTGTAGTTTGTCCTCCTCTGACGTCCTATACTTCATTCTCCAACGATCTTCTAAAAGCAATAAGAAAAAATAATACTATTAAATGAAGACGAACGTGAGCACTACACCAAAGGTTTATGAGCAGAGGTTCGTAAGCAAAGCGGTGAAGTTGGAGGAAGTGAAATTGTTTGGAAGGTACATAGCCCGACTTGTATGAAGAGCTCGGGATCAGAAAGACGCGAATTCTTCGGAACCTGCTTAACCCTACAAACGTTGGGGCCGGGAAGTCATGCAATCATCCACGTGTCAGTTGCAGAGTGACTATGAATGGATGCTACGCCACACATTCTCTTGCGGAGATGAATAAAACATGAGAAGAAGAGAGCAATAACAAACGCACTCAGCCCTAATTACTGGAGACGGGGCCGTTGGTCCTTCAATGGAGTAGCCTGCGTTCGATTTTATCTTTAATAGAGAAGTGTGTTGTATTTTTAAAAAGTGAAAATTCATGAAGGTATCTCCTCCAAAGGGTCTTTGAAGACTGCTTTGCATAAATAATTGGGTAATGGAAAAGTGAAAATGTGTGAAAGATACAAAACACGAGCAGCCCAAGGAGGAGACTACTTAGGGCGTAAGGAATGAATAGACCATGATGTGTACCAATAAATAGTTCTTTAATTGGGGTATTTCTGGCTATAGACACATTAACCTTACATGGCGCCAGTTTATGTAGTACTCCTTTATATCCCACCATGCGCAAAAGAGTATTTAGGAAGTACTTCATTTCCCACGCGAATCACCAACTCCTTTTCCCATCGCAAATGCCTCAATTTTCAATCGATTCTTGAACGCATTTCCTTCCTCAAGTGTTTTTGACCTCCCATCCTCTACTTCCTCTGCCTGTGAGATCCTTACCTGCCCTCGCACAAAGCCCTCCCGAAAGAGACCTCCCCCAGTCCTTTGTGGTTCTGTCGGGGCGGTGAAGGACGCGATTTTGCCATCAGGTCATGGGAAAATAGCAGGTAAAGAGTGCGCAGGTCAAGTTAGGTAGGGTTTACGTCATGAAAGGTCATTAGAAAGGACAGAAAAGAAAGGACGAGGCTGAAATCCAGAGGAATTCGCTTATGGGGTCTTTGTGTCGTTGGTCCTAAGCTCGGTTATGTCATAGCGAGCTTTGGCTGAAGAGGAAAGGTGAGCACAAAGCTCCTTCCGTCTTCGCTATTGTCAACTCGCACAACGGCCGCCGTTTTCTCCTTACTGTCGCCGCGCGGGATTTTATTTTTTATTTGCGTGGGAGAAGGGTACCAAGGGCGCTTTTCTCTGCGGACATATCATATGTGCGTATCTGAGCGGACATAGATGGGGGCATGGCGTACACATAAAATAAAGTTGTTTGGGGGAAAATGAATAAACGAAACTGAGTTTCTGGTGGGGGTTGACGATATTTAATCATTCCGAGGTGCATATTATGATTTACGGAGCTCATAACCAACAATACACGGACTATATATATATATATATATATATATATATATATATATATATATATATATATATATATATATATATATATATATATAAATGCAATTTTTAGCAGGAAGCCAATGTCAAAAAGTAATTAAAACATGCTTCCGATTTTCTTTTATCTAATTAAAACAACGTTTCGAGCTTGTGCGCTCATCTTGTGGTATTTAACACTATTTTTTGGAATGTTGTTAATCAGGTTATTGCCTATACTTATATTTAAACGCTATATATATCGTGTCGCTAACGATAATATCCTTGAACTACTTAGAATTAGTACAAAGTAAAGCGATTTGTATTTAATTGACTGTAAAGGCACATGACAGAGAGAGGTATAGCCGAGGAATAGTTATTTAGTGTTGATTTAATTTTTTTTATATATAACGATTCAGCTATCCTTAGAGTGTTCGTGCATTTATTGCTATATAAAATGTTAAAATTATTTATAGATACTGGTGTCTAGCATCTTATTACATGAGCTTGTTTTGAAGCTAGCTCTTTTTTACATAAAATATAGTCAATGTATTTTATGAGAAGCGCCGCCAAAGACCTAACAGTGCTGTCTATATATGGAACCGAGGAACATCCTGGACATTGGTATATGACACCATTGTGTAAATATTTAGGGACGCGGTCCTTTACACTAAAAGCGCTTTGAATAGTTCTGTTATTAATGAAAACAAATCTACATTCTAATTGGCCAAAAAATTGTTTAAACAGTTTTGAGAACTTATCTTTGCAAAATTTAATAATGGTACCCATTTCAGGAAATATGGTATTATGAATTTGTTTTGGGACAGTTTTAGTTTTAGTTTTAAGTGTATATATATATATATATATATATATATATATATATATATATATATATATATATATATATATATATATATATATATATATATATCGGTTAATTTTTTCAAGAAATTTATCTTTATATAGTATAGTTTAAATATTATTAGTGAAGTAAATTTGTGGTTTATTCATTTTTTGTGGATTAAATTATAAGTAGAAGAAAGATGATTTCCAACTTAAACTGGTCGAACGACATATTAATAAATTCCTTTCCTCTTTCCTGGCTGGTCCCTTCCCCCTAAGCCAGCTTCTGTACCCAAGTTAACTAAATACTGGTTCCACCAATATTATGGACTCCTGGCTTCCAAGCTAACCGCGTTCCTTGATTTAAGGATTGGTCTAACCAGTAGCTAAAAAAATTGGGTCTTGTACAAATCCAAAGAACCAATCCGATATGCTGAGCGATCTAATCTTATTTACCGATTGTATTATTTATCGTGATAATATATCATATGTTGGGTCTGCTACAAGATCACTTCATAGCAGGGTACTTAGCTTTTATGGAAGAGTAGTCGTACAGGTCAGACATTAAGATGGCTCGAATACTCTGCCATTCGAGAGCACTCCAATTCTTGTAGAACTGTGGTAGGTTTAAATAGCTTTAATATAGGTTCTGCAGTACGCTACATATGTATTGAAATCAGACTGTTCAAGTATCTTTATATTCCTAAACTAAAGCCTTCCCTTAATGATCATTCATCTCCAACCATAAAGAATATTGTGCATTAAAAGATGGATGTATAAATACAGATTTTGATAATTTTGTAAGATTTCCGTTTTGATAATCGTCATCCTTTTCTATTTCACAGTTATCCTGATAATGAGGCTGGACCTCGAAATGTCGAAAGAGTATATATATATATATATATATATGTATATATATATATATATATATATATATATATATATATATATATATATATATATATATATATATATATATATCAAATGATCACAAATATTGGTTAAATCGCTGATGTTATGTAATTATGATCTATTTTGTAATAATTATATATAAAAATAAATGGACACAATGATAGTTTTGATGCAGACACATTTTAGTGTTTTAAAATATAAATATGTGTTTAAATTGTAATATTAATCAATGTTGACGTTGATGTGGCGGACCTTGCTGGCCTTATCCTTGACGTCCGCCCATACGTTGTAGTCCTTGGGATCGAAGTCGGGCGACTGAGGTGGCCAACATTCCTTCGACCATTCTTGCACGCTCTTGGCCGTGTGAGCCGGGGTACCGTCCTGCTGAAAGACGTTGTCCGTTTTCTTCGTGATATTTCTCTGCCCTGGCAAGACTTTCGTCGCCAAGATGTCCCTGTAATCGGTCGCGGTGATCCTGTAACTGGCAGCAAATTACACCGTGGCATCTTCTCGCCATTCAAAGCGACGACGCCAAGCATCATCACAGAGGCCGGGTGCTTGGTCGTGGACACGTAGCGAACCTCGGAGACGTCCTGTTTGAAGAAACCTTCTCTATCACACACGTAAACCTATTGAAAGATAAAAAAAATAGAGTGCAACACAACTTTTGCAAAACCCGGTGTATATATATATATATATATATATATATATATATATATATATATATATATATATATATATATATATATATATATATATATATATATATATATATATATATATATATGAAAAACTCACAAAGTAGCGCCTGACTCCAGCAATAATTGCCAAAAATCACACAGTAAAGATGAAAATATACATATTCATATATGTAAATGTTAAGGAATATGAACCCGCTTAGAAAGGATTCTTAGCAATATTTTACGATCTGCAACGTCCAATTATCGATAGAGCGCCGACCCATGGTTTGATACAATCGTTGCTCTGTGCATCCGCCGATGCCTGGAGAAAGAAGCCCAAATTTATGGTCTCTTCGAACGCCATGTATCACCGTCCTTACGCAGGGTTATCATCCTAACCAGCATCTTTCAGTACATTTCACCCATTGGAGAACAGAGGGTTATGAAGGAGATTTTACTGATAAAGGGTGGGTGCAATATAAACACCCGCCTTTTAAAGAGGACGGTAGCAGCAGGAGTAGCCTCCTTCAGGCTCTTGGGAGGTGGATCTGACCGATAATGTGCATCATTGGGGAAGGAATGACTGATGCGTCGTCTATGGAGTGGGGTGTGAAGTTTGGAGTTGGGGTGGCGAATCAAGGCAAAAGATGGCTCGTATTTTTCAACTTAACGATATGTTTGTTGTAGCGAGGTGGAATCCGCACCACCTACCTCCATACGATTCCACTAGAGGCCCTGTCCTCTTTCCGGAGAACAGGTTTAGTAGACTCATTGTGTGCCCTACCTAACAGTAACCCGTAACTAGTAACCATTTTGTTTAGCTTAAATATTTACCCTCCATTTACATATATCCCTTTCCTTTACCTCACCGCTTATTTTATAAACCTCTTTCACAATTCTAGCGATGCTTTCTCACGTTTTCGCTTTTTTAATTAAAGAACAAAATCTTCC
Organism: Ceratothoa steindachneri; assembly: GCA_963969495.1. Taxonomy (NCBI): domain Eukaryota; kingdom Metazoa; phylum Arthropoda; class Malacostraca; order Isopoda; family Cymothoidae; genus Ceratothoa; species Ceratothoa steindachneri. Next base: position 179,857,863 of record OZ018326.1, read on the forward strand.
ACGCTTATTGTGACCCTGACAACGGGCAGTAAGTTCTTTTATTCTGGTCACCGAGTTCTTTAATAGTCTTTAAAGACGGTTGTATTGACTGTTCTCGGTATAATTAAAGACTTCTATCAGGCAAATTTCCTCGTCTTTCTTCACAACTCATGCCATTATGACCCTTCTCCTTCGCAGCGAGAAGCAATGTCCTATCCCTGAGAGGACATTGATTCATATTAACACCAGTAAACAAGAACTCCTCTATAAATGTACTCATCTTGAAGCAATAATATGACAATTATATGGTTGCGAGTGGACTAATGTGGATAAAAAAAAGAGTACTAAACCCAGAAAAGCGATGTAACCTCAGGTTGCAACTCATCGGCTCTTGTCTGTCAGAAAGCTGCGAAGATTTATTCTTCGACCGAGTTGGGTTTATTGAAAGGAGGGAAAACTGAAGACGCTAAAGGACGCTGGGTGTTTTTTTTTAGCTGCCAAAACCCACATTTACATAAGTGAATTAAAAGTTCCGCAAAGTAAAAATTGAAGGCAATAATAGGGCATCAACAAACGCCAATTGAGGCATCAACAAAGCCAGTAACAACAGCATTAATTGTTATATGTAGTATTTAGAACAGATAAGTCTATTAAAAGACCAGCATGAAAAGAAACCATTAAGCCAGTAACAGCAGCATTAATTATTATATGTAGCATTTAGAACAGATAAGTCTATTAAAAGACCAGCATGAAAAGAAACCATTAAGCCAGTAACAGCAGCATTAATTATTATATGTAGCATTTAGAACAGATAAGTCTATTAAAAGACCAGCATGAAAAGAAACCATTAAGCCAGTAACAGCAGCATTAATTATTATATGTAGCATTTAGAACAGATAAGTCTATTAAAAGACCAGCATGAAAAGAAACCATTAAGGCGGCATAATAAGAATTGAAGGAAAAATTGAAGCAGCATTGCTAGCATTATAAAGCATCATTAAAACGATTAAAAACAACATTAACGTAATACTTAGAGGCAGCATTAAGAACAACATTGAATAAACGACAAACTGACCACAATAGCATGATTAAAACTATTATTAAAGCAATATTTAAAAGAGCGTTGAAAATAGCATTCAAAAGAGCATAAAATCACTCGTGGTGGCAATAAAGATGACTTGACTGTGTGAAATTTATATCAAGTTAGTCGTAGTTGTTGGGCATCGTTAAAAAAGTGAAACACAGTCCATTGTAGGCAGGTCAAGTGAGTAGATTGCCGCCAGGCAAAGTAAAAACGTGGTTCAAAGCGGTGCGGGAGCTTATCTTCAAATGCAGGTGTACATTCGAACAAAGCTGTTGTGTTTAGCATTTAGCAGCTGTAATCGACTCCATGCAAAAACAGGGTCTGCTGACCAAAAGGTCGCGTGCTCTCACTTATTTTGATTTATGACCTTACGACCTTTAAAAATTTCGATAATTCCAGACTAACCTTTGGAGTATCTTAGAAATTCTATAATTCGAAAGAGAATGTAAAACAACATAAGGGTTTCAAATTTCGTTAGAATCGGCCGAATATTTATATTATTGTCAAAACAAAATAATTCCTGGGCTAACCTTGGGAAGACTTTGGCAATTATATCATTCGAAAGAGAATGTAAAACAACATAAAACTTATTTTTTTTTGTTAAAATCGGCCGAATAGTTACAATGTTATTACAAAAAAACAAACTGGGATCGACCGACCGACATAGTGTGATGTAGAGTAGACCGCGACTAAAAAAATAAAAAGATAATTAGACGATCGCAATTAGGCGAGGATAAAATAATGACCAGGACACTAAAACATGAATTTGCTAACATTTACAGTAATCATATGTGTGCAGTCGCCCAAATTAATCATGTCACATTTGTTAAACTGTTTCGGACAAAGGTAAGCTAACTAACCTTCGAATAGTTTTGCATAACTGTCACTAAGCTTTGTTGTGCTATGTTGCCAAATAATGATATTTTTTATTAAAACTAATGTCCTTTTTAAGTATAAAAAATTCACCCCTCTAGTTTCACATCCAAAATAATTGTATTCCCCCTTGGATGAACGATTCACGAGCTTAAGAAGCACAAGTTTATGTCATCATCTTAACAAAGAACCAAACTAAAACGTAGTTCGTATCGATCAATATTTTGCCTCGAGATCATCGCATTCTCACAAGAGGCGACTCTGCTTCGCGCATCCAAACAAAATATATATTAGTGAAATCCTTATAAAAATATCATTGAATATTTGCTTTGTGATTTAAATCAATTCGCCTGAAAGCAAAAAGGTAAACTGTAATGTACGCGGTGATGGTATGGGTTTCCCAGGCGTGTCCGATACCGCGTGAAGGTGGGTACTCATGGGTCTACATACTTATACTGAATACAGTGCAGTTTTCCTTACTATTGTAACATATAGTGTACAACCATGGGGTATGGAAGAATACGATCCCGTGCCCCGACAGGTGAGTGAAAATGATCCCGTGTACTACGATGACAATAGTAAAGGTTAAATGACCCGGGTCTCTTTAGGGCTGTTAGATTGGTCTCATGGATGCAGTCATTCGCTGATAGTGGATGAAGAGCGTCCCCCAGTTGTGCCCAATGCATTATGAAAATAGCTACTCCTCGTTGCTATAGTAACCGCAGTTACCTGAAGCCTAGTTTTCCTCTTTATTAGCTTTAATTAAATTGCTTATGAAATGTTGTTTGCGTAAACAAAATAAAATGTTCATAAAATTTAGTCCTTTCTTATCCATCTCAATAAACCCCCTAAAAAGGCGCCTCTGGTATATAGGGGCAGGGATGTTGGGCCCAATTGGTATTGTGCCCCCGGTAGTCTCAAACTAGATGGAAGCTACCTGGGATTTCTGCTGTATAGACATCTCCATTTTACTATTTTTCGCCACTTTCTTTACAAGCAAGCTAGTCGTCGACCAGCTTCCTCCATCCATCCATCCCGATCAGGGACGAGAGGCTGACGAGTCACCACCTCGTTCTTGATACCGATTAGGGGTAGTGATTTTTAACATGGTTGCATTCACTCCACCCCCTTTTACCCCTTCTACCGAACCCCATCTTTCTTTTGCATTACGAACCCTTTTCGCTCATGTCCCGGTAGCTCCATTTCACGGGACGATAGCTCTTTCGATGAGAAAGATGGTCCCCATTGGTCCCCAACCGCTCCAACTATCACCCCATGCACCATTCCGGATCGGGACGCCATTTATTTCTCCTTTACTATCTCTTTCTCTCTGTAAGCCAACCCTAAGTGACTCACTATCTAGCGTGTATGTGGCTCCCCCTTTGTTTTATAAGGAACAACTCTCAAAGAATAGAATTGGTAAGAAAAGGTTTGTCCTTTCTCGAAGCGCGCCATAATAAATCCCCTTAGACTTTAAATGAACCCTGTTTGCAAGACACTTTGTGGGTATACCCAAGTTTATATATCACAGGCCGAGAGTTACGAAGGAGGCAATTCCCCAGGTGTTTAATTTCGGTCGGTACCGGTTTACCTGATGCTCCCCCCCCCCTATCGAATTAAGCGGGGATTCTAACAATAGAACTAAGATAGAATCGCAATAGAGGGCAGAGTTCTCCCTGGAAAAGGATCATGCCGCAACGATCCGCCAAAGAAGGCTGAGTCTCCTCAAAGAGAGAGAAATAGAAATAAATGTTCCCTAAAATAGGGGCACATTCATCGTTATTTTGGTGAAGAGACGGGTCAAGGCTAGTCCGTCCGGCCTTAAGTCTCCCTCTGGAATTGGAAAAGAAAAGAGTAAAAAAACCTCGGCCTCTCCACCTAAAGAAAAGAAAAAGAAAGAAAACAGAGGGAGCCTCAAAGACATCGGATCCCTTCATTCAGATTTTGCAGATGTCTTCGAGCCAGCTAGCTTTAAATGCTTTCTGTCTATTCGTTTGATTGACTAAGCAAGGTGTCCGATGGAGCCATGATCCGTCAGGGCCACAGTTTAGTTTCTTGCCTTGGTACATATGCTAAGGCTTCACGTTTTTCTAAAGGGAGTCAAATTGAATGACCGTCGGACCCACATTGGCACCCAAATTCTACAATACATTTTATCAAGAACTTTATTTAAGAGATAGTCTACGTCAAAGAACAACTATACTGATCACTTGATGAAATTACTAGTTGAAGGAGCAGTCAGAGTGAGCTTGTAATCATAAAGGAGGGAGAGTTCTTGAAATCAACTTTGACACTCTTCGTCACGTTTGACCTGGCCAGGCCCCTTGTTGGTGCATGCTTGCAAGTAAGTCTAGCTAGCGCGTAAAAAAAACAACCAGAAATTTCTTTACCCTGCTCTAAAGCTGGGTATAATTTATATGTTTCGCCACAGCCAAGTAAATGAATTGTGGCAGATCACATTCTGCTTTCTCTAAGAATTTCGATGCGTATATATTCGAAAAAGAAGTGGACCGAATTAAAATGGACCTTGCCCTGATTTTTTACAAACGGATATTGTATAAGAAGAGGTAGCTGATTACATGATAGCGATAAATTTCACATTTGATTATATTTCACCAGTCCACCGCTGCGAGATGATGGTCATCATAGTTGCGCTTGGATCGAGCAATGTGGTCCATATTCGAAGAAAATATGTGGATTGTCGAGAATAGAGGTTCCTTGCCGCTATGTGCCCCGTTGAAACCACGAGGTCAGGCAACGCCGAGCGAGAGCCATGGGAACAGTCCGAATATCAAGCTGCTTTCAGCGATAAGAGAGGGATTGGAATGTCAAACGCAGTTACGGCCTTAGGCAGTAACGGTTGCGGCTGGTCCCTATATATTGTTGGTTTCAATTGGGCATCGACAATATAGGCCTACCATTCTCTACGAGACACTTAATTCTCGATCGCGCTCCGTTTCCCTATGAGACACTTCATTCTCGATCGCGCTCCGTTTCCCTACGAGCCCGAAGGCAAGAATTATACCGAAGGATCTGAGCCCCAGTCAATTGGCTTATCCTTGGTTTCGGTAGATTTAGTTTGGCACGAATGCTCCCTCCAGTTAGTGTTACTACTAGAGATTAAACTCCCTGTGGTTAAAGTCACTCGAATAACCAACTATTCCCCCTTTCATCTCTTAAAGCCTTGAACCCAAGCCTGGCTAAGGCAAATCATCTGTGGCATCCTTGCCAGTCATCCCTAACTGTGTATATACATACCGAGGCTCGTTATAGCTTCCCGAACACTCACGTAGAGCTCGCTCCTGTTCGCTCCAAGTAGGTCTGTTAGATCGATTACTGTAAAAATCGAGTATCCATTGCCATTATTTCATTCTAAATATTTATTGTGTATTCTGTGTAAATTATTAAAGTTTATTTTTGTTTCTACATTTTTATAAACCTTATAGCCCGCAGCCTTTGTTATTTTAGTAACGGCCAATCGCACTATATTGTTTGTTATTTTAATTCCTCGCACTAATTTTGGGAAGACTGTTTCCCCCTCCCCTACTTCTACTTCCATTTATGTCGCGACAAGAATTGAGCCACGGTCACTCATTTGACCTTGAGCGCCGACTCATTTTGGGTAGAAGTAAACATATATGTTCGTGGGTCATTCTACGACAGGCATGCCTACCTCAATCAAGGAGTTTATATTTGTAAATTAGTCCGTTAAGCTCTTCTCCCGCATCGTAATTGCCGTGGGGCATGAATTATATTCTTCAAACTTTTGGCTGATTTTCTCGCTGACCGCTTCCTTGGTGGTCGCCGGGCGGAGAGCCAGTTTCATTTCAAATTACGTTCCCACTTTTAATGGCGGGCATACGTATCTTTACTCAATGGGAAACTCCTTTTACAGATGTGTGGAAGCATGTCGATAGGATTTGTGGTATGATCTCCCAGAACTCGACCCCCTTCCGTTCTCCAGGAAAGCGAGACCACGATCTCGGACCGGCCTCTGTGTCTGTGACAGAATACTTTGTGACCACTTTCTCTACATTCTCCAGCTAAGCTGCTACTTCACCAACATTACAAGTATACCGCATGGTCACTGAGGGCCTACAAAGGACTTTACCTCGAGAGGAGGAGAACCCTTCAATGACTTGCTTTCCTTGTAAAAGTTGTGCTACCCTATCGCTTTAACAGCAGATACTGGCCCTAGCCAAAACGACATCCTTTATGCCATGTTTCAACGCTTGGTTGAGCAATGCTTGGCTTTTAGGTTAGATTGTATAACATGATCTGGTCTGGAAGTATATTCTCCGATTCCTGGCAAAAGGCTGTCGTGCTTGTTTTTTTGCAAACTAGATCGTGATTCCTCCATCTTTCTTTTACAAATTGAGGCTTCCATAAGTTCACTTCACGTTGGATTATCTGCGTAAACTGGAGAGTGCTACCTGGGAAGCTTTTCTTTGAAGGCAGTTTTTTTGCCATGCTATATTTCGATTTTTCAAAGATTATGATTCTTATGGCAACGCAGTATCATAGAGACCTTCCATTCTATTGTGGCAATTGGACGCATAGTATTTTGTTAGTTTTTACGAGATCGTCAATACCGTGTAGGTGTGGAAGGGAAGGCCTTTCCGAGGAATTAATGCAACAGATGGGATTTCCACAAGAAATTGTCATATATATATATATATATATATATATATATATATATATATATATATATATATATATATATATATATATATATATATATATATATATATATATTGGTTAGGGCTTCTCCTATGGAGCTTCAATTAAATTTGAAGGATGAACGAAAGGACGTATAAAGGAAAATTCATTTCATTTTCTTGATACAACGTTTCGGGTGAACTTTTCACCCATCTTTCCGGATCTGGGTTTTTTAAATAAAAATTATCCAAAGAAATTACATCTCCATTAAATAAATTCTTTCTCCATACCAATTTTAAGTTAATTTTCATAAATAGACACCACATAGGATCATACTTCAATTGTAAGGACAGAATCCCGCCTGAAGCGAAGTGCTCCGTTGTTTACGAGTTTACTTGCCCCAATTGTAAACTGGGGAGATACATAGGCAGTACGGTGCGCTCGCTGGGGGCGAGGTTCTGTTCACATTTGGGTGATAGCCTCAGGACAGGGAAGGTTCTCTCTACGAAAGAATTCTCACCTGTTAGCCTTCACTCTATTAATTGTAAAACTGATATCACAATGGACGATTTAAAAATCTTTAAAACCACCCCTGATCCCATATCATTAAGGATTCTTGAATCTATGTAAATTAAATACCTTTCTCCTTCCTTAAATTCCGATTCTTCTTCTCACCCACTACTTCTACTCTAAACAAAAATATTACCAACCCCCTAACCTTCTCTTTCTTCTTACGCTCCTCGCCCTTTCTCCCCAGTTATCCTCTAACAGCTGATTGTTTAAGGTTCGTTTATCTCGATGTGTTTTCAGTGTTTCCTCAATTTTTTAACTCCCAACATAATAATCCAAAAAATATCAATTACCTGTAAATGTTCACAATCCCCCCTTAATAAATATTAAATACTTTCCATAAATTCATCATTTTTATTGTCTGTTAAAATCTAACTTAAATTGTTTGTCTACTCCGCTGGGTAATGGGAGGTGTAGGGGACTCGCAAGGTGAGACCTAAGGGAGGTCTCCCTTTTTGTTGCCTGTTGTTTCTCTTACCTCGGCATTTTGAAATTAGGGAAAACCGATCCCTATTGATGCGACAGAAGTGTGGTACCAATTATCTCGTACTTTCGTGTCGTGTGGTTCTGTGGATAGCGTAATACAAGGTCGATAGTTTGCATTTTTGACTTTCGTGTTTATAAATAACCCCTCGGGGGGGGGGTCTGAATTTTGCGTCGAGGTCAGGAATCTGTCTCCTAAATTTACAATTTGGTCCGTTCTTGCATGTTACCAGAGACCAGTTAGAGGGGAAAAGGTAAACCCAAGTGGCTTTTGTTATTACTTCATTATTTCTCCTCGCCATAAGGGAAGGCCTCGATATATATGTACACTCGAATTTTATTCACGGTTTTTGTTTAACTCCTATATCTCTACACTCATCTAATTGTGTGGTACCAATTATCTCGTACTTTCGTGTCGTGTGGTTCTGTGGATAGCGTAATACAAGGTCGATAGTTTGCATTTTTGACTTTCGTGTTTATAAATAACCCCTCGGGGGGGGGTCTGAATTTTGCGTCGAGGTCAGGAATCTGTCTCCTAAATTTACAATTTGGTCCGTTCTTGCATGTTACCAGAGACCAGTTAGAGGGGAAAAGGTAAACCCAAGTGGCTTTTGTTATTACTTCATTATTTCTCCTCGCCATAAGGGAAGGCCTCGATATATATGTACACTCGAATTTTATTCACGGTTTTTGTTTAACTCCTATATCTCTACACTCATCTAATGGATTTTTCAACAATTTGAAAAAGTGCTTTGAATAACGTTTCGGAAAGAGCATTTCAGACAGCGGTTATTATATAAGTGAAGAAGTCGCCTCTAATAGTAATTGAAAACGTTTATGATTTAGTTTGAATCGATTAAATCTGATTACATTTTTCACTGAATACTCCAAAATCAAGTCTGGATCGAGTTTACTAAAAATTTTGAAAATTAAATATACTCTAATGAGTTGCCCACAGAACAAATAGCTTTTAAATGGTAAAATTACAAGTTTTTTAGTTCTTACATACCTTACCCCGGGGACTACTTGCTACATCTTTCTGAAGGAAAGATGACTCAATTGCACGGCGTACTCTAAATGTGAGCGAATCATTTGTCCATAGACATATTTCACGTGGAAGAAAATTCTTTAGTTTCCGAGGAGCAACTGAAAAGAGCCGGTAGCTATTAAAGTTTGTGAAACAATACTTTGCAAGTGAAAATCAATTAGTAGCAAATGAAGACGTTGAAGATTGACCCATTTCAACAATAGGGGTGGCAATTTTGCCCATTTCAAGGATAGGAGTCTCAGTGTATGCACTTTTAACGAAAAGAGCTCCCACCCCAACCCCCAGGAAATACGAAAGAAAAACTCGAAAAAGTAAAATTATTTATAATAGGTTTGATTTGATGAGTGAACGTAGCGAGCGAGCAGCTCTATACAGTAACCTAACCTGAACAAGGGAAATTCCAATCAACCACGCTAATACTGAAATAGCCTTAATGTAATTCTGAAGATTTAGTACACGACACCAGGCTCATCCATTTTATTCTGATTATTTTCAAAGTGACCTATTTGAACAATAGGGGACCCAGTTTTCCCCATTTGAAGAATAACGGTCCCTGGGTCATTTGGGATTGTTATTCTTCAGAGGATCCTAAGACAGGTAGTATAACTTTGAACAAGCTGCGTCGCGGAATTAATGGAAGAAGGACATGTAATAATCGATTCGAGACCTAATGTGTGGCGGACTCAAAATCCTCTATGTTAAAGTATAACAGAATATGCCGTCCGAAAAGGATAAAACATAAAGTTGCCAGAAGAAAATCTCTCGAAAAAGAATACTCGTTATCTTAATATTTAAATTATCTTCCCTTCCTATTCTAAGCTTCTTTTTTTTTACCATGAGAGGAATCAACACATGTGAAGGCAATGTTCATTCCCTCTTTCATGAAGCCTTTAAAAATACCCCCTGCTGACTCCTAAATTCAAATTTGTACCAATCCACACTCTTTTGATCAATCATTTCCGTTTCTCCTCCTGTTTGTTCACTTATTCACACAGATAACTTTGGCCTTGTTATGGACCCTTATAGTTTGTTTCCCCGAAAAGTTCAATCTCCGTTTCTTATTACTCACTTGACTTTCACTCACTCGACTTTCACTCACTTCTCAACCGTAATACAATGGGGCGAACTATTGAAGTATCCTATGTGGAGCACATCCCTCACCCCTATCTTAACACTCAAGTACGATGACTCACTACACCATAAGAACATCCTCTTTGTAAACTACTCGTGACTTGACGTAGACATAAGACAGTTCAATGGATGAGAAAAGCCACAATGTCCTATCAGGGGTCATCCGAGTCAACCAGAACCCATAAACTGCATCTACAAGATCGTGTCTGAGCTGCTTAAAAGGGCATCACCATCATGGCTTGTCAAAAACTAAATCCTGAACTTGACGCGCTGTGGAAAGCTTAGCGCCGAAAGACTAAAATAAGGACGTTGTACCATCAAGTAAAGATCGGATTAAAGCCACGACATTGGGAAACAAATAATGAGATTTAGGTTGGATTAAGACAGACCACTAAGGGATTCATGTGCTTTCGCCATCCCAGTGGATAAGGCATTGGATTTCGATGCCTGGATACGGGGTTCAATCCCCGGCGACAGCGGATACACACATAAAGCTGCGCTTGTAAAGGGATAATTGTCAATAAGCGGTGCGCCGGGAGCTTCATCCCTATACGTCATCACACGCAATCACAACACCGCTGTCTATCCCATTCCCCCTTCCTTCGCGCAGAATTGAGTCGCAATTCATTTTCCCTTCACGGCGGTTGTCATACGCTGTAGATACCCGTGGTTCGGATCCCACATTAATCAATAGGTCTCCACTGAGATATAAAATGCATTTTAACACAGTCGCAGATCAGGGGTCAAACCCCCACCAACTTCCATTCTTTACCCCTGACGTGGAATGGCTGATTCTCCCTTGGGCCACGAACGGTTCTTTGTTCACTGGGTTGAGGGCAAAACACTTTACTACCGCTCTTCCTACCGCTTTCCCCCATGAGGACCGGCTCTTGGTACACTTGAGCTTGCCACGAGTGTCATTCTGATCTTTATATGAATTTCATCATCTTTCACAAATAAAAGGAGAGAGTGGCGCATTTACCTAATATCACTGGCCAATTCTATCTTAAAACTAATAACTCACAGAGTGCGGCTGCTTAAGAGCCCCCCCCCCCCACACACACACTAGGAATTCAAATTCAGGTTTTCAAGTAGCTTTGTATCACTAGGTTCCTTCCTGGAGGCATCCAATGTCCCCCCCCCCTGCCCCTGCCCCTGCCCCACATTTAAGGGTGGTGAACTTTGCTCTAGCAAGCCTTTTATTTCTTGCTCGATAATCTATTTTCTAAACATTATATTATTCTCTCTTTCCTCCCTCCATCTCTCCCCCAAGTGTCTATCATAAATGCAATAAGGGTCTATTATCTCATGATGTGGCCCTGAGTATATATATATATATATATATATATATATATATATATATATATATATATATATATATATATATATACCCTGTATGTGGGGTAAAAATTTACCACTAGCAACGAGGTGCAACGCAAGTGTCTAGAACTCGATGCTCGTTTCTTGACAGTTTCGGATCTTGTCGCCATTAAAACACTCGTCCACTTTTATTTCACACTTTAGTATCACTATAGAGAACCCTCCACGCTTCATAATCACTATGGCAACCCCTTGTTCTTATGCTTTAGCATCACTATAGCAACTATTTTTCCCCATGCTTTAATATCACTATAACAATTGTTAAAATCTTGTTCCGTGTCTTTTTTGTGCCAATAATAAAACACATATTTACTTGCGTTGTTGCATCATTATGTCGACCCCCGCCCCTCCCTTGTTCCGCGCGATTTTTGTATGACTAGAGCGACCCCTTTTTTACGCGCGTTTTTATGTCACTATGGAAACACCCAGTTCCTTGCCCTTTGTATCACTATGGTGGCCTCTTGTTCCCACGCTTTAGTATCATTATGGTAACCCCTTGTTCTGTGCCTTTTTGTGTCCCTATGGAAACACTCAGCTCGTTCCCTATCACTATAGCGATCTCTTGTTACGCACATTATTGCATCATTTATAGTGACCCTTGTTCCGCGTGTTTTTATATCACTATGACAACCACTTGTTTCGTACGCTTTTATATCACTCTGACAACACCCTTTTCCCCGCGTTTTTGTATCCCTATGACAACTCTGTATGCCCCCGTTTTTGTATTACTATGGCAACCCCTTTTTTCGCGTGCTTTCTTATTACTATGGCAGCTCCTAGTTCAACTGTTAACACTATGGAGACCCCTTTTTCCAGGATCTTTTTTATCATTATTATAATATCTTGTTTTGTAGGGCAATACCTTTTTCATCTGTAGGGAAGAAAGAGTTTGGAAATACAAAATTTAATATTTTGAAAATGCCATCATAAAACCCAGACTTGAACCCGATCAAAATATTTAGCTGGAATTAAAAAGAAAACGCGTGTCACCAAAGAACCCTGCGAATAAGGACGAGCTGTGAATGTGCTTCTAAAGATGAATGAAACGAGATTTCTAGTGATGACTTGAGATAGTTAATGAAACGTTTGGTAGCTGTGGTTGTTACAAAAAGGTAACGCGACAGAATCCTAACCATTCCTTTTCCTCTGTTTGTAAGCCTTGGGTCAGCGATCAATCGCATAATGTTGCTCCAATCAATTCTTTCCGGGTCCGGAATATTTTTCAGAATGGATTTTGATATAAAACCTTCCGAATGAATAAATAACATTTCCTTGAGCACAAAAATGAATCAAATATTAATTAAACAAATAAATTAAAAACCCTACAATAGTGAGGTGTATTTGAATTTCTGCTCCGAAATGCATTTTCTAAAATAAAGTTCTTCATTGGATTAATTGTCTCGACGTGAAGGTTGCAATAATCCATTGGGGGAGTGATTTAGTTAATTGGAGTAAGGAAAAGTATGAGAGACCTTTGGAAACCCTCCGTGCTGAGAGAACAAGAACGCCATTTTCAACCTCATCGACGGATCTTACCACCTGAAGGAAATTAAGCTGAGCCCCCAATCGGCTTCCCCTTCAAATGCAATGGCGAATCAGTAAAAGAACGCAATTTATATTATTAACAATAAACGGTTTTATAAAGTATATTAAATTACAAAATGTTTAGCGAGGTAGTGTAGATGGAAATGAAATCATATTTTGTGAATGAAGAAGAACCCAAGGGCCCATCAGATGTCATCTACCAAACCCACTTTCCATCAGTTCAACCCACAACCAGCCATAAACCATTAATGCTGGAATTACCCTTTTACTAGGGATCTTTTCTCCTTTTTCTATTATTTTTCCGTAATTTCACTACTATTCTCTCACTTTATGAAAGTCGCTTTCAAACTTCTTACCTCCAATGCCCAGCCATGAACTCAATATCACCATCCTACAACCCATTCCAGTTCAAAGAACAACGTCGACAACTAACACAACCCTAAACCGCTTTTATCCAAGACACGCTAAATCCAAATCCAGCGTCTTATAGCCCACCTATGCAATTATATGTCTATATTTACATTCTATACAATTTCTTGACTCAAAAAATCTTTTTTAAATTTCTCCATTCATATATTTTATCCAATTTTATCTTAAAGACATTCAAACGGCCTTAATGCCAATTTCTCTTGGTCAATTAGTTCAATATTCTAACTTTCAATAATTACATATCTGATACATTCAATCTACAACTCCTTAATTTCCAAACTATGAAAGTGTGTTTAGGAGTAAAATGAAAGTTTCCAAGTAACGGGATCATTTGAATTGATATTCTGTGCCTGTTTCTGTATTTCCATTCAGCTAGATTGTGGAGGCAGTTCGAATCCGAATTATATTTGGATATTCTGATTCTTTTAAATTAAATCGCAATGACTCAGTTGAGAAGTGCGGTTAAAATTGCGATGGCTTGGCTCCTCGATACCACAAAGGACGCTCTTCATCCAAGCCAAGCAAATGGCTGTCTCAAATAGACCGATTTAACTGCACTACGTAATTGTTCTATTTAATACAGCTATTTGCTTGGCGTCGGTGAAGTGTACCCCCCCCCCCTTCCCCCGTTAAGCAAACCATTACTATTGTTACCACACAACATTTCTTTTTGGCTTTCATAACGCCATCTTCCTCGTGAAGAGAGGACACGGCTCAAGATTTAAATACACATTTGTTGTGATAGAGATGAATGATAAGGAAGAAAATAAACTAGATCTTGTAAAAATGAGGCATCCCAAGGTTTTGTGGATCAAGTAAAGATAGTCCCTCCCATTTTACCAAGTAACGATCATCCCTCCCAACGTTACATTAGTAAAGCTAATCCCTCCGAAGGATAAAATAAAACAAATAACTGCTAAAAAAAATATTTAGGAATATATTTGTTAGAAAGTTTATTTGAAACAATTAAAAATGTAAACTTTGTAGAACTGTAGAAATTAACTTTAATAAATTAATTAAAACGGTATTGGCTGGCGATCGTATGGCAAAAATCATTGAAAACATTGGATTTATATTTCAAGCCACGTAAATTCCTGTAGATAAGGTTTTCTCTCTTACATCCTCGCATGCATTTAATTCTTAGTTTATGCTTATTCCAGTACATTTCAAATGACGATGTCATAACCTCGTAAACCTCCCATTTTACCTAGTAAAGGTCATCGCTCCCCCAATTAACCAAGTAAAGTTAATCCCTCCTTTTTGTCTTAGGAGGGACTATCTTTACTTGATCCATTTTTTTCAACCCTAATATAACCTAACCTAAGTAAACTTAACCTAACCAAACTAATTTAGAATAAGCTAGGTTATTTTAGGTTAGGTTATATTAGGATAAAAAAAACTAACTTGCGATGCTTCATCTTTACAAGATCCATTACACCTATGAGCCAAGACTGGAGGAGTAGTGTGAAAACTACATTAACGAGTATGTTCGTAAAGCTGCAGTTCTAAAGGCACCGACACCTCTGTGTATTTGCATGTATGGAGCTTTCTCCAAAGATACACATACACAGATGTTAATGTTTATTAGTACTGCATCTATGTGTCATACCCGTTAATGGAGTTTTCACGCCATTCCTCCAACCATGACTAACAAAAAAAGGAAGAATGAAAAAAAAGAACAGAAAGCAATCCATAAAATGGCTGTTTGGATGATGTGACTTCCAAATGACTGCCACCCAACAATCCCCCTTCAAACTTTACTTATTTACATAATAATAAAACATGTTCTGATAGGACCGAATCTAAGGACTTCCTTTCCACTACTACCATATCTCCCATCACTAAATTAAGGGTTGGTCATTCTGTTCTCCATCAGAGGATTTACAACGGAAAAACTGCCTCGCCCCTAGAGACGACGAGGGTCGCCATATTGATTTGCATTATCCCGTTCTGTCAAAATTTCCTGAATATTATTTTCCCTTTGTTTCCCTCTATTTCGCCAATGAGGCCTTTTGATAGGCCGAGCGGTCGGCCAACCACGGATGACCTCTATCGGTCGATGGACCAATCAGCGAAGGAATGAGACGCGCGGAACCCGGTAGGCATTAGGCATACGCTTTGGCAAGGAGTTTTCAAAGGATAATGTAGGTTAGGTAATTAATGTAGGCCTATGGTAGAAAGGGTACTTTTATTTACTCAGTTTGGGGAAAATTGGTCTGTGAGTCGGTCACGAATGTAACCAGGCGCTTCCCACCACTCGAAGATGCAAGGGGAATCGGTCTATAACCTAGTGAAAGGTAGGTACCGTCATTTACTATTTAATATTGAAAGGAAATCGTACCAATGGTGTGGACCGTAAAAGTTATTTGGAATTCAATTTCGGGTTTTATTCATCCCATAAACTTAAAGCATTTGGGAGATTTCATCCATCGGCCAGTTTCCAGGTTCTGGAGTTGAGGTCGTCCTTGTATTATCGTTTTAATATTCATTATTCCTCTTATATGTCGTTCTGTTTGTCCTCGTTCCATACTCTGGTCAGTTTCAGAGAAGCAAATCTCCAGGATTTGATTGCATACTAGTGGCATCTCTCTTCAGATAAAGGGGGAAAGATATTAGAGCAAAATTTTACCCAATTAACATAATAGCATATCGACCAATAAGAACGAATTAAGAGCTGCCATTCAAGGTCCTGAACTAAATAATGAGCTAAAAGCAAATCTCACGAGAGAGCTAAACCATCCTTAAAAGAGATCCCGTCAGTCCCTGGACATAAGAACGATTGTAGACATGTAAAATGGCCACAAGTCCTATCAAATGCTGTTAAACTATGGGAAAATCTGCAGGCAACCGTTCCTATACAATCTCCCACACACTAGTTAATAGATGGCTAAGTGGCCATTCGTATTCAGAGAAATGAGATATATGGCTTTTAGATGTGGTCTTCAGCGTCTTCTCTATGGGTTCCTTCCGGATAGAAGCAGATAAAATAGCCCTTGCCAGCACTTTGCTTTAGCGCGTCCAGCTCTTTATAGAACAAGACCAATTAAAATGCGATTTGTATTAAAATGCCGTTTGTCACCTGGGCTTTGATGAGATCGAAAGCGCACGTTTTTCGCGGGGTTATTACAAAGTTTTCATGTTTGGGGGCCCTAGTTCCACCTCTTCGGAACCTCCACTGTTTCTTCTTTGGTAGATCAACGCCTCTTCTTCCCAAAATATGCCCAATAACCTCACGTGTGGGCACGCCCACAATATACGCCATCTACTGGCGAGAGGGTTCTTGACATGGTGAGATGCTTGGCTCTGAACTATCGGTTTACCCACAGTAACTTCCAGACGTATCTGAAGCATCCCTTAATTGTGCCGTCCATCCTCGACCGGATAACGGAATCCACATAAAGATCAGTGTGACAATCACTCCTATAAACCGTGAACACCTGGAGCCGGTCCTTGTTGGAAGTGAAGAGGCAAGAAAAACGTTAATTATATGCTTTGCCACCAGCGTTTGGTACCCCTTGTGGCCCGAAGGAGAGTCACCCGCACTAGCATCAGGCGAGCGCGCTTTGGAAACCCCTCCTGTGGAATCTGTAGACGGAAGAGTGGGGTTCTGTGTGTTCGAATAAAAGAAGTGAAAGACAGCAGAGTTGTGACTAATTGACTATGTACGCGGTTGCCTATGCGGATGGAACGGTTTGAACGCATGACTCTGACTCTGTGTCCTGCCGTTTGACGGAAGCTCCCTACAAACACTAATTTTTGGCTCTCTCAAGCATTTAGAGAAGATAGCTTAATTTAATCGTACTGTGTAATCCTTAGCGGGACTTAAGTTATTTAATATATAATGGGCATTTAATCCAATACTTTTATTGACAAGTATTAGAATCAAATATTAAGTAAAAATTCCAAGACTATTCTGATGCCATAACTGAAAATACAAAGGAATAAATAAAATAGAGATACATAAATTCTAGAAATAATTAAAATACTTATTCAGGACAAAATTTGTAGATAAGAGGGACAGTAAAATAATAATGATAATAAATATACTTCTATGCAACTAATAAATGAAGTCAAATGCACCTCCCCCAAGTTTAAACCATATAAATGAAAGAACAGAATATGCAGCCATAAATACATTAAAATAATTTAAAAAATGAAGAAACGAGTGACCTTTATCGTTGAAGTTTAGAAGAATGCTGTGGATGAGTTGATTGGTTGCGCATCTCTTTGTATGATTAACTTTTAAAGGGAGTAATTATTGAGTTCTAGATTTAAATGTTTCATGAATTGAAATTCGACATTTTTTTAGTTTCATTGAAATGGAAGCAGAAATTAATAAAAATGAAAGAATTAGAATCTAATTGATGAGAATTCTTGGGTTGGAAAGGAAAATGAGGGCTCTAGGTAATCATTCAAAATGTTTAGTAACTTTATATGTTAATTGTAACTTGCTTAACCCGCATGTCCACACTGACAGAGTACACATGTAAATTTATAAACAACGAAGGATCGTAAGTGCATTGGGATTAATTCCTCGGAGCGACAGTATTTATTTAATGTTATTTAGTGGAACAGAATTGGGATTGAAAGAAGTAGTTATTAAGAACAGAGAGTAAATGTTCACTTAACTTAGTTGTAAGGTTCTCAATGTGAGGTAGTGTAAGAAAATAATTTTATTCAGGGACTTTTTCGAGTGCGTTATAAAAAAGCCTCTTTTGATAAATTGAAATGATTAAATTAGATTTTCAGATAATATATTTTAGAACTAAATGAAAACCAACGAAAGCAAACATTCTAGACTGTACATACAGCTTTTTAATGCTGTAAATGAAATCAGGTCCTAAATTTGGTAGTAGTGGGGTTTCTAAAGAACGAAGTCTTGATTATAAAGCCAACAATTGTAACAACGTTTCGTGGAAAGACTTTCTATTACCAGTTCTGTTCCATTGGCAATGGTTTGGCTGTGTATTGTTGATTTAAATCATTAAAAATGAAAGTGTGTCGTCCATCTACTTGAATATAGAAATACAGTTACAATATCATTTCAACACTGTAGGTTTAAATTCTCTAGAGAACCTAGTTAATTAGTTTTTTTGCATGGTGCCATACTTAACTCTTAGCTAATTTGCACTCAAACGGAGAATTTTTTGGCCCATCCTCCTGATTTTCATTTCTAAAAGGTTCCTTTGCTCTAACCAACCCTAAAAGGTATCTGATTAAATGCTACACGTTTCGAGGACAATGAATCTACACCAATGGAAGTCATAAAAGCATTATTGGGATTAAGCTAGGAAATATAATTCGAAATTCCAATCAATCTTGAACCAATAAGTCAAAGAGAATTGGACGGAGAGGTATGCCAGATTTGCCAACCACTAAATAACTCAGGAAGTAGTACTGGAAGCATAAAATTAATTGCAAAAACATTACAAAACTATTAAGCTATTACTCAAACTTGCGAAGAGAAATAAGAATTATTTGAATCGTGCAAGACGAAGAAATATGCAAAGTATTGTACTTACCGACCTCTAATTTATTACATAAGAGTGGTAAACTCTTTCCAACTATTAAAAGGTGCACATGTAAATATTAGAATAACCAAAGACTAAGAGTTGTAACGAAATTGGACGAAAAGTGTAAGAATAATAAATAATGAGGAAAACTGATTATTAATACGACCAATTTAGTATCATCCGTAAAACTTCAGATGTAGCCATACTTTAAGAATGAGCTTAAAATGTCTTGAGATTTTATGACAACATTGAAAAGAGCCAAAGTTCTCTTAAAACAGCTGGTTTTTATCTAAAAATGTAGTGTCTATATGGAATCTAAATACCATATGAAAGGAAAATAAGACAAATTAGTGTTGGATTGACTATTTTACTACCAAGAGATTATTTGAGGATTTTTAGTTAGTATAAATACATAGTTTGCAACCTAAATATATAAAAAAAATCATTTAATAAGAAATTAAAACAGGTTTAATCGAATTATATGAAGTAATTCTAGGATATACAAAGTAGTGAAATTAGATGAAGCAATTTTAAATAAGGACTATTTACGAGTTAATGGACACAAGAACCGTTCTTCTAAATAACTTTGAACAGTCTGGTGTCTACGTATGAAGTTAAAGTTTTGATGCAATCACCACAATCATTCTCTTTTTGTTGAATTGCCGGTCATTTGCTGGAAGGCGAATCAATGATTGAGTATCCTAAATTTCATTTCGACTCTAAATCTTAGAGAACTTGGATGCATGACTAGGAGCATTGTTCTACATGGAGACAAGGGACTTCATCATCCTCACTTTCTCTGAACCAGTCTAGGAAGTGTTTCTCCAAGAACTTGTAGTACGCCTTGAAATCTATTTTGACGCCACCATTCACTTTGTAAGGTCATAATGGCTTATATCCAACAATTACAGCTCAAATCATCAATCTTACCACTCTTTCTTATCGCTTGATGAACTGCTTCCCCTGACGTCAATTGACAACCCAGCCTCTTGTTGACCAACCAGCTTGTCAATCTTGAGTGACTCTTGATTCGTCTATGAAGATAACTTTGCTAGAGACAGTTTACATCTATGTCTGGACCTACAATAAACGTTTTTCTTCGTGTTAGGAATAGCTTTTCGGTCTTATTCTTAGAGGTCAAAAATTTCATGAATCTTACACTTTGGTTATCTCGAGAGGGAATGGACCCTAGTAGAATCAAAAATGTCTTTGCAGTTAGCATGAGGGGTTTTAGCGACTTTTAATTTTATTCGAGAAAAATCGCAAAGGGCAAGAGTTAAAAATTCTGGTATAACCCTTTTCTTTCTTGATTCATTGCTATTCTCTACAATTTTATTCACAGTGCGATGATCAGGTTCCAAATATTTTGAATTTTAGAGCGAAAACTTTACTTAATTCCGCCACGATATAATTCTTCTCTGGGAAAAATTCATTTTCTGACCATTTTATCGTAAAATGCTACTAACAAAAGATATCTGGAGGGTCATTGTAAACGAATTTCATAAAATCGACTATAAACTATGTAATACCTGAGATAAATAGTACAGCATTTATTAAATTGTGATTATTACACTCCTAAACGTATCTGAAACAAGAAAATCTAAACTTGCAAATGATGAGACGTTAAAGAGTTATTACACATAATCTCGACTCACTTTATAGTTTTCACTGCAAAATAATCTAGCAAAGTTTAAAAGAGTGTAGCGTTAACCTGTAAAATAGATACGCTTCTTTTTTATTGAAAGTGAAAACCAACGAGTGTTACCTGCAGATCCCTAAGGTGAGACGGGTAAAGAAAGCATTGAACTTCGAGGAAGTTAAATGTCCGCAAGATATATAGCTGCAGAGCCTTCTCTGAGCATTGGGGCCAGGGGGGCACATAATCCTCCAAGTATCAGGTGAACATACTGGCTCATGCTCCCCCTGACATTGAATAAACTACACTCAGTGTTTGGTAGCGTGGCGGGACAGGAGGAAGTTAACACAAGTTCACCAAATCATGAAATGTTTAAAAATCTTAAAACCGGAAATCGCGTTTCATTTGAGGAGCGGATTTTTTTTATTATTATTTAAAAAAAAAACCAACGTGTGAAAATGTTGACTTAAGGTTTCTTGAAATCGATGGATTTTCACTCCTAATTTCATCACTTCCCTTACTATTTTCATATCTCTCATTTTCGAGTGACGCTCCCTCTTTGGATTATTTTTTTAAATGGATACAACTACTTTTGCTGCTCCCGCTTCATTTTATTCTAAAGGTTCACAATGAAATTCACATAAAGATTAGAATGACAATCACTGGCAAGACCAAAGATACATTGAGGGTAGGGTAGTCGCGAAAGAGCCGTAGTACTGTTCTATGCCACCAAAGAACCAGTAAGGAACGCTTCTTGACCCAAGGCAGAGCCATCCGTCTCGCGTTATGTGAGTGTGGATAGAGAAACCCTTCGGTAGGTTCCGAGACGGAAGAGTGATGCGTTGCGTGTGATAAGAAAGGAAGAAAAAGGAAAAGTGATTTTGGGGTTTGTTGTGTGTATGGTGTGCGGATAGAACATGTGTGTAAACAGGCCTCATATTCAGCGCGCTGCCAATATGCGACTAGCTCATTACGAAAATTGGAAGTTTTTGCATCCGCTGTATTTTAAACCCGTTACCTAGGCGTTAGAAGTCCATTTGGGATAACGAGAGCTCCATAAGCACCTGTTTCTTTCCCATGTAAGTCGATCACACCAGATTTGGTCCAACAAATAATTCACACGAAGAATAATGCTACAGATTACAACGAGCCGAGGCGGGGAGTACTTTATTTTCACATTTCCTAGAATGAGTACAAAGAGAGGTGTAAATTTATTATAGAATTCCATCAAAGAAAGTAAATACATACTGGGGAGGGTGGGGTGTATACGGGAATCCCTCATTATTCCGGTGTCGCTTTGATTCTCCCCTCAGTCTCTCCCTGAAAAAGTACTATATTTAGGGGAATCAGAACGAAGCATATAACAAAGAGTCCCTTGTCTCAACATGTGAAGTTAAGCCACATTGGGGCGGGGTAATCGCCGGATGGAGTCACAAATGTAGATCTATCTTGTTATAGCAGCGCTAAAATGGAAATCCCCATGCAAATATAGGATTTAGGTTTCATCTTGACTATGGAGAGCAATTTTGGTTACCATTTTATAAAATGAATATTGGTTTGCTTTAGTCAATACAAAGAAGGATGGCTAAGATTATTCATGGGTTGAGGAGTTTACCTTATGTTGAAAGGCTTAGGAGACTAAATCTACTGGCATTAGAGAGGAGAAGAGTTCGCCGGGACTTGATTGAGTAAAGGGAGAAGAGTTCAAACAGACTTGATTGACGTCTTGAAGGGTGTAATAGAGGTTATAATAAGGGAGACAGAGGTAAGGTTCTTATCTTTAGTGAACGTGATAGGACACGTAGCAATGGGTTTAAGCTGGCCAAGTTTAGGTTTAGGAAAGAGATTGGTAGAAATTGGTTTACTTATCGAGTAGCAAATAAATGGAATAGGGGGAATAGTCATGTTATAGAAGCGCGTCCTCCCTGGGGAGTTTTAATAATAGATTGGATAGATGTGTGGATGAGGATGGTAGGTGGGGCTGAACTGGGTAAAGGGAACAGGAGCTGTCTCGTGTAGGCTATTGATTAGCTTTTTGCAGACTCTTTTTTTATGTTCTTATGTTAAAAGGAGCGAAGATCGATGCTAAAAGAAGTAAAGATCGATGTTGAAAGAAGTGAAGATCGACGCTAAAAAGGAACGAAGATCGACGCTAAAGGGAGTGAAGATCGACGCTAAAAGAAGCGAAGATCAGTAGTGAAAACCTAATTACAAGCAACAATGGAGCACAACTATAGTAAAATTACGGTTTATTTTTAATTGATTGAATTTATTTTTTCTTAAATCATTAAGCCGACAGTTCCTCTCAACCAGAAAATATTTGAGTAGTTTCGTTAAGGAAGTGTTGAAATTAGGGGAAGTGATAATGTGTAAAAGATATATTGCCCGCGTAGATTAATTGAAGGGCAAGGACTAGTAGGACACGCAACTCTCCTGAAATCCTTCTACTTCCCTTCTACAATTAAAATACCATGAAACTACTTAGTAAATTCTAAATTCCTAATTTAGAGCTTTAATATGCATACATTTACATTTTCCTACATTAATTTTCATTTGCCATTTAACAAACTAGCTTCTCACCTCATATACCATCTGATCTCAAACATATGTTGACTCAAGTAAAAAATTATTGGATGAAAATAAAAAAAAATGATGAAAGGGTTAACTAGTTTCTTGGTGGCCAAAACGTCTTCAGCTCGAGTCATTTGGAATCGATAAGTAACGTTCAAGTATCAGTCACGGGTATCGTCAATTCGCCACGTGGAAGAATGGTGAAACGCTGGAATCTAGATTCTACCTCTCTTCTTTTCTTCTTGAGTTGAATTGCTTCGAGGGCTTTGGAAGGTCAAGTTTCCCTTCCTTCTTCATAAGCACACACACACACACACACACACACACACACACACACACACACAAACACATACCTGTGTAAGTTTGTCCCAGAGTTTAAGTTCGAAGAATTTAAAATTATACTTTGGTCTCAGAACAGTGTTGGGAGCGTTAACCTTTTCAAGTATTTCATTCTTTTATTCCCTTCTGTTCACAAGAAATTATAATTTAATTTGGGGATAATAATTTTAAATAACTCCAAAATAATACTTATAACAAATATTTATAATAAAAGATTGGATTAAATTGACTAGACAAGGAACCAGGCTTTAATCTGTTCGCGTATAAGTTTACGTTCGTATTTGAGTACCTAGGATCTTTCTACGAACAATTTTTTGGAATTTATATTTACACTCTGCCTTCAAAACATCTAGGATTAACCTTTTTTTTCTTGTCTTTGTTAGCGTTAACCCTTTCCAGTATTTCAGTCCCTTATTCTCTTCTGTTCATGAAAAACTATGGTTTAATTTAACGATAATAAATTAAATAACCCCCCAAAATAATACCTATGAATAACAAATAAATATTTATATCAAAATATGTGATTAAAGTGACCTGACAAGCTACCATAGTTTAATTAAGTTTCTGTTCAGGAAGGTTCAGTAATACGTGTTAGGAAGATAAGTACTTTGTGTTTTCTATTCTCCCCAGAGATGCCCGGGATGAGGGTAGCGGAAGATCACAGAAACCAGCGTTCCCACAGTTATTGTAATCGGACTAATCACTGAAATTAATTGCTTCTGTTCCTCGGCTAAATTGGGCCGAACCTCAAAAGAGGCTTTTGAGAGGATGAAGCCGAAAAGCTTGATTGTCTTAACGGTTAATCCGTGTCACTGATCTCTCGATCCTGAAATGATCCTTTGTCAAAGAATAGCGAAGACGTTTGTAATTCCTCATCCGGATCCATTCCCAAACGCGGGAATGTGCGGTTCATCCGGATTCACTCCAAGTCCTTAGGTGCTTCTTGAGTCTCCCCCTTTAGGGACGCTGCTCACTCCTGTTTCCTTGTTTGAACGCGAGCTTTTATTTACCTGAGCCCACACCTTTCCTAATTACCTTTCGTTTACTCGGCTGGGGCACCATCCGTCTTCCAGTGGAGGTTTACACCGGAAGACTTTAAAGGGCATAACCCTGTGCCCCCCCCCCCTCTTGAATAAATCCTCAACACCCCCAAATTTCTCCGACGTTGAATTAATAAATGGTCATTTAAGCGGAACGGACAATTTAAGGTTAGCCGCAGGAGAGACGTTTCTGTCCCGCGGAACAACGGCGCCAGAACAAATTTTACTTGCGGTTTACAAATAATTATTGATTGATTATTACGATTTATTATTTAGGTCACAGTGATTTATCAAATAATAATTTATTTATTGATTATTTCGAGTTATTCTTGTGTCTCAGTTGTTGATCAAATAAGGATTTATTGATTGATTATTACGATAAATTATTTGGGCCTCAGTGTTTGAGCATATAATGATTAATTGATTGATTATTGAAATTTATTACATGGGTCTCAGTGGCTGATAAAATTATCATTTATTGCTTGACTGAGTGTCAGTGGTTGGTAAAATCATCCTTTATTGATTGATGGGCCTCAGTGATTGGTAAAATAATCATTTATTGATTTATTATTACGATTTAGTACTTGGGTCTCAATGGTTGACAAATTATCATTTATTGTTTGATTATTACGATTTATCACATTGGGATCAGTGGTTGATAAAATAATCATTTTTTGATTGATTAGGGTGAGTTTGATCAAATAATCATTTATTGATTGATTTTTATGATTTACACTACCGAGCAAAATAAAAGAACGATTTTCCTTTATAAAATATTTTCAAAAATATAAGTAAGTAAATGAAATTTTCATGGTACATTTAGGCATGCATTTAATATATTTTATGATTTCATATGATACAAGCAATCGTATATTAGAAAAATTATGCTAAATAAACTAAAAAAATAAAATATTGATACGTGAAAAATAAGGGAATGATATTTCACTGAATTGTTTAGTAAGCAAATACACTAGAAACCAGGGAAGATTTGACAACGATGAAACTTAATACACATAATATGAGGTGTTGAAGCCGTTGTTTTCTATTACTTCGGCGCACCGACGACCGCAGAACCTCATCAGTATCTTGCAAGATTCTGGTGTTATTTTTTTCCATTTTTGCTCAATTTTCGTCCATAAATCTGTCACAGTTGAAGGCTGCTGGTCTTGCACTTTGTCTACTTTGATTTTCCAGAGGTTTGCAATTAGGTTCTGTTTCGGGCTATGAGCAGGGCACTTATTCTTCGATGCCTTCTTGTTTTAAATAGCATTTTACTCGCTTTGTACTATGGCATGGCGCGTTTTCCTGCACAAATACTGCTAGATGGATCAGATATGCTCGTAGTGAAGGCATAACATGTTATTGTACGAGGCTTAGGTACACATTAGCATTTACCTTCCAATTATTTGCACTAGCAGACCAACTCTTTTATACCAAGCCATCCCCCATACCATAAACGCTGCCGCCTCCATGCTTGCAATCAGATCCAACTAAATTAAATTTTCTTTCGTCGCTGAAGTTAATTCTTTCCAACACTTCATCCCTCCAAACAACATGAACTTCAGATATTCGAGTTTCGCCTTCCGTTTTTTCTTACTGGTGATTGGTTTGGTTGCTGGAGACGAGCTTTTAGACCCGATGCATTGAGGCGACGGGACACTGAACCAGCTCACTTCTTTGCCACAATGGTCTTAATTTTCCGAGAAATTTCTGCTGCATTTTCGAAGGGATTCTTCATAAAGAAACGTCTAATAGCTTTGTCTTCTCGTACGGTGGTTTTCCGGGGTCGACCGACTTTTGCAGGAAATTTATAGGCGTTGTTTACATTGTTATAAGTTCAGAGTGCGCAAAATCACACTCTTGGACCTTCCTACCTATTAAAATTGCAGACAGAGTCCACCCCGAATCATTCAAGCTAGTCACTTTCACGTGTGGTGGCATTTCTGAAGAGTGAGTACGACAACAATGGCGGCTGTACAGTGTACAGTTCTTACCTACTAAGCAGAATGTTGCCAGATGATTTCTTGAAGCTTCTGAAAAAATCATTCTTATTTTGCATGTCATTATATTATTTTGTTAGTTTATTTAGTATATTTTTTAAAATTTACGATTGTATTATATGAAATCATAAAATATATTAAATTCATGCCTTTATGTATCATGGAAATTTCATTACCTACTCGTCATATTTTAAAAAATATTTTAATAAAAGAAAATCGTTCTCTTATTTCGCTTGGTACTGTATTACTTGTGACTCAGTGGTTGATAAAATAATAATTTATTGATTAATTATTACGATTTATTACTTGTGTCTCCGTGGTTTATACAATAATCCTTTATTAATTGATTTTTACGAATTATCTTTGAGTTTTAAAACTTGATAAAATAATCATTATATGATTGATTGGGTCTCAGTGGTTGATAAAATAGCATTGATTTAAAAATTATCTTTGCAAGACGTCTAAGTTCTATCAATCGATTAGATTTTTGTGACATTTTCGGTTGATCTTTGTTAATATTTCTCATTCGAAATAGGTTTTAAGATAAAAAAACATAGTTTTCTAATATAATTTATTAATTAGATGTTACAAAAATTGATTAATCTATATTGAATAGTTGGGATTGATAAAGGTAAGTACATATAAATTGAATATTAGGCCATTATTGTTTAGAATTAAGTGCATGAACTTCTGTTTCTTCGAATTCCTAGAATGCGCAACGGTAGGGAAGTCTCTCTTCAGAGTCCAACAGTAATTAGCCCTCATGACTGCATCCAAGAGTCCCTGATACCTGGTCTCCATTTTCTTCATGTCCTGATGGAATATCTGCCCCTACTCAGTGAAAAGTTTTGTGTAGTTATTGGCCTTCTTGTTGCCAAGAAAGTCATGACCAGAACAAAAGCCTTCCATGATTCCAGTTCCACTTCGTTCATTAACTTTTCAATTCTGGATATCTGATTAGCTGACGGAGTTGAGGACCTTCAAAGATACCAGCTTTCAACTTCTCCACGTTCATTCCTTTAAAAGCGTGGCCCAAGTAAATGAAGCAGCCTTCATCCTTCTCCAGGGCTTTGGTGAACTGTTTGATCAAGCTGAGCTTTATGTGCAGCAGTGAGAAGAGTATCTTCTCTCTGTCGACCAGATGGTTGTTTATGACGTTCCATGATCTGCAAGGCGCCAATTTCTCCCGCACAGGGCTGTCCTTCTACAAGTAATGTTTAGTTCTGTCCCTACTATCCCACATGCACAGAAGGCATGGATACTCAGTGAACCTGGACTTTTGTCCCAACAAAAATTTCAGCGATCGCTTGCAGCTGTCAATGAAGTCTCCAATCTTAGGGTTAGTACTGACACTCCAAGATTGTGCAAAAGCTAGAAAAAATCTGTACAGTACACAAGTCCTTCTTTTGAGAGAGAAAAAACGGAGGTAATCTTGATGTCTGTTGCGGTAGAAGGTGATGCGAGCAGTGTCAGTGAGGAGTTGTTTTTCAATCTGGAGGCCAACAGTTCGGCAGAGAACTTTGACAAGCAGAGATCGCGAACTAGATCATTTAGCTCCTTTTGAGAAAAATTATATGGCTCATCATCGTCAAAAACTACTTCTTCTTCTTAATTTTATTCAAGAGTAGATGATTCTTCATCATTAATGTCAGGAAGTGCTCCAAAGACAGGTACTGGAATTTCACCAAAATGAACTACAGGACGACGTGCTGATTAAAGATCAGGATACTTGAGGCTTCTCTGGTTCTTCCTGTAGATCCCAGTAAAATCAATAGCGCAGAAGTAGCAGTCAATACCATATTTTTTCGGATCCCTCTAAACCATGGAAATTACAAACCTCAGACAATTCTTCTTACCCTCGATCCTCTGAGGTAGATTCTCGGTGCATGTCTTACATATTATGTGTGGCACCCAAGCTTTATCTTGGTCACCAAGTTTCATACCAAAACAAGCTTGATAAGCACGCGCTATAAAACATATGGATGTATTCTGTAGCAGAATACATCGAGCTTATTTTTAAAAGATCTTGTGGCCGAATCCATTTCATTCACCGGCTCAAGAAAAATACCAGTTAGGTAAAAATTGTCGCATGTAACTCTTCATAATTCGTTTATTTAAAGAAATAAGAAATATTTTTGCATCATATAAATATAAAATACCTGTACATGTAAAAAATCATGTGGCAATATATCAAAAAGTTGACTTGATTGAGCGAAACCAATATGATTTGGGGATTCGGCACATCAAAATTGTCCCAAATCAGCAAAAAGACTTAGACAATAATGTGGGTATTGGCCAGTGTAATCATTTATTGATTGAATATTACGATTTATTAATTAGGTCTCCGTGGTTGATACAATAATCATTTATTGTTTAATTGGGTCTCATTGGTTGATAAAATAATCATTTGTTGATTGATAACTACGATTTATCACTTGGTATCATTGGTTGATAAAATAATCATTGAATCATCAATTTGTTTACATTTAGAAACGCGTTCTTACTTACTCAGGCCGTGGTGAAACCGACTTTTCCCAATGTACTAGTAACAGCACATTCTAAAAAGTTTTTTTCTAAAATTTTCGTAATTACTTATAATTATAGTTTTATAGATTAAAAGGCCCATGGTTTGTTTAGTAAAGTTTAGCTGTTAATTGATAAGATAAAATATTGGCCGAGATTTGTCTTTTGTCAGTAAACGTTTTGAGTATGAATGTAATCGGAATCTCATATGATGCGAAATAGAAGGAATGTCGTGATAATGAACTGTGCGTCGTTGCATCCTAATTATGTCCCTTAAGGTTCCTTGCCATCGCTTCGGAAGGAAGGGATATTCGTGAGATTAAAGCACCTTTCCTTGCCATAGTGCCCGAAACAATCGCTGTTTTTCTAATATGGATCTGCCATAAATTTCACATCTCCTTGCTTCGCCTTATCCAGGTTTTTTTTTCAATTTTTTTTTTACTAGGTACCATCCTTGTTTTTTGTTGTTGTTTTTTGAGGGGTTGATTAAAAAATATATATATAATAATTCTAAATAAACGGTGCAATCTCTCTTTAAAGTTTAAAAAAGCGCAATAACAAAATAGTGTGATAGAAATGGAATTCAAAGAACCTTCAACATATATAGCGTCACCCAGCAAAAAAAAATTCACTAAATTCAAACCTCAGTCAAATGTAATTGGATATATATTAAAATTCTCAAACAACAACTCTTATATATATTTTCTATTATCTAAAAGTTTCAACAATATAAGTATAATAGTATTGCTACAGTTAAAAAAAAATAATCATTTAAAAATTTGCTTGCCGATTGCTCCCGACAAAGGATAATGTCTAAAAAAATCTAAATCAATCAACCTTTATTGAAATAAATGATTAATATGTCCAACTTCTTGGTCACATACATCACTTAATCTCGTTTTAAAGGAAGAAATACATTTTCTGATATCAGATAGCGTTATGTTATCCCATGCAAGAAGAATTTGTCCTTAAGTTCAGATTCACTACATTTATTTTCTATTGTCATAAGCTTTTTCTTGAAGTAAATCCCGTATGGGCTCTATTGGGTTACAGGCAGGCGATTGAGGAGGCCAATTTTCTAAAAAATTTTGTGTTGTTTTGTTAATCTGAGAGGACGCACCATCTTGCTGGAAAATGAAGTCTCCTTTAGGATAGAGATGATGGCAACCATGAAGCAGGCCGATAGATAGTAGTACTATGTCATTTTCTGAATTACCTCTGGATTTTTGTGCATCGATAAAATGGATCCTCGTTTTAGCATTCCATGACACTCATGCAGTAACCATTGGGCTGTTTTTTGTTCCTGTTTTTAGCTAAATTTTATAGATTCATGATGAAGGTGGGATGGATGGATGTTCTTTTTCTTTTAGCTAAAACTCTGTTAGTTTCAATATTTGTTTGCACTTCTAAAGGGAAATATTTTTCGTCGGTAAACACAAAATTTCTTATATGTTGAGATGAATATAGATCGTAAAACAACTTACAACGCGTCTTTATACGTTGTCTTGTATTAATATCATGACGGGAAATGCGCATTCTTTTATAAGTTTTTATTTTTTTGTTGTTTTAAAATCAGTTGTACAAAATAACAGGACATACCAAATTCACTAGAGATCTTCCCTTGGGATAGATGAGTCCGGGTTTTTCCTCCTGAGATAAAACAAATTCTTCTACTTCAATCATTTTAATCTCTGTCTTAGCATTTGAATTTTGGCCGTCACTACCTTTCTCTCGAGCTACCCAAACATTAGTTTTATCTTTTTAATTAAGTTATAAACACTTCTATTAGTCCAATTTCTATCTGGAAATTCACGAAAAATTCTATTTCCATTCCAACCTTTTTCTTTAAAATATGTGCTTCTATTATAATTTTATCATTTAACCTTACCACCATTGTGATAGTGTGTATAATAACACTTTGTATAAGTTCAAAGTTTAAATGATTACTGAAAGAGAGAAAAAACAAGGCTAATTATAGCTTAATTGCCTAGGCATGCAGACTTTGCATTTCCTACGCACAAATGTAGCACGTTTTCTTGATTCGGCAAGCAAATTTTTGAGTGACTATTTATTTTTTTAATTGTAGCAATACTATTATAGTTATATAGTTGAAATTTTTAGAGATAATAAAAAATACATATAAGGTGTATGCAAATTTCATTTATATCCAATAACATTTGACTAAGTTGTTCAAGTTTGAATTTAGTTAAGTTTTTGCTGGGTGTCGAGGGATGAAGGTGTGTTACCAAAAGGTATCTAAAGGTACACACTACCGTACGCCAAGCAGCCACTATCGGCGCTGCGCTCGGGTACAATTGAATTGGGAAAAAGGTAAGGACCTTCTACTTAGAGTGCGATATTATTAGGTTGGGTCTTTAAATGGGAATACGTTTGCAGGGTTCGTCTCAAGGGTTATTCGAAAGATAAACACCAATACAAAATTAAACTTTAATACAAATAATAAGAACAAGAGCACAGATAAATGTGGAAATCTAAATATTAATCAGTACGACAAAAGAATATTATGACAGGCAAAAGTTAAAGAAACTAGGTCCGTGAAAATATATAAGTGATCCAATAAGTTGGATTGAATGAAAGATTTAGCAAGTCTATTGGCGTTACACCAAATGGGAAATTCTTCTTAGGACTGGGGAATAAAGAGGTGGAAATTACGAGGAAAGGACTGCTGGTTGCCTCTGGAGGATGAACTGGGGAGGTGGAAGAACAATGGCC
Source organism: Ceratothoa steindachneri (assembly GCA_963969495.1). NCBI lineage: Eukaryota > Metazoa > Arthropoda > Malacostraca > Isopoda > Cymothoidae > Ceratothoa > Ceratothoa steindachneri. Next base: position 179,889,399 of record OZ018326.1, read on the forward strand.
AGGTCTTCGTCGATGGGGTCTCGATGCGAAGGTGTCCAGAAAGAGTCCGAAGGGGGTTGAGATTACTTCGGCTCCAGGGAGAAGTAATCACAAATCGAGATTCGTCTGCGGGATGGCAGAAAGTCTCAACCAATGTAGTGACACGAGAGAAGCCCAGGACAATCTTCCGGGGCATAAACGGGTTTCCGTAATCTTCCTCTCATCAGGGCGGATTACGCGAAGATGATCTGCTGACGAGATCACAATGGCGAGGAGACCACTCCACAGGAGACAGATACGAGGGTCTGGACGGCAAGAAGATCGGGTTCTCTCTATTTGCTGTGGATTTGCAGACATCACCTTAAATAGGAGCCCCAGCCATGGTCGACAGAGGGCTACGCGCAGCGAAGGCGTCCCAAGGGGATATCGGACGCGGCTTAATCAAACATAGACCTTGATAATTTCGGGCATCGACGAGGCGAACGGGAAATAAGAGAGATTCCCTTCTACTCCAAGAGGGGGGAAGATGGACACGGCTGCCACCTGGGAGCGGGACAGCGTTATCAAACTGGGGGGGGGGGGAGACAACGATAAAGCACACCAAATTAAACACAGCTGCGCTGGTCTGTCTCAACTAGAGAAATTCTGTGTGATAACGGCGTATTGAGCTTCATGCTCCCACACTGGGCTATCCGATGTATAAGGAAAAATTATCCCATAGGTCATTGAGTGCATAGAGGGCTAATTTATGTTATAAGTCATTGAGGGCATATAGTGCAAATTTTTACGATAGGCCATTAAGGGGATATAGGAAAAACCTATGGATATCGAGGGTTTATAGGGCACATTTATGCTGCAGTTCTTAATGAATACTCATAAACAAGCCATCAACATCATTACATGTTGAAGAGCGTAACCAACGTAATGATTTTTTTAGGATCGAAGAGAAGGGAGAGTTTGTTGAAAAAAGGTCGTATATTCTTCTGAAGAATGCCGCAAGCGTTTTTAGCTTAAAGTGTTACCTCGTTAGTAAAAAGTACATCTCGGAAAAGGGTGAATGGGTGTTTGAGGTTAAAGTTTGTTCGTTTGTTTAGAAACCGAACGTAAATGATGAAGATGCACTTACCAATGCAGAAATTATTTCCCTGCTCAATTTCTCTTCGCGGATCAGCGGTGTTTAACTTCTTACCTTGTTTAAGCACTTTTATGAACACAAGAGTAAACGAATTATTTGTTTGACAAGGAAACATTTGATGAGGCTAATAAGGCTTCGTTTGAGTTGGAAGTTGAAGATAGGTGGGAAAGGTAAAGTGTGAATTCCTTGTGGTTTGAGAGTTGAAACTAAAAGAGTTGATAACTCTAAGTTGGCAGATTAAAAGAATGAAAGACAAAAGATTTTTACTTTTGAAAGTCTGTTGAGTGTGTGTGGATCGTTCATGTCCCAGCGCCACCTCAGGAGGGGCCGCAGAATACGGAAGCACCGAAATTCCCCCTTCGCCCAGAGCACGGGAGGAGGACCACCTTCCCAGGCCCTCTCAGTCCTTCGGGTCTACAACGGCAATTATTTCTAGCCCGTAAACAGGGCAATAAACGACATCATCCGTCTTACAGAAAGAGCTTTCCAAAATCATAAAGCGATGCCAGTGTTACCTTTGCACACCATTCCAGAAGACAAGGGGACACTTTTAATATACAAACAAAGTCATCACTCATAAACGAGCTCACCTGACAGGATAATAAAATTCACATAAAGATCAAAATCAATCACAGGCCTGACCGAAGGCACTAAGGACAGCACTCATGTATGTGGGTAGATAAAGAAAGTAGTAGAACTCTACTCCTTCCCTTCAGAATGCATGACACCTGCAGGTTTGAACAATTCATCCTACAAATACGATAATTTGATAAATTACAAACTCTCTGCGCACACCCAAGAATTTCATCTAATCGCGAACTCCCTCCGTACACCCAGGCATTTCATCCAATGGTGAACTCCACCCGCAAGCCCAGCCATTTTATTTAATAGCGAACTGCCTCCGCACACGCAAGCATTTTATCTAACGGGTTTTGTAAACATCCTGTTACAATCGTTACGACGCTCTCAACAAACGACACAATGCTAGTTTTGAATCAGTTAGACAGTTTTTTGTTGTTTTAACATATAGATATGTATTTAAATTGTAATAGTAATCAATGTGGCTACCCTTGCCCGCGAGCACGCGCTCCAAGCGAGGACTGAAGGCCGCGGGCATACGTTGCGGACGAAGTCTATCCTCATGCTGGTTCACATGCGGAGAACTTCAGCTCATCGACGATGTTTTGGCGGACTTTGTAGGCTTTGCCCTCGACATGTGCCTACACGTTGTAGTCGATGGGACTGAGGTCAGGCGACTGCGGCGGTCAAACTTCCTTTGACCATTCTTGCACAGTATTGGCCGTGTGGAATGTGGCACCGTCCTACTGAAAGGCGTACTCCGCCTTCTTCGTGATCATTCTTACCCAGTGTAGGACTTCTGTGGCCAAGATATCCATGAAATCTGTCGCGGTGACCTTGTAACCGGCCACGAACCACACCTGACGTATTTCTCGCCATTCGAAGCCACGATGCTGACCATCATCATGGAGGCAGGGTGCTTGGAGGTGGAAACGTAGCGGACCTCAAAGACGTACTGGCCGAAGTTTACCACGCGGTCATTCTGCTGGATTTTTTTCACACAAATAAAACAGAATTCGATTGTCATGACCCTTCAAATCGTTGAGAAGGCGACGAAAGCACTCCTGACATTGTTCTCGTATACGGTCGGTGAGCAGAGGTCTTTCCACGCACCTCAAACTCTTGACACCATCCTCATTGACGGCCCTCGACACTGGCAACTAATATATTCTTCTTCGCAAGCGTATTCATTCTGAGCTTCGGAGCACTTCCGAAGTCCTTTCTCGCTGCCAAATGGCTGACAATTTGAGATCTGCCTAAACGAGCTCGATCTTTGAGGTCCTCCACGTTCTTGAGCCTCTCTCCGATTCGGTGGATTGTCATCCAGTTGACGTTGAGACGCTTAATGATGTCGGACTTGTTGTGGACCGCGCTCAGGAGAGCAGAGACCTCCATGTTTTTAATTCAATCTCGACACATATGTGTGTGTGTGTGTGTGTATGTTGAGATCAGCTTCTCATTTATACATGTTTTGTTAAAGACCAGGTTGTATTTTGATTTTATTAATTTTATTTTGGAACGTTCCAACTGGCGAATGCAATTTTTTGTATTTGGTTAGATATTAAAGATCAGTTGAGGAAGATCCATTTTATTATTTACAATTAATTAGAGTTTTTGCCGTGAGTTTTTGCCTTTCTTAAGGCATCTTCAGACGGCAGTCTTCGTTATTGTTGTGGCTGCGTTGAGTTTGTGTTTTTCCTTGGTTTTGCCTCCTTTACCGGTGAGGTAGCTCATTACTGGTCGTGAGCAGCTAAGAAGGAAATTGATGATGATGATGTAACAAGTGGGGAAATGTGTTGTAGGTATAGATAGTGGTGAAGAATATTTATAGTTTGCCCTGGTGTAGAGGGCATCTCGCGCTTCTTTCTTTTTCTTCTTCTTTTTTTTTCCTCGTTGGTGTCAGTGTTTTAGCTGACTCTTTTGTTGCTGTTTTCTTATTTATTTTACCTTGTTTCTATTTGTTTACTTATTTATTGTTATCTCCTTTTTTATCTCTTTCTTTTTTTAAATATATATATATATATATATATATATATATATATATATATATATATATATATATATATATATATATATATATATATGTGTGTGTAATTAGGTAAAAGACCATGTTGTATGCAGGTTCCATTAAAGTCCACAGCTGTGGCAGTGTTATTAATTTTAACTTGTATTTTCTTAATATTTCTTACAAGTTTCTTAACATCCGCGAATGACATTCTTTATTCCTAGACGTCTTTCGACCGTGTTAGGTCATCTTCAGGAAATGAACAGAAATGGAATTATTCTTACGTCTTGAAAAAGGGTAGAAGTTAAAAGTATATAGTTAGAGTAGAGTGGATAGTAGGTGCTAAGGTAAAGTGGTGAAAGGGACTGAGTATGAGATATTACAGTTTGCTGGGTTACCAGCCATCTCTTGTTCGTTCTTTATTATCGTTTTATTATGTATTTATTTTATTTATATTTATTTATTTCATTTTTTTTATATTTTTAATTTATTTTCAAGGCTCTCACGCCTCTATTGTTCTTTGTTGTTTTTTGTTTTTGTTTTTTAGTGTGCAGTTGTTTGGTCAATATTTTACCTAAACATTGGTGCAGGATTAACCCCGACTATCGGTTTCCCGCTTATAAAATTTCCTCTTTTGTTCCTCCGATGATTAATTGGGATCTCCAATTTTCTATTTTCTTCTTCATTTAAAAGTTCTTCAAGTTTTTCTCATATTTTCGTAGCCTTTATGTGAAGAATTGTGTTAATTGGTTCTAAGTTAATTTCTTGGTGTAGCTTTTTTTGTCTGCGTTGTTCTCTTCTTCTCGTATTTGTTATTAACAATACCCTTTGTTTTGTACCCTTTGTAGCTTGACGGTGTTGGTCTCATGTAGTGCATTGAGAGGTATTGTTGGATACGGTAACACCAATCTGCATAATGCATTATAAATTTTATTTTTGTTTTTTGTGTTAAAATTTCTGAGTTGGAACAATTTTGTGTGATTATATTTTGCTAGGTCTATAAAAATACAATTCGTATGTTTTATATATCCGTTGGGAGTTATTTTTAGCCCGAGAACTTTGCCCTCTTGTTTGTATCGATATCTCTTTTCTTCGACAAGTACTCGTATATTATTTACTATATTATTATTTACTCTATTATTCACACTATTAAGTACTATGAATAATATACTCGCGATGTTTTACGTCTTTCCACTGGTACGATTATAAACTTGTCTGGATTAGTTCTTATTTTCTATTTCTTTTCATAGTTGTTGATATTTGTGATTTCTGCTGCAGTTATTCTAGCTATCGTGGGTGGATGCCTATCAGGACTTTTGGTGATTATCGAGATATCATCCGCGAATTGTATATATGTAGTACTTTCAAAAATAGGCTCTGGTAAATCCCTTGTGTATATGCTATATAGTAACGTACTAAGGCATCCCCCTTGAGGGACTCCCTGATGTATCTCAAATTCGGGTCCCCGGTAGTCTTCTATTTCGATAAATGCTTTGCGATCCGTTACGAAACCACACAAACATTCTAGGGTTATTGGTTCCACTCTTTGTTCTTCTAATATTGTAGGAGATGCAGTGTGGTTGGGCCTTATTTCTTCTCTGTTAACTTCTAAGTCTTCCATAATAGTGTTCTCATGTTTGTGGTCGAAATCCCTATTTTCGTCAGGGGATATGTTAAAAATCTCGCTCCAATGTTCTCTGAATGTCATCTCTATTTCTTGCGGTTCTTGTATGTCTTGTCCGTTGCGGTTAATGGATATCTTTGTTTTCTGTTTTCTATTTCCTCTTAACGTGATTTCTTGCACAAACTTCGTTGGGCTTAATTCCTCGTCTATCTTCTCCACTAGCTGGTCCCATCTGGCGCTCCTCTCTGCCAAAATGGCCAATGTTAGTTCGTTTTTAATGTTAAGGAGACGTTTCCTATCGCCTCTAAGTGGTCAGTTTGTTCTATTCTATCTCTTAAGTTTTTATAGTTGTTTTCTAGTTCTATAATTAATGGAGTACGAACATGGGGTGGTAAGGTTCTAAATGTTGTTCTTAGGATATGTAATGCATCTGCTTCGATAAGTGCCTTCATTAATTTATAGATGGCTCCATCTATTTCTTCGAGAGTAGCTTCGCTTAGATCTGGTTGTTGAAAATTTTCTAGATCTTCGGCGTATCCGCGCCAGTTTGCATTTTGGTAATTTTTCCTGATAGGGCACTTCACTTGTGTAGGATCGGCTGAAATTTTTACGACCACCATTTCATGGTCGCTAGTAGATGGTGGGCCTCTTTCTATTAGATAGTTATAGCGAAATCTAGGGGACACGAGTACGATGTCCGGTTTTGTTGCTCTTGCTCTTCCTATATATGTCGGAAAGTCCGGACCTATTCTTTCTAATATTCCTCTTTCCATTAGTAAATCCAAATTTTTTCCTGCATTATTGAAGTTCCTAGTGTCCCTTGAGGTTCTCGTGCGTGCATTTAGATCTCCCATGAAGAGGACTTGGTAGTTTTGCCCAAATATCTCCATAAAGTTGTGCATGGGTAAATATCCTCTTCTTGGGGGTTGGTATCCCGTCATAATATGCATGTTACCTGTTTCCGTTTTGATTTTAATAGATAGGTATGATTCATCGAGTTCTTTTAACCTAGTAAATTTTAATTCCTTCTTTACGGCCCGTCAAAGTTTACATCTGTGGTGGTTTTATATAATATTTTATAGTTGTATATTTTGATGGGGGTAGTTTCTGGATTTATATTTATTTCGTTCAATATAATAATGTCTGGGTTTATCTTTAAATACGAATTACAAAGTGAATGTCTCTTTACATCCCATCCCCCTAGGTTATGGCATATTATTTTTAGCTTTTGTTTGATTTCGTGATATGCTATTGTTCCAGTGAGTGTCTTCTCTCCTTTTTCTTAAGCTTTCTTTGGCAGAGGGATTTTGTTCTACAACATTTCTTTTTGATTTTGTAGCACATTTCTTTAGTAATCTTGATACCTTCGATTATGATGAATTTATGTATTTCGTTGTCCGAGTAAGGGCCTTCAAATTCATATTTATACATTCCCTTTTTTATTCCCAGTATGATTTCTTTTGTATTTCCTATAGGGGTAGGTCTATCTTCTGGAGCGTAGAACATTATGTTCAATCCTGTTTCTTCTTTGTTGTCTTTTGTGCCTGACATTGTGAAATCTTGTTTCTTGTTTCTTCTTCTTCCGTCGTTTCTCTTCTTTGTTGGATTTCTGAGCAGCTAGCAATATTTGTTAGTTGTTCCACATCCTTCTTTTTTCTGGTGTTTGTTTTGTCATCTGGCTGATCCTTGGGTCTCTCTGTACTCCCTGGTTTATAATTTTAATCTGGATAGGAGATTCGGTTTCGTCAGTTCTAGTTTTAGTTCCTGTTTTCGGTGGTTTATATTGTATGTTTAATACTTCAGCCGAAGGTGGGTTCTCTGGAAACCACATCGGTTCCAGGCCATTATTGCTTAGCATTTTATTAAGTTCAGTTGAGTATGTGCCTGGTTTTGCGACATTCATTACATGTGCGTGTAGAATACATGCTAGTATATTTAATGAGTTTTCCTGTTTTAGCTCTATAATGTTTTTAGCTGGTTGAAGTTGCTCTGCCGTGGCTTTGGCTACCTTTGCATATGTTTGGTTCCTCCTCTCCTCCTCTGCCTTCGTCTTCTCATTCCTTTTTCTATCAATAATTTCTTTCTTTAGTAGGCAAGCCATCGCCATTTTGCGATGGTTCCCTCCACAGTTCACACAATTTTTTCTCTGAGCTCTTGCAATCTCTCCAGATATGTGTGTTAGAGCTGCATTCAGAGCATTTATTTTCCTCTCTTTTGGGGCAATCCTTTGTTATGCGTTGATCTAGTGCAAAGCAGCTGAAGCACGTCAAAAAATTTATGAATTCATCGCTCCTTATCTGCTCCGGTGTTATCCTTAAATTAAACGCTAGTAGCCCGTTCTCCTTAGCTTTACGAGCCATACCTGTTTCTCTGAATATCACCTTGAAAACATGGATATATTCATTATTGGTAGATCTGTTTTTGAATTTAATCACTTCCTTTATTTGCGCCCATTCTTGGCGTTATTCAATTTTATCTTGAATTTATAAGGCCGTATGCTCTCCTATCCAGGGATCTATTTACCTGCAGTAGATAGCTTTTTAAGATTTTATTTGAGGCAGGACTTTGGCCTCTAGCCCTATGGTCTTTTTTCTGTTTGACAAATCGCAACGTAGTTCGATGTATGGTCTATTAATCTAATTAGAACTATTCCGAGTTTTCCATCTTTTTTCCTTCTTTCTTTTCTTCATTGAGAGCTCTTAGGCTGAGAATTGAGAGAAAAAAAAGGAGGGGGGGAGAAATAGATAAATATAAAGTGCGGCTCTGATCTAGTTATTGTTCTGGCTTATTCCTCTGTCGTGTTGGTAAATCCCTGCCTTCTTTCCTGTCGCCTAACCCTATTAGAGTTTGCTTCACTCAAAAGGATCCACTGCTCACACGGGTACCAACCCGTCCCGGGCTAAGCTTCGGCCGGCGCCGAGTAAGCCGCCCGGTTCAGATATGGCTCCCGTCCTGTATGAGTATCTATGGAGGCTCAGCTTCCCTAACCGACACGCCCTAAAGAGGTGGATAGAGAAGCAGAGGTTTCGTCTGCAGTCAGGTATAGGTCCAGTTAAGTCATATAGATTCTTTCTTCAGATGAATTATCTTGCTCTTCTTCGTGAACAATAGGTTGAGGCTTTCTAGGGTTAAACACTTATCTTCGCAAGTAAGTAAGAAAATTTCAACTGCCATCCGTCAGAAATGGAATTATTCAAAAATTTCTACATTATATATAGTATTTCTACGCGAACATAAGTATTACAAAAATTGGCCAATCATGGCGCGGGAAATTTTTAAGGTGAAGCTAAGCACTTCAAGAAACATATAAAAATTTGAAGGCTCAGATTGTCTGACAATTCTCCCCAAATGTGAATGAAGAGGTAGTTGCAGCAGCGTCTACCTACCCAGATGAAATAACGGACTCGCAACACAAAGAACAAGGATAAGAAACTCAGGAATCCGCCAGGAGATCCGACCCCAGAATTCTAGCGAGGAAAGCTGCCACAAACGAACCTCAAAGAAGAGAACGTCAAAAGACGACCGATGTAGACTCGGACAGTGACAGTACCCTGAGCGAATCCACAAGAGAGGACAACATTAAAAGGAGAAAAAGTAAGAAAAATAAACACAGGTACGACGGTAGGGAACTTGGTCTGAAGGTTTACGTTTCTGACAAGATCCCCCTTCTCTGAACAAATATCCCTCGCGGACATCACAAAAGGTATAAAACCAACAACTAAAATACAAAATTACAGAATCAGAAGACGAAACTAAAGTTGCAGCAGCACTCTACTAAGGTAAAGTGTTACTCAACAACGCCTCCCTTTTTACGATCCCGGCCATGGAATATAAGATGAAAAACGGAAAGGTACGCAAGCACAAGGAATAAGTAGCACACAAGAAGTAGACACAAAACCTGGAGAACATAAAGAATACCTTGAAAATTTTAACACTAAACACAAATGAATGGTTGGAGAAAGCGAAAGAATATGGCAACATATTCAGAAAGGCGGACCCCGAGATTATTCTAATATCTGAACACGGTTTCAACACTAATAACATACGGATGAAAATCCCGAATTATCACGTCCTGTCAAAGAAATACACACAAGATAGATTCGACGGTGCTGCAATCGCCATAAGAAGGAACATCACATTCAAAAGGTTTCCAGAATTTGATAAGTCCTTCGTAGCGATCGAAATCTCTACACTTGTTGGGGGACTCACGATTGCAGCAGCATACCAGCTTCCTCGCCGTCGATATTTGTCCATCAATAATCTTTTAACCCTAACTTCCCACACCAGGAATGTATTCATATGGGGCAACCTCAATGCTAGTCTGGGGGCCTCGGGCTACACCAGAACAAACGAAAGGAGCAGAAATCTGCAGCTTGTCATCGACCGGGATAGGCTCGAGAGAGCTGGGTCAGAATTTCCGACCTACATCACTAAAAAATCAGCGACAACCCCGGACATAATATTAACAAGTACCAAATTTCCTTTCAATCTGGTCAGTATACTTAGCCCCACGGTTCCAAGCGACCGTATCTCTATCATGACCACCATCTCCCTCGCACCTATCATGCATCCTATCCTACCCAGCAAGAGCTTTTCAAAAGCAAACTGGGAGCTGTACAAGCAAATGCTTAAGAGCTTTGAACCAGCAGACCTAAGCGAAGCTATCCTGGAAGAGATTGACGAGGAAATAAACCGCATAACACTTCTAATTATGGAAGCGGACGAAAAGTGTATTCCATACATCACAAACAAAAGCCCTCCGCAACCCAGGTGGACTGAGGAGATGCGAGATATTGCTTCAGAACATAGAGAGATCTATGAGAAAGTCAGGCAATTTGACCCAAACAGAGATAACACCAGAAGACTCCGACAACTCAGAGAGATCTATGAGGAAGTCAGGCAATTTGACCCAAACAGAGATAACACCAGAAGACTCCGATAACTCAGAGAGGAACTCAAAGACCGGATCAACGTACAACAATTGGCCATATGGGACGGAATGATCGAGAGGCTCGACACAGAGCAGAACCCACAGAACTTCTGGAAAGAGACAAAAAAGCTGAGAGGTATGCCCCCGAAGGAGAAAATAAGGCTGGAAGATCATGAGGAAATCATAGAAGATCCGGAGAGACTCGAAAGAAGGTTCAGAAGGTACTGGCGAAAAATATTCTCCATCCCACCTGAAGAGAACAACGATTTCGGCCTGGAATTCGAACACCAGGTAATTGACGAATTCAATACCATAATCCACCGCACGCATCCCCACCCGCACGTTTCCGAAGAGAGAAGAATGGTGGGCAACAGACGACCGATCAATGCTGAGGAGTCCTGAGCACGCTCAAATCCTTCAAGCAGAGAGCTCCTGGCTGGACAAGGATTACCAAAAACTATGTGGTAAATACTCCCCAACGCCTGTTACAAAGAATTACAAATGTAATGAATGCGGCACTGAACACTGGCTCCTTTCCTGATGGATACAAGGTGGCAAAAGTCATCTTTATACCAAAAGGCAAAAAGTTGCCAGAACAGCCGATGGACTACAGGCACATCTCCCTCTTGGAAATCATCGGCAAGATTCTAGAAAAGATCCTAGCCAACAGGCTTGAGAAACAACTTAATGAGAAAGGGGTCCACAACCCACAATAACATGGGTTCTGGAAGAAGCGTGGAAAGTACATTGACATCGTACTAAGGGACATGCAAAAAAACCTTCGACAAGGCCTGGCTGAGGGGCCTTCAACATAAGATCCTGAACCTTCAGCTAGACCCGATCCTGGGACGCATTATCTGCGATTTGGTCATAGAACAGCGCGACCGAACCATGATTGAGGGTCACCAAAGACTAGAGTTCCTCCTCGAGGCCGGAGTCCCGCAGGGAAGTTGTCTGAGCCCCCTCTTTTATATAATCTACACAATAGATTTACCAACTCCGTTAAAGGAGGACTGATTATATCTCCAGTTCGCGAACGATATAACCCAGGTGATCTCTAGTACATATAGGAATCTCAGGGCTCAGGCTCTCGAGACTGCAAATGAAATCAGCAACGTAAATGAGTACGAAAGAAAATGGAAGATCCGCACGAATAGCCGAATATTTTCCTATCACCAAGAAGGGAGTGTTCCGGGGCCCAACATCACCCCCACCGGGTGTAGCCATCACTTCATAACGCGGGAAAATCTGGCGAAGTTTGAACTCAATAAACTTCACAGATTTAGAAATATGAGCTCTAACAACATCAGAAAGTTATATCTTATGAATATTCGAGCAATACTCATATACCCCACGGTAGTCGCCTAAACCCTAAGTAGGACTTTCTATATAAACAAACAGAGAAGGAAAGATCAAATACCCCAAAGAGAACTCCACCGAAAAGACGACTTGACACCTATCAATCTGGCGACCCAAAGTTTGAAACGGCACCCGAACTAGCGGAGGGTCTAAACATCCCAGCGAACAAAAGGGATAAAGTGAGCAGGAAGAGGCAATTTCCCAGCTCGAGACAACGCTCAGAGGAACAGTTGGCACCGTTGTTCACATAGAGACCACACTGAACAAACAAATACACACACTATATATTAACAAATACACTCACAAACATGAATGAATGTGTTGAATGAAAGTTATATAAATTTATATATTTCATTATAACTAGTAATTAAGAAAAAATAAAAAAGAAATAAAAAAATATTAAATAAAATAATATAGTATAGATGAATTAGATTACTTGATTAACTACATATAGTATTACGTTTCAAAATTTATATTTCTCTTAAAATAAGTATAATATTAAGGAGATAAATATAAAATATATATATATATATATATATATATATATATATATATATATATATATGTATATATATATATATATATATATATATATATATATATATATATATATATATATATATATATATATATATATATATATATATATATATATATATATATATATATATATATATATATATATATATATATATATATATATATATATATAAAAGTATATAAATAAATATAATAATTTTAATAACTTGAACAAAAAATATATTAAAAAAAAAGGTTGCAAAATAAGTATAAAAGTAAAGCTTGAATGCGTGAAAACACAAAATAAGTTTCACACCAAAATACAAGTTACAGGATTGAAGGTCATGGACAAATGAAAAAGAAATCTAAATAAATGAAAAGAGTAGCCCTCACTACCAGGGCAAACCCTACATACTCTCTTCACCCACAATCTATCATCTCATCTTCTACACCAATTTTTTTCTTAACTATTATTCATCAAATCAAATAAAAAGTCTGACTATTTCTCTCTCCGATCACGTTCTCTGGCAAAGGAGGCAAAGGAAAATCAAGTTTGGTAACGTGTCTTCTTTTAACGGCAGTCAACTCGGGGACGCCGAGATGTCGAGAGTCTGGTTTCCGGCTGAAGTTGCCCGTTAATTGCCGGTTTCTTCATTTGAATGATGACGGCTTCGGCCATCAACAATCTTCTGCGATTTTGGACTCTCAAGATGATGGACGTGTGCTGATTCAGTTTTTCACGGGTTAGGGTAGTGCCATGAAAGTAAATTGATTTTCGTTCTTTGGTACTTTTATAGGTCAAAGTCGGAGTACCTTGTTTCTTTAGCAGAAAAGGTGAAGTACTCGCTTGGAACTGGTGCGTTGGATGTTAAGTTTGGGGCCCATCTCTTTAAAGAGAAGAGTCTCCAGAATCTTTAGGCAGCGAAGGTCAGGGTTTCTTCTGAGTATGGTAGAGTTTTCGACCAGAGTTGCTCTTGTAATTTGTGCGTTATGCTTTTCTTTGTGATGTATTTTTATTCCTCCTTCTTGCAAATGCATCGTTAGGCGCCGGCTGATGGTAGTAGTGGCCATACCTATATATTGATTATTTAGATGAGGTTTACAGTCCTCATGGGGGCATTGCAATTTGTATACCACATTTGTAGCCTTTAAGATCGATTGCTTTTCGCGGAGGTTGTTTTTCATTAATAAGTTCCCTACTTTTGTGTTTTTATAATAAATTCGTAAGGATAACTTGTTATTTTCTTTGATAGTGTTACTTTTTATAATATCTGTAGTATTCTTTCGGCTGTTTTGTAAGCATCCGTCATTTGGTTCTTGTAGTAGAGTAGTATTAGTTCTTTTTCTCTTCCCTCCTTTACTTCAAACTTGAAGTTGAGAATTTTCTTTTGTAATTCGTCAAATTCTCTGTTTGAGTAGTTATTATTGATCAGGATCTTTTTTGATCTTCGAAATTCTTCTTCATCGAGTGCGGTCCACGTTGAGAAGTTCTTGATGGCTCTTCTTACGAGGGGCGGTCAATAGGTTTTGCGAATCGGTAGGGCAAAACAGAGGAAGGGGGATGGCTGTTTGTGGAAGTGTTAGGGACAAGGTATGACAAGTCAGGACCTGCAGCCGCACGCTCCTGCCTCATCTATTTAAGAAGCAGTAGCTGATCGCAGATCGTCAGTCACAAATTTTTCAACAATGGAGAAGGTTGAGCACCGCGCAGTGATCAAATATTTGACCAATGAAGGCAAGAATGCAAAAGAGATCCATGAACGCATGGTTGCGGTGTACACCGACACCGCCCATTCCTATGCAACCATTGCTCGCTGGAATAGGGAGTTCGCCATGGTTGTGAGTCTTTGAATATGATCCCCGTCCAGGACGCCCGTCAGACGTGACCAACGAGGACAATGTGGCCCGTGTGGAGAGGATGATCCTCGAAAATCGACGGGTGAAGGTCGAAGAAATCGAGCGAGAACTTGGAATATCACATGGAAGTATTATCAACATCATCCACGACAATTTGGCCATGACCAAGGTCTCTGCCCGTTGGGTCCCTAGAAACCTCACGCCCCATGATCGACTTCATCGTCGTCAAAGTCTACAAGGCCAGAGTTGCACAAGCTGCCCTGCGCGAGTGAGGATTCGACGAGCTCAACCACCCACCCTACAGTCCAGATCTGGCCCCTAGCGACTACTTTTTATCCCGCCAGCTCAAGGCTGCACTGCGTGGACGCCGGTTTGAGGACGATGAAGATGTCCAGCTCGCCGTCCAGGAGTGGATTGAACAGCAGTCGGGAGATTTCTGGTTGTCGGGAATTCGAAGCCTCAGGGACAAGTGGCGCAAGTGCATTGAAGTCGAGGGTAGTTATATTGAAAAATAATAAAACACTTTTCCTTATAACTCATTTTATTATATCCGAATTGCAAAACTTATTGACCGCCCCTCGTATGTATGAGCTCCTTAGCGATTTTTTATAGTTCTCGGTGCACTCACTTTTGCCTTTAAGGCATTGAGTGAACTCAGTCCCTTTTCGATAGACAGCGGTGGTATATTTTCCGTCGCTGTTTTGTTTTATATCTACGTCCAGAGAGGGAATACGGCCACTTACACTTAATTCATATGTGAGGTTGAGAATGAAATAAGACTCTAAGGTCTTTTTGAGCGGTAGTAATTGGTGTTCATCATTAATTGTGAGGATATGTCATCGACGAATCTGGTGTAAATTTTTGGTGGGTTGGTCATTTTAGTTAAGAGCCTTTCTTCTAGGTTTCCCACGTAGAAATTCGCGTGAACGTAAGGCCTAGTGGTGATCCCATCGCTGCACCGTCAATTTGACCGTAAAATTCGCCATCTGGGCCTGGGCTTCGAAATGGAGCTTCGGTTGTCCATATTCTTAAAAGTTGTTTTAATATTTGTGGTTCCATTCGTGTTGGAGGCAGGTCGGAGTTTTCGGAAACGCACCTTATAATTATTCTGATTTTTTTTCATATATATATATATATATATATATATATATATATATATATATATATATATATATATATATATATATATATATATATATATACCAGGCAATAATGGCTCTGCTACTAAGATTAAAATTTAAAATCTAAAAATAAGCAGCCATGGTTAAATTTTTATAAATTTTCTGAACTTCACCATTTTGTTTATTGATATTATAAAAGAATTATAGGAAATAACTTTGATAAATAAACATAAGTCATAACCAAACTAAGATAATACTAAAAAAATCATCTTCTTAAATTATAGAGTTAGTGATGATGATGATATATATATATATATATATATATATATATATATATATATATATATATATATATATATATATATATATATATATATATATATATATATATTATATATATATATATATATATATATATATATATATATATATATATATATATGCAAAAATAATCACCAAAAGACAGGTGATTTAAGATGCTTGAAATATCCCAAAGGAAAATAATACACAGAATAAGCCCAAGCGCTTTCGTGTTTCCATTGTTCTTCTGCCCCTGATGATGTAAACACGAAAGCGCTTGGGCTTATTCTGTGTATTATTTCCTTTTGGAATATTTCAACCCCCCCTGATTAGCCTCAAGTAGGGGATTGGGGAAAAAAAGAGGGGACCTTTCACGACCTGACCCTGTGTTATGTTTGTAAGCACTTTTCTTATATTTTCTATCCAGTGTCAGTTGAAAAAGGGTGTGAGATACACCGAAACTGTTCTGAATTAAATTGTCTTTCTTCGGAGAATGTGGTTTAATTCCTCATATATATATATATATATATATATATATATATATATATATATATATATATATATATATATATATATATATATATATATTATATTATATTATAGAGAGAGAGAGAAAATGAGTGTGTCTGCATGTGTTACCCAAAATAGCGGCTCGGATAGACAGGAGAACAATCGCCGTAATTTCGGTCCTCCTTGTAGCCTCTCTGAGCGGCCACGAATCTTCCTCTGTTCTCGAACATGAAAAAGAGGGACGAAGGACAGAACCCCGATTGAGATCGTCCGATTGAGCGGATCCTCGGACGGTACTTTTGTGCTGACCCGCATTCCGCACTCTGATGTCTGCAGCCCTTCCAGTTTGATGTCGCCGCAGGTTCATTTTGCAGATGTCGATTTGGGTCTTTTTACTATTTGTAAGTTCAAGGCCTTTTAATCAGCCTTCTTTCGTTACGGGGCAGGTTCAAAAGAATTACGTGTCCTCACGGCTTCTAGAGCTCCAAATTGTATCTGCTTTTGTCTACTCCTGACATGTTCTTCCCGCACATGTTGACTTCCCCTAACTTCACCCCCTTTATAAACCACATTTCAAAATGCTTTAAGCAGAGATGCCCTCGTAGTTTTTTTCCCTTTCTGTAAAAAAAAAGGAATTATTTTAGTACTCCAAATCCCAAGGTCATAGTTCTCTCTTTTGTGCGTCGGCCGCTCCAGGAATGGTGCGGTATACGCTAAACGCACATAAATGCGTGACTGTATTTCTGTTCCTACACGTATTGTGCGAGAGACAGGCGTAATGGACGCAACAGTTATGTCGCTTAGCACCTGCGATTCCTTCCTTCGAAAGTCATTGAAGGCGGACGGAGTTTTAACTAGCGTCGACCCTTGAAATTCGCTTACTGTTATTGAGCTTTTCCGACCCTTATTGTCCAAACAAGACCAGGGACCAGGCAGTGAGAAACAAGACCAGGGCTCAGAAAAAGGAAAGAAAGGGCAAGGCGCAGGCTTCGAATAAACAAGGGCAGAGCTCAGGCAGCGAATAAACAAGGGCAGGGGGTAGTCTGCGAATAAACAAGGGCAGGGGTTAGTCTGCGAATAAACAAGGACAGGGCTCAGGTTGGGAATAAACAAGGGTAGGTTCAGGCTGCGAATAAACAAGGGCAGGGGTTAGTCTGCGAATAAACAAGGACATGGCTCAGGTTGTGAATAAACAAGGGTAGGTTCAGGCTGCGAATAAACAAGGGCAAGGATCAGCCTGCAACTAAACAAGGGCAAGGTTCAGGCTTTGCATAAACAAGGGCGGGCTCAGTTTGTGAATAAACAAGGGTAGGGCTCAGGCTGTGAATAAACAAGGGCAGGGCTCAGGCTGCGAAAAAACAAGGGCAGGCGTCAGGCTGTGAATAAACAAGGGCAAGGCTCAGTCTGTGAATAAACAAGGGCATGGCTCAGGCTGCGAATAAACAAGAGCAGAGGTCAGGCAGCAAGAAAACAACCCTTTATTTACAAATACCTCTTTATTTACAAACACCCCTTTATTTACGAACACATATACTTATAAACACCCATTTATTTGCAAACACCTCTATATTTACAACCACCCCCTTATTTACAAACACCCTTATATTTACAGACCCCCTGTATTTACAACACCCCTTTATTTACAAACAGCCCTGTATTTACAAACACTCCTTTATTTACAAACACTCCTACATTTACAAACACCTTATATTTACAAATACCCTTCAATTTACAAACTTCTTTCAAAATTTTAGTTTTTGCTTCTTAGTTCTAAATTACTACTACTAAGACAATTATTATAATGGAACTTGTCATTTCGGTATTTAGAAGGCAGGAAACACATCGAACATTCTTGAGATGTAGACCTTTAAATAAAGGCAAATCAAGACCCTTGAAGAACGCGTACCTTCTAATAATGAACGAAGAGAGGAATTTCTCTCTCAAGAGAGGAGCTCAGAATGAAGACCCGATTGGTCTCCGTCTCCAATTACATCGCCGTTTCGAGGTAAATTTTCATTCGTATTAAAGAGCCACTTTTAGACCGATCGCTATTAATAGTTCCCCCACCAAGAACAAAGAAATAGTCTTGTACCTTGAAGCCTACCGTGACCACAATGCGGTACTAGCCAACTACCCGAGATCTCTAAAGAGCAGGTAGCGCTCCCGACAATCTCGCTAAGGCTTCATTGGGTGACGACATGACCCAATCTGAAAGAAGGAAATTTGATGGATTAATGGTGAAACTTGATAGATCGACTAACTATAAATTGATAAAGTAACTATTGATTGATTGAGTGATTGATTTATAGATTATGGACTGATCGATGTAATCTACGAATGACATGAGTTGTTAGGAGGCTCGGCATGACCGAAGTCATATAACCCGACTTCATCGAACTTTTAACTAGCCTAACTTATCTTAAACTACATATTCTATATTCACTTAGCCTAACACAAACGAATTTAACTTTCAAGTTGACCAAGTTTAACCCAAACCTAAACCTTATAACCTAACCGAACCTAACCAAACCTAACCTTCAACCTAATTAAACCCAACCTGACCTAACCTAACCCCGCACCTATCCAAAACCTAACCTTCAGCCTAACCGAACCTAACCTGACTTAACCTGACCTAACCGTTAATCTAACCTTCAGCTTAGCCAAACCTAACCTGACTTAACCTAGCCTAACACCGAACCTAACCAAAATTTAACCTTCTGTTCTACCAAACCCAACCTAACTTACCTAACCTAACTAAACCTAATCTCATTTTACTTAACCTAACTTTAGCTAGTCTCCAATTACTTCTCTTTGCCTGCATCGATCAGTCTCCACTTCCCAACTCAGAAGAGAAAGAAACCGGTCTCATCCAACCAAGAGGGGGACGACAGACAGGAAAAGAAAACCGAGTGAATACAAAGTAGGAACATTTTAATTTTAAAAAATGGCCACTTTTATAATCAACGGGGCATTTCCAATCAACTAAGAGAGTCTGAGGAGAATGACAGGCGGAGTAACACGATAATTACCGCGTGCTGCGAAGGTCGTACTTGATGACCTAACACTCGAGTGCGACAGCTCCCAACCCAATGAGAGTAAATTAAATGAAACTGTGTACCACATCTCACTCAAGAGTGCGGAAATGTTCAACCATGAGCACTGGGATCAGTACTCTCAACCTCATGGAACTATCAAGTACGAACCGAGACATGGCAGGGAAACTCTAGGACAAATGGACTGCAATCCTCGCAGCTCTCCCCAACTCTGAATGCTGGGGCCGAACGGTACATTCAGGGCCTCGGCGAAAAGAAAAAAATTGTACCGACCACACGAACACCACCAATCCGCACTGTCTGACACTTATTTCAGTGGTGACCTACACTTTAACGTGAGATCCATGCCACGGGTCTTCACATGGCACCCCAAAGTGAACCTAGATCGGGCACCCATCCGGTGACTAACCATAATCAATGCCGCTTAACTTCGCTTAATGCGGTAGCTCAGAAATTTCAATCACCTGACGAGAAATTGATAAAAGTGGAAATATAATTTCTATTTTTTAGTTTATATTAATTTATCTCGATTAATATTATTAATTTATATTAAATAAAATAACTATCTAGGCCACAGCGTACCCCGTGACCCCGTAAGGCGAAAACAAACGAGAGCATATCAGGCTGTAAAGAAAGTGGCGAAGATGGAGGAAAGGAGCATTGGGGTTGCTAGGGCACGCAATCATCCAGATGTCAGCTACAGCATGGTTGCCATTACTTCGCCTGACAGCCCCTTGCACGGTAAATATTGGGGCTGGATGACTTCGAGTATAACAGGGGCTTTCCCCCTGCTATACACTATCCACACACTTGAGAGTTATAGTGAGGAGAGTTGCGAGCCCTTCCATTTCTCTTCACTTTCCTTAACTTCATCCTTTTCTTTACCTGATTTTAAATTCTCTCTAGAAGAAATGCCCTTGTTGGTTTATCTTAAATAAAAAACGAATAAATTTCAGCCGAATAAGATATTCCCGTTGTCATTCTAAATAATGAATTTAATTGTTTTATATTCTATTTGGCTAATAATAGTAATGAAAAGTGCGCTAAAGCAAAGAGCCTTAAAATTTGGCTGGCCCGAAATAGCCCGCGAAATTTTGCCGCCAAACTCGATAGCAATCGAATGCAGCTGAAAATAGCTTGGACCGCGGGAGCGCGAGAATTGGGAAGCTCTGCCGAATTTCGCGCCCAGAAAAAAAGATCGAAATAGAGTCGCAAGCAAACCAGGCCCCCGTAGCCCCCTTTCGGATGAAGGTAGGGTGGCATTTAGGCCTCTTGCCCAGTTATTTAGAGCGCTGAAGTGACTCAGGTTCCCTTTTAGTGCTTTTGTCTTTTTTCCGCTTTTCTCGCTTAATAAGCTTTCATGGCCAATGCGATATCGCATGATGCACGAGAGAGTACAATTAGTATCAGGGGTTGGGAAATTCAGAGATAATTTACCCTCTTTCCCTCTTGCTTTATTATTTTTTATCTCTCTATCTGTGTGTATTCTCTCTCTCTCTCTCTCTCTCTCTCTCTCTCTCTCTCTATATATATATATATATATATATATATATATATATATATATATATATATATATATATATATATATATATATATATATATATATATATATATATATATATATATATATCTATATATATATATATATATATATATATATATATGAACGTGTTGGACTGAAAACTACCGACCCAATGTCCCAGTGCTCGAAGCTACTGACGGATGAGCGAACACATATAGCCTTCGCGCGCCCCCAGCTAGAACGCGTTGGCACTTGCGCCCGCAGCGAACGGCCCTGCGGATGCGTGTGTGCCTCGACGGATACCCAGAATTGTGCCACCTCTTAAGTGCCTCGAGAGAGAGCGTCGAGTGAGACAAGGTGTCTGCACAGCCCCCCACCCACCCACCTCAGCGACCTCAGTGCCCCTCTAATTCCCCACAATAAAGGCCAGTGCAGGAAAACGGCGTTGTGAATGGTCAGGGAGATTAAAATCGCGATATATCAACGGATGACAATTTGGCGCGGCCACAAATTCGGTTCCTTGGACAGAAGAAGAACCTTATATCCCCGTGGCCCGCTAAAGTGGTGTCCCACGGCCCGGCTAACCTCCTCTGTGTGATAATGAAAGCGGCCACAATGGTCCTACACGATTCCTAGAACAGGTAATGTAACAGGTGTGCACCTGCGATTTGGGAAAACAAATGCCCCACTCACCTCTTTATTTATAGAGGATTTCCGTGACCTGGTACCTTCTAGTGAAAATATGAAGATGTTATAAACCCCATCGAAGTCGAAATAATAGAAGAAAACAATAAGTGATTAAAAATGAAGGAATCCAAGTCTTTAATAAAAGGGTCTATCCATTATTTCTAAACATCTGATACACTACTTAATTTTATTTTATGTCTACCTTTTAGTGTTAAAAACTCTATCAAATTACTATTATCTACCTTTTACTTCGTAATTTAAATATCAATCCTTAATAATAAATCTATACTAATTCTAATTTTGTCTATCCAATTCTTGGAAATTTGAACCTCATAAACATCCCGCGTCCTCAAGACTGTCAAATATTGTCCTTTCGTTCTAACTTCTCTTTTTTTTTAACATTTCACCCACTCTTACTCTACAATCGCATCTTTCATCTCTTTCGAATGTCATTCCTCTGTGATAAACATCAATTCCGCCCAGCGCCACAATAATTCAGTAATCCCCGCATCTTCCATCATATCAACTTCTCGCGATCGTTCGTCTCCTCTTCCTTAATCATTGGGTCTTCTTACATAAGAGATATTTCAAATCAGTTTGGGAACTTCTTACATACAACCTTTAACTCGATTCTCACGCATTTAAGTGTATAAAAATAGACGGGACCATCTGCCCATTACAGCCATTGTCGTTTGGGGCCGAGGAATGAAAGATGACAACGCATCGTATACATTCGCTAAACACTCACGTGAGAATACGCTCATGAATAAATACATTGATAAGTACATGGAGGAATATATCGGGGGGGGGAGGGAATTAAAATTGCCTATGAAGAGTCAAATAAATGCAATTATGGCATTATTTTTGTTAATATTAAACCAGGGGATTTAAAAAGGAAAAATAACACTTGTGTAAGGAAAAATTGGGACAAATACATAACTATGAAGAATGATACTGTCCATTATTGGATATATATAGATTTAATAGGATTATTATTCATATTATAGGACTTGATAATTCCTTTTGAATATTCAGAAAAAAAGGGGTTACACTCAAATTTCTCCTTTATTTGATCATTGATATAAAAGACCTCTTTTTATATTAATTAATTGCTATACTTTGAACAGAGGTGGCTCAAATTGCAGACTGAACTCACTGAGGCGTGACGTCACTGTATGCTTTAAATGAAACACCATACTACTGCCCTCTACTCATCATTTTTCAACTTCTCTCTACCTTATCTCTTCCACCATACTACTGCCCTCTACTCATCATTTTTCAACTTCTCTCTACCTTATCTCTTCCACCATACTACTGCCCTCTACTCATCATTTTTCAACTTCTCTCTACCTTCCATCTATCCATCTATCCTGGGCTAAAGCCTAATGATTTTAATTTCTTAAATAATAAATGAAGAGTAAATTTGGCGATACGAAGGAGTGCCATGTTTGATATTGAATTTGAGAAAGAATTATTATCATTATTATCATTAATTGGAGGAAATGATGCAGCGAATACCCCCCCCCCGGATATGTATAATAGAGATAATCTAGCGGGGGAAGGGGGATCGATGGGTATATTTGAGTTTATCGTTTATCTGAGCACTAATTGACAATGATACGCACCCACCACAATTCATGAGGTTCGTAAAGGAAGTAGTGAAGTTAAGAGAAGTGAAATTATGTGGATCGTACATAGTCCTAGTATAACAACCTAGTCCCCTCGGAATCGGAGGGGTGGGGCGCAATTCTCCTAAACCCGCCTCCATTCCGAAACGAAAGGAGGCCTCGTTGTGCCATCGAAAGGGGAAACCGGAGCGAGCGTGCTGCTCCCTTAGAGGCGCAACAGCTTCTCTCTGAAGCATCTAATACCTATTGGGGGAAAGGGGGTTGGGTGGTGTTAAGGCAGTTTCCTTCATTAAATGATGGTAGTTCTAATGGCCGAGTTTGACTTCTTCTCCAATAGTTTTTTCATACAGGCATTTCTCGATCCCTTAAGCCTTTTTAATACCAGTCCTCAGATTTAATATATTCATTTTTCTTATATTTCTTCAAAGTTCTTTGCCATTAATATTTATTACCTATGTTCGATTATTCCTCCGTTCAGCTGCCATTTCTCAATGATATTCAAGTGTACTGAAGGATTTTTGTATTATTAGAATGCCTCATTACCTTTTGGGGGGGTCAGGATACCCGACAGGATAATGAAATCAACATAAATATCAGTATGACACTCACTAATGAGCACCATGTGGCGATGCTCATTAAGAGAGAGAATATCAAGAACAACGGTAATATGTACTCTGTTCTGCTACCGGATCTTTATTGATCAATGGTAAATATAGCCATTATCCTTTAATAATCTATTATATGAGTAGTGTTAACTATGATTAATATTTACTTGGTTATACTAAAATATATGAATTAATTAAATTTGGGAATATTACTCTGACAAATAAAAGATACATTCAATAGTGTACCCGCGCCACTCAGCCATACAGCGATCTTTTCAAATTTGACAAATAGCTCACTCACGCCGAATCCGCCAGATAATAAAAACAGTAACACAAAATATTAAAGATTTTTATTCAACGACGACAACCTATTTTATTCTCAACATCAGCCGAGCCAAAGTCTATTTTCTTCTATGCTCTTCATATCCGATCCGACATTCCCTCTAGCCATGAACCTACATACTTCACCAAGTGCTATTCCAACTACCTCGTGACAGACATCAACTTTCCCTCCCTGCTCTCTCTCTCTCTCTCTTTCCATATATATATATATATATATATATATATATATATATATATATATATATATATATATATATATATATATATATATATATATATATATATATATATACACGAGGGGCAGTCAATAAGTTTTGCAATTCGGATATAAGGAAACGAGATATGAGGAAAAGTGTTTGATTATTTTTCAAAATAACTACCCTCGACTTCAATGCACTTGCGCCACTTGTCCCCGAGGCTTCGAATTCCCGACAACCAGAAATCTCTCGACTGTTGTTCAATCCACTCCTGGACGGCGAGCTGGACATCTTCATCGTCCTCAAACCGGCGTCCACGCAGTGCAGCCTTGAGCTGGCGGGATAAAAAGTAGTCGCTAGGGGCCAGATCTGGACTGTAGGGTGGATGGTTGAGCTCGTCGAATCCTCACTCGCGCAGGGCAGCTTGTGCAACTCTGGCCTTGTAGACTTTGACGACGATGAAGTCGATCATGGGGCGTGAGGTTTCTAGGGACCCAACGGGCTAGAAGTGTGCGATGCCGTTGAAGACTCGTGGAATAGTTTCAAAACCACATTCATGAGTCTTCAATCGCGTTTCATCCCTCTGAAATGCCCCCGTCTGTCTTCTGTTCAACCTAAGTGGTTTAATCGAGAAATCGGCCAACTGCTTAGGGAGAAGAGAAATGTGTACCGGCAATCGAAGACCTCGGGTGACTTTGACGAATACCGGAGGCTAGCCAGGAGAGTGAAGTCCAGCATAAGGGCGGCTAAGCGGTCTGAGGAACTCCGAGTGGCGAGACTCTGTAAAGAGAATCCCAAGGAGTTTTTTGGATATGTGAACAGCCGTAAACCAATCCGTCGAACGATTGGCCCTTTGAGGAATGAGGAGGGGACATTAAAGCATTCAGATGCAGAAAATGCTAACCTCCTCAACGACTACTTCTCTTCAGTGTTTACTGAAGAGTGTGGTCCCATTCCCCAGCCGACGGATTCCTACTCGGGGGAAAAGCTGGAGGCAATGGACTTCACCGAAGGAGAAATAAAGAAAAAGATCGCTGACCTAAAGAAGAAAAAGTCCCCTGGACCGGACGGGTTTCTACCTAAAGTGTTGAAGGAAGTGTGCGATGAAGTGTCACGACATCTGTGCGCTATCTTTAACATGTCAATCCGGACCGGATGCGTTCCTAGAGACTGGCGTGAGGCGGAGGTGACTCCTATCTTCAAGAAAGGAGACCGTAACCAACCGTCGAACTACCGACCTATCAGTCTGACTTCGATAGTCGGTAAACTCATGGAAAGCATCATGGTGGACAAAGTGACGTCGTATTTAAAGTCAAACCTGCTACTGAGGAGTTCCCAGCACGGCTTCCGAAGGCAACGGTCATGCCTGACGAACCTTGTGGAATTCTTCCACTTCGTTTTCAGTGAGCACGATCGGGACAAGGCGGTGGATGTGGTCTACCTCGACTTTCAGAAAGCCTTTGATAAGGTACCACACCGCCGCCTTCTCCGGAAAGTGCGAGCGCTTGGCATAGACGGAAAGGTAGCCGGCTGGATCGAGAACTGGCTAAGTGGCAGACGGCAACGGGTGGTGGTAAATGGACAGTCTTCTGAGTGGGTGCCCGTTACTAGCGGGGTGCCTCAAGGTTCTGTCCTGGGACCACTACTATTTATCATCTACGTCAACGACATGGACGGTGACATGGTTGCGAAGATTTCCAAATTTGCCGACGATACCAAGCTTGGTATGAACGTTGCAAAGGATGGAAATACTGCCCGCCTGCAGGAAGATCTTGGGAAGATTGGGGAGTGGTCGGACACGTGGCAAATGCCTTTTAACGTGGGCAAATGCAAAGTGATGCATATCGGCCACAGAAACCCCCAATCTCAGTATATCCTTAAGGGCACTGCTATTGAATCCACCGACACTGAGAAGGACTTGGGTGTAACAATCACTAGTGACCTCAAGTTCTCGAAACAGTGCATTGAGGCGGAGAAAAAGGCCCAAAGGATGCTAGGCTATATTAAGCGCCAGTTTGGTTATCGGAACCAGGAGATTGTACTGTGCCTGTACAACTCACTTGTCCGACCGCACCTGGAGTATGCCGTACAATTTTGGAGTCCTTCATTGCGAAAGGACATCGCGAGATTGGAACGCGTACAAGCCAGGGCAACCAAGCTGATTCCCTCTATCCGACATAAAAGTTATGAGGATAGACTAAGGGAGTTAGATCTGTTCTCACTGGAAACCCGTAGACTGCGTGGTCAGCTCATCGAAGTCTTCAAAATACTTCGAGGGTTCGACAATGTTGACTACCGGGATATTTTCACACTGAGTGAGAACAGAACGCGCAATCACGGCTTCAAACTTGAACTGAAGCGTTACAACCGCAATCTGTGTGGAAACTTTTTCACCTACAGTATCTGCGGTAAGTGGAACGCACTTCCAGTGGAAGTTGTCAACAGTGAATCTGTTGACCAGTTCAAGTCAAGACTAGACAAAGTCTTGAAAAGTGGCCGTTTATGGACGCAAAACAATTGAGCAGCCATGTGCCCGCTCAATTGCTAGTCCAAAGGTACCCTCTTTGAATGGACCGTAAGGTCTCCTAGGGTACTTACTTTCCTTGTTACTCCTTGTTACCTTGGTCATGGCCAAATTGTCGTGGATGATGTTGATAATACTTCCATGTGATATTCCAAGTTCTCGCTCGATTTCTTCGACCTTCACCCGTCGATTTTCGAGGATCATCCTCTCCACACGGGCCACATTGTCCTCGTTGGTCACGTCTGACGGGCGTCCTGGATGGGGATCATCTTCAAGGGACTCACGAGCATGGCGGAACTCCCTATTCCAGCGAGCAATGGTTTCATAGGAAGGGGCGGTGTTGGTGTACACTGCAACCATGCGTTCATGGATCTCTTTTGCATTCTTGCCTTCCTTAGTCAAAAATCTGATCACTGTGCGGTGCTCAACCTTCTTTATTGTTGAAAAAATTGCGACTGACGATCTGCGATCAGCTACTTCTTCTTAAATAGACGAGGCAGGAGCGTGCGGCTGCAGGTCCTGACTTGGTCATAACTTGTCCTAACACCCCACAAACAGCCATTCCCCTTTCTCTGTTTTGCCCTACCGATTCGCAAAACTTATTGACCGCCCCTCGTATATAATACTTGTAATTGATTTGTTCCTTGGGAATTTGATTCGTAGTAGGAATATGAAGACCCAGGTGATTACACTAATCATTTATTGGCCGGACGTTTCGGACCTTCGCTAGGACCATCTTTAGCGACTGTATCGACTAATGATAAGGGGAAGAAATATTAACGATAACAGTTAAACAGTTAGAAATATGCATAATATAATGCCTAAAAAAGCGGGAGAAGGCAAGGTAAATCAATAAAATTGACAATTATTGAGATGAAAGTAAAAACACAAATAACAATGTATAGAATTAATTGATACTATCCAGTGTAATTTTGAAAAATAATAGGAAGAAGTGAAGTTTTAACATATCTGTCTTGAGTATGAAAAATCAAAGGTAACTAGAATAAACAATAAAATAATCTATTATATTAAATTATAAACAAAAACAAAAAACGAAAACAAATGGGAACGAATATAACAGAGGGACTAACCTTTATCGTAGGAGTTGTGAAATCAACTAAATAACGATAGAAATATTACTAACGAGATTTGATCAGTTGGCTAGTTAATGTGTTGGAATGTTGGTTGGTTATATAGTGAATAGTTTAATTGAGGAGGAGTAATTATTTAGGTTTGGATTTATTTTATTGATGTACAGTGACTCTAAGATTTTCAAATCGAGAGAAGTTAAAACTGAAGATAAGAGGGTAAATGAGTCAGAATTAAGAGGATGATGATGATACTCAGAGTGTTGCCTGATGGGAATACCATTCCTATATAAATATATATATATATATGTATATATATTAATATATATTGGAACCTCGCTTGTCGAACGTCTCCCTTTTCGAACAAAAAATTGCCCCAGTTGTTGTTACATAACTCGGTTGCCGAACAAACCAACAATACCACGCGGGCAACACATGACCACTGAGTGACTGAGCGTGTGGCGTCAAGCTTGCCTCAGCCCGCGCTCGGAGTATAAACGCTAAGACTGTTGCCGGTACAGGTTGAAGATCCCAAATCCGGCTTACGCGGGACCAAGACCATGCCGGATTTTGGATTTTTCTGGATTTCGGATCAGTAAATCTTAGGCCTATTTAAATTAATTTAACCCTCAAGATACCCCTATACAATATCCGTTTACGTAATTTGGTGCATTTCCATCAATAATTTGTGGTCGAAATTATCGATTAAAAAAAACTGGCCCAGATTTTAGCGAATATCTCGGGAACTAACCTGCCGATTTGAACGAAACCAAGGTCATTCGAAAGGGGAAAAATTCAAATCCATTTACATATATACGACTTATCAAGGTTGTCCCATAATCCTGGTTTTTATTCATGGTTTTATGTTTTTTCTGGTTTTCGGCGATATCTCGCGAAAAAAAAAGCCGAGAGAGAAAATTGGAATTTTTTTATATTTGCATATAACGCTTATTTTCGACTCGAACAACCACGCGATAGATAATGTGTTATACACCATTAGATGGTATATTCTAATCTATATTTAATGTATAACTTCCTTACGTGTCCGATGAAAATTTCCGGGAGAAAATTAGGTTTAAGTCGGACTGGGCGCTAAAATGTTCGACCCGATTTTTGAGCTTCGAGGAAAGGTTTGTCCTGAAAGTAAAATTAAATTTTAGAGTATTAGATATCGTTAGATGCAGGGCGGGTACTTACGTTCTTCAAGCCGGTGTATGAAAATCCCCCCTTTCCCGAAGATTACCAAAGTTATTGGACGCTGAGCCTTCGCTCGAGGGCCCAAAATCGAGAAAACAACCCTTACCCGGTAGAAATAATTGAATATAAAATCGCTACTACTCATCGTACAGAAAAGATTTAGATATCAATTTGAAGGTAATATGATCTCTCATACGCACGACCTGGAACTTTTGGCCAAACTTACTGTTATAAAAGCTTGAATAAGCAATCATTTGGCGTCTAGGAACGGATTAATCCATTTTACATTGATTCCTATGGAGAAAATTGTTTCAGTTTCGAACTTTTTGGTTCTCGAACGGCCTTCAGGAACGAATTAAATTCGAAAACCGAGGCTCCACTATATATATATATATATATATATATATATATATATATATAAATAAATAAATAAGGATCACACGAAATTTAGCTATGACCATACAAAGTTTAGAAGCTTTACTAAGCAACCCAAACGACCTGTGCACATACTATATCTTCGAATCTTCTAAGCCATAATCATTGAAAGGCATGTCTTCTTAGTCACTCAAAATGAAGATGTTATCAAGGACCACACACCTCTACCGCCTACATCTAGTGATACTCTTTGATCTAGTATCCATCAACTTTTTCTCAGGGATTCTTTCGTGCAACAACTACCAAACCAAATCGTGCAAGACTTCGAAACCCTCTTCCCCGACCTTCCTCTCACCAGCTCACTGCCGCAGCAGTTCGTGCCATCAAAAGGGGAAACCCCAACAAGAGTGCTCCCTTAGAGACGCAACAGCTTCTCTCACAGCAGAAATCGTTGGCATCATCAAGAATTTAGCGAAACTAGAGGTAGCCAGGGTCCTTTCGCGAGGAGAAAGATTACAAATACCATGAAAGGGTGCGGACACCAGTGCCTTTCCATTTGCAGAATAGCCGACGCGAGAGGGAAAAGTGCCTGTAAGAGGCGATAGTCCAAAATATCCCTGCTTCTCTCTCCATAAATGCCTGTTTTCACATCTTTGACCGGATCACAAACAGGAAATATTCGATCAACACGGGGTCTTTCATTTCAATTTTACCCGTGACCTCTGCAAAAAAGGATTCCGAATCGGGTATGCCCCTTCAGACAGCCAAAAGGTTACCCCATTAAAATACATGATGAATAACAGTAACAGTATCCGTTGGACTTAGAGAAAATTACACAGAATTATTTAGTGTGCCATGTGACGACTGCAATAATTGGAGCTGATTTTCTTACATTATAACTTAATTTTTAACCTCGAAATTGCTAATTAGTTAGACGGAGAAACCCAAAGTACAAGTAGTGTATTACTGCCCGACAAAATGGCCTCGTTTATTTCGCTATCGATATCGAAAGACTCGCCATTCAATGACTTAATAGCGCAATATAGTGATTTGTACAAAACCAAGAAACAATACTAGTGAAGTTAGGGAGATGGACGATTCTCACATCTGTACATATTTCCATCACCATATAGTTACACAAGGACATCCACTCGCGTACAGACCCAGATAGCTCTCACCTAAAATATTAGAGGTAACTAATAGTATTTTACAGACCTAGTTGAATGAAAGGAAAATTCGTCCTTCCACGTCACTCTTTGCAAGTCTCATAAATACCACTTGCCATTAACTGATTACGTGGCAATGATTCAAGATCGCAAAATCTGTTAAAAAATCGATTTAAAGAACGAATTTTTTTCAGAATTCCTAAAGAACCAAGTTCCACAGAGAAAAAGTACAATCTCAAAACCGATAAGTAATTAGGAATATGTCCACATGTCCTAATAGCTTTGTAAGAGAGCTCGATACTTCTAAAGGTTCATCAACCTTGCCTTGCGATGGTGGAATTTGACATTTTCATACGCTTACGACCTATTGGTGACCAGTAAGGATGCACATTTTTGCCATTCCATATAAATACAGTGGTACCTCGGTATACGTCCTGTTTAGACGCGAAAACTTTTACTTGGAATATGACCTTTGTTTGGAATACAACTCGCGTGCTAGAACTTGTATGAGCCAAAATGAGTCACGATACCGCTAGCTAACCTCTCTCGAGACAAAGCCACGACTGCCAACGAGCGTCAGTACACTAGTTGCTATCATTCAGTGCTTTTTTTCGCGTAAACCTTTAGTAAATTCGTTTACCATGAGTTATAATAAAGTAAATCAGAAAAGCCAAGCAACAAAGAAAATGGTTAAGATCACCATGGAGGTGAAAAAACAGATTGTTGAAAAGTATGAAAGCGTTATGCTTATCCGGGACTTGGCTGTTGCATACCTTATGCCGAGAACGACGGTATCTACGATTGACAAAACCAAAGACGTTATTAAATCACCTAAAGGTGTTTCGAAAATGTCACATTTCCGAAAGATCATGAGGAGAAGGCAGAAGAAAAGCTCTTTGGACAGATTTTTAGTAAAAGTCAAACCTGGTGAGTCTCAACCAGGTCCAACTAGGAAAAAGGAGACAAAAAAGAGAAAGAGAAAAACACAGGAATTTGAGATTCCTAAAGTTTTATTGAAAGGGGATCCTCCTTCCAAACAATAACATCGCCTCCTCCTCCCTTCCTACCACCAGCGTAGTAGGCACGCGACTCTTCTCACCAAGGAAAGGTGAGGTTAAAATTTTATTTATTTCATCCAATTACTTTTGTATTTATGTGTTTTAGTATTAAGAATTTTTTTTTTTTTTTACAACCCCATCAATGTATAATATGCCAACAACAATAGGAATATTTTTCCATCGGAACGGATTCATCATTTTCCCTTTATTTCTTATGGGTAAAAATCGTTTAGTATACGTCGTGTTTAGTATAAGTCCAAGGATCTGGAACGGATTAAGGACATATACCTAGTTACGACTGTGTGTGTATATATATATATATATATATATATATATATATATATATATATATATATCCATATGGAGCTCGGCCGTGAAGCCTGCATTTAATATTGAGGATAAATCCCAGAGCCACGAGAAACGGATGCGGCAATCTTTTAATTTTTCACAACGTTTCGAAAACTACAAGTTTTCATCTTCGAACTTATTCTAGCCTAAAGATGAAAACTTGTAGTTTTCGAAATCTTGTGAAAAATTACAAGATGTTGCATCCGTTTCTCGTGGCTCTGGGATTTATCCTCAATATTATATATATATATATATATATATATATATATATATATATATATATATATATATATATATATATATATATATATATATGAGGTTAAAAGGCTATTTTTGGCAAACCAGGCTTCCTCAAAGCCTTCGGAAGGAGCTCTTCTCACATACACGAAAAGGTAGCACTTAAAATAGGCGTTCCTTCAGATAGCCAAAAAACTATCTTTCGATTAGCGTATTTAAGTGTCACCCCTGCTTTTCGAAGAGAATGGAAAATTTGTTTGATTCTCCATTTTCGCCACACCTTATAAATTAAGAAAAATATTACAGTAACGCAATACTGCAATAATTTTTCTTAATTTATAAGGTGTGGCGAAAATGGAGAATCAAACAAATTTTCCATTCTCTTCGAAAAGCAGGGGTGACACTTAAATATATATATATATAGCGGTGAGTTATTAGTAATATAATTACAGTTTGAATTTTCTCTGTTTTGGATTTCTCATCCTTGGGTGGTGAATTGTGTTGTGTATGAAATATATTTTGCAGACCTCGTAAAAGAGGTTTGCAGCGAGCATAATCGAGCCTTAAAATGTTTGTTTGGTATTATTCTGGTTTCACCCACGCCACTAATCGAAGGGATGTTGATATATATCTCTGAGGTGAATGTTAATTTAACTAAGACGCAGGAAGTTGTTTAAACAGGGTTAGCTTTTAGATATTTTATTTAAATGGTTCGTGTTGCCCTGTTGTATAATTACAAGTTTCGCGAAAAGAAACAAAAGCAAAACAACACTGACTCGGTATAGGCTCTGACCGCGCCAAAATTTAGGTTTAGTTATTTCTTCTTGTAATATTTAGGTTATTTGTCCAATTTTCTTCTTCATTTTTAGCGGTCGGAGACAAAACGGCGGAAAAATTGAGCTTGAATCCGATTTCGACGCAATCGAGTCAAAACTGTTTTGCCGCCTTTTGCCTTTCGACCGCCTAAAAGGAAGAACAGATTTGACCAAAACGCGCAAAATGCTACAAGAAGAGGGAATATAATGGACAGAAAAGGTGATTAGGATAAAGTAAATAATAACCAAATGGTCTATCGAATGCATTCACTGGTCGCCAATTTTTCTATCGGATACAGTCAATTGGTCACTTGCCGTTAGTTGGTCTATCGGATATAGAGTCACTTGCCTTGGACGTAGGACCTACCCCTGATATTCCTGACGCCGTGGGAAGGTGGATACCCGTTCCTATGGCAACTGCCTACAGAAAGGTCTTGAGAAAAAGAGGCCTTGGAGAGATAAAGTTAAGGGAAGTGAAAAAATGGGAAATTGAATAATCTTAGTTGAGTAATTGGAGAGGTAGGAATTGCGCTGCACAGGAGAGGAAAAGGGAAGAAGAGACAAATTTCGGCATAAAGACCAGCAATAATGAATACATATTACAAAGATCGCAACAACGGCCGCAACCTTAATTATTATCTGAGTATTCCTGCCCTAAGGCTCAAGTTTGAACTTGACTCCCTATCGAGGGGGACCACGAGTATATGAGGGCGAGGTGAAAACTAGTATTCAGTATTGGAAGATTCGCGGAAGAGAAAGGGGACATAAATAACAGTAGAGAACGGTACTATAACTTCCAAATCTGGTACCAGTTACCAGTAGATACCACTGCTGAGTTTCTACCTTATAGAGTGATGCAAAAATCTTCACACAAAAAGTATAAAAAAGTTGATCTCATTCACTTCTGAATCTCCCTGTAAATTATATTAATATTTGTCCAAAGATTTCACTATAGTGCTGATTATTTGCAATGTCAAGTTATAATAATTTTATTTTTAACGTAAAAGAGATTATCAATCTAATGAATCTAGTGGTAAAAAATAGTCTGCCCTCTTCCCTCCTTCAATTTAGCTGCGTGAGGAATTAAATACATGGGTTCTTCAGGATTCGTGAAAATACTTCCACATTTGATCCGTCCATTGATAAGAGCAAATCTCTGAACTACTTTTCTTTTGAATGACTTAAAAATTTGGGGTTCATAATAATGGAAGCGCCGATTTTATAAAGAGATGTAGTAACTTGTAGTGTGTTTAAAAGAATCAAACAACTTTTGATACAATCTCGTGTGGTCAAGCCTTGAATTGATGATATCTGTGTAGTTCGGTAAGAGGTCCAGCATTTTATATAAAAATGAACTGAAAATAATAACCTAACCTAAAATAACCCCTCTAGGATGTTGTAAAGATGAAGCATCCTAAGTTTTTTTCGATCCTAATATTACCTAACCTAACTAAACCTAACCTAACCAACCTAATCTAGAATCTGCCCATGTTAGTTAAGGTTAGGTTAGGTTATAATAGGGTCGAAAATACATTGGGACGCCCCATTCTTACAAGATCTAAGTTATCATCTTTCCACTTGGATGCTGGAAGGGGGGGAGGTAAAAAGGGTTCAAGAAGCTAGCTTTAGGTGGATCTACTTACCTTATGGTTTCCTGTCTTCTTATATCTTATTTTGTTTCATTTTCAGAATACGAAGACAAGATGGAAGTGCTGCGTTTCTTAAATGCAAGTTCTCCGTTGGTGCATCCGCCACAAGAATTTCCTGTTGACCTGACCACCGGGGATAAAATATGCCACAACACCCTTAGGCAACAAATAACATATCCCCATCTACGCATTCACTCCAATCAGTGCTCGAGAATTTCAACCGAGCTTTCAGCACTGAAATACGAACATAAGACACTGCTCGACAATGACAAAATCTCTCAAGATAACCACTACACGAAGCGAATCAAAGATGAATCTCATCATGTGCTGAGAGAGCAGAAGAGGAAGGGAAGTGAAGAGCATCCAGAATCAGGATATCAGTCCCCTAAAAGATTAAAACCTGGCGATGAGCAGGAAAATAATATAAAAAAGGTACTTAAAGATAATGTCAAGTCAGTCCTCAATGTCACACAATTAGCCGAAACTGATGCCAAACAGACGTCTAAAAATAACGTGAAAGACGAAAAGAATTTGCATCATTTTGGCCTAGATAATTTAGCGGGTCATAAGCTACCGATTAACGTCTTGGAACACACGTCTTTGATCGAAAACCTGAAGAATTCCACCGTCACTGGGACATCAACATCGATCAAAGAGATCGAATCACTACTTGCTGCTGTGCAACAGTCTCAAATGCTATATTATTCATACTGCACCAAACTCCTGCAGAATTTACAAGCTAGAAAGCTTATTTCTAGCCCCAACAATTTGAATCGGGCCTACGGGTCCTATTCTTCACGGATGATTCAACCTGAAAATGAATATGAAGAGGGTATGGGAAACAATCGTAGCCCAACGAAAGAAACGAACTTGGAATCTCCAGCTTTTCTTCCCCATATCCCTCAGGTAAGAGCTATTAGATGTAAAGGGCAAGAAAATGCATATAACCAATGACAGGAGGATAATCAGATGGAGTTGATGGATTGGTTGAATGATTAATCATTAATTTGGGGTCGATTGATAATGATATGGGGATGATAAGGAAACTGGGGAAATCCAATTAATGTACAGGGTGGCCCATAAGTCCCAGGACACTACAGTTACAGTTACATAAAAAAAATACATTTGTTTTCTGTAGATAAAATATTTTATACAAAAGTTGTACGTGGAGTGTCCTGGGACTTATGGACCACCCTGTATGTGCGAAGGTATGTAAATGGGGTATGGAGTAAACAATAAAAGAACTTGTAATTAATATAAAGGAAACAATCGATATAATGGACTAAAATAGCAATCACATTATCAAATCCGAGCTCTGAATAGGGAATCTAACCTAACCTAACCCTACCTAACCTACACCGCAGGTGGTAGGTACCCGGGTTAGCCTGTTACATTCGGTATCCGGAGGAACTGCACATCCCCCCGGCCTGAGTTTAAATTTGGGCAGCCCTGTCTGCCACTGACTGAGCTCCCTTAAACTCTCTTATGGGGCCTGGGAAAGGTGTTGGTGAGATTTTCCCTCGCCCCCACTCAGCACTACTTCTTCTTCTTCTTCTTCTTCTTCTTCTTCTTCTTCTTCTTCTTCTCCTAAGGGTCTTTGCTGGTCCTAGATTCTGTAGTTCTTGTGTTGGTGAGATTTCCCCTCGCCCCCACTCAGCACTACTTCTTCTTCTTCTTCTTCTTCTTCTTCTTCTTCTTCTTCTTCTTCTTCTTCTTCTTCTTCTTCTTCTTCTTCTTCTTCTTCTTCTTCTTCTTCTTCTTCTTATTATTATTATTATTTTTATTATTATTATTATTATTATTATTATTATTATTATTATTATTATTATTATTATTATTATTGTGATCATTATTTTTATTATTTATTTTTTAAGCCCCTACAAAGGCTTCCTATTTCCGTATCTTTTCACACACATACTCAACTTCACATCCTTTACGAAGAATTTTGAAGCAGAGATGCCCTCGTTGTTTTTGCTTCTAGTTTCAAATAAATAATAAAAAAATCTTATTAAGTTATTAGCAATGAATAAATGGCAAACCTCTAAAATTAAAATGGGGAAGAACGTATAAAACTCCCAGAATAACTTCATACAATAAGTGCAGAAGCTCAAAAGAACAAACTTGATTATTAATTAATGAATAAAAAAAAAACAGCCAACAAACAAAAGGAAAAAAAAGCTCATCATCTTCTTGTATTAGCTTTGAATTTCAAAACAGCATCTCATAAGTGCATGTAATAATGCGGTGGGACACAACTTGCCAAAAAGGTATTTCTTTCAACTAAGATTAAAAAGAAATATAACATATTTACGAACTTTCTTTTGCTATTATTATATTCATCAAGTTGGAGAATATATTATTATTGTTCGGTCAGATGACTATTTTAAAAAAAAAAAGAGAAAGAAAGAACAAGATTCCATTTTTTTCTAAACCACAAAAATCGGCGCAAAATCTTGGGGAATCATAAAGACCGGATTGTAGATCCGTGACTTGTAATGTAGTTATCGAAGTACTAGTGGTTAAATACTGTGAAATGATAAAATGTTAGTATCAAAATGAACGAAGGTAATTACATTATGTATGGAGGGGAAAGGTTGATAGATGTAATGCAAGCAATTCAACCAGATTTTAATCTCATTTTTTCAACCCCAATTATGCGTTATCTTCACGAAACTGTGAGAAGAGCTACAACACTTTCTTGGATGCAGATTTTGTTAAAGACCATTCTATATTTCGCCTTGATTAATTTTCTTCATTGTATCCCTTCCTCAATGTATTGGTGATGGAGTCGTTCCTTGGGAACCTTATTCGTAGCAGGAATATGAAGACATATGCGATGGTTACGAACATTTAATTTTTCGGACGTTTCGGTCATTAACGATGACCATCATCAGCGAATTATGTTGATAGAAATTGGACATCCAGTTTGGCGTTCTCAAGTTTTTTGAAGGTGGATTCTAAGCAGAAAAATCGGCGGACAAGGTCTTCATTATATCTCTTTCTCAATGTATTGGTGATGGAGTCGTTCCGTCCGGAAAATTAAATGTTCGTAACCATCGCGTATGTCTTCATATTCCTGCTACGAATAAGATTCCCAAGGAACGACTCCATCACTAATACATTAAGGAAGAGATACAATGAAGACGTTGTCCGCTGATTTCTCTGCTTAGAATCCACCTTCAAAAAACTTGAGAACGCCAAACTGGATGTCCAATTTCTATCAACATAATTCGCTGATGATGGTCATCGTTAATGGCCGAAACGCCCGGAAAATTAAATGTTCGTAACCATCGCATATGTCTTCATATTCCTGCTACGAATAAGTTTCCTAAGGAACGACTCCATCACCAATATATATATATATATATATATATATATATATATATATATATATATATATATATATATATATATATATATATATATATATATATATATATATATAATTTACGTCATATAATATCCGCCCAAAGGCACACACACACTCCCCACCCATATCCATACACATGATACCCACACACACATATATATATATATATATATATATATATATATATATTGGAGTCCTGCTTGCTTGGGCAATCTCTGCTTGTTGGCACGCACGGGGAGGGGGCGGTATCCGGACCTATTCTGTGACGTAACCGTGTAAAGTTGTCGCGTCAGGCATGGGAAAGCGCCGCTCTGACTCGTGCTTTCAGTATGAAGTTAAAACGGAATCCAAACAGAATTCATTTGGGGGGATTATTTTAATTAATTTCTTTACGAAAATTCTAAAAAAAAATACTAAGTCTTGCAAAGTCCGATCTTAAGAGTTTCAATTGACAAGGGGTCATCCTATCAATGTCTAAGAGGACTCGTTAATTTGACAAAGAAATTTGGAGAATATATACTGGGTATTGCAAAGTCCTGTTACACTCGTTACGATGCTCTCAACAAAGGACACACTTATAGTTTTGATGCAGTTAGACACGTTTTTATTATTTTAACATAGAAATATTTGTTTAAATTGTGATATTATTCGATGTGTCCGTCCTCGGTGGCGATCTCGCGCTTTAGGCGACTTGAATGCTGCGCCCACGTTGCGAACGAAGTCGTTCCTCATGCTGGCACACATGCGGTTGACGTTGCTGTGGCGGACCTTGCAGGCCTTACCCTCAACAAGTGCCCGCACGCCCTAGTCGATGGGATTGAGTTTTGGCGACTATAGGGCCCAAAGTACTTCGACCAGAAGTTCATTTTCGACCCCAACCACTCTTGGATACTCTTGGCCGTGTGGGCCTGAGCACTGTCCTGCTGAAAGACGTAGTCCTTCTTCGTGATCTTTCTCACCCCTGGCAGCAATTTCGTCGCCAAGATGTCCCTCTAATCGGTCGTGGTGATCCTGTAACCGACAACGAACCACACTGGTGGCATCTTCTCGCCATTCAAAGCCACGACGCCGAGCATCATGACGTAGGCCAGGTGTTTGGTCATAAAGACGTAGCGGCCTTCAGAGACGTACTGGTCGAACCTTACCAAGCAGTGGTTCTGCTTGTTGATGACCGGATCGACCGCGAAGGTTTATTCATCAGAAAAAGGTCAGATTTCGATTGTTACGAATCTTTAAGTCGTCGAGAAGGCGACGACAGCACTGCTACGTTGTTTTCGCCTACAGCCAGTGAGCAGAGGCCTTTCCACGCACCTCAAGCTCCTACTTGACGGCCCTGGACATCGTGGCCCCCGAGATGTTCTTCCTCGCGAGCGTAGTCATTTTGAGCTTCGGAGCACTTTCGAAGGCTTGTCTAACTGCCAAATGGTTGACAACATGCGGTCTGCCTCATCAAAGTCGATCTTTGAGGTCTTGCCCGTTTATGAGCCGCTCTGTGACTGTGGACGTTCATCCGGCTGTCGTTGAGCCGCTTGGCGATGTCCGTCTTGGTTCGCGCGCAGGAGAGCAAGGATCTCGATTCTTTTTACTTCCATTTCGACACACAATAGAAAAGTCGTTTTAATGGCACCTGCGGGAAGAGTAGAACTTTAAGTTTGTTCCACAGAACCTTTTCTACCACACACGTAAACCACTCGAAAGATCAAAAAACGTTGTGTAACAGAACTTTTGTAAAACCCGGTACTTATTTTCCGGAAGTAGGAAGGGATAAAACTAGAGTTTAAGTCCAGCCAACCAGGGCACATTATGGTACATAGAGTGCGTTTATTCAGATCTTAAGCCACTTGGTAAGTTTGGTCGAAGATTTTAAGATCGGATTTGTTCACCCGGTTTCTGAGGCGGGCAACCTCAAGTAGCAGAGAAGGGTGTTATTCGGGCGAGGGGTGAGTGCTGATCAAACTGGGGGGTACTAAGTGTAGATATCTTGCCGCTATTTTCCCCCAAAAAAGCTTTCAAAGCAAATTAAAAAAAAGAGTCGCTAGATATGCTTATTAATGGGCACTGTCGTTGACATGGGCAAAAAATCTCTTCTCTGTTACTTGGGGCTCTGGTCAAGTATTGTATACATGTAGACTTATACATATGTGTAAACGTACATCAAGACGTACATTAAATATCTCTCTCTCTCTCTCTCTCTCTATATATATATATATATATATATATATATATATATATATATATATATATATATGAATCCATTAAACCACATTGAAAGAGAAAACGGGATAATTTTTCCTTGCAGTAATATTTTTATTACCTTTTTTCGAAAAATCCGTGCAGGGAAGCGATTCGAACCAGGCACACTAAGGCAGCGAGCACCGCTTTGATCACAGTTAAAAGTATGCCGTTAGACACTACGCTACGCAGAGAACCAAAAAATTCTTTGAATAGAATAGCTTTTAAGGAACACTTTCGACAGCTCGAACGGAGACTATGAAAGAAATAGAAAATTAATTGGGAATTTAAAGAATAAATGATGAATAGTTAAACGCGTGGCAGATATACAAATATATATATATATATATATATATATATATATATATATATATATATATATATATATTCCTACATGCACATGCGGAATACAATGCCGAAAGTGAGTTGATGTCATTAGTTCTATAATTTTTGCATTATTAATTATGAAATTTGAATTTATCACCACTTCATTATTAGCAGCTAATTTTTATTACTTTTAATTATCACTGCCCTTAACTAATAATGTTTCCTATGTAAATGGAGTACATTTATATACCCACCCACACCCGCACGCATAATACCCACCCACACACATATTCATAATATTCGCCCTCACCCACAAACATAAATATAAATCAATAGTCTGTATTATTGCCCAGAGCAGGTAGGGGAGAGTTGCGCGGCTTTCTGCTCTCCTAATTTCGTTAGTTTTTTCGTGGTTGATCAAGCTTTGTTCCTCCTACGCATTTTCACTTTCTCTAACTTCATTACTTTCGTTACAAAAAATTTTCCGGTCATTCTGTAGCTCAAGAAATGCCCTCGTTGGTTTGTGTTCCTCTTTAATTGTCTAACGAAGCAAAATCCAAATCTTTTTACTCCAGTTTCAAACATAAATTTTAACCCAATTTTAATCTAAATTTAACTTAGATTTTAACTTAAATGAAATATATTTTTAAGCTGAATTTCAACTTCAAATTTCAATCGAAATTTTAAGTTATATCAAACTAAATTTTAACATAAACTTTAACATTAATCTAAAATTCCCCCGAAACAGCCACAATTTTAACTTAAAAATATCCCAATCTAAACCCAAATTTAATCTATATTTCAACCTAAATTTAATATTTTTAATCCATCTAAACATAGGGGTTCTCTTGTTCACACCAAGTAAAGTCTTGATTACTCGTTCTACCTACATTCCACACTCCACCTTCAAAGACCTTCCTAATGCCCATGTTGGTTTTCGCTTTTTGATAAATTCACTTTTGTGTCCCAACAGATCTGACCCGAGTGCAACAGATCGACCTCTTCCACCGGTCAAGTTTCGCGTTCCTCCTTGAGCTCCCCTTCTTCACAAGTGGCAAGTTCCACCGAAGATGAGTCCTCGCCCAATCAATCGACTTCCAAAGAGGGGAGAAAGGGGTCTCCCAGCAGGAGGCGTGCCCCCAGGGCGCTGACGGGAAAGCATGTAAGACCGGGTACGGGTGCCTCTCTCTCCACTTTGCGGACCCTTCGTCAAAAACTGGAGGAACGCCGCCAGACGCGGAACGATCCGGAGGAACGCGGAAACTTAGCCCGGCCATTGGGGTCAGGGAGAGGGGTCAGGGACGGTTATTTATTGGGGCAAACTGGTGTCCCAAAAGCCCAGGGTGTGTTGTCGTAAGTAACCAGAATCTTCCTTTGGGTAGAAGCCTATCCTTCAACAGCCGGTTTTCTCGTGTTTTCATCTCACGAACAAAGAAGAGAATAAAGAGCGTAATCCGATTAGTGGAGAACCGTTTTTCTGACAACAAAGATTCGGGAGAAATCAATATTAATGATTCTGCTTACAAATTTACGAGATATTCTCGGAATTTCGTGATTTAGGGTAAT
Source organism: Ceratothoa steindachneri (assembly GCA_963969495.1). Lineage (NCBI taxonomy): Eukaryota > Metazoa > Arthropoda > Malacostraca > Isopoda > Cymothoidae > Ceratothoa > Ceratothoa steindachneri. The sequence goes on from OZ018326.1 coordinate 179,931,304, forward strand.
CTTTGTCAGAGGATATTCCTCAAACTTTCTCGTAGGTATAAATAACTTCTTCCCCTCCCCAAAGTCAGAAATGAAAATAAAATGAGGGAAAACAACTCCTCAGAAATATTATTTTTTTAATGTTTACAAATGTCCTTAAGTAATTTCCTAAAAAAAAATTAATTATCCATTATGTCATCCCATTCCGTATAGAAACCGCTAACAGTCCTCTGACACCTCTATTGCTACCTCACCGAATAAATTATGTATTATTATTATCCTTCTGATCAAATCAAGTCATTCCAGTTTTGTGTTAAAGATAAATATTTTAGCCATTCCAATGTCAACCTAACTTTCATATCTACCTTATTATTTCATAGCCAAAGTCCTATCCAGACCGTTTTTTTTGTGTGTCTGTTTTTGTTTTGTTTTTTTGTCCCTATACCATTATTTCTTTGCCTTACCGAAGAATACATAAGGTAACACCATTCTCTCTTTTGGGGGGCTAAACACCGAGTAATAATGCTCTTCAGTGCCTTAAAGTGACCTTGTACTCCAGAGCTCATTTTCTTCTAGGCTTGTTTTCTAAACGTCTTTTTACCTTTTGGGGGAATTTTCAGCTCCTATTTTCAGAAAGATTTATCGTTTGTGAAATTGTTGTAATCGGTCATCTCCGCAGACTTGGGAATACTCTTGCCTTTTGGTCGATTTATTTTTATTTTCTAACCTTTATCGCCGTAATGACAATATTTTCACGATAAAAGATAATCTTTTCCTTTCAAGTGTTTGTATTTTGTAAAGAAATTCAACTAGTCATCAGTTATACTCAATAAAAGGAATATTTTGAAATTTATATAAAAAAAAATGTATACTGTTTAATTTGATTAAAAAAATCTTATTTTAAATCAAAAATATATAAAAGTAAAAATATACGTAATCGTACTATCGTTTTATTAAATGTATTTAATTAAGTCTAGTCAGAAATTATTCCGGTTTTCTACAAAATTCCTTGGAAGATGCAGAGTTCAATAAAGCTTAAACCAATACTGAATTATTTTTTATCTTCGAGTAAAATACACATTTTTCTTGATTCAGGGCAAGAATCTCCTTGTATGAAATTTTTCTTTATATTTGAATGAGTTATCAAAGGAATGAAAGTAGATATCGAATTGATCAAATATATGTACTTAATTTCCCTGCCCACAGAAAGTGAGATATTAGAGTAGTCTGAAAATTCTCATGTAAGCTGATTAAGTGCAGTTCTTTCGCTTAAGGAATTTCTTCAATACTTTTGTCTCTTACATTATCATCAATATAATTAAAATGAGCTGGAAAGAACGCGCGTAAGCTTAATGCTGTTACTATCTCTGTTTAAAGGACAGAGTTACCAGATTTGAGAATACTACATTGGTGTTTTTACATGGGACTGAATTTAATGAAATTACTGAAAGTTCAAAATCATATCGCTCTAAGCTGTTGAATTCTGAAATTCATTTGCTATAAAAATCTAAATACAGAACACTAGAGCATCCTAGAGCCGCCAGTACAGGACACATGGAAAAATCATTAAATGCAAGACATGTTTCGTATACACCCTGACGACTGTCAACTTTGATATAGAATCTATTCAACTCTTCCTAAAGACAAACAAAAAAGATAAAGTAATAATTTTGAAACATATTTATGGCTGAAACTAATTTCCATTTCTAGCTTGGGTAGTTTTTAATTTAGTTTCCATAATTTGATTCCCTTTAGTAATAAAGTATTCTTACTCCGATGATATTTTTAACCTAACAAATTGCATGTTAATATGATTCCATGTAAAATTTAAAAGGAAATTGTGTTTAATTAAAATAGACAGGTGCTAGTGTTTTTAAGTAAATGCAATATCATCAAGCATGAAAAAGGTGAAAGTATAAACAAATAGAAATGAAAAAATCCCAAAAGAATGATGATGCAATAGGAAAAGAGCTGCCATAAATTCCTGAATCCTTAAGTGCTCGAGACTGAAGTATGAACATTGACAAGTATGAGCAAATGCAAGTTCAATCACCCCCTTGAAGTGGGGAGGTCATAGGAGTAACCAGATGACAACTAGTTTTACAAACCAAATTACACAGCTGTATTAAAGTTATGTTGCCATTAAATACTGAAAAAGGTATATCCCTGTAATCCAACGAGGAATGTTTAATATTAGAGAAATGAATCAGACAGAAGGAGTTTCGAATGAACAAAACAAATTAAAATAAGAAAAGAACAAAAAATATAACAGTTTGTTGTAGTATATCCTCAATAACGCATTCAACTTCCAAATCAAATACGTAAAATTGTGCTTAAAACAAGCATATCAACACTTGTAGTCTTATGAGTATATTCTGTTTACATAATCATTTTTCAGTCTTAAAATATATCAATATTCTTTGTCTTGAGAAACTGTTTGTTAATCAAGAGACGTAAGTTCGTACTTCAAGTAACAGAACCAAAATAAAACAGAATCATAAAAGAAATCTTTCATACAAATTTTCATCTTTCAAAATTCCCAAATATTATGAATTGCAAATTATCAAAGGCACTTTATTGTACTAAATTTAAGTTAACGTAAGTCCAGAATAGATGAGGGCAGCGTATCTCTACTATACTCGTATTTATTTTTCGGGTTATTTACTTAACTAGGTAATTCTGGATCTTAAGGTAGTTTACTTTTGTAGTAGTTAAGCGAACTTACTCATTTGATGTACTCGTATATGAATTTAGTGATTAGTTCTTGACATTTGTTTGATGGAACTACCTCCAATAATTATGGATCACTGTTTACTTCTAGCTGAAGATCATCTGCCATCTGTACATTATAATAGAGACAAACAGATTCTTAGTATAGAATTAAGTAAAGATGCCATAACTGAGAATAGGAGCTTCCATTCTTAGAGGTTGACAAGTTATGAGGATGAGACCACAGTGTATACAGTCATGGTCAAAAGTTTGGAGAGTACTACATTTTTCATATAAGAAAATTAATCGAAATATTCAAACTTTGCATCTTGTATCATAATGTGAAGGTGAAATGTAGAAAAATAGAGTCCAAATACATTTTATTAATACATTCTGTCAATTGATGCGCGCAGTCAATATTTTCAAAATGATGTCCCTTTTCTTCAGAACTGCTTCAATTCGTTTTGGCATGATGGAGAGTAAATATTTGATGATATCTTGACTGAGTTTGCTCCATTTTTGTTCAAAAGGCACATGCAAGTGCTCACTATTAGATGGCTTCTGATTATCAACTACCAGTTTGAGATTGGACCACAAATTCTCTATTGGGTCCAAAATCTGGCAAATTCCCGGGTCAACGTCCCAAAAGTTTGATGTTATTTTCATATATTCTAAGAATATCTTTACTGTTCCAAAAACAGCCCTGTGTGCTGTTTTTGGAACTGTAAAGAATATCTTAAAAAGAACTTGGATAAAAGCTTCAAATATACCCAAGTGACTCATAGACGAAAATTCAAAATGTTAAAAAAAATTGCATAATGGAAAATATATGTTAGAATTATTACCCCCAAAACAGGGCTGGGCTAAGCAAGGCGGTTTGGAAAGTTTTAGTGATCTCTCCAGAGAACTTATTCGAAATGATGTTTAGTTCTGAATGCCCTCGTTAGTTATAGTTTAGTTTAAGGATAGTTTGAGAGATGTTTGATGGTTACGAAATAGATAGAAAGTTAAGAGTTTGAAGGACCGAAGGTTAAATGAATTTAGGCAAGAGAGGGGGCCAAAATAGTAAGAGGGAGTTTGTTAGGAATTCGAGGGAACTCGCAGAACCAATGCGAGAAAGAGGGTGTAAAAGCTCACCTTAGCCGGGGATTGAATAATTAACAATTAAGAATAATAGTTCAGTGTTTAATAATGAACACAATATTTAGTGGCTAGTAACAAAGTTTAGTGATTTAGAATATTAATAATAGAAACAATTAATAAACCGTGATAAAAGTGAACATATTTTTTGGTAGTAAGAATAAGGTCTTCGTGAAATTTTTACAAAAGATAACAATAAATTAAAATTGAATGTAATTCCTCCCAAGCTCGTCATGCTGACATGACGTGCTAACCTGCCCCCCCCCCCCATCCCTGCTCCGCCGTGATGTCTGGCTCCGTGAACGTGACTCTACACATATAGCTTCGTTGCAACTATGCCGTTCTACTTAGAAAAGGCATGATTGAAAACTCTGGGGAAAGGAGGTCTGAGGCTTACGCCGCTGCGGAACCTAGAGGAAGAAGCAACCTGGATCGAGATTTCAGTTACAAACGCGGGGAGGCATAACAACATACCCTGCGGCCACCGTCCAAGACCACAGAGGGAGACTCTACCGTCTCTGTGAGATGTCGGACGTAACTGTTAAATACCCAAAACCCAAAAGAGGGGGCGGCACCCCGACTGGAGTCAGTTGATTCTGGCTTCAGTCATCATTAAGTCCGCCATGTTTTTACACCCTCTGAGGAGCCCAACCAGGTCCATACTCATCCATCACCCTTCACCACATCCGAGTCATGTTCACGGGGTCCTCATCGGTGGGGCGGGGGTATACCCCAATCAAGTTCAAAGTAACCGTATCAAGTACAACCATGTCAACCAACACGCACCTAATACTGACACACTTTAGAAAAAAACACCCGCCACAATCGACCACCACACGCTACTAAACCTAGCCGCCACACACGACACCCCGATCACCAACATCATAAAACTACGCACAGGCCACAAGCTCGTCTTCCGTTCACAGGAGGACGCGCTAACCTTCCACGAAAAAACCCCCGTCAAACTCAACATCCACAACCTCACAACAAAACTCGCTGACGGTATCCTAAAGAGATACCAGATTCGAGTGACAAGGACCAACCCTTTGTGGCTGGCCTTCACAAATGATGACTTCCACACTCACCTCCGTCAGGAGTATGGGAAGGAGGTCATCAAGGACCTGTATTTCAACAGGTCGAAGAACTGGGCAGTGATCACACTGTCCAGCGACACCACAAAAACATGCTGCTAGACCAAGGCATCAAGGTCTGCGGCACACTTACACACTCACAAAACATTGAAGAACAACACAACATCAGACCCACACAATGCCACCGGTGCTACCAGACCGGACACAACACTAGCACATGCTCAGCAGACTTAATCTGCTCAAAATGCAGTGTAGTGGGGGCACCACTACACGTCCTGCACTTCAACTACAGCCCCCTGCGTGAACTGTGGCGGCGACCACGTCGCCGTCAACCCCAGATGCCCTTACCTGAGTAAGGCCCGCCATGACGCCGTGGAGGCTATTCGGCGCCCACAGCAAATACATACAACCACACACTCCGCCCCCGCCCCCCTCCCCTCACCAGAACATTCGCCACAGCTGCCGGCGCAACGCTGCATGCTCCCCCTCTCCTACCTAAGACACACCCAACCCCCCTGCAGCGACCACACCTCACCCACACATCCCATCTCCCCCCACCCCAGCACACCACACTCAGAGACTCCCACTACTACCAACACCCACACATTACACAATCACCCCCACCCCACACTACACGCCCACCCCCACCCCACATCACTCAAGCAACAACACAAAAACAAAACTACACCTGGCCACCCTGCTCTCAGCGGTGGCAAAAGACATGTCGAGGGGCGACCCCCGTCTATACGCCAAACTACTCAACACACTATTCGCCTCCAATGGCATAGAGCAGATCATCTTCCCTGAGAAAGTGTTCGCTCTAATAGACGAGCGCACTAGCCGACCCGCACTCCTCCCCACCCCGATGGGTACACACAGCCCCCCTTCGGGAACCACTGGCCCACACTTTCATCACGCTCCCCCCGCCGCCTGTCCTGTCCCTGCCACCTTCCTTAGCCACTGCTCCCGCCTCTCTCCCAACCACCTCTCCTGCCCGCACCCCTTCCACCTCTCTATCAAAACCCTGTCCTCCTTCCACTGTCACCACCCTTCTTCCACCCATCTCGTCCCCTCTACAACAACTCCCACCGTCACCCCAACCCCAACTCCCACTCAGTCCACCACACCCCGTGTCAATCCCAAAAACTCACCCCAAAGCCCCACCCGCGCACACAGGCACGGGACAAACAAACCTAACCCTCTCCTGTCGTTTCCACTCCTCCTCCTCCCACTCCCACCCCCACTCTTCCTACTCCTCCTCCTCCCACTCCCCCCCACTCCTCCCACTCCTTCTCACTCTACTCCTCCTCCTTCCACTCCTCCTCCTTCTGTTCCTCCCCCTTTCACTCCTTCTCTCCCGACTCCTTCTCCCTCAACCCCTCCTCCTTCCACCCCTCCACCGACCCAACCTCCTCTCTCCCCCGACACCCCTCCTCTCATAATCTGTACCTCTCCAACTATCTCTAGCCCCTCATCTCCCAGCTGTACGCCACCCACCTCCGCCGCAAACTCCCCCCACCAAGACTCTACCCTTTCCAAAGCCACCACCCCGACATCTCCGCCCACAGAACACACTCATGTCTCCACTACGGCTCCCCCACTCAACAACACCGCCGTGAACCACACAAAACAACATCCAACACGCGTTAAGGTACTCGCTCCTCATGCCTCCTGGGCAATTACCAAGGAGAAGGGGATGGTACCAGGCAAGTCAGCCTCCCGCGCCAATAGGTCGACTTAGCCTAATACAACTAAACGTACGCAGCTGGCACGGTATTCGCCATACGGTCGCCAACTGGGTGCTCAACGCACAAAGACCCGAGATAGTACTCCTGAACTCCACCAGCCTACATCATCCCAACAATAGACTTCGCATTGCAGGCTATCACACATACCTATCTCCACAGGCGTCGCACCTAGAATCTGCGATCTTAGTAAAGCGCAACATACACCACTCCCTCATCAACACACGTGACACCTCCTTTCTAGCCTGCAAGATAGAGACAAGCTCTAGCCCCATAATAGTGGCCACTCACTACAGACCACCACGAATACAGCTAAACTTAGAAGTCCCACTCCGGGCCCTATCAAATTACAATCTGCCTATCTTCTTCGCGAGGGACCTCAACGCTTTCCACCCGACACTCCTTTCCAACAACACAAACGATGCGGGAAGTTACTTGGCCGGTGCCTTGCAGCGCTACCGCTGCGAGCACATCCGCCCTGCCTTCCCCACGTTCTTCGGTCCACACGGAGGCCCCACATCCCCGGACGTGGTCTTCCGCAACGACCATGCCACACGCTTCTACACTCACATGTCACCCGGTCCCCACGTACTATCTTACCACATACCGATATGCCTTCTCATATCCACATCTCCCATACTCATCTCTACATCACCTCTATATGACTACAAAAACACGAACTGGGTAGAATTCAAGAGTCACATATCCACAAATACACCACATCACCTCAACCTGAAGGAAACCAATCCAGGACTAATAGACTACCACTGGTGCTCATTTCTAGACACCATCACCACCGCACGAAACCTACACTCACCACAAAAAACTACACCTGCATAAAACACTTCACATTCTCAATACACACACACAGACTCATCACACAGTACAATAACCACTACACCAGAGGTCCACGTCAACACAACATAAATCAACTACGTGCCCGCATCCTACAGTGCGTGCAGATAGACAGAAACCGGCAGTGGCGTGAGGTCGTCCGCTTCGTGGACGACACCCGTTGCACGGACCCTTCCTTCTTATGGCGGCACGTAAAAAGGATGCTGGGCACTGAACCATGCAAACCAATCACACTCAAAATAAACAACCACACACTCACAGACACTAACGACATCCTCGACGCATTTAGGTCCCATTGGGACACAGTGCACACGCACAACCCACCAAAACCACAAGCGCAGGAGCACTTCCAGGAAATCCAGGAGTGGTGTCGAGCTCACGCTCACGAGCTAAGGCTTGCCCCCCTGATACGAATGGAGGTGCTCGATTACACGTCCACACTAACCACTCCAATCACCGTCGAGGAAACAAAACACTACATAAAAATGACACCAAAACGTGCCCCCGGCCCCTCCGGCCTACCCAGCCACACTCATACATAACCTCCGCGCAGATATATACCCCACACTCACACACCTATTCAACGCCTCACTAGCCTCAGGCCACTTCCCCAAAATATTTAAAGTCTCTCACAACATACTGCTACATAAACATCACAAAGACCCAAAACACCCAAATAACTACAGTCCTATTGTTCTATTAGAGCATCTAGGAAAAATACTTGAACGTATGGTCAACTGCCGCCTACGGAAGTTCCTGGAAGAGAGGGACTGGTTATCCTCCCATCAATACGGGTTCAGGAGTGCAGGTCCACTCAGGCGGCCGTGACTATCGTTCACGACAGAATACAGAAGAAACGAAAGATATACCAAAAGACTCTCTCCGTCAGTAAGGACGTGGAGAAGGCCTTCGACAAGGTGTGGCAAGAGGGACTCCGTTAGAACCTCGCCAACAACACGGAGTTACCTCTCTGCACCAGAAGGCTCCTCTCGCACTACCTCACTGAACGGACCTGCCACATTAGATGCAGCAACACCTTATCAAGACCTTTCACACCACACTCAGGCGTTCCCCAAGGAAGCGTACTGGCACCCACACTCTACATCATGTTCACAAATGACACCCCACGCCCACCAGAAAACTGCGTTCACACCTACATAGTGGCCTACGCCGATGACGAGACCATTCTCGTCAGCGGCCGGGCCCCAGAAGAAATCGCGCACAAAGAATACTAGACGAGAAGACAGATTACGAGGATAAATGGCTGATTGCCACGAATCCTCAGAAGACACAGATGACACTCTACGGCGCTAGCGACCACTTCATGCACAACCTACAAATCTACTCACACACACCAGACATGATCCACCAAAACCTAACAAGGCTCGAATACACTTAATGCACCAAAATCCTGGGGGTAACTTTTGACAAGACCCTCAGGTTCAACTTACACCAAAACATAATACAAGCAAGAGTCTCACGTACAAACACATCACTGGGTAGGTTCTACCCTGCGGGCAAAAAACTAAAACTACACTTATATAAACCACTCGTGCGTCCGATTCTCACGTACGCCCCACTGTCGCTCGTAGCTGCGAGCGACACTTGGAAGCGAAAGGCTCAGCGTATTCAGAACTCTGCTCTGAAGCGTGCTTGCCGTTCGCCGCGGTACTCAAGAATGGACGCACTACATAACAACAATAAACTAGCTCCTCTCAACACTTACGCTCACACCAGACTCACAAAACAACTCGACAAACTCACCACAGACCCACTATACACCTCGCTACATGTGAGAAGGTACGCGATGGCGCCGCGATATCCCGGCCCATGAACACCCGCCGCTCGTACCGTTCTTCTCATAAACCAGTAGGCATCATGAATAGCGCGTTTCCGGATGAGCAGTCAGTCTCCCCGTCCTGACTTGCCTCCAACCCTCGTCCAGTCAAATACCACATAACCAACGCTCCCACAATAACACAACGCATCTGTGTATCGCCACCGACCTATCAACTCTCGCTGTCTTTTCGTAAATGTTTTCCGCAACGCTCCTCTCTGACTACCTAACTGCCTATATCACATACAGCGGTCCCTTTCTGTTCTTTCTATACACAACTAGCAAGGGAACGCGGGCGAGAACCTTACATGTAAGAGAAGTCGTTCACAGTGCCGCACACTTCAGGAGTTTTCCATCTGGCTCAGTCCCAGAGTTTGAATGTAGACGATCCCTTCTTCTTCAAGATTCGTAACGGTTCTGCCCAAAGTCCAGGAGTTTTGGGTTGATAGGGGTTTCAGCGAGTTGTTTCTTCCTCCAGCTTGGGATGAATAGTGGCCTTTTGGTGCTCCTGCAAGCGAGCTTTCAAGGAATGGGGGAGGGGGAGTTGAGGATAATTAGGACACGAGGAAGGCTGGCATCGAGAACTAAAACGCGTAACTCTCTGTGACCACAATAAACCAATAAACCTCCGAGGGGGGTGAGGGACGGTAGGCATAGGCGTCTCGTCTCGATTACCAAGATGACCAACTGCCCTTTCCCCCATTGTATAACCATATGGTCAGTCGGATCAACTGGAGAATCCGCCGCCCAGATGTCTTGGGCGGCGGATTCTCCAGTTGAGTAATTCTGGGCGGCGAATTCTCCAGTTGGAACATTTGTGGCAAATATGAGATCAACTGGATTCTCCAGTTAATCCCATATTTGTCATCAGTTCATATCAGTTATATCTTATCAGTTAGTCACTAAGATAAGACAAAAGATACGATTTGAAATGATAAAAGTGTGAAATACAAATATGTAGTTGATAATATGACTTGAAATCTCTATAAATATAAGATCTTCGAGAATTTAGAGCTTATAAGTAGTATACTAGTGAATAAGGTGACAGTATATTTTGCTCATAATTTTTAACCCATGGCAGCTAATAACTTTTACCGAGATACACTCATGCCATTATTAGTACACGAAGATGCCATGCCCACCATAGTATTTATGCAAAATAAAGGCATTCTAAAGAGCCAAATGAACTGCATTTACTGCAACGAACAGTTAAATTTGTGTAAGCGTAAATCTTTGAAAGACGGCTATCGGTGGCGTTGTTAAAATCGACAGTGCCAAAAGTATAAAACATGTGTTACTTCAATCAGAAAAGGATCTTTTTTCGAGAAGTCCAATTTGAAATTAAGTGTTTGATTGCACATCATGTATATGTGGTGCATCCAAGAAGTGTACAAATTGCAGTTAATATGGTGTTGATTTGCGAAAAAACTTTCATCGACATTTTCAATTTTTTTCGTGAAGTGTGTCAAAAGTACTTTGGGAGGCATCCAATTCAACTGAGCGGACCTGGAATCATTGTTCAAGCCGATGAATCCTGCTTTGCCCATAAAGTAAAGCACCACACGAGGAAATGAAAAACCTATTTGGGTTTTTTGGACTAGTGGACACTAGTTTCAATCTAGCTGTTGGCTACATGGAAATTATAGAACGCAGAGATTTCATTACGCTTCTTGGAATAATCGATGCTGTTGTACGACCCGGTTCTGTTATTCACACGGATGAATGGAAATTTTTTTCCCAAATTCAACGAGAACTTGGACTTAAGCACAGGACAGTAAATCATAGCATTAACTTTGTAGATCCTCACACTGGTGTGCATACCCAAGCTATTGAGTCATATTGGAATAAACAGAAACAGAAAATTAAACAAATGCGAGGTTGTCGAAGAAATTTATTAGCAACCCATTTAAGTGAAATGATGTGGCGAGATAGGTTTGGAACCAATGTTTTCCAGTATTTATGCAAACATATAAGCGAACTATATTCATGATAGGTTTTTACTCTATAAAATAAGTAAAATCATTCAATCTTGTATAATTATTTACTGTTTATTATGTTAAGTTACATATTTAATTTGTGTATAATAAAGATAAAGATTATTTGCTTTTTGATATTCTATGCCTTCAAATTATCTATATAAGCTCGGGTCGCAGATTCTCCAGTTGAGTAATTCTGGGTGCCGGATTTTCCAGTTGGAACATTTCTGGCAAGCTGGGCGGCGGATTCTCCAGTTGATCCGGTCAGTCTTCGATCGCTAAAAAGTGGGCCATGGAGAGAGGGGGGTAGGGAGAACCCACCCAAGCTATCCTCCTTTGACAAGCATGCGTTTATGCACGCTCACACAGACACATGTGCTAGACTGTGCTATAAACTGTAAGCTTAACATAACCAAGAGGTGATTATTGTGCATTAGAATAAGGATAAAATGCACTGTTATAACCAAAGGGTGAGAACGAATGATTATAACATCCTTCTGAAGAGGACTGAGTGTGTATTGAAAAATGTTAGGACAGAACCTATTGAACAATTAAAGAGGTTTGACTCCACTTAATTTAAGTGGGAACTTTATGCTCAAAGGACAGGTGGAAAATTCATTATTATTATTACTATTATCTTCAACTGCTTTTCCACGATGTGGGGTGGGCGCTCATCAACGTATTATCACCATTGCGTATTGCTCGCGGAGGAAAAAACTTTAGTGTTCGCGGCTTCCGAGGCAAGCGTCCATTATCCGGCTATAGTTGCCTTTTACGCCACGCACCTGAGGATGGTATTATCTTTGCCCTATATACAAGCACAGTTCCAATCCTGTGCCACTCTGGTGGTTTTCCACCTACCTTTTGAAACTTGGTTGTTCCAATCAACTATAACAACCCTCTACTTGCACTACAATTGTACGCCATTTCCCCCAAAGCATCAGAAAGGACCAGTAATTCCTCTTATCTTTCCTCTCTTCCACTGCAACTCAACTTTTCTTTCATTCATCCAGTTATCCTACCACCTTATCTCACCCGATCCCAAACCCTCGGTGGGTGTCTAGATTGAAGTGAATAAAATCCGCAAAATAACAATAGGTTAGCGGCATTTCATTCCTGTAATAGTTTCTAAATCCATCCGCAATCTGGCGACTCTGAAATTATCCTCATTCGAAATAATGGAGCGAATCCATCCCCCGAGGCCCTTTTCAGACCACCGTCCGCCAAGGTGTAATAAGGGGTTTCTCGCAACGCAAATAAAAAGTTAATTATTTGCCACCCGAGACCGACTGAATTACGGCTGTCTGACACGAGGAGGCCCGCCGGGAGGCTAAGTGGGACGCAAAATCGATTTCGAAGTGGATTGGGGGTTTAATGCCCTCCTTCACTCTTCCTCAGGCGAGATCCAAACGTGGAAATGAAAGAAAAATAAAATAAGAAGAAAATTACTAATGAATAAAAAAATAAGGAAAACGGTTATGGATGAAAAGGAATTAGGACTGTATCCATACCCCCTCCCCTCGCCTCTGGGTACTAAATCAAAATCATCGCGAGCATCTTTGGCATAAAGTTTTAAGAGAGGTTTTGCAAAGAAAAGGGTGAAGTTAGGGAATGTCAAAATTTGCAAAGATGCGAACCTCCCGGGACCGAGAGGGTGAGCAACTCTCTTGAACTTGTAATTCCTCCGCAATGTAATCAAATCTTCCTACTAAACTCGAGGAATAAGTTCGTAAAAAGAACACAAACATTCGTAAATACGATTATGAGCTCACAGAGTTCCAGAATTATGGACTATTCGTTCATAAGGACAAGGCAATCGGTCTGGTGCCTCATCTCTCCTTTTTTTTCTCTTTTAGGCCTTATTTTCTTCTTTTTTTCTGTTTTTTTTAATTGTAGGTAGACTGCTTAAGTCCCTAAGGGAGGCTGGCCGGAGTACTCGGACTTGCCTTTTTTGTTGTTGTCATTGTTTTATTTATATTTTGTTTTTCTTATTTTTATTTTAAAGTAATGAGATAGGATTATTTTTGTAATTTCGGCGTAAGGGAATGCCAAATTCATGATTCATAAACTGGTGGCATCGTCAGGTCGATAGTACTAAATTATTTATAAAGTGGTCACGTTTATTATTGTTATTGAAGTGTTGTTGAGAAGTTCGATCAATATGCAGTCAAACTTCGCTTAACGAGCAGCTCGCATAACGAATAATATATTTTTTTTTACAAATTTTGAATCGCTTAACGAGAGACGTTTCGCATAACAAGCGAAATTAAAATTGACCGTGCGCTTTTTTACGGTGATTCGTATGCCCGAGGTGAAGGTTCCTTTGAGTCACGAGGAGACAACGCGATGATGCTTGTATTCTACTTCTGACTCGCTCCCACCTGCTTCTCGGCTATCAGTCTGTGTTTAGCGCCCGTTCCCACAGCCTCTTAGTGTTCCTTGTGATCGTACATTTTTCAAACTTGTGTTCAGACGCATTATTTGTGAATTATTTTTAGTGCAAAGTTTAATAACCCTTGAAATAATGTTCCCGACGAAAAGAGCGATAAGAGAAGAAGAATCACCGTTGAAGTGAAATTATTGAGAACCAGGTGTGAGTGTAGCTGACCTAGCACGCACATACAATCGCACTGCCTAAACAAGTTGCACTATCCTCAAGAAAAATATTAAGGAGATAATTGCTTCAAAGGGAGTGACAAGAATATTTATGCAACGGCCACGTATTCTTGACGATGTTGAAAGGTTGCTTCTCATATGGATCAACGAGATGCAAATGTAAAGCGACAATATTAAAGAGCATCATTTGTGAGAAGGCAAAAGTGATTTTCTCCGACCTCGTTTAGAAAACGCCAGGAGCATCAACGGACGACGAAGAAGCATTCAGGACAAGCTGTGGGTTGTTCGAAAAGTTTAAAAGAAGAACCGCTATCCTACTTCACGCCAATCACCCCCCCCCCCCGTCTCCGTCTCCCTTGCTACCTTCTTTTTTCGTAAGTTGCAACAGTATTTATTTTTATTTTATTTTAATTATTTATTCTTTACCAGGTTGATTTATATCAATAAGATTTTTATTTTATGCGTTTATAATTTTAAAAAACTATTTTAGATATTATTACAAATTATTTGGGGATATTTTGTTTTAGGCATGAGATGCATTATCTATTTTACATTGATTCCTAGGGGGAATATTGTTTCGTTTAACAAGTGTTTCTCATTACGAGTAAGATTCGAACATTAGGTATGTTCATCTTCAGCCTATAATGGAACAAAACAATATGATTATCGAACAAGCAAGTTTGGAATGCATAAGGAAATCTCAGAGAGAGAAGATTTACCCCCCCCCCCTCTCTCAGAATCCAACGTCAACCTGTGGCGCCTGAGGAGATACACCTGCACGGCCAGACAGCCCCAAGGGAGCCGCGAGATTTCCGCGGCACCGCGTAATCCGTTTGGGTTCTATTCCTCGCCGTCGCACCGTCTGATTGTCGCCAAGACTAATGAGATCCCTGTCCCCCATTTGGGGGCCCCCAGCGACCCGCTCCCGCCGAGAGAGTATAAATAATACGAGAAGAGTTTTGAGAAAGCAGTGCCATACAATACCGGCTTGGTTAGCAGCCACATACAGTCTTGTACACCCTGTTTCGCCACCCAAAAGCTACGAACGCGACGCGTCAACTCTACCCGGCCTTGCTCGAAACTAAGGCCAGAGTTTCCGTCGACAGACGATAGAAACCGACAGAGCATCTATCACTCGGCTATCGACTTCGTTCTACGACTGGAGTACTCCTTCGCTCATTTCTCAGCGAGGTTAAAGAAGAAGGAATCTTGTAAGTTCAACTTGACAGCGCCCCGTTTACTCGCCGTATTTAAGCCTCCAGTCAATTAGGCTTTGCGTGAGTCTTCCCGATAATTGCACTCTCCCATTTTCTCTGGAAGCAATCTCTGTACATCCTCTCTCGGACTCTAGTGCCCATTGAGTCATTTGTACCCCCCATCCTCCCCGTTTGGTACCCCTGGTCTCATTTTATATATTGTCAGTTATTTACTTGTGCTCTTAATATTTTCTTTGTTAGTAAAGTTATATATTTTTCTACCATTAGTTTATCTAATCCCAGAACCTCTAAGAATTGATTATTTAGGCCAACCGCACTCGATTTTGTTTATTTAACCCTCGCATTGGGATCTGTATCACAATTTCTCTGGCGTGCCCTCTTCACGGTCCCCATATGACATTTATATTATATTCTGGTGTCAGGTTTTTAGTGTCATCCGCAGTAACTGATCTCGCTTGGGCTCAACGGCAAGGACCTCTGATCTTATATCCAACAGGAGGTAAGGACTGAAAGAGAAGAGAGAAGACAAAGAGAAAATAAAGAGAAAGAACGAGAATAAAGAAGAGAAAGAAGAATGGAAAGAATTTGCCTTCATGAACTTGAAATGAGTAGGACCGGAAACGAGACGCTGTCCATCAACTCGAGGTCCGAAGCTTCCCCTACCGCGTCTGTTAAGCTTCCGGTTTTTAAGAAAGGTGAGGATTTCAGGGCCTTCTTAATCCACTTCGAGAAAATCTTCGAAATCAACCATTGTAATATCGAGACAGATGACGTGGCTTAATTGTTGCCTTTGCTAAATTCCCAAGTCCGAGAAAGATTTATTCATATCACTCCCCTCGGAGGCAACAATTGAGTATTCGACCTTAAAATCGGAGTTACTGTGGGCATATAACATGACCCCAGACTTTTACCGATCTAAATTCAGACATGCCCGCCTTCAGTCGGTCCAAACATACCGTCAGTTTGGATACACCCTCCAGCGTCACCTCAACTTTTGGCTCGATGCTTCTAAAATCCCGCATGACTACGATGCTCTCGTTGACTTCTTCCTGAGAGACCAGTTGTTGGCTGCACTTCCGGCTGGGGTCAGATCTTTCGTAAAAGACCGGCGGTGCCTCACATTCAAGGAGTGCACAGAAGAGTCCGACATTTATTCAGCAAGCCACAACCTTTATCCGAAAGAATAAAAGAAAACACCCCCCCTTTCCCCCAAACCTAAGCCAAATCAATGTAAATTCATCCCGCAAAATGGAAACAAGTTTGCCAATGTAACTGGGCCGTCGAAGCCGAAACCACTCTTTTCGTCCGAACACCGGGATGTAAAACAATTCTCTTTTGGCCCCCCCCCCCTGTGTCATCTTTTCCCAGGAAACCCATTATTTATTTTCCTGTAGTATGGAGCGTCACATGAAAACGAACTGCCCCCAGAACTCTCAATTCAGGAATAACTCTTCTCATCAGGTACACCAGATCCGTGCCACGTCTGCGCCTCCGTTAACACCAGGTAATCTTCTTGTTTGATAAGAATAGCCCATGGAGGCCTTAAGTTCGAATCAGGAATGAGTAATGGCTGTCGTGTCTCCACTCTCGTGAGAGATACCGGGTGCACCTGCATAGTGGTGTCAGACAAGCTGCTTCCCCCAGTAACCCCGGACCATAATGAATTCGCCGTCGTGCACGACTACTTGGGGCGCGCCAATCTATTCCCCATCGTTAAGTGCTACATCGATTGTGCGACTTCACTGGCTGGGCAGAAGTAGTAGCAGCCCCTATTAAATTCTGCTCCGTCCTCATTGGCCACGGGCCTCCCACAACTCGGTGGCTCAACCCGTGGTTACCGGTTCGCAAGTGGTAAAAGATTTAAAGATGCCCTCGCCCCTAGAAACCTCACGTTATTCATAATTCAAGGAGGTCATGACTGAAGACTTCGCAAAGAACCAAAAGAACTGCGATTCCCTCCGACCCCTGTGGGCTAAGGCCCAGCCAAAAGAGCAAGAAGCCACCCGAGGAGACAAGGTGATCTCCTACCAAGTTACAGACGGCTTACTTTACCGTGCGTGCTCAGAAAACAGTAAACCCCCGACGCGAGTATTGTGTGTCACGCGTTCCAACGTTGGTCACATTTTAACCATTGCCCATAACAGCCTATTTTCAGGCTATTGGACAGGCATTTATCACTCGGTTATCCACTTCGTTCTACGACTGGAGTACTCCCTCGCTTATTTCTCAGTGAGGGTAAAGAAGAAGGAATTTTGTAAGTTTAACTTGGCAGCGCCCCGTTTACTCGCCGTATTTAAGCCTCCAGTCAATTAGGCTTTACGTGAGTCTCCCCGATAATTGCACTCTCCCCTTTTATTTGAACGCAATCTCCGTACATCCTCTCTAGGACTCTCAAAAGAAGTCGAGTCATTTGTACCCCTCCCCCCGTTTGCCCGTTTGGTACCCTGGTCTTATTTTATTTATTGTCAGTTATTTACTTGTGCTATTAATATTTTCCTTGTATATAGTAAAGTTATATATTTTATTACCATTAGTTTATCTAATCCCAGAACCTCTAAGAATTGACTATTTAGGCCAACCGCACTCGATTTTGTTTCTTTATCCCTCGCACTGGGATCTGTATCACAATTTCTCTGGTGTGCTCTCTTCACGGTCACCCTACGGCAAGAAATATATATGTATTAATGAATGACAATATATTTGAAGTTTGGTAAATTTTAGAGAAAACAATGAGAAAGTTATTGAATGATAATATATATTAATGAATGGCAATAAATTTAAAGTTTAGTAAATTTTAGAGAAAAAATGCAAAAATTACAATGCAAAGATTACAAAGAAAATACTGCAAGAGATATAAAAACAGACGAAGAAAACAAAGCAACAAATTGAAAATAAATAAAGACTTACTATTTTGAGAGAAGGACAGGAAAACCCCAAATAAATTGCTCCTTGATGAAATAACCTCCTTGTATTTCAGTACATTTTAGTGCAGAACAAGAATGGTTAGTTGCACGCTTTTCTTTGTAAAGAACCATTTCTGGAATTGAAAAAGATTCAAACATTCATTTATACCCCAAAATATTACAAAATATATTATAATTACCCAACATCATTCATTTAACCCATATTTGACATCATTTTCATAAAATAGCAAAGCTCCAGGGATTGAAACTCACCTCCTACA